>BTHU01000020.1:27915000-28515000 GCA_036184795.1 Tokudaia tokunoshimensis
AGTCTCTGTGAGCTCCCATTTCTTACCCATTTTTCTCTTCTTTTGTGAATTCTTTGGTCAGGCCCAAAGCCCATTTTTAAAAATTTATTTTATTCATTCTTTGTTGCTGTTGTTGTTTATATTCTCATACTAAACTCCATCAGATATAAAATGGGCAAAGATTTTCTCCCATTATTTGTAATTCCTGTTCACCTAGGTTGTTCTAGTTAGTCAAAAGCTTTTTTATTTAATGAAGTCACACTTTGCCAATGTTTGGCCTTAACTCTTGTCAAAAGAGTTTAGATATTTAAATATTTAGAGAGTTTTTTTATTTTCTATATTTATTTTATTTACATTCCCAATGATTTCCCCTTTCCTGGTTCCCCCCTCCCCCAAAAGTCCCGTAAACTCTCTTCCTTCCCCCTGTTCCCCAGTTCTTTGTCTTGGTATTCCCACTACTCTGCTACATCCAGTCTTTCTAGGACCAGAGGACTCTCCTTCCTTCTTCTTGGAAATCAATTGATATGTGAATTGTGTCTTGGGTATTCCAAGCTTCTGGGTTAATATCCACTTATCAGTCACTGCATACCATGTGTGTTCTTTTGTGAAATGGTCAGAACTGGAATATATCATTCTTAGTGAGGTAACCCAATCCCAATAGAGAGGGTTTTTTTTTTAATTATACATCAATATCATGTAGATTATTGTCTACATGATTTCTTGCCTTTTATCTCTCAGTTTCTGTGATTTAGGTTGTATGTTTAAATCATTGACATATTTGGACCTGGTTTGATGCAAAGTGGTAGATATCTTGGTTTTTGTGCATGTAGACTTCCAGTTTTCCCTGTATCATTTGTTGAAGATACTCTCTTTAATTCAGTTTAAGTTTCTGGCACTTTGTCAACTATCTGGTGGCTGTAGTTGTATGTATTTATTTTTCATTTTCAATTTTGTTCAGCAATGGGCATATCTTAACAGGACAGTCACAATTATAGCTTCCATGTGTAACATTGGAGTAAAAATGAAGATTAATTTTCTCCTCTGGTAGCAGGCACTTACCAGATTTTAGGACTCTGAAATCTGGCCAGTAGAGACATAACTTTGATGTCAAACAGTACCAGTTTGATGTCTCCATATTATATAACTCAAGGATATGGTGTCTTTAGAAGTAGTATCTTACCAACTAGTTATGGAGTGTTACCATGAACAGTGGTACTATGGGAGGGATAGGGAAGAGATTACTCACATTCAAAGTGGCTCCACTGTAACATGCATCCCTACTGTGGGAAGGAAGATGTCTCCTGAGGATATGGGAAGCAGAATATTAAGTGAAAAGGATATATAATCACATTGTTCTGTGAGGTGGCCTTTAAACTTTTTTCCTCGGGAATATAGACATGTCCCACCATGCATGGCTTTTTAAATGATTTCTGAGTTAATAAGTCTGTCCCTTATGCTTGTATACTAACTGTTTTTCTGACTAAGCTATCTCCTGAGAAACTTTAAGCCTTCATTTTAAATTTAATTTTTACTAACACAAAAATTTAACATGAAATATTCCTTTATAGAGAGTTTATTATTGATATTTTAATTTAAGCCCAGTTTTTAAACCAAAGATTTACCTTATTATACACACAATGCACAATGTCATTATCTTGCCCTTCATAATCATGGTGCTATGTCTCTGTAAAAGTGTAGGAAACCATTTAAACAAAACAGATGTTAGTTTAGGAAGGTCATTTGAGTCTTTGTAGCTGTTCATGTACGGAAGTTCAGACCCCTAACATTTAAATGTATTACACTGCCTTTTTTGGCCACCAGAAATGAACTTTGTGTTACTGGTGTCTTGGTATTTGGGCAATTGTTAGACCATACTGTTTTCATTACACTACTGTAGAACCTGCATCATGAAATAAACTGTAGTCTGTCAAATTTTGTTATACATCAAGATTTCTGATTCTTAGTGTTTTTCTATCTAATTTACTTAATTTGGTTTTTAAAAATAAATTATTCTGAATTAAATTGAATTGGGGATAAAAGTAGCAATAATATATGTAAAACACTATACACAAATGGAATGAACCCTAGGTTTACTGATTTGTTGATAACATACCTGAACTACATTTTAGATTTTCTACCAACAAAAAAAAAAAAACCCACAAATTAATTAGTCTTAGTGTTCTAAACATTGAATTGGTCATAACTATACACAGAGTGCACTCATTTTTAGAAACTATTACATCACATATGCTCCTACAAATAGAACCCAAATATCTCTAAGAAGTTCAAGGTTACCAATTGTTTTAATTGATACATGTTGAAATGTCCAGATTGATAAGTAGATACTGATCAATATTTACATATTACTGAATATAATAGAGAAAATTGGATGCTGAAGACTAGTTATGCCTGCAAACCTTTTCTTCAATCTGAACCCTTTGGTACTCAGTATATGACACTGCCTCTTACACTGATGCCTATCTCTTATAATCACATATATATTATGTATCAGTACTCATTATTTGGAGAACAATAGTTCTCATGACAATGACTTCCATCCTCACATATATACTTACATGTGTACATTCATATATTTATACATACAAACACACACACACATATATATACACACATATATACTTGCATTTGCATATGTATAAACACTATATATACATATGTATATATGTGTGTGTGTATATATGTGAGTATGTTTGTGTGCATGTTAGTGGAGTATGGCTGGTATGAATATTATGGAGAAGTTACACAGCTTATATTAAGAGATGGTAGAGTCAGGGAGAATAAAAAATAAAATATGTTAATATAAGCAGTAATGTACTTAGACAAGTTTACAAGCAACAAATATATTCTATTTTCTTTTTATTAATTCCTTGAGAATTCAAATAATGTATTTTGACTCTGGTCACCCGAACTCCACTCCTTAACTCCTCCCATGGCAATTGTAAACTCTCTTCTGTACCATATTGTGAATTTTATTTTTTGTATTTACTCATGGACTACAGTTTGTGATGTTCATATATTTCCCATTGTTGGATGGATTTGCTGAGATCCTTCACTTGTTTGTTTGTATTTTCCTGTATTTCTTTAAGGTATTTTTGCATTACCTCTTTCAGGATTTCTTCCTGATGACCCACGTTCTCCTGCATTTCTCTGAGCGATTTTTGTGTTTCCTCCTCATGGGATTCCATCTGTTGATCCATCGTCTCCTGCATTTCTTTAAGCAGTTCTCGTGTTTCCTTTGTAAGGGCATCTAACCGTTGATTCATTTCTTTAAGCAATTTTTGTGTTGCCTCCTTATGGGCATCCGTCTGTTGACCCATATTCTTCTGCATTTCTTTATGCAAATTTTGTGATTCCTTTGTGAGTGCATCTACCCGTTGATTCATCTCGTTAAGTGATTTTTGTGTTGTCTCCTTGTGCGCCTCCATCTTTTGATCCATGTTCTCCCGCATTTCTCTAAGCGATTTTTGTGTTTCCTTTGTAAGGGCTTCTAACCGTTGATTCATGGTCTCCTGTAACTCTTTATGAGATTTATTTGTGTCCTTCTTGTGATCCTCTAATAGCATCATGAGAAGTGATTTTAAATCCAGATCTTGTCTTTCGGGTGTGGTGGGGTATCCAGGACTTGCTGCCCCATTGTTGGGATATCATCTAGAACACATTTAATGTGCCAGGAAACATACCCTTAAAGAAATCTAGCATTCCATTCTCTGGAAAAATTCCAATGTACCTATCTCCTCAATTAGGAATAAGGACTTATGAACCCAATCCAATTCCTTGCTACAATGTTTACTGGCTTGATCATGTATTGGTAACCATAGTCACTGTGAGTTTATGAGTTCAACAGTTCTACCATGTCTACAAACACCATTTCATACAGAACATTTTTAATGAAGCCTCATGAAACTTCTCTTGAAGCTGTTGTGTTACAAGAAGCAGGGCAAAAATCGATGTGAAATTGTTCTGTTCACAACAAACTACCCTCTGTGTCCCCATACACTGGCCTCCGTCATTGAACAAGCTCTTTCAAAATTGACTGCAGATGTCACCTTCCATCTTGAGCACCTTTGAAATGATTTTGAAAACATTAAGAGAGCATTTATGAAAACATAAGCTGATTTAGAATAAGTCATTAGTCAACAGTTTCAAATTACTATTAATAAAATAATAAAAGGTTTTGATAAGTGACCTCTTCTATTTTTGCCATATATTCTTTTACTAAAAAGCTAGAAAAATAATGGTAGCCCAGATTATTTTGATGGCATTTGAGAGTGTCACAGATATTGAAATATCTTATAAGTATAAAAGAGTATTTGGACAAAATAATTTAGCATTTATTTATTTTATGCATGTATATATGTGTGTGCTGCCATTTGTCTATATGTTCACTACCTCCATGCAGCTGTGTGTGAAAGCCATAAGAGAGCATCAGATTCCCTAGAGTTATAGGTACTCTGAATTCTTGGATGCTGGTACTGAACCATACTCAGGTCCTCTGCATGTATAGCAAATGTTTCTTAACTACTGAGCTATTCCTCTATCTATGATCAAATACTTTAACTTAATTTATTTTTAACTAAACTTTTTGAAATATTCTGTTCATAATAGTACTTACAAGATATGCAAGGTAGAAAATACCTATAATCTCAGCACTTGAGAGCTAGAAAAGAGATTAAAACCTTAAGGCATCACCAGCTACATAGCCAATATCTTCCAAGATGTGCTGCGGGTGTCCTTGTTTATAGACACACAATATAAAAATAATAGTACTAAAGTGCATTTGATCTATTAAGGTAATAGGTTCAGTAATTGCAAGAACTTTGTATTTTTATAGAAAATAAAAATAAATCATCAAAGTTCAATAGGAATATCAGTGTTGGTGTTCAGATGTATTTTTTTCTTTGTTCCTTACAAGGCTAAAATAGAGGGAAACTGTGAACTTTTATTTTCCTATCGTCAATGATCAAGAAAAATTGACTCCAGGGAAAGTGAAGTTCACTCACTTTGTCAGATACATTCCCTTTTCTTAAGTCCATTATTTAAAAGGTTGTTAGGAACTAGAATATACATGACAACAGGGATTTAGGCGTTTTCATCCTAGAGACAGACTTCAAGTATTCACTTTTAATATCTTTTACAGCATCTAATACATAAGCTAGACACATAATCCCTAGCATATTACTGCATAAACCAATAGATTTTCTCACTCACCTTCTAGACAGCAGTAGCTATAAAGTATACTTAGGGTATAGTAATATTCATCATTAAGATGAATATCTTTTGTTTGGAAAAGAATTCACAATTTTATTTTTCTCTTGTTGAAAATAGGTTTTTTCCTTAAATAATGTATCCTGCTTACAGTTTTTTTCCTTTTCTCTTTTCATTTTCTCTCCCTTATCTGTGCCCTTCTGGATCCATCTTCTTTCTGTCTCTCATTAAAAAGAAAAACAGAAACAAAAAAACAGGATTTTAAGTGATAAAAACAAAATACAAGAAAAAGAAAACTAAATTTATTGGAATTGAACAGAGCAAAAACAGAAGTAAAAGATCCCAAGAGAAGGCCCAAGAAACAGAACTGCTCGTTTACAAAGGCAGGAATCCCATACAAACCTTAAACTGGAAAAAATAACATAAATTCAAAAAATGGTCCTGGTACAAACCCACTGAGGTAGACCCTATGCATGCTGCATTAGTCTCTGTGAGTTTGTATGTGCTTTTATTCATGTGAAATTAGAGAGCCTTGTCTTCTTGGTGTTCTCTTGTCCCTCTGGTTTTTATACTCTTTCTGATCCCTTTTCTGCTGTGGTTTCCTGAACAGTGAGGATTTGATTGGGAAATTACAGAGAGCTCAGGATGATTCAACTCTAACACTCTGCCTGTTGCTCTATGAATTTATTTCCATCTGCCGCAGAAGGAAGCATCTTTGATCATGACTGAACAAGGCACTGGTATATGAGTATAACAGAATATCATCAGGGTCATTTTATTTATTCACCTTTTTAGAACAGTATTATTTGATTTCCCCATAAATCTCTGGAGAATCTAGTTTCAGAGTCTTAGCTATAAACCAGTGTTGATTATGGGTACAACATCATAGAATGGATCTTAAATCTAACTGGATATTGGTTAGTTAATCCCACAAGCTATGTGCCAGCATTGCCCTAGAACATCTTGCAGGTAGTGTCCCATTGTAAATCACAGGGTTTGTGATTGGCTAAGTGTTTATATTTCTCTTTTGGTAGCTTCCAGAATTTCTTGAACCAAAGACACTATAATGTTAGGGAGGAGGTTCTATATAGTCTCAAGTTTAACTTCTCCATAGTCAATGAGTTGTGTAGGCATTTTCAGCAACAGGGCCTTGCTATCAGTTTTTGGAGATATGACAACAGCCAGACTTGTTCAGGAGTTCCCCTGGTACTCATTTAGCCAACAACTGTGCTATATATAACCCAATCTTAGTTCTGGAAGCTTCATTTAGTGACAGCAGATGGCCAATAAGGACTCTGTTTCCCCAGTAATTTGATAACTTTATGTAGATTGCCTTCTTATATGTATATATTTTAGGAACGTTCTCCAGTATTAGGATTTCATTTAGCCCTCACATGAGCTTTACTCTTTTTTGTCTCTACCAATATTGCATCCTTTATTCTCCTCTCCCCCTCCCCTGGCCACTTGATCCTCCTGCTGCAACCCTACCCTAATCCATCTATAATATCTACCTCATTTCTCTCTTCTAAATAGATTTATCTCTGACCATTAACCCCTCCAGTTTTTAACAGCAAATTAATACATAATTGAATATATACCGTATTTATCTATTTTTTTTTGGTCTGGGTTACCGCAATTGCGATGATTTTTCAAGTTCTATAACCTTATCTGCAAATTCCTTGATACCATTTATATTAATGGCTAAGCAATATCCATTGTGCCAGTGAACTTCATTTTCAGAATCCATTCATATGTTGAGGGACAGATATTATTTGTTTCCAATTTCTTAATATTATGACTAAAGCAAATGCCCCTCTGGGGGAATGAAACATCTCCTTTGTATATACTGGAAGCAGATAGGTATGATGCTATAGCAATACATGAGAGACTTACATCTTGATCTTCATGCAGGAGAGAGAGAGAGAGAGAGAGAGAGAGAGAGAGAGAGAGAGAGAGAGAGAGAGAGAGAGAGAGAGAGAGAGAGAGAACGCTGGGCTTTGGCTTTGAAATCTCAAACACAACCTCAGTAAAACACTTTCTTCATCAAAGATACACATACTGGAACAAGGCCACACCTCCTAATTCTTCCCAATAGTTATCATCTTGAGATTAAACATGTAAATATATGAGTCTATGGAGTGCATTCTCTATCAAACTACCACATCTTTCCTGCTGATATAAATACATATCATGACTTTATTTTTTTTACAAGTTTATCATTAAGCAACTACAATTTAATATTAATACTTCACTTTCTCCATCTATCTATGTAACTCAGTGGCCGAGTATATTGCTAGCATTCCTCTCAAAAGATAACAAGCTTATCAACAATCTCCCAATTTGTATCATCTTGGATTCAAACTATGTACTGAATTCTTTATCAGACTTTCAAGACAGCAATTATAAATAAGTCTTGATTTTCTGGGAAAGCAATGGCCATTGTGTCTTCTAAATTCTTGCCCACTCTAAATTGTTTAAGGTAACATCACTAACTGCTAGCAATGAGGTAGATTTGCAGCCATATGAGACCTGAGATAATCTTTGGTTTGGAATAGCACTGAGAATATATAGAAGAATATTTTTCTGCTAAACTAACTTGAGAGATCACTGAAAGTGCAGCCAGAGGAAACATTAAACTGTTTCTTTATTTTCCAATGCTGTAGCTTTTAATTTACATAAACTTTGAAGCCAAATGACCTTTGCCTTGACCACTCCCAATCTTAGGGTACTCAGTAGTATCAGTATTACACAGTTTTCAATATTTCATGTCCAATTATTTATTTAAACATTAACTTATTGTTCACAGTTGAATAATGACTTTAAAGAAACTTTGACCTTTTGTCAGCCAAGTAATTCACACATTTTCCTGAATTTTAGTTATTAACTTCATTATTTCCATTATAAATAATACATTTGGTCTGTTTTGGCTTTTAACTATTTTTTCCTTGCTTCAGCATATTTATTTTCAAGAGACAATTCAATCTATACATTTTATTCCCCCCACTGTTAATCTATGTACAAATAAAATAAAAATACATTCAGTCTATCCAAATATGTCCCTTTGTCTTAACACAATTTTGTCACTAATCCCAAGTCTCACAGAAATGTCTTCTAAATCAGTGTGGTAGAAACGGAAGTTCTAATTAATTCTTAAGTTGTGAACCAGAGACACCAGAGGAGTCATTTGACTTCATAGTACATGGGTAATACAGGTATAGGATTAGATTTAAGATATGGATAAATCAGGAAAGAAAGTCTTTTCTATCAAAGATAAAATCTATCAAGGCAAATTCCATTATGTTTTGAAGCTCATGATTATTTATTTCATACAAGGTAGTAAAGTTGTCCCCATAAGGAGAGGAATGATTACCAGTCAATAACTATGTAACATTGTGGCTGGACCCTCATGACCTTCTGTGTAGCAAGTACACCCTGGATGTATTTGGCATAGGCATCCTGGCTCAAGAAACATAGTTTCTTCTGAATCTAAGCATAGGGCATCATGGCCTTTCTTGAAGCAAGGGAACTATGTAGTGACAGGTAGTGCAATCATCTGCCCTGTAGATGTCAACAGCTATAAAACCTCTCTCATTCATTCCATGTCTCTCTTCCCTATAGCACAAGCTAACAGCATTTCTAATGTTTTAATTTAAACTTTATTCCTTGCTTCCTTGAATTTCATTAAAGTAATCAGTAATTGGTTTATGTAATACTTATCTAGGCATGTCTCTCTTTCTCTGTAGCATGTTTTTTTAATTTATTATTATTATTATTATTATTATTATTATTATTATTATTATTATTACTTCATACTGAGATTCTGTTTTCTCTGTTTGGGGCATAGTTTTCTCTTGATCCTGTCAGTTTATCTCTCCCCTTTCATCATGGTTTCATTTGACCAATAAAGAGAAAACAGACTGAATTTTTTTAACATTATAAACACATCTCTACTGAGCTAGAAATAACATCCATTATTTTGACATTCATTGTCCACAAAATACAAGGTCTCACTTAGCATCAACCTATTTGCCTCCAAACATTTGCATAAGTGTAGTTTTCATTTATATTGTTGGCTTTCAGAATCGCATGTTACATACACACTTTTACATACATCTAGCTTTTCAAGGTAATTTTAACTGGGCTATGAATCATAAAAGGTCAGCTGGAGAGAGTTTGACCGTTGTTTAAGTGAAAAGCAGAAAACCTCAGGGACTGTAAGTTCTATGTCAAAAAGCACACAGTGATGCTGAATCGCAGACACAAACAGCCTTGTGAACACGTGCCATCTTTAGTAAAAAAGCTTTTGCAAACAGGACTGGACTTATTATTATGAGGTAAAGAAGGAAAGACAGGTGAAAGGTTAAGAGTATAACTTTACAGTCAAAGATTTAGAATGTACGTATCTGCAATTTTACTCCATAGATACCATAATATTAAAAATAACATTTATAGGCACTCCGCCATCTTTGCTCCAGTGGCCAGAAAGTTGGGACTGCCAGGCTCAGAGACAGACAGGCATAATATCGCTTGGGTCTCGGGCGGCTTGTGTGTATGCGGCTCCCAAGTGCTGGGCAGATCTGCAGTAACCAGCGCGCCAGCTCTGCTGTGGGACTTCTGCCTGGCAGAGGGACCCCGCACTGGGCTGGAGCCTACCAGCTTCCCTTCCGTGACCTCTGTTCCGGTAGACTGCATTGAAGAGACAGGTACCCAGGTTCTCCCCAATATAACATCGCTTGGGACAAAGCATGTTGGGGCTTCCCTCTGCTCCCAAGAACGGGACAGCGCTGTCATCATCGTCTGGGTACCAGATCTGCTGTAGGCCATCGCCTTTGCAGGGTGACCAGTGCAACGGAGAGAGTGCAGAGTGCACTCCGCAATCTTTGCTCCAGTGGCCGGGAAGTTGGGACTGCCAGGCTCAGAGACAGACAGGCATAATATCGCTTGGGTCTCGGGCAGATTGTGTGTACGTGGCTCCCAAGAGCTGGGCAGATCCGCAGTAACCAGCGTGCCAGCTCTGCTGTGGGACTTCTGCCTGGCAGAGGGACGCCCCCACCCCCCCACTCTAGGAGAGATCACACACCCCTGCACAGGGCAGGAGCCTACCAGCCTCTCTTTGGCGACCTCTGCTCCAGGAATCCACTAGGCTGAGCCTTTGGATGTGCAAGGACTCCCCAATATAACATCATTTGGGGCAAGGCACGTCAGGGCTCCAAAGTCACTCAGGAGCAGGGCAGGCACCAGAAATCTGTGCCAGGGGAATCCTGGTAAAACAGGGGGTGCAGAAATAGCTTTGCAGGCTCACAGGAGGTCCAACCAACAGCCAGTGACAGCAGGACCAACTAACATCAGAGGTAACCAGATGGCAAAAGGCAAACATAGGAATGTTACTAACAGAAATCAAAGTAATATGACACCAACCGAACCCAACTCTCCAACAGCTGCAAGTCCTGGATACCCCACCACACCTGAAAGACAAGATCTGGATTTAAAATCACTTCTCATGATGCTATTAGAGGATCACAAGAAGAACACAAATAAATCTAATAAAGAATTTCAGGAGACTATGAATCAACGGTTAGAAGCCCTTACAAAGGAAACACAAAAACCACTTAGAGAAATGCAGGAGAACATGGATCAAAAGATGGAGGCCCACAAGGAGACAACACAAAAATCGCTTAAGGAGATGAATCAACGGGTAGATGCACTCACAAAGGAATCACAAAAATTGCATAAAGAAATGCAGAAGAATGTGGGTCAACAGACGGATGCCCATAAGGAGGCAACACAAAAATTGCTTAAAGAAATGAATCAACAGATGGATGCCCTTACAAAGGAAACACGAGAACTGCTTAAAGAAATGCAGGAGACGATGGATGAACAGATGGATTCCCATGAGGAGGAAACACAAAAATCGCTCAGAGAAATGCAAGAGAACATGGGTCAACAGGCAGAAATCCTGAAAGAGGTAATGCAAAAATACCTTAAAGAAATACAGGAAAATACAAACAAACAAGTGAAGGATCTCAGCAAATCCATCCAGGAACTAAAAAAGGAAGTGAAACAACTAAGAAATCACAAAGGGAGACAACTTTGGAGATAGAAAACCTTGGGAAGAAATCAAGAGTCATAGATGCAAACATCAACAATAGAATACAAGAGATGGAAGAAAGAATCTCAGGTGCTGAAGATTCCATAGAAAGCATCGACTCAACAGTCAAAGAAAATGCAAAATGCAAAAAACGTGTAACCCAAAACATCTAGGAAATCCAGGACACAATGAGAAGACCAAACCTAACTATTATAGGTATAGATGAGAGTGAAGATTTGCAACTTAAAGGGTCAGTAAACATCTTCAACAAAATTATGGTGGAAAACTTCCCTAAACTAAAGAGAGAGATGCCGATGAACGTACGAGAAGCCTACAGAACTCTAAACAGACTGGACCAGAACAGAAATACCTCCTGTCACATAATAATCAAAACACCGAATGTTCTCAACAAAGGAAGAATACTAAAAGCAGTAAGAGAAAAGGGCCAAGTAACATACAAAGGAAGACCTATCCGAATCACATCAGACTTCTCACCAGAGACTATGAAAGCCAGAAGATCCTGGGCAGATTTTATGCAGACACTAAGAGAGCACAAATGCCAGCCTAGACTACTATACCCAGCAAAACTCTCAATCACCATAGATGGAGAGAACAAGATATTCCATGATAAAACCAAATTTTCACAATATCTTTCCACAAACCCAGCCCTGCAACGGATAATAGGTGGAAACCACCAATACAGGGAGAGAAACAACACCCTAGAAAAAATGAGATAATAACCTTCTTGAATCAAACCCAAAAGTAGATAACCAGTCAAACATAGAGATAGCGTCAAAAATGGCAGATGGCAATAATCACTATGCCTTAATCTCTCTTAATATCAATGGTCTCAATTCCCCAATAAAAAAACATAGACTAGCAGACTGGATACGTAAACAGGACCCAGCATTTTGCTGCATGCAGGAAACGCACCTCAGTGTCAAAGACAAACACTACCTCAGAGTAAAAGGCTGGAAAACAATTTTACAAGCAAATGGTCCCAAGAAACGAGGTGGAGTAGCCATCCTAATATCAGATAAAATTGATTTTCAACCTAAAGTCATCAAAAAAGACACAGAAGGACACTACATACTGATCAAGGGAAAAATCCACCAACAAGAACTCTCAATTCTGAATATCTATGCTCCAAATGCAAGGGCACCCTCATTTGTAAAAGAAACTTTACTAAAGCTCAAAGCACACATTGCACCGCGCACAATACTAGTGGGTGACTTCAACACCCCGCTCTCTGAAATGGATCGTTCAGGAAAGCAGAAACTAAACAGGGACACAGTGAATCTAATTGAAGCCTTGGACCAAATGGAACAAACAGATATATATATATAGAACATTTCATCCTAGAGCTAAAGAATACACCTCTTCTCAGCACCTCCTGGTACCTTCTCCAAAATTGACCATATAATTGGTCACAAATCAGACCTCAACAGATATAAGAAGATAGAACTGATCCCATGCCTCCTATCAGATCACTATGGAATAAGGGTGGTCTTCAATGGCAACAAATACAAAAGAAAACCCATGTACACATGGAGGCTGAACAATGCTCTACTCAATGATAACTTGGTCAAGGTGGAAATAAAGAAAGAAATCAAAGACTTTTTGAAAGTTAATGAAAATGAAGGCACAACATACCCTAATTTATGGGACACAATGAAAGCAGTGCTAAGAGGAAAATTCATAGCCCTGAGTGCCTCCAAAAAGAAACGGGAGACAGCATACACGAACAGCTTAATGGCACACCTGAAAGCCCTGGAACAAAAAGAAGCAAATACACCAAAGAGGAGTAGAAGGCAGGAAATCATCAAACTCAGGGCTGAAATCAATCAAGTAGAAACAAATAAAACCATACAAAGAATCAACAAAACGAGGAGTTGGTTCTTTGTGAAAATCAACAAGATAGATAAGCCCTTAGCCAGACTAACCAGAGGGCACAGAGATAGTATCCAAATTAATAAAATCAGAAACGAAAAGGGAGAGATAACAACAGAAACTGAGGAAATTCAAAAAATCATCAGATCCTACTACAAAAACCTGTATTCAACACAACTAGAAAATCTCAAGGAAATGGACAATTTCCTTGACAGATATCAAATAACAAAATTAAATCAGGATCAAATAGACCATCTAAACCGTCCTATAACCCCTGAAGAAATAGAAGTTGTCATTGGCTGTCTTCCAACCAAAAAAAGCACAGGTCCAGATGGCTTTAGTGCAGAATTCTATCAGACCTTCAAAGAAGACCTAACACCAATACTCTTCAAACTGTTCCACAAAATAGAAACAGAAGGAACAGAACCCAAATCGTTCTATGAAGCCAAAATTACACTAATACCAAAAGCACACAAAGATCCGACAAAGAAAGAGAATCTCAGGCCAATCTCTCTTATGAATATCGATGCAAAAATACTCAATAAAATTCTTGCCAACCGAAACCAAGAGCACATCAAAATGATAATTCACTACGATCAAGTAGGCTTCATCCCAGGGATGCAGGGATGGTTCAATCTAAGGAAATCCATCAATGTAATCCACTACATAAACAATCTCAAAAAAAAAAACCACATGGTCATCTCATTAGATGCTGAGAAAGCATTTGACAAAATTCAGCAACCTTTCATGCTAAAGGTCTTGGAAAGATCAGGAATTCAAGGCCCATATCTAAACATAGTAAAAGCAATTTACAGCAAACCGGTAGCCAGCATCAATCTAAATGGAGAGAAACTTGAAGCAATCCCACTAAAATCAGGGACTAGACAAGGCTGCCCTCTCTCCATATCTTTTCAATATAGTACTTGAAGTTCTAGCTAGAGCAATTAGACAACAAAAAGAGGTCAAAAGGATACAAATTGGAAAGGAAGAAGTCAAACTATAACTATTTGCAGACGATATGATAGTACAAATAAGCGACCCCAAGAACTCCATCAGAGAACTCCTACAGCAGATAAACGACGTCAGCAAAGTGGCCGGATAGAAAATCAACTCAAGCAAGTCAGTAGCCTTCCTATACTCAAAGGATAAGCAGGCTGAGAAAGAAGTAAGAGAAATGATACCGTTCACGATAGCCACAAACCATATTAAGTATCTTTGTGTGACTCTAACCAAACAAGTGAAAGATCTGTATGATAAGAACTTCAAGTCTCTGAAGAAAGAAATTGAAGAAGACCTCAGAAGATGGAAAAATCTGTCATGCTCATGGATTGGTAGGATTAATATTGTAAAAATGAGCATCTTACCAAAAGTAATATACAGATTCAATGCAATCCCCATCAAAATCCCAACTCAATTCTTCATAGAGTTAGAAAGAGCAATTGAAAAATTCATCTGGAATAACAGAAAACCCAGGATAGCTAAAACTATTCTCAAGAGTAAAAGAACCTCTGGGGTAATCAGTATCCCGGACCTCAAGCTGTACTACAGAGCAATAGTGTTAAAAACGGCATGGTATTGGTACAGTGACAGGCATGTAGATCAATGGAACAGAATTGAATACCCAGAAATGAATCCACACTCCTATGGTCACTTGATCTTTGACAAAGGAGCAAAAACCATCCAGTGGAAAAAAGATAGCCTTTTCAACAAATGGTGCTGGCTCAATTGGAGGTCAACATGCAGAAGAATGCAAATTGACCCATTCTTATCTCCTTGCACTAAGCTCAATTCCAATTGGATCAAAGATCTCCACATAAAACCAGACACACTGAAACTAATCGAAGGGAAACTAGGGAAGAACCTTGAACGTATGGGCACAGGGGAGAATTTCCTGAACAGAACTCCAATAGCTTATGCTCTAAGATCAAGAATAGACAAATGGAACCTCATTAAATTACAAAGTTTTTGCAAGGCAAAAGACACTGTCAAAAAGATAAAGCGGCAACCAACTAACTGGGAAATGATCTTTACCAACCCTACATCCGACAGAGGGCTATTATCCAATATATACAAAGAACTCAAGAAGTTAAACTCCAGAGAGGCAAATAACCCTATTAAAAATGGGGTACAGAGCTAAACAAAGAGTTCTCACCTGAAGAATATCTAATGGCTGAGAAGCACCTAAAGAGATGTTCATCATCCTTAGTCGTTAGGGAAATGCAAACAAAACAACCCTGAAATTCCATCTCACACCAGTCAGAATGGCTATGAACAAAAACACAGGAGACAGCAGTTTTTGGTGAGGATGTGGAGAAAGATGAACACTCCTCCACTGATTGTGGAATTGCAAGCTGGTACAACTACTCTGGAAAGCAGTCTGGCGGTTCCTCAGAAAACTGGGCATAACACTCCCGGAGGATCCAGCTATACCACTCCTGGGCATATACCCAGAAGCTTTACCTGCATGCAATAAGGACACATGCTCCTCTGTGTTCATAGCAGCCTTATTTATAATAACCAGAAGCTGGAAATTACCCAGATGTCCCTCAACGGAGGAATGGATTCAGAAGATGTGGTATATTTACACAATGGAATACTACTCTGCAATTAAAAACAATGAATTCACGAAATTCCTAGGCAAATGGTCAGAACTTGAAAATATCATCCTTAGTGAGGTAACCCAATCACAAAATACCACACATGGTATACAGTCACTGATAAGGGGATATTAACCCAGAATCTCGGAATACCCTAGACCCAATTCGCATATCAATAGATTTCTAAGAAGATGGAAGGAGAGACCCCTGGTCCTGGAAAGACTGGATGTAGGGGAACGCCAGGACCGAGAAAGGAGAGTGAGTTGAATGGAGAAAAGAGGGAGAGAAGGGGGCTCATGGGACTTTTGGGGAGGGAGAAAACTGGAAAGGGGAAATGATTTGGAATGTAAATAAAAAAAATTAGAAAATAAAAAAAAAGAAAAAAAATAACATTTATTGATTTTTTTTTTTACTAGTAAATGTGGACAGTAGAACTTAGATAATGACCAGCACCTACACAAGAAGACAATATTTGATGTTACTGCTATTACGTGATCAAATGTTTGGATCAGCCTCTCTATGTTGATTGAAATTTATATATGCTTTATTTTCTAAGTAATCTTTATCTTCTTCCAATTAGCACGTTCTATTAGGACATTTCTTATAATGTTCACTTTGCTTTTATTTCTGAATGAAACTTGGACAGTAAACTGAAATTGGAGCCACATCAAAATCAAACTTCAGTGTGCTCTAGAGTCTTCTGGGTTCCACAAAGCCATTCTTGATACAGTAGGTATGGGAAGGTTTAATCTTTAAAGGATCCTTTTAACAAGACTGCACATGGTGTTTGCTTATAGACTTCAGTTATTTGTTAATAACTTAAGACATCATATTTACTTTTCTGTTATCATGAATTTCCCAAAAGCTACAATAATGGATTACTAGGTATATATGCGATGCATATTGTATGAATGTAATATATACTGTGTATATGGCAACAACTAAAGAAAGTGTCTCTAAAATGACAGGTAAATAAAAAAATCTAGTAGTCAAGAATGTGCCTTCACGGTATAAGGAAAAATCAACCTGAAGATTTTCTCTGACAGTGATATAGCCAAAAAATAGTGTAGAAAAAAAGAAAATGTATTTACAATTCATAACAATTTTAATAGATCAAAATTCTAAAAGTCTGATATGAGGTCAAATTTCCATGACACATTAACAAACTTCTCCATCTTTCTGCACGCTCTCTCAGATGTTCATTCTTCACTAATATTCAATAGATTCTGCCTTTGAGGAGATGGCTGTGATATTTATACTTGCTTTTTTTTTTACATGTAGACCTGTTCTCCAGAATATATTACTCAATCTTGTGATTATGAATGAGCTTGCCAGCAAATATGCCCCAAAACATTTTTCCACATTGATTGGGACATGGTGTTTCTAGTGCTGTTTTTTATATTTTTCCATTGATGTTTTTTGTTTGTTTTGCTTTTTAATTATTATTATTATTTTTTTTACGGTCCAGTCATTATCCTCATCCCAGTCTACCCTCTGACAGCTCCTCATTCCATTCCTCCTTTCCTGTCTCAAAGAGGATGTTACTATGACCCCCATCCAACCAGACCTCCCCATACCCTAGGGCCTCAAGCCTCTCCAGGGTTATGTACATCTTCTCTCACTAAGAGAAGATCAGGCAGTCCTCTGCTGTATATGTGTCCAGTGGATCATGTATCAGCTAGTGTATGTTGCCTGGTTGGTAGCTCAGTGTCTTAGAGATCTCAGGGGTCTAAGTTAGTTGTCCAAGTTAGGGTTTTCCTATGCAGTCACCCTTGTCCTCAGCTTCATCCAGCTTTTCCCTAATTCAACCACAGGGGTCCCCAGTTTCTGTCCATTGATTTGATATATGTATCTGCATCTGACTCATTCAGCTGCTTGTTGGGTCTCTCGGGGTGGGGAGCTCCTGTTTGTGAGTACACCATAGCATCAGTAATAGTGTCAGGCCTTGGAGCCTCCCTTGAGCTTAATCCTAATTTGGGTCAGTCAACAAACTTCCTTCTTCTCAGTCTATTCTCTATTTTTGTTCCTAAATTTCTTTTAGACAGGAACAATCCTGTGTCAGAGTTTTTGACTGTGGGTCTGTTGATGTTTTCTTTGAATATTTATTTTGTATTAGTAAAAGCTTTAGAAGTATCCATCCATGGAAGTTTCAAAACTAAATCCTCCTTTCTAATATTCCTGTATTTGTCATGAGTCCAAGTCATATTTTTTGTTATTGGTATTCTTGGAAATTTTCTTTCTAAGGATGGAATAATCATTATTAAATTATTGAGTCCATTCCTCATGCTTTGCTTCAGAAAGAATCGCGGACCTTCTTTTACTAGAGAGAAATTGCATCTTTCAAGAGTTCACCTGATCACATGGCAAGAATTCCATTCAGGGTGAAACTGAGATTTACCACAGACTAGGCTGAATTCAAAACTTTTCTGCATTTCCAAACTAGAGCATGTTAAGGCTTTCACAGCAGTTGAAACTACAGGGTATTGCCCAGAGATTGGTGCTCTGGGTCAGTTTCTCTGTGTCATGTTAGACATTTATTGCATTTATTTGGTCTCAGGCATTTTCTGCCTCTCAATACACTTGGCCGTTATGTCTGTGAATAATCTCCTCCTCTATTAAAGCATCTTTGTTCCTCCAAGCTTAACCATGTCTCTGTATAATATTAATATTCAGAGGCTCGTCCCTCTGCAGCAAACTTCCTCTCCATTCCAATTACACAAGAAGCTGAGACATAGCAGTGGAGTTGTTAGTTGTATTAAATTGAGAAATAGTCACAGGTCATAAACTCCCCTCAAATAAATGGTGCTCAAATAAGATGTGCACAGAAATTAAAGTTGTAGGTCACATTTGTTTCCAAGTGTTGCTGTGTTCATAGCATTTCCATCTCCTTCACGTAATGAATCCTTATTTATTTAATGATAGTGATTAGATGCATTAAATTACTAGAAATCAAATTCATTTCCCTCAGCACTGGCCATGGATTTGAGAACCTTCAGTCGGGTATTCTCCAGGCTCCTTTTTATAATAGTACTAAATACTTACAAAAAAGCATCTGCTGCAGTGATTTAAGTGTCTCCTCTTTATGTACAGCATGTGCATCTCAAACAGAATGTATCACTTAAAATATTAGTTATGCTCATGGGTTAGAATAGTTTTGTTTTGGGTGATTGGTCTGAAAAAGACTGCCACATGAATGAAACTGAGCATATCTTTCTAATGCAAACACACACAAACTCTGCTTGACACTGTGTTTTCCACTTATTATTCAGACTACTTTTTCAAAAGACTTGGAATCCACATCTAGAAGGGTACACAATAGACATTTATAAGAGGTTCATATTGCTCTTGCTTTAGGTGATTTTTAAACAAAACAAACAGTTGCTTTTCTGAACTATTCACTGATTTAAATTCATTTTTGACATTTTCTGCCTCAAAGAATAGGACTTATTAAAATGGAAGTTATAATAGAAGTTGACAATTAAAATTAAAATAAAAAGTCTCTGAGTTAACATAAGTGTAAATAGAGTAGAATAAGGAAGAGCAGAATAGTTGGCAAACACTTGGATCAAATTAATTTTGCAAAAGAATATCGATGTATATAAGAATGACTCATGAAGTTTATGTAGCGTGAGATAATGATTGCAATATTAGTTTTGCTTTTGTAGAACTTGTCAAGGAAGAAGCCAGTTGAAACATGTGTTAAACTATTGAAGACAAGAAAGGTTAAGACACATTATCCCACTAGTATTATTTTATTATTGTTTTAATGCTGCAACTTACAAAATTCCAGCACAATTGCATATAAAGCCATTTATTTTCCAACATACTAACTTTATTGATTGTTTTGATTTTCACATTTTACACCACAATGACACACACTTCCAAGACCTCCCATGTTTGATTCCAAACCTCTGTTATCACCCTTAAAAAGAGAAGAAAAAGGAGGGGGAGGAAGAAGAGGAGGAGGAGAAGGACTAGGATGAGGACAAGGATGAGGAGGAGGACAAGAAAGTGTAATATGTTTTATCCATGTACTTAGTAGATCATGGTCAAACTTCCTGTGGCCAGTCCTTTAAAGATAACTATGACCTTCCCACCCACACCTATGCCAAAAGCCATCAATTGTGGAGAGCTTCAGCATCCTTATTACAAAATTTAAGAGTTCTCTCGGACAGTTTTCTGTCTATGCTGTTACTTTTATGGGATGAATGTAGGAATCAGGGTTGTCACAGAAGCTATCTATGTCTCATTTTTATGACCTTTGACCTGTTACTCAAAATAATTATATTTAGCCTCTATCACTGATATATATTGCATTGCTTTGCAACTCAACCAGAAAAAAGACTTTGTTCTCTCCTATAATACGGAGATTTTGGCTGGAGGGCTTATATTAAATGGAAAATACTACACTGGAAACTAGCCTCCAGTTAGATTAACTAAGCCACAGCATGACAGTTTTCAAATATTTATCTTACATTCCAATTGCTTTTACCTATGTATTAAAGAAAGAAGAAGGATAACATGATGTTGGATGCAAAGAATATAGAGGTGGAATGAATTAGGATAGGGTGAACATGATCAAATGCAAATGGGAAATTTTCAAAGAAATATCATTTTTTGGAAACTACACACAAAATCCATTAATTGTTTACTTAGATAATTATTATGAAAATTTTGTTTACTGTTGCTTTGAGCAAAAAAGAATAAACTAACAAGAAAAGCTAATAACAAGATAGTTTATGGTATCATGACCAATGTGATTTATCAATGCAAGTGCTACATAGATATGTTCTCAGTCAGAGTGTCACATGAACCATGTTTCATCCAAGTCAGTAGCTTCCTCTGAGCTCACTCAGGTGACTTGGAGAATCTTAATCTTGAAGTTATTCTGTGAGGTCTCCATTTTCTTGAGATGCTTACTGTACAAAAATCTCTGCTTTTAAGACTACACACACACACACACACACACACACACACACACACACAAAACACATCCCTTTCTCATTTCAAGGCACTCTCCACATACTCTCCCTCAAAACCTTCCCATGTCTTCCACTCCTAAGTAGATAGCCTATTTTTCTTTGATTCATTTTTTTCATAGTCTTGTCACAGGTTTTCCAAGGCTAACTCATATTTTTGATGGCTTTAAAAGCCTAAACATTCATTTTTCTCAACACTCTTGATGTAGATTGAACTCTGCTTTGAAAATTGTTATCTAGTTAGATTTGAAACACCCATAACTACCTCCTTGCTTTAGCTGATAAGAGGGCTTGGTGGAACTAGAGGTAACTGCATGACAGTAGCTTTGTTAGTGTTTGCATAGCTGGATCAACTGAAAATCCCAATTAAGTCTTTAGAAACATGTGGGAATGAGACCTACCCCTAAACTGGGAATAAGATATTTTTAAATAGAAAACTATGGTGTTAATATTTATTGAAGTGAAACAAGGAAACAGAAGATTAAGATTTGGATTGAAGTTCTCTTGAGTTATTATAGTACATACCTTAGGAAAGACTTTATAAACATTTATCTAGAGGTGTAAATTGCCATGTCATTAAATATATAGTATCTAAACATTTCACTATCCTCAGAATCACCTGAGTTTACATCTGGTTTCCTTGTAGTATAATATAAACAACAGAACTGTTTGCATATTCGTAATGTAAAGCATATGGTCAAATTGTATTGCAATTGTGAATACATCGTAAGAAAATATGTGTTAAACCATTTAATTTTTTAGATAAGTTACACAGAAACAATAAAGACATATATATTTTATTGGCCTACATTTGTACAAGTGATCAAGTTCAAATTCTTTTATGCACATAAATAACAAATAGCAAATGAAATGAATAATACAATAAAATGTAATTTTTAAATTATATTAGATAATATTAAGATTGTCCAGAGAAACAAATAACCCTATTAAAATGGGGCACAGAGCTAAACAGGGAATTTGCAACTGAAGAAACTCAAATGTCTATGAAGCACCTAAAGAAATGTTCAGCATCCTTAGTTATCAGGGAAATGAAAATCAAAACAACACTCAGATTCCACCTCACACCAGTCAGAATGGCTAAGATTAAAAACTCAGGGGACAGCAGATGCTGGAGAGAATGTGGAGAAAGAGGAACAATTTTCCATTGCTAGTAGAATTGCAAGCTGGTAAAACCAGTATGGAATTTGGTGGTTTCTCAGAAAATGAATACCCAGCTATACCACTCCTGGGCATATATCCAGAAGATGCTCTAACATGTAGTAAGAACACATGTCCCACTATGTTCATAGCAGACTTATTTATAATAGCCAGAAACTGGAAGGAACCCAGATGTTCCTCAACAGAGGAATGGATACAGAAAATGTTGTATATTTACACAATGGAGTACTACTCAGCTATTAAAAACAATGAATTCATGAAATTCTTAGGCAAATGGATGGAACTAGAGAGTATCATCCTGAGTGAGGTAAATCAATCACAAAAATCACGCATGGTATGCAATCACTGATAAGTGGATATTAGCCTAAAGTTCAGATACCCAATATACAATTCACAGACCACATGGCTCTCAAGAAGAAGGAACAACAAAGTGTGGTTTCTTTGATCCTTCTTAGAAGGGGGATCAAAACACCCATGACTCACAGCTAACCAATGAACTGAGCATAGGGTGCCCAATGGAGGTGTGTCCCCAATGGAAAGGACCCAAGGAGCTGAAGAGGTTTGCAGCCCCATAGGAGGAACAATATCTGTACCAACCAGTACACACAGAGCTTCCAGGGACTGAACCACTAACCAAAGAGTACACATGGAGGAACATATGGCTGCAGCTACATATTTAGCAGAGGATGGCCTTTTCAGACATCAATGAGAGGAGAGTCCATTGGTCCTGTGAAGATTAGATATCCCAGTATAGGGGAATGCCAGGACAAGGAAATAGGAAATAACCAAATAGGTTGGTAAGCAGGGGAAGGGGGGATGGGATATGGGGATTTGGAGGGGTAACGAGGAAAGGGGATAGCACTTGAAATATAAATAAAGCAAATATCTAATTTCAAAACTGGTTGTCAAAAAATTCATAATCATAAATTTGTAGCCAAATCTTACAAATAATTTTTTTTATTATTTATTTTATTTTATTTTTTTAATTTACATTAAAAATCACTTCCCCTTTCCCGTTTCCTCCCTCCCCGAACGTCCCATAAGCCCCATTCCCTCCCTCTTTTCTCCATTCAACCCCCTCTCGTTACTCTGTCCTGGCGTTCCCCTACATCCAGTCTTTCCAGGACCAGGGGTCTCTCCTTCCATCTTCTTAGAAATCTATTGATATGCGGATTGTGTCTAGGGTATTCCGAGATTCTGGGTCAATATCCCCTTATCAGTGACTGCATACCATGTGTGTTCTTTTGTGACTGGGTTACCTCACTAAGGATGATATTTTCAAGATCTGACCATTTGCCTAGGAATTTCGTGAATTAATTGTTTTTAATTGCAGAGTAGTATTCCATTGTGTAGATATACCACATCTTCTGAATCCATTCCTCCGTTGAGGGACATCTGGGTTCTTTCCAGCTTATGGCTATTATAAATAAGGCTGCTATGAACATAGTGGAGCATGTGTCCTTATTGCATGCAGGTAAATCCTCTGGGTATATGCCCAGGAGTGGTATAGCCGGATCCTCTGGGAGTGTCATGCCCAGTTTTCTGAGGAACCGCCAGACTGCTTTCCAGAGTGGTTGTACCAGCCTGCAATTCCACCAGCAGTGGAGGAGTGTTCCTCTTTCTCCACATCCTCGCCAACACCTGCTGTCTCCTGTGTTTTTGATCTTAGCAATCCTGACTGGTGTGAGATGGAATCTCAGGGTTGTTTTGATTTGCATTTCCATAATGACTAAGGATGATGAACATCTCTTTAGGTGCTTCTCAGCCATTAGATATTCTTCAGGTGAGAACTCTTTGTTTAGCTCTGTACCCCATTTTTTAATAGGGTTATTTGCCTCTCTGGAGTTTAACTTCTTGAGTTCTTTGTATATATTGGATATTAGCCCTCTGTTGGATGTAAGGTTGGTAAAGATCATTTCCCAGTTAGTTGGTTGCCGCTTTGTCTTTTTGACAGTGTCTTTTGCCTTGCAAAAACTTTGTAATTTAATGAGGTCCCATTTGTCTATTCTTGATCTTAGAGCATAAGCTATTGGAGTTCTGTTCAGGAAATTCTCCCCTGTGCCCATATGTTCAAGGTTCTTCCCTAGTTTCCCTTCTATTAGTTTCAGTGTGCCTGGTTTTATGTGGAGATCTTTGATCCACTTAGAATTGAGCTTAGTGCAAGGAGATAAGGATGGGTCAATTTGCATTCTTCTGCATGTTGACCTCCAGCTGAGCCAGCACCATTTGTTGAAAAGGCTATCTTTTTTCCAATTGGATGGTTTTAGCTCCTTTGTCAAAGATCAAGTGATCATAGGAGTGTGGAATCATTTCTGGGTCTTCAATTCTGTTCCATTGATCTACATGTCTGTTACTGTACCAATACCATGCGGTTTTTAACACTATTGCTCTGTAGTACAACTTGAGGTCCGGGATACTGATTCCCCCAGAGGTTCTTTTACTCTTGAGAATAGTTTTAGCTATTCTGGGTTTTCTGTTATTCCAGATGAATTTTTGAATTGCTCTTTCTGACTCTATGAAGAATTGAGTTGGGATTTTGATGGGGATTGCATTGAATCTGTGTATTACTTTTGGTAAGATGCTCATTTTTACTATATTAATCCTGCCAATCCATGAGCATGGCAGATTTTTCCATCTTCTGAGGTCTTCTTCAATTTCTTTCTTCAGAGACTTGAAGTTCTTATCATAGAGATCTTTCACTTGTTTGGTTAGAGTCACGCCAAGATACTTAATATGGTTTGTGGCTATCGTGAAGGGTATTATTTCTCTTACTTCTTTCTCAGCCTGCTTATCCTTTGAGTATAGGAAGGCTTCTGACTTGCTTGAGTTGATTTTATATCCGGCCACTTTGCTGAAGTCGTTTATCAGCTGTAGGTGTTCTCTGGTGGAGTTCTTTGGGTTGCTTAAGTATACTATCATATCGTCTGCAAATAGTGATAGTTTGACTTCTTCCTTTCCAATTTGTATCCCTTTGACCTCTTTTTGTTGTCTAATTGCTCTAGCTAGAACTTCAAGTACTATATTGAAAAGATAAGGAGAGAGAGGGCAGCCTTGTCTAGTCCCTGATTTTAGTGAGATTGCTTCAAGTTTCTCTCCATTTAGATTGATGCTGGCTACTGGTTTGCTGTAAATTGCTTTTACTATGTTTAGATATGGGCCTTGAATTCCTGATCTTTCCAAGACCTTTAGCATGAAAGGATGCTGAATTTTGTCAAATGCTTTCTCAGCATCTAATGAGATGACCATGTGGTTTTTTCTTTGAGATTGTTTATGTAGTGGATTACATTGATGGATTTCCTTATATTTAACCATCCCTGCATCCCTGGGATGAAGCCTACTTGATCGTAGTGAATGATCGTTTTGGTGTGTTCTTGGATTCGGTTGGCAAGAATTTTATTGAGTATTTTTGCATCGATATTCATAAGAGAGATTGGCCTGAGATTCTCTTTCTTTGTCGGATCTTTGTGTGCTTTTGGTATTAGTGTAATTGTGGCTTCATAGACGAGTTGGGTAGTGTTCCTTCTGCTTCTATTTTGTGGAACAGTTTGAAGAGAATTGGTGTTAGGTCTTCTTTGAAGGTCTGATAGAATTCTGCAGTAAAACCATCTGGACCTGTGCTTTTTTTGGTTGGAAGACTTTCAATGACAACTTCTATTTCTTCAGGGGATATAGGACGGTTTAGATGATCTATTTGATCCTGATTTAATTTTCGTACTTGGTATCTGTCAAGGAAATTGTCCATTTCCTCAAGATTTTCTAGTTTTGCTGAATACAGATTTTTGTAGTAGGATCTGATGATTTTTTGAATTTCCTCAGTTTCTGTTGTTATCTCTCCCTTTTCGTTTCTGATTTTATTAATTTGGATACTATCTCTGTGCCCTCTGGTTAGTCTGGCTAAGGGCTTATCTATCTTGTTGATTTTCTCAAAGAACCAACTCCTCGTTTTGTTGATTCTTTGTATGGTTTTATTTGTTTCTACTTGATTGATTTCAGCCCTGAGCTTGATGATTTCCTGCCTTCTACTCCTCTTTTGTGTATTTGCTTCTTTTTGTTCCAGGACTTTCAGGTGTGCCATTAAGCTGTTAGTGTATGCTGTCTCCCCTTTCTTTTTGGCTGCACTCAAGGCTATGAATTTTCCTCTTAGCACTGCTTTCATTGTGACCCATAAATTAGGGTATGTTGTGCCTTCATTTTCATTAACTTTCAAAAAGTCTTTGATTTCTTTCTTTATTTCCACCTTGACCAAGTTATCATTGAGTAGAGCCTTGTTCAGCCTCCATGTGTACGTGGGTTTTCTTTTGTTTATGTTGCCATTGAAGACCACCCTTATTCCATAGTGATCTGATAGGAGGCATGGGATTAGTTCTATCTTCTTATATCTGTTGAGGTCTGATTTGTGACCAATTACATGGTCAATTTTGGAGAAGGTACCATGAGGAGCTGAGAAGAAGTTGTATTCTTTAGCTCTAGGATGAAATGTTTTATATATATCAGTTAGTTCCATTTGGTCCAAGGCTTCAATTACATTCACTGTGTCCCTGTTTAGTTTCTGCTTTCCTGAACGATCCATTTCAGAGAGCGGGGTGTTGAAGTCACCCACTATTATTGTGTGCGGTGCGATGTGTGCTTTGAGTTTTAGTAAAGTTTCTTTTAAGAATGAGGGTGCCCTTGCATTTGGAGCATAGATATTCAGAATTGAGAGTTCTTGATGGTGGATTTTTCCCTTGATCAGTATGTAGTGTCCTTCTGTGTCTTTTTTGATGACTTTAGGTTGAAAATCAATTTTATCTGATATTAGGATGGCTACTCCACCTCGTTTCTTGGGGCCATTTGCTTGTAAAATTGTTTTCCAGCCTTTTACTCTGAGGTAGTGTTTGTCGTTGACACTGAGGTGCGTTTCCTGCATGCAGCAAAATGCTGGGACCTGTTTACGTATCCAGTCTGCTAGTCTATGTCTTTTAATTGGGGAATTGAGACCATTGATATTAAGAGAGATTAAGGCATAGTGATTATTGCCATCTGCCATTCTTGACGCTATCTTTATATTTGAGTGGTTATCTACTTTTGGGTTTGATTCAACAAGGTTATTATCTCATTTTTTCCAGGGTGTTGTTTCTCTCCCTGTATTGGAGGTTTCCACCTATTATTCGTTGCAGGGCTGGATTTGTGGAAAGATATTGTGAAAATTTGGTTTTATCATGGAATATCTTGGTCTCTCCATCTATGGTGATTGAGAGTTTTGCTGGGTATAGTAGTCTAGGCTGGAATTTGTGCTGTCTTAGTGTCTGCATGAGATCTGCCCAGGATCTTCTGGCTTTCATAGTCTCTGGTGAGAAGTCTGATGTGATTCGGATAGGTCTTCCTTTGTATGTTACTTGACCCTTTTCTCTTAGTGCTTTTAGTATTCTTTCTTTGTTTAGAACATTTGGTGTTTTGATTATTATGTGACGGGAGGTATTTCTGTTCTGGTCCAGTCTGTTTGGAGTTCTGTAGGCTTCTTGTAAGTTCATCGGCATCTCTCTCTTTAAGTTAGGGAAGTTTTCCTCCATAATTTTGTTGAAGATGTTACTGGCCCTTTAAGTTGCAAATATTCACTCTCATTTATACCTATAATCGTTAGGTTTGGTCTTCTCATTGTGTCCTGGATTTCCTGGATGTTTTGGGTTACACGTTTTTTGCATTTTGCATTTTCTTTGACTGTTGAGTCGATGCTTTCTGTGGAATCTTCAGCACCTGAGATTCTTTCTTCCATCTCTTGTATTCTATTGTTTATGTTTGCTTCTATGACTCCTGATTTCTTCCCAAGGTTTTCTATCTCCAAAGTTGTCTCCCTTTGTGATTTCTTAGTTGTTTCTACTTCCTTTTTTAGTTCCTGGATGGATTTGCTGAGATCCTTCACTTGTTTGTTTGTATTTTCCTGTATTTCTTTAAGGTATTTTTGCATTGCCTCTTTCAGGATTTCTTCCTGATGACCCACATTCTCCTACATTTCTCTGAGTGATTTTTGTGTTTCCTCCTCATGGGAATCCATCTGTTGATCCATTGTCTCCTGCATTTCTTTAAGCAGTTCTCGTGTTTCCTTTGTAAGGGCATCTAACCGTTGATTCATTTCTTTAAGCAATTTTTGTGTTGCCTCCTTATGGGCATCCGTCTGTTGACCCATATTCTTCTGCATTTCTTTGTGCAAATTTTGTGATTCCTTTGTGAATGCATCTACCCGTTGATTCATCTCCTTAAGCGATTTTTGTGTTGTCTCCTTGTGCGCCTCCATCTTTTGATCCATGTTCTCCCGCATTTCTCTAAGTGATTTTGTGTTTCCTTTGTAAGGGCTTCTAACCGTTGATTCATGGTCTCCTGTAACTCTTTATGAGATTTATTTGTGTCCTTCTTGTGATCCTCTAATAGCATCATGAGAAGTGATTTTAAATCCAGATCTTGTCTTTCGGGTGTGGTGGGGTATCCAGGATTTGCTGCTGTTGGAGAGTTGGGTTCGGATGGTCCCACATTACTTTGATTTCTGTTAGTAACATTCCTACGTTTGCCTTTTGCCATCTGGATACCTCTGATGTTAGTTGGTCCTGCTGCTACTGGCTGTTGGTTGGACCTCCTTTGAGCCTGCAAAGCTATTTCTGCCCCCCCTGGATTGCCAGGATTCCCCTGGCACCGATTTCTGGGGCCTGCCTGCTCCTGAGTGACTTTGGAGCCCTAATGTGCCTTGCCCCAAGTGATCTTATATTGGGGAGGCCTTGCACATCCAAAGGCTCAGCCTAGTGGATTCCTGGAGCAGAGGTCGCCAAAGGGAGGCTGGTAGGCTCCTGCCCTGTGCAGGGGTGTGTGATCTCTCCTAGGGGGGGGAGGGGGCGTCCCTCTGTCAGGCAGAATTCCCACAGCAGAGCTAGCACGCTGGTTACTGCAGATCTGCCCAGCACTTGGGAGCTGCACACACACAAGCTGCCCGAGACCCAAGCGATATTAAGCCTGTCTGTCTCAGAACCTGGCTGTCCCAACTTCCCAGTCACTGGAGCAAAGATGGCGGAGTGCAATCTGCACACTCTCCGTGGCGCCGCTCACCCTGCAGACGCGATGGCCTGCCGATCTGGCACCCAGACGACCACAGCGCTGACCCGTTCTCGGGCGCAGAGGGAAGCCCCAACAGGCCGTGTCCCAAGTGATGTTATATTGGGGAGAGTGAGCCTGGGGTACCTGTCTCTTCAGTGCAGTCTGTGGGAACAGAGGTTGCGGAAGGAAAGCTGGTAGGCTCCCGCCCAGTGCGGGGTCCCTCTGCCAGGCAGAAGTCCCACAGCAGAGCTGGCGCGCTGGTCACTGCAGATCAGCCCAGCACTTGGGAGCCGCACACACACAAGCCGCCCAAGACCCAAGCGATATTAAGCTGTCTGTCTCAGAACCTGGCTGTCCCAACTTCCTAGTCACTGGAGCAAAGATGGTGGAGTGCCTTACAAATAAATTTAAGTATTCGGAATGTGAGAAATTATTTTAAATATGATATTTATTACAGGAGAGTTAATAGAAGAGGCATCATTCAAATAATTATACTTATGCTGTGTGTGTACACTTATGTTTGTGTATGTATATGTGTATGTGTATGATATATATGTACATGTATATATATGGGGATTGTTGAAGGCAGTGGTCAAGACAGTGTTTTAATTCATCACTCTCCACTACATTATTTGAGACAGAATTTCTCAATGAAACTAGAGATCTCCAAATAAGCCCTGAGTTCCTTTTATCTCTAATTCTCCGCCTTGGGATATAAAGCTGTTTCGCTCTTTCACTGAGTCTGCCTTTCCCCTTTTAGCTGGGAATGTAAACTCAGGTTTGTATAGTCATAGCTTTAAATGCTAAATCATCTTCTAACACCCATTCAAATAATTTTCAAAACATGATTGATTTTTATATCATTGCCAAACAGATTATGGCATTAATTCTAAATTGACAAAAGCAGAAACATCAAACAAAAAAGCAAAAACAAAACAAAACTAAAACTCTGAAATCAAACCCAGAGGATGAGTAACAATCTTCTGGATTAGGAAGTTCCATATGTTTAGAACTTATGAAATGAAATTACGACATAAAATAAGATGAATTTCATTTCAAGTAGTAATAGATTGACAATATGATCAGTGTCAAACAGATAAGACAAATAAGAATCAGTATTTGAAAAGGATGCAAAGTCAAGACAGCTATCCAAATATTTGATCAACAGTGAGGAGGATAAGTTAAAACATTAGTGTCTTGACAAAAGGGAAGGTTGTACATACAGGAAATAAAATAATATATGTGTCTGTGTTCCTGATCATGTGCACACATGCAAATTAAGAGAACTGTAGGTATTGCTGTATGTATACATAAACGTTAAACTTTTCTATGAGACCTTTTATATAAACATGAGATTACTAAACACTCATTCTATTATTTCATGTATGATTATAAATATATGGATGTAAATATAAGGAATTCGTGTGAGTTTGTGTACAGAGCAAATCTAGGTATGTTCACAGCCTCAGGCATGTGCTTTGTCTGAATGTCAATTTCTTACCCTATAATTTCCATAGGTCCAGGAAGAGGGTATGTTTCCATGGAATCGTTGACTACATTTTTGTAATGTAGAAGTAAGAAATTACTCCTTTGCATCTGGAAATGGACACCATTAATTATACCTGACAATGTAATGATAGGTCATATTAGCCGCATATGTCTAAGTAGTTCAGAGATAACATGCTTGCAGAAAGAAAATTTGAGACCTCAAAAAAATTTCAAAAAGAGAAGTTAATTTTAAAATTCTGATTCTTCTTCAAAATCAAAGGTGTTATCTTTCCCGAATCTCAAAATTGACTCAGGCAATATGTTTAAAATTTATTGGAATAAAACTTCTTATGTGTTCTATCTAAAAACAAAGTAGTAGATTTCATATAAAGTAGCTGCCTCAAAATCATAATTTAAAAGTTAAAAACCATAGATAGTTCACTATCACCAACATAGAAAACACATGTTTTTAGCCAAAGGAATTTACTTCCAATTTTTGTTAATGTATGTCTATATCTTTTTAAAAAACTGCTATATTTCCTTACAATTGTGTCTTAAATTTTAATAATTTTAACCTACTTAAATGATTGTGATGTAACAATTTCCTTCTTAGAAGACAACTTCTGAAGCTTCTCAAAGTGCTCACAAAATGCTTTCTAAGAACTGGGCAATCAAAAATTTATTAACTTTCATGATATTCCTACATTATCCAGATATATTACACTCTCTATTTTGAATGATACATAGGCAGTAAGGGATGTTGAGAGTTAGTCTTAGACCAGACATTCACTCTCGAAAAAGATATTTTGCAAATTGTTGAGTTACCTATAAGTTGTGCGGTATTCCAGGTTTTCAGCTTTCATGAGCTATCTGTCACCCAAGCCAGGATGAGTTTTCATATTGAACTACATTTAAGTTATCCCTACTCATGGAAAGTAACATCTTACTCACACCCCTATATCCACTCCCTCCACCCCCCCAAAAAAATTCTCATTTGTTCACCAACTTTGATTTTGGTATTGACCTTACTTTGTCCTGTCAGTTGTTTTCTCATTTAGGGCAATTAAGCAATCCCTCCTGTCTCTCTAGGAATTGTGTCAGAAAATAATTACTTCTCTAAAAAAATTCAATATTTAGCTGCATTCACCAATGCTGCCTTATAGAATAGGAGTACTTAAAGCAAAGTATACATAATTCAGGAATGACAGGGTTGAGGATTTGGGAGGAAGATTAGCTTTAAGTACTATGGAGGAGTTGATAAAATAATTTAAATTTTGGATTACAGAAGTGATAAGTAAGTAAATAAATAAATAAAACAATAGATTAATTTAACACAGCAAACATCAAACATGTAAATAAGAATGTCATGTTTGAGATGGCTAGTTATAGGCTGTCTTGTTATAGGAATGCTCTTTCTCTCTGGGTGATGCACTTCCTATGCAAGTGCTTGCACCTTGAAAATGAGGATTGTATAGCACAGGACCCATTCATATCTAGGTGCTGAGGACAGGCACACTCTGAAGTTTCTCCTCCTGCAATGTCTGCTGGTCTCATAATGACAGCTCTTTAATTCTGGCTTGTGGTTAATATTGTTTTCCCAAAATAGCTTTTCCATTCAAGGATCATTTTTAGAATCAGAATTTTATTGTAAGACAGGTTAGCTTTTTTGTCTCTCAATTGTGGCCTTTCCTAAAACTGTACTTCTCCTTACTGCATTCATTTAAATAACCCCAATGGAGATATGATGCCAAAGCTTGTGTGCTAAGTTAGTTGACAAAAGATAAGTAGGAACAATTCTTACCTGCCCAGTTTTCAGCTACTGTAGAAGGTGGAACTGGGAAAGAAGCATATTGTATAATACTTTCCTCATAAGCTGATACTTTTCACTCTGCAGGGAAGCCAGTTAAATAGGAAGGTAAAAAACTCAAAATAACTTCTGGAACTTCCTGAAACTGTCTAGATTCACCAGGTCCCTCCCTCTGAGAATATGTAAGTCAAACTCCTTAGAGTTACTCCCAAAAAGGCTAAGCTGCAAAGAAGATTCTGAGAAAAACAGAAACCAGATGGACTGCCAGAAAAAGGTTAATTTCAACTGAATCACTTGGAAGGGACACTCTCCAATCACTTGAGGTTCTTGAAGGCTGTGCATTGTGTTCCAGGTTCCAGTTTTGTGAGTTGTCACCCATGTCTTTGTAATGCTTTTGTGTTTGAGCCATATTTTCCCCTTCAGGTACCCTTTTTCCCATAGTCCTGTAAAAAGCCCCATTAAAACTCATTGGTTCACCGTGTTGGACTTCTGGGCTTTGGTGGAGTCCATAATTTTGGTTTGGTACTTTAGTTTGTTGTGAGTTCTTTGTCACTAGTAGATTTGTATTTTGTATCTCCTGGGAAAAGTTTTGTCATAAAACAGGGTTGCATTGCTGTATCACCCTGAGGCATCTCTCCTTGAGGAGAGAAGGATATCAATACAAAATTAAATTGCAAGATGAATTCACAAAAGACACATGAGAACAGGCATCTCTACTTGTTTTATCCCAAAGTTATGGCTTGGTTAATATATTTTAGGATTTCATACTGGTGTCTTTAATGAAGCACTGGCAAACATTGAAATATTTAACTCATATTTAGTGTGTACATGTCTAAGTGTGATTCAGATATTCCTCAGAATGATACAGCTGGAGCCAACTGATTTTTTCCTTTCACTTAGCTGTGGTCCTCACAGCACCCATATAAATTTATCATTGATATTTGAGTGGGGAGGAATGATGAGAGAGAGAGCAAGAGAGAGAGAGAGAGAGAGACAGACAGACAGACAGACAGAATTAAGTGTGTGATTAAAAACAATTCTATGCAATTATGCTCACATATCAATTGTAGTTAAAATGCTTTCTTCAATGATTTGTATTAACATATAGTCAGATATATTCATACTCACTCCTTAAAATTATAATTTATTTTTCTATTAAATGTTAAACATAATGGAATACTGAAATCTATTTAATGGTAATGAAACAATTGGATAAGAAATTGTGTAGGCACCCAGTCTACACTGAATTCATCTGCAGTTATGATAGGCTCTTTTGTAACACACTGATATCATCCTGTCCTAAGTGCCTGAGTCCCTATGTTTCTGTCCAAAAGTTTCTTATAACATTGCTGAGATATATAATACTGGAATCTATGCCCTATTTGAAATACAGAAATATAAAAACATAGCAGAGGTTCTTGTCTTCTACCATTACAAATGAGAAGGTGGTATGCAAGTCCTCATTTTCTCCAGGCTATAATCATGTGTATCATTTCTTTTATCAACATGTCAGTGAGTACAGTATTAATTTGCACAGAGAAATCATCAGCAGGTATCTATGACTTTCCTTTTTCTATCATTTCTTCAGACCTGAAATCAAATCCCAATTTAAGTTCCTCTACTCAAAACTCAAAATCTATGAATTTGGGAAAACTTGAGTGAAGATAAGACTGTTTTTTTTCATTTCATTCTTTAACTCTCAAAAATAAATTTGTGCCTATGTAAGTAAGTATGTAATAATTTGTTATCACAGTTTCCTGCTTATCTCCTGCAGAAATGATGGTCTATGTATAATTACAGACCTGTATTTGAATTTCTAACAATAATCACTGTATTGCAGCATAGATGTTGAATAAAAAAAATAAAAGAATACATGAGAGGGAAAATGTCGAGACATAAAATTCCTAGTTAGTTCTAAGATTAAAGGGTATTTCAATACCCAATACAGCAGTATCTTAGTCATTGTTTGATTCCTACCCAAAACCAAGAAGCAGTTTGCAAAGGAAAGAGTTTATTCAGCTTACAGTTCCACATTGCTGTTCATCCCCAAAGGAAGTTCAGACAGGAGCTCACAAAGGGCAGGAACTTGGAGGCAGAAACTGATGCAGAGGCCAGGGATGAGTGTTGGTTTCCTTCCGCTGGTTTGTTCAGCTTGCTTTCTTATAGAACCTAGGACTAGCAGCCAAGGAGTAAAAACCACTCACAATTGGCTGAGCCCTCCCTCCTTGATCACTAACTGAAAAAATGCCTTACAGGTGGATCTCATAGAGGTATTTCCTCAAGGGAGGCATTTTTTCTCTGTGATGACTCCAGCTTGTGTCAAGTTGACACAGAAAACCAGCCAGTACAACCAGTACCTCAGAGGAAAACATCAGAGGGTAATTAATATTTTCTGAAATGTAAACTAAACAGGGCTGATATATATAGTACACACACATGAATTTGTTTGTGTGTGTGTGTGTGTGTGTGTGTGTGTGTGTGTGTGTGTGTGTGTTAAGATTAGCTTAGAGGCCAATTTTTCTAGTCTAGAAACTAACCTTGCATTCATAACCATATCTTTTCATCTGACAAAGTTCAACAAGTTGGGACTGACAGTACACAAAATATTTTACTGCCATGTGTCAGGTAGCTTGGTGCATTTCATGACTGAATGCAAATGAATTTTTAGCTGAAGGATATAGTACATCAGCTGCTTCTTCCTAAATCTGGGAATAAGGGATGTGACTCCCATGGAGAAACTCATGGTGACAATGTGTCTGATTCATATTATAATTGCTGGAATAAAATTAAATAGCCATAAGTTCAGGCATGCTAATGAGTTGGAGGAAGAATTGGCATTTTTCGATGCTTATTGAATTGTCTAATGTTGGTTGAGAGAAACAAACAGAGCGTAATGGATGCAAACAATACCCCAAGGTGTTACATTCATTCTAACATGAAGATTAACATTAGATGGTCCATTGCCTGATAGTATTGCAAAGATGCAAATTCCTCAGCAGCTTCCTCCCAAAAGACACAAGTTGAAAAATTTTGTTGAAATTTTCTAGTAAATTTTTTTGAAAAAGGTCAGTCAATAAGATAAATCTGTCTTTTAAGCCATGCTTTAGCAAAGATACCAAGTAACTTATTAGTCATCCTACCTCTTAGGAAGATAAATTCTGCTGTATTTCATTTATTATAAAAATTTTACATTTAGTTTTGTTACTTATTCTTATAAATATTACTTCCAATGTATAGATTTATTTCACAGTGGGCATTTACTTTTTTAAATTGCATTGATATTAAGAAAGAAGAATATATTTCATATTTTGGGTAGGAAATGTGATCTACATATGAGGAAAATTAAAACATTGAAATAATTTTAATACCTCATATTTTTCTAATTCAGCAATATTCACAACATGTTTGCAGTTTGAACAATGTATAGATAGCTAATTGATTATATCATTTACTTATTCCATAATATCTATTCTATGTGTATTAAAAGGCCATGTACTATAGACATTTCCAAAATCAGATTGCTGTTAACACTATAAGAAATACTTTCCTGAACTAAAAGGTTTAGAAGTGAAGGCTATGAAAAAGTAGATATTCTTTGTATCTACAAGCCCACATCTAGGTTCATAACTGAGGAATAATTTGTCATGAGATAGAGATAAAAGGGTTATATCCAAAAGACAAAAGGTAAATTATAAATTCCTATTTTGACAACACACACATTTATCCCATTATTTTTCTAGCAGAAAAATTACAGATTGGTAACTACTCAACAATGTTTAATAACCAAGAGATATACAGTTTTTATGACAATATTTGTAAAATAAGACTCAGGATGACAGCTAGTGTGTGTGTGTGTGTGTGTGTGTGTGTGAGTATGAGTGTGTGTGGGGTGGGGGGGAGATTATGCACACATACAGAATTTTCAGCTTCAGTTGATAGGTCTCTCCCACAGCAGAAGACTAGATACAGAAAATGTGGTTCATTTACACAGTGGAATACTACTCAGCTATTAAGAATGAGTACATCCTGAGTTTTGCAGGCAAATGGATGGAACTAGAAAATATCATCCTGAGTGAGGTAACTCAGACCCAAAAGGACATGCATTGTATGTACTCATTAATAAGTGGATATTAACCAAAAAAAAAAAAGTACAGAATACCCATGATACAGTTCACAGAACTCAAAAAGTTCAATAAGCTGAAGGGTCCAAGTGAGAATGCTTCAGTCCAACTTGGGAGGGAGAAGAAAGTAATATCAAAGGGAGATGGAGGGAGGGTCCTGGGAGGGAAAGTGGATGGGGGAGGTAAGAGGGGAACCAGATCTGGTATTTGTAGAGGGTCATGTCGAAGTGCCATATAGCCTGATAGCCATATTTCAGCTGCCTGCATTCTTCACCCACTCCACAGCATTCTTCACCCACTCCACAGCATTCCATCCACACCTCCCCCCACCTGGTGGAGCTGACAGAGCTCCGGGAACAAGCCTTTTGTCACACCTCAGCCTCCCGCAGAGCAACAGACCCTAAGGAGTCAACTTCCTTGAGAAACAGTGGCGCCCAAGGTCCTGCTGAGAAGCGCTGAAAAGACTCTGCAACACTGGGAGGGAGGGTCACGCCCACAGTGCATATATTGCCGCTCTTATCCCCCAAGAAAAGAGAGATTTTGTACAGCCATGCACTAATGTCTCTGTGTGTTCTTTTTCTCTCAACCCCCGTCGTTTCACTCTACAGCTCTTCGTCCACGAAAAACCCGCTCATGTGTAATTCCCGGGAAGATTCAGGTATTGGGTGAGGGAAAAGGACTGAAGACCTGAGGGCCACCAGAAAGAATGGAAACAGGCAATATCGGGAGGTAGGCGGTTGGTGGTACGCTGGAGAATGCACCAGAGACCTGGGAGGTGAGAGACTCTCAGGACTCAAAGGGAGGAACCTTAGATGAAATGCCCGCAAGTAGGGACAGAGAATTTATACAGCCCACCTCAAGCAAAAAGTGAGGGAGGTTGTTGCCATCCCACAGTCAAAACTGTGTCCCACAATTTTTCCTGTCTGAAAGAACTACAGGGGTGCAAATGGAGAGGAACCTGAGGAAAAAAAGATGAAGTGACAGGCCAAAAATGGGGTCCAACTCAAGGGGAGGCCCCAGGTCTGACACTGTACTGAGGCTATGGAGTGCTCACAAAACGGGACCTGTCATGATTGCCCTCCGAAAGACCCAACAAGCAGCTGAATGAGTCACATACAGATATTTGCACACAACCAGTGGACTGAAGCTGCTGAATCCTGTGGTTGAATTATGGAAAAGCTGGAAGAAGCTGAGGAGGAGGGTGACCCTGCAGGAGGACCAGCAGACTCAATTAAACAGGGCCCAGGAGATCTTTCAGACACTGGAACTCCAACCAGATCGCATACACCAGCTGATATGAAGCTCCCAACACGTATACAGCTGAGGACTGGCAGGTCTGGGTTCAATTAGAGAAGGAGGTCCCATAGAGTTCTGGTGGAGTGGGGGTGGTGGGTGGGGACATACTAGTGGAGACAGGTGCCAGGAGGAGTTATGGGATGTGGAACAGTTGGTGGGTGGACCAGGAGGGGAATACAATCTGGAGTGTAAAACAAATAAAATGAATAAATAAATAAATAAATAAATAAATAAATAAATAAATAGAATAAAAGATTAAATTTTGAAAAAAGACATGAAATAAAAATTTTAAGAAAACAACATCTTAATTGTGTCAAATTTATTGGAACTGACAGTTTATTAAATGAAAAGGGCCAGAGAGGTTCTGTAATTATTTTCAGGTGGAGAAGCACTTTAAGCTGTCATTTCCATCACTCAGTATTGGAGGAAACCTGTATATGTCTGTGTGTGTTTGCTCATGTGAAGCACAGTATTGGGAACACATGTGTCATGATCCTTGCTCTTCTGTCCTCACAGGATGTCGTCTTTCTTTTTTTTTAATTTTTTTTGAAAATTTTTTAAAATTATTTTATACACTCCATATTTTATTCCCCACCCTGCCAACCCCTGTCTACCCTCTGACTGTTCCACATCCCATACTTCCTCCCCTCCCCCTGTCTCCACATGAATATCCCTACCACCCCCCACCCCACCTGACCTCTAAACTCCCTGGGTCCAACAGACTCTTGAGGGTTAGGTGCATTATCTCTGAATGAACACAGACCTGGCAGTATGTGTGTTGGGGGCCTCATGTTAGCTGGTGTATGCTGCCTTTTTGGTGGTCCAGAGTTTGAGAGATCCCAGGGGTCCAGATTAATTGACTGTTGGTCTTCCTAAAGGGTTGCCCTCAGCTTCATTCAGCCTTCCCTAATTCAACAGCAGAGGTCAGCTGCTTCTATCCATTGGCGGGTTGCAAATATCTGCATCTGATTCTTTCACTTTCTTGTTGAGTCTTCCGAGTGCTATCATGGTAGGCCCCTTTTCGTGAGCGCTCCATAGTCGCAGTAATAGTGTCAGGCCTTGGGACTTCCCCTTGAGCTGGATTCCACTTTGGGCCTGTAGCTGGAACTTCTTTTCCTCAGGCTCTTCTCCAATTCCATCCCAGCAATTCTTCCAGACAGGAACAATTATGGGTCAGAGTTATGACTGTGGGATGCCCCCCCCCTTACCTCATTTGAAGCCCTGTCTTCCTATTGGAGGTAGGCTCTATAAGTTCCCTCTCCCTACTGTCATCCATTTCATCTACGGTCCCTCCCTTTTAGTCCTGTGAGTCTCTCACTTCCCAGGTCTCTAGTACATTCTGTAGGGTACCCCAACCTCCTAAAAACCTATACTCCACGAAACTGGAAAATCTAGAAGAAATGGATGATTTTCTTGACAGATGCCACATACCAAAGTTAAATCAACAGCAAGTAAACTATCTAAACAAGCCTATATTGCACAAGGAAATAAAAGTCATTAAAAACCTCCCAACTAAAAAAAAAATTCAGAGCCAGATGGATTTAGTGCAGAATTCTACCAGACCTTCAAAGAAGACCTGATAGCAATTCTCCTCAAATTATTCCATAAAATAGAAAGAGTTGGAACACTACCTAACTCGTTCTATGAAGTCACAATTACTCTGATACCTAAACCACACAAGGACTATACAGAAAAAGAGAACTTTAGACCAATCTTGCTTATGAATATCGATGCAAAAATTCTCAATAAAATTCTTGCAAACTGAATCCAAGAACACATCAAAACCATCATTCACCATGACCAAGTAGGCTTCATCCCAGGGATACAAGGTTGGTTTAATATAGGAAAAGGCATTAACATAATCCACTAAATAAACAAACTCAAAGAAAAAAAACATGATCATCTCCTTAGATGCAGAAAAAGCATTTGACAAAATACAACACCCCTTCATGTTAAAAGTATTGGAGAGATCAGAAATTCAAGGCCTATACCTAAACATAATAAAAGCAATTTACTTCAAACCAACAGCCAATATCAAATTAAATGAAGACATACTTGTGGCATTCCCACTGAAATTGGGGACAAGATAAGGATGCCCACTCTCCCCATATCTATTCAATATAGTACTGGAAGTCCCAAAATGTTTTCTACAATATAAGAAAGAAGTAAAAATGCATAAGGATGTATGCAGCCAAACAAAGGACTGAGCTCCGGGACCCCAATGGAGAAGTTAGGGCAAGGACTGTAGGAGCTGAAGGGTTTGCAACCCCAATAAGAACAGCCATATCAACTAACCAGACCTCTCAAAGATCCAAGGACTAAGTCACTAACCCAAGAGTCCACATGGAGGGTCCCATTGCTCCAGCTGGATATGTAGCAGAGGATTGTCTTATCTGGCATCACTGCCAGGGAAGCCCCTTGGACTTGATGACCCAGGGTAGGGGAATGCTAGGGCAATGAAGCAGGAGAGGGTGGGTGGGTGGGTATTTACCCTCATAGATGGAGGGGGAGGGGAAGAGGGTGGGGCCTTGTGGAGGGAACACTGGGAAGGGGAATAACATTTGAAATGTAAATAAATAAAATTACTAATGAAAATGAAAAAATAAGAAAAAAAGAAGTGAAAATATGAGATAAGAAAAACCATATTCTAAAATGGTTAGACCCTAATGCAGAGTGGAATATGGAAATATATGAGATAAAAAAAAACAAGAAAATATTAATGTGCTTTTTAAAAAGGTAGATAATGTTAAGCACTGTAAAAATCTCAAAGACTTTTTTTAATGCCGGCAATCTTTGGTTGCTAGAGTAAATCTGAAGATCATCCAGTTACTAGTTCTTTGATGGTACTTTGGAGTTGGGGTCCAGTTACACGGATGGAGACTACAGTCTTGGGATTTGATAAGACATCTGATCATTGCGAAGGAAATAGAAAAGCCTGAACAATATTTGCAAATGATGGGTGGAGAATATGCCCCTCCTCAAATCAGTTAAAAATCTAAACTAATTGGGCAAGAAATCAAAGTAAGCTCTCTGTTTACAATACCATTGACTTAATTCAGGTGAATCAATTTGCATCAGTTTTGATTGAACCAGGAGAACAATGCAGAACTGACAGGAAGAATATTGTGATGTCAATAAAATTGATTTTAATTTCTAGATGGTGAAATTAATTGCAGCATTTTCTGTTTTAGGTTCTGTGTTGTGCTTATTTTGAGGCAAAGACTGTTCTGTTGTCTACTCTTGCTTTTAACTTCCTCTAAAATATGACTACTGACATCTTTCTACTCTGAGAGTCAGAGGTACAGGTGTCCAGCATAAGGTTTGACAATAGGTTTTTGCTTGTTTTTTTATTCTTTTGTTGTTATTGTTGTTTTTTGTTTTAGTGAAAACCTTTCTAGAATTGGACACATGTACCTTATTTTTGATTGTAACAACACTTTAAAAATAAATTTACCCACCAGGTATTCAACATATTCTATTTGCATTTTCCTCAAAACAAACACATTGCATACTTTAACGTTTAAGAAGTTGTGTTATCCATGGTAGAATGTGGAAATATATATATACACACACATAAAAATATGTGTTTTGTGTAAATGAAAAGGCAGGTTCAAAGCAAATTTTCTAGAAATGAGATATAAATATAAAACTAAATTTTCAAAAACTCTATTGAATATCTGCCTTAGCATGGTATTTGTTGATTTTCTTTTGCAGTTTTAATATTCTTTCTTTGTCCTATATGTTTAGTGTTTTGTTTATTATGTGGTGAAAATTTTTCTTTTCTAGTCAGATATTTGACATTCTGATGCTTTTTCTATCTTTATAGTCATCACTTTAGGTGAGGAGATGCTTTATTTTTTTTTTTTCTGTGATTTTGTTGAAAGTATTTTCTGGGTTTTGATGTGGGATTCTTCTCCTTTCTTTTTCCTATTATTCTTAGGTGGTGTCTTCTTGTAGTATCCAATATTTCCTAGATGTTTTGTGTCTGGAACTTTTTAGACTTATTGTTTCTTTTGTCCAAAGTACTCATTTCTTACTGTCTTCATGGCTTGAGATTCTCTCTCTCGTTCCTTACATTCTGTTGCTAAAATTTGCCTCTGTTGTTTGTGTTCAAATGCCTAATCTTCCTTTTCTAAGATTTCCTCAGTTTTTGTTTTCTTTATCACTTCTATTTCCATTTTTAGATCTTGAATAATTTTGTTTCCTTCAACTATTTGTTTCTTTCTTGGCATTCTTTAAGGATTTATTCATTTGTTCTGTGAGGATCTATCCCATCTTCCTACAGTTGCTATTATGGTCTTTTCCTTGGGATAAAACTATGTGGGAATGTTGAGGACCTGCTGTGGTATTTTAACTGGGCTCTATTGGATACATGGCCCTTGCTGCTATTGTGTTCTTAAGCTGGAATCTAGGCAGATGGGATTTCCTGCTGACATTTGAGGCTAGGATGCAGAGATGATTGTGGAGAGGTGATTAGTAGGGGATGATCTGTGGCAGACAAAGGAGGTGTGGATAGGGAAAAGTCCTGTGGATAGAACAGGGGGAGTGGAGAATGTCCATAGGCAGTCTATCTGATCATCCTTATTCTTCACACCACATTGAAATCTGGGGAATACCATCTTCTCACTATGATAATCAAAGTAATAAGCATTGTTTCTTGAGTTCTGTGTATGGGGTATCTTGGAGTTAAGGGGCTTTCCTTTTCCCATTGTTACTGCATTTTATCTTGATAATGAAATAAAATACACGTGATATTTTAAAATATGTATTACTCCTCATGTTTTGCTTCTCAACACAATTTGGAATAATGGACTTTTACATCCATGAGATGGATACTCCTCGGGGCTTAGCAAACATTATTTAATATACTCTTAGTTTTGCAATATTTGTTTCTGTTTGTGCTTTTCACTTTTAATTTATATAAAATGTTTAGATAGCTGATCAAAAGATGATATTTTCCTTTAAGATACTTAAAAATGTAATATGTCAATACATTTATATTATTTACTCCAGAAATAAGGCAAATATGTTCACAGATAATATAGTACAATGAAAAGACTCAAAGCTGTACACCAAAATCTTGGTAAAAGATACATTCCCTAAGTCTTGGTGTTTTCATTCCTTGGGCATTAAATAACTTCACTTTACAAGATAAAATTGTCTTTATTTTATTTTGCATTAAATTATTCTGTGCTTTTCATTTTATAAGATTTTATATGGAGAAACTTTCTGAGAAAATTCTTCTATTAGTAAGGAAAATGTGTATATAGAAATGTAATTATCTTCATTTCACACACACACACACACATACACACACACACACACACACACACACAAACAAATTAGTGTTTCTTACCTATAATCGTAAAATAAATTTAGGTTAATATGCTTCCAGGAGTATTGGAGACACAGGGAAATTGCAACATTGCTCATGAAATGAGGATCAATGTAATAATAATTGATTTTGATCGGCCAACTAGCTTTCATTATTGCATTTAATGCAATGGAACAACTTGAATTAGAAGTACCCATGATCAAAGCCATGCCTTGTAAAAACTATTTTGAAATGCCATGTAATTTGGGGGAAAGGTGTATTTTCTGTTTTTAAGATGTCTCATAGGAGAAACATTATGAACCAACTAGTATCCCCAGAGCTCCCAGGACTAAACCACCTACCAAGGAACCCATGGCTCCAACTGTAGATGTAGCTAAGGATGGCCTTTTTGGAAATCAAAGGGAGGAGGGGTGCTTGATCCTGAGAAGGCTCAATGCTCCAATGTAGGGGAATGCCAGGCCAGGGAAGCAGGAGGTGGGGTTTGTGAGCAGGGAGAGGAGATATGGGATAAGGAGCTTTTGGAGAGGAAATGAGAAAAGGGGATAACATTTGAAATGTAAATAAAGCAAATATCTAATAAAAATTAAAAAAAAGATGTCTCAACACATAGGATTGCCTCAATTCTTCTATAAGACATCAAACTAACTTCAAAATCTGAAATAATTTTTTAATGAATTATAAAATTAGATGTTGTCATATTCATTATATGTAAAGCACAAAGGCAATCTTTACATGTGTGTTGTAATTCAGCACATCTGAGCAAAGAAAATTTCATAAAAAAGAAATATGGTTTAATGTCATGTATTTCTTAAGTCATAATCATGTTTTAGTGCTTGCATTTTGTAAATTGCAGGTTGTGTTACTCGTTCATCCAAAGAAAGTCTGTCAGTCAAAACATCATGATTTTTCATAATGATTTTGTTGAAAAAACTACATTACAATTTTAATTCTCTTAGAAGATCACACTTTTTTTATTATTTATTTATTTTTTTAATTTAAATTCCAAATTATTTCCCCTTTCCCGTTTCTGCCCTCCCCGAAAGTCCCATAAGCCCCCTTCCCTCCCTCTTTTCTCCATTCAACCCCCTCTCGTTTCTCTGTCCTGGCGATCCCCTACATCCAGTCTTTCCAGGACCAGGGGTCTCTCCTTCCATCTTCTTAGAAATCTATTGATATGCGGATTGTGTCTAGGGTATTCCGAGATTCTGGGTCAATATCCCCTTATCAGTGACTGCATACCATGTGTGTTCTTTTGTGACTGGGTTACCTCACTAAGGATGATATTTTCAAGATCTGACCATTTGCCTAGGAATTTCGTGAATTAATTGTTTTTAATTGCAGAGTAGTATTCCATTGTGTAGATATACCACATCTTCTGAATCCATTCCTCCGTTGAGGGACATCTGGGTTCTTTCCAGCTTCTGGATATTATAAATAAGGCTGCTATGAACATAGTGGAGCATGTGTCCTTATTGCATGCAGGTAAAGCCTCTGGGAATATGCCCAGGAGTGGTATAGCCTGATCCTCCGGGAGTGTCATGCCCAGTTTTCTACGGAACCGCCAGACTGCTTTCCAGAGTGGTTGTACCAGCTTGCAATTCCACCAGCAGTGGAGGAGTGTTCCTCTTTCTCCACATCCTCGCCAACACCTGCTGTCTCCTGTGTTTTTGATCTTAGCAATCCTGACTGGTGTGAGATGGAATCTCAGGGTTGTTTTGATTTGCATTTCCCTAATGACTAAGGATGATGAACATCTCTTTAGGTGCTTCTCAGCCATTAGATATTCTTTAGGTGAGAACTCTTTGTTTAGCTCTGTACCACATTTTTTAATAGGGTTACTTGCCTCTCTGGAGTTTAACTTCTTGAGTTCTTTGTATATATTGGATATTAGCCCTCTGTCGGATGTAAGGTTGGTAAAGATCATTTCCCAGTTAGTTGGTTGCCGCTTTGTCTTTTGTATTTATTTGGGATTTTATAATATAACTAATTTATTGTAGATATGATTTGGAATCTGTTGGTACTGTTTTCTTTTTTTTTTAATTATTTATTTTATTTTATTTTTTTTAATTTACATTCCAAATCATTTCCCCTTCCCCGTTTCCTCCCTCCCCGAAAGTCCCATAAGCCCCCTTCCCTCCCTCTTTTCTCCATTCAACCCCCTCTCGTTACTTTGTCCTGGCGTTCCCCTACATCCAGTCTTTCCAGGACCAGGGTTCTCTTCTTCTATCTTCTTAGAAATCTATTGATATGCGGATTGTGTCTAGAGTATTCTGAGATTCTGGGTCAATATCCCCTTATCAGTGACTGCATACCATGTGTGTTCTTTTGTGATTGGATTACCTCACTAAGGATGATATTTTCAAGATTTGACCATTTGCCTAGGAATTTCATGAATTCATTGTTTTTAATTGCAGAGTAGTATTCCATTGTGTAGATATACCACATCTTCTGAATCCATTCCTCCGTTGAGGGACATCTGGGTTCTTTCCAGCTTCTGGATATTATAAATAAGGCTGCTATGAACATAGTGGAGCATGTGTCCTTATTGCATGCAGGTAATGCCTCTGGGAATATGCCCAGGAGTGGTATAGCCTGATCCTCCGGGAGTGCCATGCTCAGTTTTCTACGGAACCGCCAGACTGCTTTCCAGAGTGGTTGTACCAGCTTGCAATTCCACCAGCAGTGGAGGAGTGTTCCTCTTTCTCCACATCCTCGCCAACACCTGCTGTCTCCTGTGTTTTTGATCTTAGCAATCCTGACTGGTGTGAGATGGAATCTCAGGGTTGTTTTGATTTGCATTTCCCTAATGACTAAGGATGATGAACATCTCTTTAGGTGCTTCTCAGCCATTAGATATTCTTTAGGTGAGAACTCTTTGTTTAGCTCTGTACCACATTTTTTAATAGGGTTACTTGCCTCTCTGGAGTTTAACTTCTTGAGTTCTTTGTATATATTGGATATTAGCCCTCTGTCGGATGTAAGGTTGGTAAAGATCATTTCCCAGTTAGTTGGTTGCCGCTTTGTCTTTTGTTTTTATTTGGGATTTTATAATATAACTAATTTATTGTAGATATGATTTGGAATCTGTTGGTACTGTTTTCTTTTTTTTTTAATTATTTATTTTATTTTATTTTTTTTTAATTTACATTCCAAATCATTTCCCCTTCCCCGTTTCCTCCCTCCCCGAAAGTCCCATAAGCCCCCTTCCCTCCCTCTTTTCTCCATTCAACCCCCTCTCGTTACTTTGTCCTGGCGTTCCCCTACATCCAGTCTTTCCAGGACCAGGGTTCTCTTCTTCTATCTTCTTAGAAATCTATTGATATGCGGATTGTGTCTAGAGTATTCCGAGATTCTGGGTCAATATCCCCTTATCAGTGACTGCATACCATGTGTGTTCTTTTGTGATTGGATTACCTCACTAAGGATGATATTTTCAAGATTTGACCATTTGCCTAGGAATTTCATGAATTCATTGTTTTTAATTGCAGAGTAGTATTCCATTGTGTAGATATACCACATCTTCTGAATCCATTCCTCCGTTGAGGGACATCTGGGCTCTTTCCAGCTTCTGGCTATTATAAATAAGGCTGCTATGAACATAGTGGAGCATGTGTTCTTATTGCATGCAGGTAAATCCTCTGGGTATATGCCTAGGAGTGGTATAGCCGGATCCTCCGGGAGTGTCATGCCCAGTTTTCTGAGGAACCGTCAGACTGCTTTCCAGAGTGCTTCTACCAGCTTGCAATTCAACCAGCAGTGGAGGAATGTTTCTCTTTCTCCACATCCTCGCCAACAACTGCTGTCTCCTGTGTTTTTGATCTTAGCCATCCTGACTGGTGTGAGATGGAATCTCAGGGTTGTTTTGATTTGCATTTCCCTAATGACTAAGGATGATGAACATCTCTTTAGGTGCTTCTCAGCCATTAGATATTCTTCAGGTGAGAACAATTTGTTTAGCTCTGTACCCCATTTTTTAATAGGGTTACTTGCCTTTCTGGAGTTTAACTTCTTGAGTTCTTTGTATATATTGGATATTAGCCCTCTGTCGGATGTAAGGTTGGTAAAGATCATTTCCCAGTTAGTTGGTTGCCGCTTTGTCTTTTAGACAGTGTCTTTTGCCTTGCAAAAACTTTGTAATTTAATGAGGTCCCATTTGTCTATTCCTGATCTTAGAGCATAAGCTATTGGAGTTCTGTTCAGGAAATTCTCCCCTGTGCCCATATGTTCAAGGTTCTTCCCTAGTTTCCCTTCTATTAGTTTCAGTGTGTCTGGTTTTATGTGGAGATCCTTGATCCACTTAGAATTGAGCTTAGTGTAAGGAGATAAGAATGGGTCAATTTGCATTCTTCTGCATGTTGACCTCCAGCTGAGCCAGCACCATTTGTTGAAAAGGCTATCTTTTTTCCACTGGATGGTTTTAGCTCCTTTGTCAAAGATCAAGTGACCATAGGAGTGTGGATTCATTTCTGGGTCTTCAATTAACACTATTGCTCTGTAGTACAGCTTGAGGTCCGGGATACTGATTCCGCCAGAGGTTCTTTTACTCTTGAGAATAGTTGTAGCTATTCTGGGTTTTCTGTTATTCCAGATGAATTTTTGAATTGCTCTTTCTAACTCTATGAAGAATTGAGTTGGGATTTTGATGGGGTTTGCATTGAATCTGTGTATTACTTTTGGTAAGATGCTCATTTTTACTATATTAATCCTGCCAATCCATGAGCATGGCAGATTTTTCCATCTTCTGAGGTCTTCTTCAATTTCTTTCTTCAGAGACTTGAAGTTCTTGTCATACAGATCTTTCACTTGTTTGGTTAGAGTCACGCCAAGATACTTAATATGGTTTGTGGCTATCGTGAAGGGTATTATTTCTCTTACTTCTTTCTCAGCCTGCTTATCCTTTGAGTATAGGAAGGCTTCTGACTTGCTTGAGTTGATTTTATATCCGGCCACTTTGCTGAAGTCGTTTATCAGCTGTAGGAGTTCTCTGGTGGAGTTCTTTGGGTCGCTTATGTATACTATCATATCGTCTGCAAATAGTGATAGTTTGACTTCTTCCTTTTCAATTTGTATCCCTTTGACCTCTTTTTGTTGTCTAATTGCTCTAGCTAGAACTTCAAGTACTATATTGAAAAGATATGGAGAGAGAAGGCAGCCTTCTCTAGTCCCTGATTTTAGTGGGATTGCTTCAAGTTTCTCTCCATTTAGATTGATGCTGGCTACCGGTTTGCTGTAAATTGCTTTTACTATGTTTAGTTATGGGCCTTGAATTTCTGATCTTTCTAAGACCTTTAGCATGAAAGGATGCTGAATTTTGTCAAATGCTTTCTCAGCATCTAATGAGATGACCGTGTGGTTTTTTTCTTTGAGATTTTTTATGTAGTGGATTACATTGATGGATTTCCTTATATTGAACCATCCCTGCATCCCTGGGATGAAGCCTACTTGATCCTGGTAAATGATCGTTTTGGTGTGTTCTTGGATTCGGATGGCAAGAATTTTATTGAGTATTTTTGCATCGATATTCATAAGAGAGATTGGCCTGAGATTCTCTTTCTTTGTCGGATCTTTGTGTGCTTTTGGTATTAGTGTAATTGTGGCTTCATAGAACGAGTTGGGTAGTGTTCCTTCTGTTTCTATTTTGTGGAACAGTTTGAAGAGTATTGGTGTTAGGTCTTCTTTGAAGGTCTGATAGAATTCTGCAGTAAAACCATCTGGACCTGTGCTTTTTTTGGTTGGAAGACTTCCAATGACAACTTCTATTTCTTCAGTGGTTATAGGACGGTTTAGATGATCTATTTGATCCTGACTTAATTTTGGTACTTGGTATCTGTCAAGGAAATTGTCCATTTCCTCAAGATTTTCTAGTTGTGTTGAATACAGGTTTTTGTAGTAGGATCTGATAATTTTTTGAATTTCCTCAGTTTCTGTTGTTATCTCTCCCTTTTCGTTTCTGATTTTATTAATTTGGATACTATCTCTGTGCCGTCTGGTTAGTCTGGCTAAGGGTTTATCTATCTTGTTGATTTTCTCAAAGAACCAACTCCTCGTTTTGTTGATTCTTTGTATGGTTTTATTTGTTTCTACTTGATTGTTTTCGGCCCTGAGTTTGATGATTTCCTGCCTTCTACTCCTTTTTTGTGTATTTGCTTCTTTTTGTTCCAGGGCTTTCAGGTGTGCCATTAAGCTGTTCGTGTATGCTGTCTCCCGTTTCTTTTTGGCGGCACTCAGGGCTATGAATTTTCCTCTTAGCACTGCTTTCATTGGGTCCCATAAATTAGGGTATGTTGTGCCTTCATTTTCATTAACTTTCAAAAAGTCTTTGATTTCTTTCTATATTTCCACCTTGACAAAGTTATCATTGAGTAGAGCCTTGTTCAGCCTCCATGTGTACGTGGGTTTTCTTTTGTTTTTGTTGCCCTTGAAGACCACCCTTATTCCATAGTGATCTGATAGGAGGCATGGGATTATTTCTATCTCCTTATATCTGTTGAGGTCTGATTTGTGACCAATTATATGGTCAATTTTGGAGAAGGTACCATGAGGAGCTGAGAAGAAGGTGTATTCTTTAGCTCTAGGATGAAATGTTCTATAAATATCTCTTAGTTCCAGTTGGTTCAAGGCTTCAATTAGATTCATTGTATCCCTGTTTAGTTTCTGCTTTTCTGAACTATCCATTTCAGAGAGCGGGGTGTTGAAGTCATCCACTATTATTTTGTGCGGTGTGATGTGTGCTTTGAGTTTTAGTAAAGTTTCTTTTACGAACGAGGGTTCCCTTGCATTTGGAGCATAGATATTCAGAACTGAGAGTTCTTGATGGTGGATTTTTCCCTTGATCAGTATGTAGTATCCTTCTGTGTCTTTTTTGATGACTTTATGTTGAAAATCAATTTTATCTGATATTAGGATGGCTACTCCACCTTGTTTCTTGGGGCCATTTGCTTGTAAAATTGTTTTCCAGCCTTTTACTCTGAGGTAGTGTTTGTCTTTGACACTGAGGTGCGTTTCCTGCATGCAGCAAAATGCTGGGTCCTGTTTACGTATCCAATCTGCTAGTCTATGTCTTTTAATTGGGGAATTGAGACCATTGATATTAAGAGAGATTAAGGCATAGTGATTATTGCCATCTGCCATTCTTGACGCTATCTTTATGTTTGAGTGGTTATCTACTTTTGGGTTTGATTCAAGAAGGTTATTATCTCATTTTTTCCAGGGTGTTGTTTCTCTCCCTGTATTGGAGGTTTCCACCTATTATCCATTGCAGGGCTGGATTTGTGGAAAGATATTGTGAAAATTTGGTTTTATCATGGAATATCTTGTTCTCTCCATCTATGGTGATTGAGAGTTTTGCTTGGTATAGTAGTCTAGGCTGGCATTTGTGCTGTCTTAGTGTCTGCGTGAGATCTGCCCAGGATCTTCTGGCTTTCATAGTCTCTGGTGAGAAGTCTGATGTGATTCGGATAGGTCTTCCTTTGTATGTTACTTGGCCCTTTTCTCTTACTGCTTTTAGTATTCTTTCTTTGTTGAGAACCTTCGGTGTTTTGATTATTATGTGACGGGAGGTATTTCTGTTCTGGTCCAGTCTGTTTGGAGTTCTGTAGGCTTCTTGTACGTTCATCGGCATCTCTTTCTTTAGGTTAGGGAAGTTTTCCTCCATAATTTTGTTGAAGATGTTTACTGGCCCTTTAAGTTGCAAATCTTCACTCTCATCTATACCTATAATCCTTAGGTTTGGTCTTCTCCTTGTGTCCTGGATTTCCTGGATGTTTTGGGTTACACGTTTTTTGCATTTTGCATTTTCTTTGACTGTTGAGTCGATGCTTTCTATGGAATCTTCAGCACCTGAGATTCTTTCTTCCATCTCTTGTATTCTATTGTTGATGTTTGCATCTATGACTCCTGATTTCTTCCCAAGGTTTTCTATCTCCAAAGTTGTCTCCCTTTGTGATTTCTTAGTTGTTTCACTTCCTTTTTTAGTTCCTGGATGGATTTGCTGAGATCCTTCACTTGTTTGTTTGTATTTTCCTGTATTTCTTTAAGGTATTTTTGCATTACCTCTTTCAGGATTTCTTCCTGATGACCCACGTTCTCCTGCATTTCTCTGAGCGATTTTTGTGTCTCCTCCTCATGGGAATCCATCTGTTGATCCATTGTCTCCTGCATTTCTTTAAGCAGTTCTCGTGTTTCCTTTGTAAGGGCATCTAACCGTTGATTCATTTCTTTAAGCAATTTTTGTGTTGCCTCCTTATGGTCATCCATCTGTTGACCCATATTCTTCTGCATTTCTTTATGCAAATTTTGTGATTCCTTTGTGAGTGCATCTACCCGTTGATTCATCTCGTTAAGCGATTTTTGTGTTGTCTCCTTGTGCGCCTCCATCTTTTGATCCATGTTCTCCTGCATTTCTCTAAGCGATTTTTGTGTTTCCTTTGTAAGGGCTTCTAACCATTGATTCACGGTCTCCTGCAACTCTTTATGAGATTTATTTGTGTCCTTCTTGTGATCCTCTAATAGGATCATGAGAAGTGATTTTAAATCCAGATCTTGTCTTTCGGGTGTTGTGGGGTATCCAGGACTTGCTGCTGTTGGAGAGTTGGGTTCGGATGGTCCCACATTACTTTGATTTCTGTTAGTAACATTCCTACGTTTGATTTTTGCCATCTGGATACCTCTGGTGTTAGTTGGTCCTGCTGCCGCTGGCTGTTGGTTGGACCTCCTGTGAGCCTGCAAAGCTATTTCTGCCCCCCCCCCCTGGTTTACCATGATTCCCCTGGCACAGATTTCTGGGGCCTGCCTGCTCCTGAGTGACTTTGGAGCCCTAATGTGCCTTGCCCCAAGTGATCTTATATTGGGGAGGCCTTGCACATCCAAAGGCTCAGCCTAGTGGATTCCTGGAGCAGAGGTCGCCAAAGGGAGGCTGGTAGGCTCCTGCCCTGTGCAGGGGTTTGTGATCTCTCCTGGGGGCAGAGGGGGCATCCCTCTGTCAGGCAGAAGTCCCACAGCAGAGCTAGCATGCTGGTTACTGCAGATCTGCCCAGCTCTTGGGAGCCATGTGCACACAATCCACCCAAGACCCAAGTGATATTATGCCTGTCTGTCTCAGAACCTGGCAGTCCCAACTTCCCAGCCACTGGAGCAAAGATGGCGGAGTGCACTCTGCACACGCTCCGTGATGCCGCTCACCCTGCAGACTGGATGGCCTGCAGATCTGGCACCCAGACGACCACAGCGCTCACCCGTTCTCGGGCGCAGACGGAAGCCCCAACAGGCCGTGTCCCAAGTGATGTTATATTGGGGATAGAGCCTGGGTACCTGTTTCTTCAGTGCAGTCTGCGGGAACAGAGGTCGCGGAAGAAAAGCTGGTAGGCTCCCGCCCAGTGAGGGGTCCCTCTGCCAGGCAGAAGTCCCACAGCTGAGCTGGTGCGCTGGTTACTGCAGATCAGCCCAGCACTTGGGAGCCGCATACACACAAGCCGCCCGAGACCCAAGTGATATTACGCCTGTCTGTCTCAGAACCTGGCTGTCCCACCTTCCCAGTCACTGGAGCAAAGATGGTGGAGGGCACTCTGCACATTCTCTGTGGCTCCACTCACCCTGCAGATGGGATGGCCTGCCGATCTGGCACCCAGACGACCACAGCTCTGATCCATTCTCGGGCGCAGACGGAAGCCCCAACAGGCTGTGTCCCAAGTGATGTTATATTGGGGAGAGAGCCTGGGTACCTGTTTCTTCAGTGCAGTCTTCGGGAACAGAGATCGCGGAAGGCCCTGACAAGGTTTTATAGGAAATGGCAAGTAAACAAGTGGATTTCTAGCCTGTCACACATTTGATTCGGGGCGATTATGGAATTTTGTTGCCCTTTAAAATAATTGGCTGATGTTGGGAATCCAAATCATAAACTTAACTTCTGCTTTCCTCCTGATTGGTACTTATTAGGAAGTAAAGTGCCAGGGGCAGACTGGTAACCTGGAGTCACAGGTGTGTTGGGAAGGAATCCTGGATGCCTGTGTTAGAGAATTCAACCTTAATTCAGGTTCTCTAAAATGGAGTCTGAACCCAGGATCTGGTCTCTCAACATTATGGAAGTACCAGGTTATGTACAGGAAGCTCTGTAATTCAATTGTAATAAATAAGGACCCTAGCAAATAAGAGAAAGTAAACCATCATGAGAAGGCTGGATTTATACATCAGGCTGATGGTAATTACAGACGCTAACAGGATTAACTTTATGGTTAAGGGCCTGGTCTTAGATGCACTCAGTATGATTCAAACCTTGGCTTTACCATATTAAAGCTTCAACCTGCAAACTGTTATTTAACATAACTGAGTTCGAGGTATCTCATATGTACACAGACTGATGCTTCAAGACAGTTTCAATGGAAAGCTTAGCCAAGGATAGAATTCTAAAAGTGCTGATTTTTTTTTTATCAGTGTTGGTAATGGCAGTAAAAATGGTGGCTGGTGGCGAAAGACTGAAAAAACATAAAAGACAATACGCTTTATTTTGCCAAGGAGGAAAATAAGTGAGAGGCATGTTTCTAGAGGGTGGTGTTATTTTTTAGACTCTATCTATCATCTATCTATCTATCTATCTATCTATCTATCTATCTATCTATCTATCTATCAATCTATCAATCATCTATCTATCTACCTATGTTTAAAGAAGTACATTAAAGTGAAATCAGTTCTATAAGATAAAACTGTTTTTGTAAATATGGTTTTAAAAGGTTAGGAGGCTTTTTTCCAAAGAAATAACCCCCAAAGCGTATCAAAGAAACACAAGCGCAACACAACCTGAGAATTTTGTTTTGTTTGTCAAAGTATGCACATAGAGTCATTTGCTTTCTATGACGTTTACTTCCCATGGGGCCTGATTTACTTGGTTCAAAGTAGAACTAAGTCATCTGAATTCTGATATGAAATAAAAGTGTTTAAGATCCAGAATGGTTTTTTTTGGGGGGGGGGGTGAAATGCTTGCACTCATGTCTTGATTTACTTTACAATCATTTATACACTCAATTATTAAAATATAATAATACTATAAACATTAGAATGTTACAGTCTGACTAAATAAATTTGTAAATTTAACACTGTCTTCATGGCTATTTAAACAGATTTGTATTTCCCTCTGTAATTTCATCTCTGATTCTATTCCCATTACCCTATGCAAAAGTAATAACTCCCCTGATTTTCTTGGTCGGTTCCATTTTTACAAATGTTTATTACACTGTTATTATTTATTTATAAAGCTATAATTTTTGTTTGCAACCGCCTTTCATGTTCTCAAACATTATATCACATCATCGTACAGCATGAATCTTTCAGTATCTTGCAATTTTTGTAAATATAATAACTCTGGCATATTGATGCATAATATTCCAGTTCATTCACTTTCCTTTCAGAACAAGGTTCCAGTTCATAAATATCTCATTCTTTATTTATCAATGTCATATGGATGTTTATTTAAATTGTTTCCTATTTGTCCTCATTACAAACAATGCTGTAATTACATTCTCTGTTGTATTTTTCCAAATAAATGCCAAGAAGTAATCACATTCCTGGGTACTAGTGCATGACTAGTGTCTCTTTAAAGATTCTGGGGAAACAGAGAGGATCGTAAGCAATTCATGGAGCTGAAGCAGCTCAGACATCATCTGAAGCAGCTTAAAGATGAGGATGCTGATTCTTTAGGAGTTCTTAAAGAGCCTTTTTCCATGGGAGTTCCAGCAAATGAGGATAATCAAGGCATTTCTTTTTGTAATCTCAATTGTGTTTGTGGACAGAGAGGTCTAAATGAAGGACTTAACATTAAACCATTAGAGGTTTTTTGAAGTGCAGAAGTCTTTTTTGCAAATAATTTTGTCTCAGTCTAGCTCAGTAATTTCCATATTCAGCGCCATCTTTGAGTTTGTGACCCGCACACATGGCTGGTATGTCTGTGTTTCTCCGACTTAAAACTGAAAAAAAAAATTCTACTGAATCGGATTTTATATTCTCTCTTTTTTTACCTCGTCTATTTTATATTGATTGGCTTTTTCCTTGCTGAGGCTTCTAGACTGTTCAACCAAATGCAAATATGAAATGAAGTCTTTCCTGTGATTTCAAAGCAAAGCAATTTGCCTACAGGGAGAGAAGGTGGTTAGTTGCTGATTGTCCACAAATTGTGACGCTGAGCATTCATAGGCAGAAGAAGGGGCCCTCTTTGCTGGAGTAGAAATCCAGGACAATGATGCTGTAGATACAGATGATTATCACTGGGAAGAAAGGTCATCAAAGATTAAAAATTACGGTCCTGAGGTGAGCTTGACTCCTGTTCAGTACCTCTATCATCTTCAGGGAAAATGGTCACTTATATTTGTGTATTTCGTGATTAAGGAGATGAAGGAGAGTTCGCTGCATACTCTGACTCACACAGCCTGTTTTTCTCTCTGAATGCTGATGTCATATACCTCTTTTGCTATGCTAGCAATCAATTATTAGCAAACATGCTATAAGTAATATGCATGAACTTTGCAGATCTGAAGATTGTACGCAAGGCCTGTACTTACTAGAGAAGCAGCAGACCACTAAACAATTCCATCAGTGATATAAGTACAAGTTTATATAATATATTACATTCATGAACCTGTGGAGAATGAATATTTTTTTTGGCCAAGGATTCCCTTTTTATATATAATGCATAATAATAATAATAATAACAATAATAATGATAATCCATGAAAGATACTAATACAAAATATATTTATTTCTAATGTATTTTTCTTTATAAAATGTTTTTAAATACACAGCAACTAAGAAGCAAAAGATTACAATTGCATACAAGTTACAAAATCAAAAATATGACAGACTATAAGCAGATTTCAACTGTTCAATGAACATACTATATATTTTTAATCCAAAATATATAAAGTAAATATTACTACAACCATGTTATAGTACTTTATTAATATTATCCATAGTTTTGTGCACTTCTAACCATTTCTACAGTAGAAGTATACTTTTATTTATAGTGACAAAAAGCATGTTATAACTAACAAAATATTGTCATTAATTAAAATTTTTTATAGCAAAAGGGGAAATGAAAACAGGAGGAAAAAATGGAACTGAAGTAACCAAGTTACTAAGAAGAATAAAATATTCATGAGCTCTGATATGAAACAGACCAGATAGTTTAGAAGCAACTAGAATGCTTTCCGTTTTCCCTCATTTATGTTTTCTCTTGTTGTACTTACATTAAGGTAGCAAGGTATGAACATGTACAGTAGTAATCCTCCCACTAGTCAGTTCAGAAAGGAGGATCATAAGTCAAAGGCAAGAAAAGTCTCTATACAGAAAGATGCCATTTCTGAATAAATTAACTAAATAATTACATTAACATTAAGATCAGGCTTCTCAAAGTTTGAGTGTTACTGTTGATGCTATTCCTAAAACAAATTTAGAGTAGCTAGAGCAAACATCTTAATTACTGGCCAATACTCTACTAATTCTATTTTACCTAAAGAAAGTAATTGAGTCCAGATGTAGAGCTTGCTCAGCAGGTAAAGTGTATCCTTGACAAGACTGGGGACTTTGCTTTGGATCCCAGCACCTGTATGAACATAGCATGGATGTGGTGGCCACCTCCTATCCCAGAAATATCACAGTAGAGGATGACACAGAGAAACATAGGAATTGGGTCTCCAACCAGACTAGCCAAAATGGCTAGCTTCAGATTCTCTGCAATTCACACCTCAATATATAAGGTTGAAAACAATTGAGGAAAACACTGTACATCAACCTCAGATCTACACGCGAACTCAGCTATCCATATGAACATGTATAACCACATTCACATACAGTGCACAAATATATTGTACACAGGCAACCACAACTGGATTAAATTAGTAAACAATGAATCACAATCTACTGTGAAAAATAACAAATAAGTGACCTCTTATATCAGGAGATCCAGTGTCCAATATGTGTAAACAATCACTAGATGAGAACCCCATACTTGTAGTGACTAGTATACAAAGGTCTAGAGAGACTCAAAGAGGACAAGGACATCATCACCACTGAGTTTTAAATGTTCATAAAACAGCAATGTGTCATCATCCCTTTGTAGGACTTGTGAGAGTGAAACTCTTGAAACAAGTTTAAACCCTCACAAGAAAAAAAAATTGATTCTTATGACAAAGAAAAACTGTATCATAGATTTTAAAAAAATGACCAAATCTAAAATGAGAAATGAGAAATAATAGCTACAAATAGAATTATGTGAGATTTCTGAAATTATTTTTGTCATAAGAATATATGAACAGGAGGACAATTGAATTAATTTGCTTCTAGACTATTGTTTGTTGTGAGAGAAGCATTGGGGGCCCATAGAGAACTGGAGGGAAGGACATAGGGGAAAATTTGAAGAAAAGGCACTATATATTTGCACGGATTTACAAACAAAACAAGTCAAAGATTAAATGATGTGTTTTTTTCCTTGTCTCTGAAAATTATGCAAACAATACCAGCAGCAACAAAACAAAAATAACTATCATAATTGATGTTAAATTTGATTTGCTGTTTTCACTCATACCTCCAAGGATGATAAAAAAAGTAGTAGAAGTACCTAACACAAACTAAAACTTAGGGTAGAAAGCTTTACATAAAGTTGGTGGTTGGAGGATGGGGGCTGGTTAACTGGAATGAAAAGAAACATTAAGCCATATGGAATCATACGATTTTCTAAGCCAATTAAAAATATACAAAAAAAATTTAATTGTAAGCCCACCCTGCATTGTGGGCTTAAGCTGCTGGAAAATGTCAGAGTCTATTAAACAAAACCTAGCATGCCTGGTGTGGGATACTGTCTCATGAATTGATGCTCAGGGAGGCCTCAGATGGCCCCAAATCCTCATGGCTGCATGCAAGGACTAAGTAAACAGACTTTACTGCTGTGCTATGCTATCTGTTGGGTGAAAAATATCATCCATGACCTTACCCAGATGTGAACTATGTGCTTTAGGATTGTTCTTCAAGCCATAAAACACCATGGACAAGAACAACTTGGGGAGGAAAACGTCTATTTCACCTTAAAACTCCATCACAGAGGAAAGTCAGTGCAGGAACTTAAGGCTGAAACCTGGAGGCAGGAACTGAAGTAGAGATATGGAAGAAAGGATGTTTACTGTCTTGCTCCTCATGGCTTGTCCAGCACATGTTTTCAAAGCAACCAGAACCACCAGTGATGACAATATCCACAGTGAGTTGGGCCTCCACACCCATCAATAAAAATCCTCACAGGCTTGCCCACAGGCCAACCTGATGGGGACATCCTTTCAATTGTGTTTTCTTCTTCCTAAATGACTCTAATTTGTATCGAGTTGACATAAAACTAACCAGCACAATTGACCCCTTGTTTTGACACAAAAGCAAACACCTATGTAGAAGCTTTCCATTCTAATTTGTACCCATGATGATACATATTGATATTAATGTCACATTGTAAAAAATAAACACAATCACAAAAGAACACACCTGGTATGCAGTCACTGATAAGTGGATATTATCCCAGAAGCTCTTAATACCCAAAACACAATTCACATATCACTTGATTCCCAAGAAGAAGGAAGGAGAGGCCCCTGGTTCTGGAAAGACTGGATGTAGCAGTATAGGTGTATACCAGGACAGAGAAGCGGGAGGGGGTTGCCTGGGGAACAGGGGGAGGGAAGAGGGTTTATGGGACTTTCGGGGAGGGGGGAACCGGGAAAAGGGAAATCATTTTGAATTTAAATAAAGAATATAGAAAAATTAAAAAAAAAAAGAAAAGAAAAAATATCAATTTTCAATTCCATGTTCTTAACATATACAAGCAATTTAAAATGTTTGGTTTCTTAAAATACGTAAGGTCTCCTTCAAGGTTCATAGTTTATCGAAAAAATTCTTTGTCTATATAAAATTTAAAAATCTCTATTTAAAAAAACATCCCTATAAAATTCCAAAGTCTAACTTAAGCTCCTTTGCAATGGTGTATGTGGCAGGGTGGGGGGGGGGCGGGGTGGGGGGAAGTTCAGGGGGAGAACCAGGAAACAAACAACTAAAAAGAAAAACAAAAAAATAAGCAAAAAAAAAGTAATTGTTTTCTTACTCCAAGGGGGAAGAATCAGAATGAGTAAATCAGATTGCATGCGAATCAAGAGGAAGAGAATCACATTACATTAAAATCGAGGCAAAACCAGAGTGTAACTGTATGCAAACATCCAGTGCTTTATATGTGGGCGTCACTAAAGATCCTCTGGGTTAAAAACTAGCCAACTGGCAAGTCTATTTCTCTAGCTCTGCCATACACTGCACACATACCTTGACTCATGGTTCAGAAGCTGATGTCCTTGTTGACTGTGCCAAAGTATTGGGATCTATAAAACAGCAGAGGTCTCAACTCAGACTGGATTGCAACTTCACCAATATCCTCCTTAGGGACTCTGACTTGACCTCTTTAATGTTGGGGTTCTTCACATTCATCTAGGGCTTCACATTCACAAATATCCTCTTACCATGTCAAACCGCTGCTCTTTATGACTTCCGCATGCTCTCAAGCTCAGTACTCTGAATGGTATATTTGTATCACCCTCTAAACCATCAGAAGGAAAGTAAAAGAATGTTATACTTGCAGGAGGGATAAAGTGCCACAAAATGATGGCTTCTAAACATGGCATCCTGTTACTCCATGAACTCCCAGCAGCAATAGCTACCTATGCAGGACTGTGCTTATCAATATCCCACATTGAATGGGAAAGGACTCATAAGACTTTTAATGGCTCCCAGAGAAGTCATAAGCAGTTAAAGTTCGCAAGGGAGGAAATGTCATATTCTTCAGTGATTTAGTCACTGTATCATTGCTCTCATTCCTAGATAAACTCTACCATATGTATGCAGATAACTACAATTAAATGCAGAGCTTCAAATACATGCACATATGCACACACACACACACACACACACACACACACACAGACAGACACACACACCGACATGATAATTGGAGGGAGTCTTAGCAATGAAGAAGAATTTTGTGGAAGAGAATGCAGTAAGAGAGAATAGTGGTAGATACTAATCAAATTATATATATATACATACATATGTGTATATATACACATACATATGTGTATATATATATATATATATATATATATATATATACATGATTGTAAAGTATAAATGAAGGTTTTAGAGGGAAAAGGTATATTCAAGAGGATAAGAAACAGAAAACAAATAATAATAAATGATATGTAGAATAAATAAGTATATTAATAACATCTGGAAATATAGTTCAGTTATAAAAGACGGTTTGCCTAGCATATTAATGCCCTGGCTTTGTTCTGAAGCACTATATAAAGTAAACATGATGATAGCTCTGTTCTTATAGGGTTTTTAGAGGTTAAGTCCAGAGATTCAAGAATCCAAAATTTTTCTTAGCTTCAGAACTATTTGAAGACCAACATGCAATATGTAAGACCTTATCTCACAAAAACATCCTATTTACCTAATTATCATTAGTTATAGTAAATATATAACAATTAAGTTCTTTAGCAAAAAGGAATAGGTTTCAGTCTGGGTAAATAAACAACATGCAAGTTACCTTATTCTTAAAACAGTGATAGAATATAAGAATACAGGTAATATAAGAATACGAGGAAAAAGTAAGGCAATGTAGTTACTATGTACCTAGCTATGTAGATGTATTGGCATTTCATAAATTAGCCTTTTAGATAAGTATTTGTTATGTAAAATGGAATTTCAAAATATTCAAGAATCAATCCATTGGAACGTATGATAAATATATTTAAGACCATAATTTAAAATATATTTTGCAAAATCTTCACACTAAAAGAGAAAGTACACATTCTTAGAAAGATATGTTATTATAGCTCTGAGCAGACTTGATAGAATAATTTGAAGAAATATTATACAGGTTAGTTTTTATTGTCAACTTAGCTTAACCTGGAGTTGTCTCCTCGTAAGGAAAATGATTCCCAACTGAAGAATTGTTGAGATCTTATTGGTCTGTAAAAATGTGGTTTTGCATTTTCTTCCTTGAAAATCAATAGGAGAGTCTGCCCCAATGGTGACAACACAATCACTAGGCAGATGGTCTATAAGAAAGTCACTGCATAAGAAAGTCACTGAGCATGAGCCAATGAGGAAGACAGTGAACACAGCAAGGTGGTTCCTGCCTCCATGTTACTGCCTTGAGTTCCAGTCCAGACTTCCTTCAAAAATGGATTATGATATGGAAAAGTAAGCCAAAAACCAGTTGGTCTATACCCCTGAAGTGGTTTTTGTTGTGGTCTTTATAACAGACAAAGACAGAAAACCTAAAAGGAAATAAAATCATTTATGAAAACGAAAAAAAAATTAATGTGATTGTCCTACATATGATTTTTCCCTACTTACTTTGTCCTTCTTATTTTCCTTTGGATCCATTTATTATTTTTATGTTGACATTTCTACTTATTTCCTCATAAATTTTATTTATTATTTTATTGCTGTTGCTGGCATTAGTTGTATGACTATTAGTACAAATAAAAACTACCAGTGCATATTATTTTCAATTGTACATAGAAATATACCAAATTAGAATACTAAGCATAAATGTAGTACGAATAAAATTTTAAAACAAACATAATTGATAGTTTAATATTTTTTAAAATTTAAATTTCTAGAAAGAGAACATTACTTGGGAAATTAACTCAGTGGTAGTTTTCTTGTTCTAGCATGTGCAAAGCCCTATGTTTAATTTTTAGCAGATATTTCACTTAGAAAAATATTTATATATTAAAATTAAGCATACAAATTCTATGATTCTTCAGCAATGGAAGAAATCACGGTGGGAAGTAGAAAGGATACAAAATATTTAAATGGAAAATTATACACATAAAGCCAAGAGCAATGTATTAGTTACAGAAGTGTTTGTTTGCAGTGTAAAAAAAACTACTACCAAAGCAACTTACCATAAACAGAATACAGGTTGATGACTACGAAGGGAAAATAGTCAGTCTTGCTCAGGAGGCATGGTGGCAGGAGCTCTCTTCTTCAAATGAAACAAGAACACAAGTGGTTCAAAGCTATTCCTTTCAAACACTGATAATGCCTACCCACCCACTTCCTGCCCTGCGCCTCTTCTTCCCTGGCCAGTCACACTTCTTCCTGCAAGGCTCCATCATCTCATCCTCAAATAGCACCAGTGACTGGAGACCATGTGTTGAAATACCTGAAACTCTGGGACACAATTTTCATTCAAACAACCAGAAGCAGAAAACATTGAGCTGGAGGACAGATATAAAACAGTATATTTTAAAAGTCATGGAAATGTACAACAACGAGAAAATACAAATTACTAGTATTTGGAACTAGAAAATCAATACAAATACTAATAACAAAATATAAATAAGTTTATCCACAGCACGAAGAAAATGATTTTGTAAACTAAAATGAAATAGAAACATTCTTTGATTAAGGTGCGTACTAATGTGACAAGAGAAAGTAAAAAATAAGAGAAATCCATATTTATTAAATTTATAGACTATTGAAGAGAAAACTTCTTGTAACCAAAGAGCCCCAAGCCTGTTGAATTATTTGTATTATCTAACAATTGAATAAATAAAAAGCACCAATCTCATGTAAAGTTATATAGAAAATTCAATTTTAATTAACATTTTCTCTGTAGGATCTTACTATATCTGTTTACGGAAGCAACCCATATGTTCCTCAACTGAAGAATGGATACAGAGAATGTGGTTCATTCACACAATGGAATACTATTCAGCTATTTAAAACAAGGGCCACCCACCCATCTCAAAATATTAACCCAGAATTGCTCCTGTCTAAAGGAAATACAGAGACAAAGAGTGAAGCAGAGACTGAAGGAAAGGCTATCCAGACATTGTCCCACCTAGGGAACCATCCCATCTGCAGACACCAAACCCAGACACTATTGCAGATGCCAAAATTTACTTTCTGAGAGGAGCCTGGTATAACTGTCCCCTGAGAGGCTCTGCCAGAGCCTGACCAATACAGATATGGATGCTTGCAGCCAGCCATCTGATTGAGCAGTGGGACCCCAATGGAGGAGTTAGGGGAAGGAATGAAGGAGCAGAAGGAATTTGCAACCAACCCCATAGGAAGAACAACAGTACCAACCCTCTAGAGCTCCCAGGGACTAAACCACCAACCAAAGAGTACACGTTGGGGGAGCCATGGCTCCAGCTGCATATATTAGCACAGGATAGCCTTATGTGGAATCAGTGGGAGGAGAGGCCCTTGGTCCTGTGAAGAGTCGACGCCCCAACCTAGGAGAATGCTAGGGTTGTGTGACAAGAGCAGGGTACGTGGGTGATGGGTGGTGGGTGGTGGGGAGCACCATCAAAGAACCAGGGGAAAGGGTATGGGCTAGGGCGTTTGCAGAAGGGAAACCGGGAAGGGGAGCAGTATTTGAAATGTAAATAAATAAAATAACTAATAAAAAAGAAAACAAGAGAAAACAAACAAACAAACAAAAAAACAAGGGCATCATAAATTTTGCAGGCAAATGGATGGAACTAGAAAATATCCTGAGATAGCTAAGACCCAAAAGGACCTAAAGGAATTTTTCTCAAGTAAGAAGTCTCTATAAACCACAAGTTAAGGAAACTATATAATTTGTTTCCATGACTCTAACAAGTACAGTGAGGTGGGCAAATTGATTCCGCAACTTTATCACTTGAAAATAAAATAGTTATTTACTTCATATAATATGATATAAAGATTAAATATCTTCTCCTTTTAAATATCACTTTTCATAATATATTTATATGCACCCTACTTCTCTTCTCTAATAGAAATATGAATCAAATGAAGGACCAAACCTCACAACTAACCAAAGAAAGCTTTAGCAAGAGAGAAAATACAGAACAATATTTTTTGATAGAAATTACAGTAGTGTCTTTTATAATAGCCAAGTCCTTGAAATAGTTTGTGACAACGTGATTACAGTGCTCAGATTAATCATAAGAGTTCTTAGTTTCTACCTGTATTCATCAGACCACAATGACGAAAACTTCCATCCAGGAGTGAGATGTTGAGAAGTTGATAGTCCTCATAATTGGAAGGTTTGTTCTAAGGCTAGAGGAAAGGTAATTTCCTGAAATTAGATTTTGTATATGAAAGAGGATTTGAATCAAGTTAGCTTAAAACACTTGGCTCTAATCAATTTTAAACCATTTTATTGAATGAAGGTTTGAATATCTAACCTTATAAAGAAAGCAGCATTAAAAATTAACTTTGGAAATGTCTAGGGACATTTAGAGGAATAAAGCCTTTAATATACATAAAACAGATGATCTTATATAAAATTTAAATTCATAATTCCACATAGTGCTATAAAATTAATCACAATTGTTAGTTCTACAATGAATATTATATTATAACACAATTAATTATAATGTGTTCATTGTAAAGTAAAATGAAATATAACAAAAACATAAGTGATTGCATCTACCTGTCAAGTGCAACAACCAGATAATTTGGTAGGTGTTTTTAGTAAAATAATGAAACATAGACATATAAAACTGCAATAATAGTATTTATTTCATGAGTGTGTTCACCTATACTTTAGGCAACAAATATCTCATAAAACATATAAATTACTTAACATTGATGAAGTTAATTTTTTTAGCATTTCAGTAAGACATTAGACACATCCAGGTGACTTGTATGTCTAAATTTCTATTATTCCTCTACCGTCTTTATAGGAATACAAGAAAAGTGTGTTGTAAAGGAGAATGACCAATGGTTATGAAATAAATCTAATGGAGAGAGACAGTTTTGTCTCCAGTAGATGATTATATAAACACCTTTGAATCATAGCTCCTTTTATCTTGCTTCCGTTGATTTGTTCTGAGAAAGTCATTGTAACATGAAAATTTAAAAATCCTTCCAGGTCTTGAGGGAAGAATTTCATCAAATGCTTCTGTTTTATTAACAGCCCATACAAATAGAATACATGCATGTGTGAAATATTAAATATCAATGCAATGTATAGTTATTCTGAAGACATTCATTTTAAATAAGATGTTAGTTCTTGAACCTCCTTCCAATTTAACTTCTTTACTGGGTTTCTGATAGAATTTCTTCTTCGAGCAGTAGCTGTGCATGCAGATGCCACAGCAGTTACATTTTGCCTTCACACTGCATGTATTACTTAATCTCGACCCACATTCAGTTAGAAACCAAAGCTTGTATAATGTATTTTTGCTTTAGTTAAGTATTCATTTCTTGTATGTTTATGAATGTACATATGACTATTCATTACAAACAGAATATTTTATTTTCTGTAGAATCTACTTAAAACAAAATTAATATTATAAAATTATGCCAAGTCAGATTGGATTAGAAATCTAATGGTTTGCTCTATAATAAGTTGATGAGTATGTACTGGGGAAGTTTTTATTTATTTTGATATTTGATTTATATCATTTCACTTTTCCCTTTCATCAATGAACTCATGTAACCTTTATTTCTCCTTTTTAAATTTATGTTCTCTGTTGTAATTGTTATATACATATATGAGATTATATATATATGGGGGTATGTGTGGGTATGTGGGGGTGTATATTCTAATTACAGAAATATAGTCTTCTAAACCTATATTATCTTATTCTTATGTAAATGGTTACAGTATCAAACATTTGGATACTGAATAACTAATTGCTATGGTCAACCCGGGGGGGGGAAGACAGGTTACTTAATTGCCTACAATTATTTGCATACAGTTGACACCTGGGCCTTCCCCTGCCCATTTTTTGATATATATTTCTGTTATTTTTGTTAAACCTATGTTCAGGCATTCATGTTAATCAAACTATATGGGTGTAGCTTCTTACGATCTTAGGAGACACAATCTTATAACAGTCCCTATTTCTCTGGCACCTATAATCTTCCAGTCTCCTTTTCTGCCATGATCCCTGTGCCTTAACACAGAGTTGTGTATAAGATGAGACTAGGCTCCACAAGTATATTTTGACTGGTTGTGGGTTTCTGTCTGTTACTATCCTTGATGGACAGGTAAGGGTTGCACTTATTTGTGGTTAGAAGAACAAATGTTTGTAATGTAGTTTGTAATGTAATGGATTATGTTGGTATAGCAAACTGGCAATTGTAGGTTCTCATTCAAAATACATGAATTCAGCAGCCCCTGGTAACTGGCTGGATAACCAATACTAGTTTAAGATCCTAGTTTTGGGAGTGTATTGGGAGACACAATTTTAAACCTAACACTCAGGATCCTGAGGAAATCAAACAGTAAATTTAAGTCTAGAACCACAGGAACCACTCAGTCACAACAAGTCTCAAATAAATTATAAATAAACACAAAATATTACAGTTTCTGACTGTAATATTTTAAAAGTCTATAGATTTTTAAGGACATAAAATGTGGACTTATGTCATTCTTTCTGCATGATTTCATATCCCCTCCTCTCTACATTTACCCTTACTGGACTTCATAACACATCTTTCAGCTTAAATTCAAATGTCTAATTTTTATAGTTTATTTTAGATTTATGATTATCATATCTTTACTTTGCCTTTATCATTAACTTTTAACAATAGCAGATATTGTTTGAGTACAGATACAGTATTCTTCAATGGTATTTCTACCTATATTTGTAGAAATATGAATCATCAATGCTTCCATGTCAATATTTATTTTAGTTTTCACTTATAATATTTGATAAATATTACATCCATGTTAAAAATTCATAACAAACCTTGGAGTTCTCTTTTCCTCAATTGTTTCTTTCTCTGTACAATAGCATAATTTCTCTATAATAGAAATGTGAATCATGTTGAATAAGTACTATTATTTAGTTTAGCAATTGCACAGAAACAAATAATGAGATCTAAGAGATGGACATCCCAACTTCACATTGTTAGTGGATTGAAAGTTAGTATAATTTCATTCCAATAAAAGATTTAGTTTTCTTGTAAATGTTTGTACATTTAACAGAAACAAAGATTTAGCATACTGCCAATGTCATTTTGTTTCCTTTTTGATTAATCATTTATTAACAAATTTCTTTGAAGGCAATAAGTAGATACAACTAAATTAATGTTGCAAATGATATTTTATTATATCACATGTTTAAAACATACAATGTTTATTTTCACTTGTTTGGGCACAGATTTCATAGCACAACAATAACTTGTTCCCTCCATATATGCCTACTTTACAAAGGATGCAGAATAATGTAAGAGACAAGGTGATTCTATGGGGATTAAACAGGCAAAGGGATTATTTTTAAAGAAAGCATCATATCTGACAAAACATTAAAAATGAACCCTTAATATATTGTAGAAATAAGATGGTTAGAAATGATCAAGATTAACATGCCTTATGTGGTTGATTTTAAGTATTTGGAGCTGAAAAATAGACCAAAAGGAAGGAACAGCAAGCTATATGCTCTCTACACCCTTCAAATATTTATAGACCTCTAGCATCTTTCTGTTTGTTTTATCAATAAACTGTAAAGAAGGCTTTTGTTGTAGGTCTGAATATTCTGTTACTTAATTAGTAATATTTTGAAAATACTGTATTTTAGACTATGGAAGAAAAATGATTCATTTGACCATGTAATAATAAAACAATAGGTTGAATGAGTTGGGAGGGTCAAGAGAATGCCATTACACCCTTGATGAACTTCTTCCTTTACAAAGCAATATAACTTCATTTCAGCTTTGCTCATATAAATTCAATCACTTGAGGATGTGGTTTGAATTTTAAAGGCAGTATGCCACCCGGCTTGGCAATATCAATTGTTTAGAGAATGCAAGATGGGAATCTCGATGCAAATTTACAAGAACTGAAAACTTTCAGAAGGAAGGAGAAACCAAAGGAGAATGAGAATAAGAATAGGCCAAGGGCCTCTCCATTTCCAATACAAGTCAGGTCAATTTCCATAACTCTGAACTTGTCTCAAATAACTATCAACTACTAGATGAGAGAGAGAGAGAGAGAGAGAGAGAGAGAGAGAGAGAGAGAGAGAGAGAGAGAGAGAGAGAGAGAGTTTGTGTGTATGTGCATGTGCGCATCTTTGTATTTCTATGTGTATATTCATTTTCTCAGAAGCAATGAGAAAATAGACCCTATGTCCTTAATGTGAGAAATTATAGCCAGTTCAAAGAATGACAAAGTAGTATAAGGGTTATTTTATTTTATCTATTTTTTATTCTGAGTTCTATGCTTGTCCTTAAAGCAGCTTTATCACAAAATGACCCCATTAGACATTCAGTAAGAAGTAATCATTTTCAAAACTGAGTGTAATATTACTGATCATTTTACTATCCCTAATAGAATATAACATACTGGTTATACAGATTACCCATTGTATGTGCAGCATGCCCTTCTCATTTGCCTCTTTTCCTGAGAATCAAAATATTTCTCATATCAAGAAATCCCAAGGCATTAAACCTACACAAAGAGCTATGGAAAACTATGGAATACAGAGAGTAGTAAACTCTTCTTCAGGGAAGAACACACCAATTAGATATGCAGTACAAAATCATCAACCCTTAAATTATATACATATAAGTACCAGCATACAGATTTGTGTTTATGTATTTGTGCATTAGGTGTATAAATATATGCATTTGTATATATGTATGTATATACATGCTAAATGAATAGATATATATGTAACTACATTATAATTGCAAAATACTGAAAATATTTTTTTAAATTTTCATAAATAAGCAAGCTGTGAACACTCTTTGTATGTTTTGTACTTCCCTGAGGATGAAATGCTTTATAACCTGTCAATATCCACAACACTTAAGCAATTTTTATTTTATCCAAGTCTTACCCCAAGAAACATATATACTTGATATTTTTTAATAATTAAAGATTTATATATATTCTGGTCATCTTACATGGTACTGGGGAACCTGTGAAATAAATTTTATCCTTGACTTGATAGTGGTGCCTACTCATAAACTTAGTGCTTGAAAACAAAGTCAGGAAGATCAAAGCCTGAATTATAAGGGAGCACCAAAATAATAATGATATTGATGATAATGAAAATAGCAATTAATATGATATAAATATTATTATTATTATTATATATAATATAATCATACTTCTTGACAATATCAATTATTTAGAGAATACAAGATTGGAATCTTGTTTTAAATTTACAAGAACTGAAGACATTCATAATCATGTATATTATAAATAATTATTCATCAGACACATAAATACTATCAGAATTATATTTGTCAAATATAATATATTTTATTATAATATTATCAATTACAATTTTATTATTAATATTTATTATTGTTATTTTAAAATGTTTGATCCTTTTCCCAGGTAAGTTTATAAAGAGGGGAAAGTTTGAGAACTTAAATTTGAAGGCATTATCCTAATACTTCATAATTATCTCCAATATGATCAGTCCCATGGTTATTTACAATTCAAGTGATTTAAGGTGTAATGAAGCTGATATAATACTATAAATTTACTCCTCTAGTGTTTGGTATGCAAGGCAAGATGGAGTAATTTCGCAGCTCAAATTCTTCACCTTCAGGATACACAGGACTGAATGGAAATTGTCATGAACTATTTCTCTCATTTAACTCTATTGAGGAACTCTGGCTATTGAGATATAGATCTCATGATGTCAAAATAAGGAGCTGCACAGAGGCATATCACTACTATTTTATTATGATTGCTCTCTATATCTGTATGTTCTCTATATTCCAAGTGTTTAACAATTGTGCCCAAGTTAGTGTATGATGATTCATATATTAAAGGATTGACTGTGGTTTCCACAAAGTAATTTTTACAGACAACTATGTTTTACTGCTATATCACTTGCTGTAATGGATATAGCCATGCTGGATTTTAGAAATTATCGAACAAGTATTTGGATGAGTGAATAAATTCATAGCATAGCATTTAATCACGGTTATATAATTTTGAAGAGTTTGACCATCTTTAATATCATTTTGCAATTTTCAGTAGAATAAGTAACTGCATATATATCCATATTTGGATCTGGGGAGACTGCTCAGTTAGTCAAGTGCTTAATTCAGCAAAGAAGGACAATGAGAGTGAGAAGAAGAGCAGGGAAAGTAAATGAGAGGGAGGGAGAGGAAGAGAACTTGGGGAAAGCAAAAGACTCCACAGAATCATCTTTGGGGATGTAGTGGCAGGTAACTCTGAGGACCTCACTGGTGAATTTGAGTTTAATCAGAGACCTTATTTCAAAATAAAATGTAGACAGCATCAAATGAATAATACTCAGTGTGATCATGTGCTTTCTATATGTGTGCCCAAACACATTTAACCACACATATTCATACACACAATGTTTATTATAATCATACATAGATGTATATAATTTATGCATATATGTATGCATATCGGTATATACATATGCATTTTATTAAACTTACTCTATTGTATCTTAGCCAATATTTTTATCTGATCTTGGATTTGGCGGACTTTATATGAGGAAAATTATAAACAAACAATTTATAATTTGGCATTTATTTATTTAGGGAGTTATTTCTGTATGAGAGGAAAACTGTAAAAATGATACAATTTCTACCAATTACCACTATTCTTTTGACTGTAAATGCTTTAGCTCTTATTTGTTGTGTATGAATGGCAGCTTTCGTAAACTCAATACCTACAGAAATTAAGTATTTCAATATTATCACTAGCACATTGTCTGTTTTGTCTAGAAAAATTTAAACAAGTATTAATCCTGAAATTGCTTGATTTTTTTAAGAGCATAAGTATTGAAGAATAGAAATGAGACTCTTTATAAATTAATTTGTAATTCGATTGAATTTCAAGCACAGAGCAATGTTCTGGAGCTTAAAACAATACATGTATTAGTACAAGTACTTGGACATGTAGCTAGGCAAGCAGAAACATGCATATTTATATTGTACATGAGGTAGTAGTAAATGAAGAAATGTTTTGAAGTCAAAATGATTATAGGCCTGAGAAATTCTGTAAATGTCTACCAACTCTAATTAATATCACTCTTTAAAATGCATGAAGAGTGACTTAAAATTGAATATTTGAAAGAATATTTGCAATTTGAGGTGAGATACATAAAAATACTGTGCTCAGTAGAAAATGACAAGCAGGAATCATTTTCTTCTGTGATTTACTGCTAGTTGGATAGCCTCGGAATTTGAACACAAAAGCATCTGTCTGTCTAGTATATTCACTAAGAAAAGGCTGTTTTCAGCCGAAGGTATTCAAATGCCCCCAGCAGTTAAATAGTGCATGAATATTATTCATAGTGGCTAGTTCAACAAGAAACCATAACAGAGGAAATTATTTTCTTAGAATGATGACTTATCTGAATCAGTGTCCAAACCCTTGACAAGGATGGATCTTCCATTAAGAAAACAGGAAATTCCTCCAGATTAAACATTCAGTGAAGAACTGTCCCATCAAATCAACAGAGCTTGTGCTGAAGTTTCCTCCTGCCTTCTGTATTAGTAATTTATGTATTCATATTTACTGACAGTTTATAGCTGCAAACGTATACTGAATCAATGACAAATATTATTTATTGAAAACGAATTATATGCTGGATATTATGCAGAGCATTATACATATTTAGTCATATTTCAAAAGAAATTGTGTGTTAGGTAACATATTAAGAGAGCAGTTGATTTGACTAAAGCTTCCATAGTAATATGTCAGGGCTGGATGTGAATCTCCTCAGCTTATTTTTACGGTCTTTTTCCTTATTGTGCAGTGATTTTTCTTACCTTTTTTGTTTTGTTTTGTTTTGTTTGCTTGTTTGTTTGAGCATAATATCAAAGACATGGAAGCTTGCATTTAACATATTCTGTACACTTCTGAAGGCTAGGGTCCCATGTTCCAGGTAAAAGTAAATTTGAGACAAGTGGGAGATAGTTTAGTGGTTCATAGAGCCCTGTGCATTCAGATTTGTCTTTTCCTCTGTCTGCTATGGGCTGACAAGATGGAGCTTACTTGGCATTTTAATGAGGTTTTTCCTTTGTCTTATGAGGCTAATGATCTGGGTAGAAGACCAAATGGCTCTGCCTTAAGGATTTGGGTTCAGTGTGTATATATGGAAGGAGTTAAAACTTCTGCATTTGTAACATCCACTTTCTTCTTTAGGATACTAGAGCATGGGAAAATTTATTTTAGAAATCTCGAAAACATCCAATCTGATTTCTCAGTTCTCAAGAATGGAGCAGTTGGTAGATCACATTACATACTGATGTCTTTTTTTTCTAGAATGCTATTGTACTAGATGTGACCAATTACGGCTAGACTGTGCATGGTTTACTTATTATCCAGTCCATAATAATGCACTCCTGTGTTGATATTTCACAACTAAATTCTCCTTATTAATATTCCTCATTTGTAAAGTGGACATAAAAATCCATCTTGCTACTATGGTGAGATGTTCTGATTTAAAAAACAAGTCCTTTCAGTTGAAGAAACAGCAGAAAAATGATGATCTAAATTATCTCCATGTATAAGTTGGAGATCTATCTCAGATATTAATTCAAGGCTCTCTCTAGCGAATAATGGGACTAATTAATCATAAAAATATGTTCAGAATGGAGCTTTGCTCTGCAACTATACCGATTTTGGGCCTGTAAGTAAATGGAAGGCTTAGAAGGGGAAAACCATGGGCTGAAAAACATAACTTGAGTTTCAGTACAGTGTTTGGCATCTTGGTTAAGGGCTTTCCCTTTTACACTCCATAATGGGATAATGTGTATCAGGAGTCATGTGAATGACACAAAGAAATAGAAATATTCTGATGTATCTCAAAATGGATCAAGTTTCTTGAATGGTTCAGTAAGCTATACAATGTTACAATGAAATCTTTATATTAATAGTTATAATATCTGTGTCTGGTTTTTGCTTAATGATTAAAAAGCTTTTCATGGCTCTCAAATTTTAATGTATCTCTAAATCTCAATACCACATACAGAGAAAGAAACAAATTTGTATGGCCATACTTAGATATGTGTTACATCCTTTTCTTCATGAATTAGGGTTTTATTCATGCACTATAGAATGAATTTTCTCTTTGAAAACTTTCTAATTATGTTTAAAGTTATAACTTTTCAGTAATCAAACAGAGTTTTGAATCAGGTGAACAAGCCTCAGAGTAATTTAGGGAATAGGGTGGGAGAAGAGTTATTCCCTAAATAGTTGAGAAGACAGATAATTATTTGTTCCTAAATAGAATATTCAGAGTCATCTGTCAAGAAAACTGGACATATAATTAACTGGCACTTCCTGGAATAAAATTGAGGGAATCGTGCAATGGGTAAAAAGTCTTAAAACACAGAGCAAACCTTGGATTGAGAATAAGTAAGACAACTAGAACCATGATGCATCTTAAAATCTTGTTGATACCTTGCTCTATGTTGTACTGGATCATACCATGTTACCTCGATCAAACATGAAATGATATCAAAAGGCATTTTACTTGGCAGAAGTTATCAATGAAAGACCTGACTTTGTACTGGTGGGGAATGTTAAGAAAACTCTTCTTGATGCTAGTCCTTAACTGGGTTAGATCCTGTCAATCAACTTTGCTGCTATCTGGAATCCTATTTCTGTCCTAGGTGCCACTGAGTGATGTACTAATTCAGTTCCCATTCTATACATTTATTAACTTGATCCAGATATATCAAATGTTTCTAGTGTGCTATGTACCATGCTAAGTAATGTTGCTTTTCTTGGATTCAATGGCATGTGAAGGAAAAATTATTTTAAATTGCTGAATCTGTAATTTAGATTATGATCCACTCAGTCCAGAATCTGCCAATTTCTACTATGATGAGCCATTGTCTGATTTGTAATCTTTTCAAGATGAAGAAAAGTCTAAACAATCATTTAAAATTATTCAACTTCTACTAGTTCTGAAATAATGAATATAATGATTATGTCCCAGACCAAAATCATGATGTTAAATTAATGGTAACAATGTTTTTCATGACCAGTAGCTATCAGGCTATATGATAATTCCATGAATTACCTAATGCAAAATGCAGATAAATACATGCACTTCCTTACATTCTGTATGGAATGACTGTAAGCCATGGGTGAATGAACAGTAGAAAAATCTGGAAGAACTATGATATAAAGCTGTTGTGACTAACTTTAAACCATGAACAGATCCTACCTTCTTTCTGAAGAAACATTTGCCAGTATTAGATAGTGATCACTCTGGGCATAATAATAGCAACAGAGAAAAATAAGCTCACTGCAAAGAAAGATTTTTAAACACAGAAGACATGTCTGCTAAGTACAATTTGGAACTGTCCTGTTAGCCATCACACTCAATGCAGTTAAAAAATTCAAGAAACTTTTTTTACCTTCTCCCTTGCCATTTAGCTTACCTTTCCATGACTTTGGCCAAAGCATCACCATGGCAACCAGTCTATTTCAATTGTGTTTGCAGTGACGTTTTCATTTTAACTGCTGACTTTTGAGAGTTCTAACTCTGGCTTGACTGTAAAGTAGAAAAACGAAAGCAAAAACAAAAATCAGTTATGATTAGTTAAAATGGAAAAGCACAGTGAAAGAAGGCTTTGAGTTGAGTCCCTGAACTGGAATCAGTTGCAGAGAAACAGCCCTGAGTGACAACGATAGTTACTATTTAATAGAATATACCATGACATCTGGGAGCTTCAGCTACATGTATTATTTCATTTTACTAAGTAATACTATAGCATAAAGATTAAAGACAAAGAAGATGACATACAGTGTGGTTAAGGTTCTATATGGTGAAATCGTATCAAATAAGGAATATCAAAACAAGCAAATGTAATTCTCTCTCTCTCTCTCTCTCTCTCTCTCTCTCTCTCTCTCCCTCTCTCTCTCGCTCTCTTTCTCTGGCTCTCACTCTCTCTGCTTCCCTCCCTCCTTCCCTTCCTCTTCATTTCTTTTCCTCCCTTCCTCTCTGTTTCTCTTTTAGCTCAATGGCCTTTGTGCAATTTAAGAATACCAGCATTAGTCTGATGACTTTATAGAAAATAATTTCCATGTCAGTCAATTTAAATGTGCTTTTCCAAGAGAAGGGAATGAGAATGAGATTCCTGTGAAAGGAATTTATTAACTGAAGACTCCCAGGAAAATGTAGTAAAAGAGTGTTCTATGCCTCTCACTCATTCAAGCATGCAGGTAGAGAAAGACAGACACCTATTTACTCCAAATGTATATTCTATGAGATAAAAGTGCAAATTGGCCAATTTAGATCAATTACTCTTCTATAGTAGGTAAAATTGAGACCAAGATGATAGGACCATAGGCAAACACAAATGTCACTAAAGTACTTTACGTAATAATAAGTTTTCAGTAAATATGAACATATATGCACACACCCAAAATGTACTTTGCTTTAAGCCTGAATAAATATTTTTAATGCACAGATGGTGACCTCCACTAACATTTCAGACCTGTGGACTTTGATAATATGTTAATAATTTCACTGAACTTGGTACTTTCTTTTATATTTATAAATTAATTAACTAATTAATTAACATCCATAGTACTGCTACACTTTCAGGCCTCCCTCACTGGGATACTTCCCTATACCCCATCCTCTTCTCCTCTGAAAGGGTGGGAATACCCCTGTGTATCCTCCTACCCTTGTGCATCAAATCTATGTCAGATTAGGCACATCCTCTCCCAGTGAGGCCAGATAAGGCAGCCCGAATGGGGAACTGATAGCACAATGAAGCTACAGTTTGAGGGAGAGCCTCCTCTCCAGTTGTTAGGGGGTTATTTTGGCACATCTGCTGAGTATATACCATGGTTCTCATTCTAGTCCCTGGGTGATGTTTGGTTGATGGCTCATATTCTGAGAGTTCCAAGAGGTTCAGATTAATTTACTCGGTTGGTTGTCCAGTGGAGTTCCTATCCCTTTCCTTCCATCAACTCTTCTATAAGAGTCCCAGAGCTCCCTCCAATGTGTGGCTATGGGTTGTTACATCTGTTTTATTAAGCTACTTGGTGGAGCTTTTCAGAGGACAGTTATGCTAGGCTCCTGTCTGGAAGTATAACTGAGTACCATTAATAATGTCAAGAATTGGTGCTTGTCCATATAATTAATCTCAATTTGGGCTGGTCACTGGTAGACCATTCCTTCAGTCTTTGCTCCACCTTTGTCCTTGTATTTCTATTAAACAGGACAAATTTGGGTTGAAAGTTTTGTGAGTTGGTCATTTTCCTTATCCCTCCTATAGGGGCCTGCCTGATTCATGTTCTATATCCCCACCTGGATGTTCATTTCAATCTTGTATCTCTACCGGGATCCATTTCAATCCTACAGCTGATAAACAACTTCAACACAGTGGCTAGGTATAAAATTATCTCAGAGAAATCAGTAGCCTTCCATTATACAAAAGATAAAAGGGCAAAGAACACAATTAGGGAAATGACACCTTTCACAATAGCCAAAAATAATATAAAATATCTTGGTATAACTCTAATTAAGCAAGTGAAAGATTGGTATAAAAAGAACTTTTTGTCCCTGAAGAAAGGAGTTGAAGGAGATATAAGAAGATGGAAAGATTTCCCATGCTCATGGACTGGCAGCATTAACAGAATTAAATGACCACCTTACAAAAGCAATCTCCCAATTCAATGCAAACCTCATCAAAATTCCAATAAAATTTTATATACCTTGAAAAAGAAATTTTTCACATCATATGAAAAACAAAAGAACAGGACAGCCAAAACAATTCTGAACAATGAAAGAACGTCTGGAGAAATCACTATCCTTGACCTCAAGCTGTACTACAGCGCAATGCTGAAAATAACTGCTTGATATTGGTACAGAAACATGCAGTTGATCAATGTAATCATATAGAATCAAAGACCCAGAAATAAACCCACAGAACTATGGACACTTGATTTTTGAGAAAAACCAAAAACAATACAAAATTTCAACAATTAGTGCTGTTCTAACTGGATGTCTGCATGTGGAAGAATGCAAATAGAAATCTGTAATTTTAGTGAAGAAATTAGCTCTATAATGTAGAAAACATATTTTTTTCTTGTTTTGCAAATGAACAAAGACACCCAGATACCAAAAACAAAACAAAATTGTACCCATTGTTCCAGAGCTGCAGCAAATAGCATGGCACAATTTAATGCTTCTTTCCAACTCCATGAATCCTCATACCTCAGTTGCTACAACAGAGTCAATGCCAGAGGAGCTGCTGTAGGAGAAAAAGATTGTATTTTGTGATTTTCTTCTTCCTTCTTCCTACATTAAAACAAGGTTAAAAAGCCAGTTCTGGTCTCCACAGGAAATGATTCATCTTCAAGTCTCCTGTCTTGTCCAGAGATGTTCCACAGCCTGGCAGGCTGGTTAGTTAAGTACCTGATGGGTTATCTTTTCCCCCTTGTTCATCTCTATGTATATCTCCTTTCATATTATACTCTTCTAAATTTTCTAAGGAATTAATCTTATATAAAGGGGAGACAACTTGACCTGAAAGAATTTCAATGGATTCACTTGAAATAAAAACATCTTTCAGATGGAAGGAGAGACCCCTGGTCCTGGAAAGACTGGATGTAGGGGAACGCCAGGACAGAGAAACGAGAGGGGGTTGAATGGAGAAATGTGGGAGGGAAGGGGGCTTATGGGACTTTCGGGGAGGGAGGAAACGGGAAAGGGGAAATGATTTGGAATGTAAATAAAAAAAACTTAGAAAATAAAAAAAATACAATTTAATAAAAAAAAACATCTTTCAGATATTCAGTTTTATTGTAACATATGGAGCACCTGCCTTATACCAGCACCAGAATAGAACTTGAAGATGAAAAAGAAACAGTATGTTAATAATCCTAAATGTTAAGCAAATATTCTTTTAAAAATTAGTATTCATGAATAGAAACAAATTATTTTAATACAGCTGGGGCTTATTGAATATTTGTTCTCTTCCTGATTCTACTGTTTCTACTTACAAATCCTTTATCCTATGATTTTTTAAAATGTATAAAGCATGTATTCAATAGTGTACATGGCCCAACAATAAATTCTGAGTCCAAATGTTGCTCTTTGTTCACTGAAAGGCTTTACCTAAGATGTTAAAGTTAATTTTTTTTTACAAGGATCTCAGAGACATGGAGATTGTTAGCAAACTGTAAAACACTAACCCTGTTCTCTGAATTCAGAAGGAATCAGATAAAGGATTGTAGATCGACATTTATAGAGCTGGTAATTCAAAGAATGCCAGCACCCAATATGCAAAAGAAATCTCCCTTTTCTGTAATGTGTGGGCGGGCATCTGACTGCCTGTCTTGTCATTACCCATAGAACAAGGAACTGAATGACCTTGAATTGTCTTCCCAATAATCTTATATTTAAATTAAGTTGCAATTATTTTGCTGTTATTATTTTTTGAGGTAGAGTATGACTATATAGTCCAGACATGCTCCAAAAGAACAATCGTGTTGCTTTAAGTCCCTGAAATCTAAGATTGCAGGTGTGATCAGCTACACCCAGTGTGGCAGTATTATATAAAAGTTTAGTGGTAAGTTGTGCATTATAGCATCTTTTATGTGATGTCCCCCACTTCTCACACTTTTTCCAGAGGTGGCTAATGCAGAATTTCTTCATCAATAGTGGAACTGGAATTGCCTTAAAGAAACAAATTGCCTAAGGACAGGATCATAGTTTGTTCTAGCTTTGTTCTTCTGGGGGTCTTAAAACATTGATGGAATGGAATTTAGAATTCAACAAGAATAATAAAATATGACTTAAAAGGATTATAAAAGAAGAAGATGGAATATTTGAAACCCTTATTATAGGTTAAAAATTCACTATTTTATCAAGTGTTCACATAGTTAACTTTGGCTCAATATGAACACGCTGCTTAATGAAATGTTAAATGCCTGTCCTTGCAAGTGTAATGTCAACACTATGCAGACACACTGGCTATCTCTTGCTGAATCAGCTCTGAATGGCCTCAATAAAAATCTTTGATTAATAAAATATTAGGCATCAAATTAAAAATTACTGAATGCATGTAGTGACTTTGGGAGACAAGACAATTCAACATAAGCAGGATATGAAGCTCATATAAATGGGTGGAAAATAGTAACAATGTTTCATAAAACTTCAACTCTCCTGAGCTCATTTTCTATCATAGGCAGTGTTCTAATTGCTTTGTAAGGATTGCCTTGATAATCCTTGTAATGAGAGTGTAATAGTGGTTCAGTTTTGACTTTCATTTACCAAAGAAGTAAGTTTAGCAGGTTACAAAATTATTAAGAATTCTAGATCAAGGTCCTGATTTTTTTAATTCAAAAAATATCAGTATAATGAGATCTTCTGTGAGGTGAATGATGGCCATCCAAAGACATCAAGTTTTGCTATCTGAAACATATAAGATTTTGGAGATGAGGCAAGTATTAATTATGTGAAAGATATACTCAGATATTATTACCTGGTTTTGGACAACAGACAGAAAAGGTTTAAAACCACAGAGGAGGAGAAGGTCATATGAATTTGGATGCAGAGATGGATTAGATGTGACAACAGGCAAGTATATATATATATGATAAAAATGATGATATATATATATATATGTATATATATCATCAGTGAGAAGGAGCTGGAAGAGGGATGTTGTCTTGCTTCAAAGATTCCAGAGAGCATGTGAACCTCAGTAAATCTGGGAATGCAGGAGTGATAAAAATTGTGCTTCTAGATTATAAAGACATGCACACAATGTTGTGTTTTATATATATATATATATATATATATATATATATATATATATATATATATAGTTTTAAATATGTATTGTTTTAAATCATGTTGTAACAATTTGCTGTAGATACCTCTGTGCACGTATACAAGTTAGGAGTGTATCTAAAACAGAAATTATGAAATAGTTTGTTTGTATAACTGGATAGACAGAGTAGATCTATTTTTGATAATCTGTGAGAGAGGGGTGGGTGTTCAGATTTTTCCCTGAACATTTTCAGGTCAGCTTGTAGTATCACTTGTTTTCTAATTGACTTTTTGTCTTGAGCAAACATACAAAAACCATTTCATTTTCCTTCAAGGAGTTTTTTCCAATTTATTGTTATTTTAAACATGGAAAATAGGGTTTCCTTCTTACTACACTTTACATAAGATCCTTATAGACTGTGTATAAATCTACAACCTTTGAAAAGAAGTATTACTTTAGTAGTAACAATGAAGTTTCCTTATGTTAGAACACATGGAACCTCCCCCACACAATTCACATCCTTTTATTTTAAAGGTATGCTAGATATGAAATGCCTTTTTTTAAGTGAGGAGCACTAGAATTTTTCAGTTTATTGGTGTATGTTGTAATTCTTATCATTTTAAGAGACATAAAGCAATTGACTTACCTAAGACTTGCCATAATCTCATTTACATCATTCTTTGTTGTCAAATTCAGCCAAGATCTATGGAAAGTCAACAACAAGAGAAGAATAGTTCAAGTGAGAGTTTTTCTTTATTATTTATTATTATATTATTTATTTATATTATATTATTTATAATTATATTATTATATTATAATATATTTTGTTATGTTATATTATTTACATTATATTATATTATTTATATTATTATTATTTATTAATGGCATTTTATGTTGATGGGGGTGACATTAGATATCATCTTACACTGTTTAGTTTTTGTATTCTTCATCTCTACACTCAACATAGTGTTTCTTTCTGATTCTTATCAAAAAAAGGTGGTTTGAATTTCTTCTGCGTCTGTGTTTCTACATGTCTGTGCTGATGAGAGTGGGGCCAGCTACAGTTTTTCATAGAGACATGTACAGGTGGGATGGATAAATTATAGTTTTCTGGATATATCTGAATTCTGCCAACTGCATATATTGAAGCAAGTTATAGGAAATCTTTACACAATTTATCAAGCAGTTAAGGATACCATTTTGGCCAAACCATCAATGCCATTCCCCCAAAATAGAATAGAATCCCTCCCCTTGGACACCTCTTCCAGAGCCATAAACTGTGAAGATTACTCTTCAGCATCTCCGTCAATGTGTGTAGGGCTAACACAGAGTACACTCGTATTTTTTTCTTCTTTTATTGTCTACTTCCATTTATTTATTTATTTATTTATTTGCTTATGTTTACTTCTTTTCTTGGATTGACAAAGGGTAGCTGACATGGAATGAATAGGAAGAGATTGTATTCAGGTTTCATTCTTAGAGAATCAATAAAAATCTTATGTGGAGACAAACGAACATTATTTGGATTATAGAAGCAAATTTCTGGAAGTTAGGGGTACGTAATTCAAGTAGAGACCTCAGTACAGATGCATATATCTGCAATCCTTATATGTGAATATAAATGCAGGAGGACCTGGGGTTCAGGATTATACTTAGGTGTATAAAGGTGCAATTCAAGATCACCCCGAACTACATGAGCTTGTCTACAAAACAGAAAAGAATATCATATTCCTAGCCCTTCTTAAATTTATATTTTAAATTGTGTTGATTTCTCATTAACCTACTGTGAACATATTCAATATGTTGTCATTATGATTATTTCACCCAGTCCTTCAAAACAGAGTAGATTTATTTTTTCCTTCCTTTCTCATGCTTAGCTTAGGCACCTATACTAGTCTTTGGAACTGCATGGTTACAAGTATCTCTTGTCTAACTTTCTAAGTTTACAGTTTTGAAGCTAGACTCTGCCAGCTAATTTCTAACCCTACAGCCAGACCATTATTCTATGTCCGACTGTTTTTAGTAATAAAACAGATAATTGTAAAACCCAAATTGTAACATCATTGTTTGGTCCATCTACTCTGTTGAGTATCATTCAAAGAAAAAGAGAAAGAAGTTTAAATTTATTTCTTTAAATTCCAATCTAATCTTCCTTAACTCCTCAATTTTGTCCATTCCCCCTCATTAACTATGCATTGAATTTTACTTCTAGCTAAGTGGCCTATATCGTAAAAATAGTTAGAGCAGTCCTATGTTCCCAAGATCCTCATTTGTGGTCATTTTTAGAGAGTTCGATAGGTAATTCTCATTAGTTGACCTCAAAAGCAGGAGGACATGTACCTTCTTTCTATCATTCTCAACCTACCTGTCTATGTTTCTTTATTTTTATGAATTAGAATTGTGGCATGCTCACATCCCAACTGAGAAAAAGGTAATATTCTTATCAAGGCTTATAAAACATCATAGTAGAGGTGGATGGGGTGATGTACAACAACAACAACAACAGCAACAACAACAGGAACAATGTGTTCTAGTAGTTGGAGGGATGGCTGGAATTTTAAAGGTTCTTGTTGCTTTCACTGAGGTCAAGAATTTGGTGGGAAAGACTCACATTGGGCTGGTTACAAATGCCTGTAAGTGAAGCTTCAGGGTTTTCAAGTCTACCCTCAAGGAGCATTCTTTGTCATGTGAGTACCCTACATGAACAGACAGAGATGGGGATATTTAAAAATAATAATGTGCCTACACATAGTATAGCCATTATACTCAAGGCTTTCCTGAAACCTCATGGTCATGTCTCAATATGTGTACATAATTAAGCCCATTAATATTTTGTCAAGGATGATGGTTGTCCCATAAGATCTGCTTCCTCTGTAGGTATAGAGAACAATACACACTAATTGGAGGGGTATCTTCTTCAATGACATAACCATGCTTAGACAACTGACATTTAATAGACTCAGTAGAACAAGACCTAGAAACAATGCATGAATATTTGTATGGAGAGGTACTTCTTTTATTTTCTATATTTTTCTTATTTACATTCCGAATTATTTTACCTTTCCAGGTTCCTCCCTCCCCGAAAGTCTCATAAGCCCTCTTTCATCCCCCTGTTCCCCATTCAACCCCCTCTCGCTTCTCTGTCCTGGTATTCCCCTACATCCAGTCTTTCCAGGACCAGGGGTCAGAGAGGTACTTTGAGAAGAAGGGTGCCAATTGGAAAGGAAGAAAAAAAGGGAGGAGAATGGGAAGTAAAAACTATGGATATTGTATATATAAATGTAAAAATATTCAAACAATAAAATAGTGGGAAACAAAAATAAATTTCACAGAGTGGCCATGGAGATAATTTAGTGTATAAAAGGGCTAGACCTGCAAACCTAAGGACCTGAGTTTCATCCATGATAAGCACATAAAACAGGTATTATGTTGGTGCCCATTTGTATTCTCCATACTTCTATGACAGGCAGGGAAGTGGGGAGAGGATTACACTGATTTGGAAGTATTGCCTGGGACAAGAATAGGAGCTAAAATGTGTGTGTGTGTGTGTGTGTGTGTGTGTGTGTGTGTGTGTGTGTTAGTGTGTTAATTAATCCCAAAATATATCCATGGTAAAATAAATAATCCACTGTCTAAGGTAAAGATCTATGTTGACCTCATTCCATTCCATGAAAGGATAGGATATCTAAACAAAGTTTACAATGTAATAATCCCAAGATCAGCAGAGAAGAACATGACTGTTACAACCCATTTTGAAACAATTTGGATGGAAAAGTATTTAAAATAGAAGCAACGAAAGAAGAACTAATACAGATTTTTTTAAAAGATATTTTCTTTATTTACATTTGAATGTTATCCCCTTTACTGGTTTCCCCTCCGAAAATCCCCTATACCATCTCCCTTCCCCTGCTCAGCAACACACCCACTCTGGATTCCCTGTCCTGGCATTGCCCTACACTGGGGCATCGAGCCTTCATAGGAGCAAGGGTCTCTCCTCCTTTTGATGTCCAACAAAGTCATCTTCTGCTACATATGTAGCTGGAGCCATGGGTCCCTCCATATGTATCCTTTGGTTGGTGGTTTAGTCCTTAGGAGCTCTGAGGGGTACTGGTTGGTTCATATCATGTTTCCTCCTATGGGGTTGCAAACCCCTTCAGCTTCTTAGGTCCTTTCTCTAGCTCCCCCAATGGGTATACTCTGCTCAGTCCAATGGTTGACTGAGAGCATCCACCTCTATATTTGTCAGGCACTGGCAGAGCCTCTCAGGCAACAGCTATATCAGACTCTGGTTATCAAGCACTTGTTGGCATTCACAGTAGTGTCTGGGTTTGATAACTGTATATGTGATGGATTCCTAGGTGGGGAAGTCTCTGCTCCACACTTTGCTGAAAAAGCATTTGACAAAATTCAACACCCTTCATGGTAAAAGTCTTGGAAAGATCAGGAATTCAAGGCCCATACCTAAACATAGTAAAAGCAATATACAGCACACCAGTAGTCAACATCAAACTAAATGGAGAGAAACTTGAAGCAATCCCACGAAAAGTCAAGGACTATACAAGGCTGCTCAATAGTACTCAAAGTCCTCGCCAGAGCAATTAGACAACAAAAGGAAGTCAAAGGGATACAAATTGGAGAGGAAGAAGTCTCAATATCACTATTTGCACATGATATGATAGCATATTTAAGTGACCCCAAAAATTTAGGTGAGAACTCCTAAACCAGATAAAAAAATTCAACAAAGTGGCTGGATATAAAATTAACTCAAACAAATAAGTGTCCTTCTTCTACTCAAAGGATAAACAGGCTGAGAAAAGAATTAGGGAAACAACATTCTTTACAATAGTCACAAATAATATGAAATACCTCGGTGTGACTCTAATTAAACAAGTGAAAAGATATGTACGACAAGAACTTCAAGTCTCAGAAGAAAGAAATTGAAGAAGACCTCAGAAGATACAAAGATCTCCCATGCTCATGGATTGGCAGGATTACTATAGTAAACATTACCATCTTGTTGAAAGCAATCTACAGATTCAATGCAATTCCCATCAAAATTGCAACTCAATTCTTCATAGAGTAAGAAAATGCAATTTCCAAATTCATCTAGAATAACAAAATACCCAGGATAGTAAAAACTATTTTCAAAAATAAAAGAATTTCTGAAAGAATCACCATCCCTAACCTTAAGCTGTTCTACAGAACAATCATGATAAAATCTGCATGGTATTGGTACAGTGACAGGCAGGTAGATCAATGGAACAGAATTGAAGACCCAGAAATGAACCCACACACCTATGGTTACTTGATCTTTGACAATGAAGCTAAAACCATACAGTGGGAAAAAAAGACAGCATTTTCAACAAATTGCTGGATCAACTGTGGTTAGCATATAGAAGAATGCAAATTGATCCATTTTTATCTCCTTGTACAAAGCTCAAGTCCAAGGGAGTGGATCAAGGACCTCCACATAAAACCAGACACACTGAAACTAATAGAAAAGGAAGTGGGGAAGAGACTCAAGCACATAGGCTCAGGGAAAAATAAAATTTCCTGACTAGAACACCAATAGCTTATTCTCTAAGATCAAGAATTGACAAATGGGACCTCATAAAATTGCAAAGCTTCCATAAGGCAAAGGACACTGTCAATAGGGACACAATGGCAACCAACAGGTTGGAAAATACATCTGATAGAGGGCTCATATCCAATACTAATCTTCTTAAAACTTTTTGTGAGTGTGTCCCAAAGGAAAATAACTAATGCTGAAAAGAAAGACTTAGCCAGGTATAAAGAGAGGTAGGAAATGGATTTTGCTGTCACGAGATCTGGCACCCTCTTCTGTTGTGTCTGGAGACAGTTATAGTGTCCTCATATAAATAAAATAAAAATCTTTAAAAAAAAGGAAATGGACTTTGCCTCTGTCACATACTTCTATATACTTCCAATAATCTCAATGAAATATTTAAATTTTTTTACTTATATTCTCTTCTTTGATTCACCTCTTCCAACATACTTGTCTTCATTTTAAGATAATTCCCTACAGTAGCCAGATAGGATAATAATAAAGTGACTATATCTCAATAATTCCAGTTATAAAATCAAATAGATTTTTAATGAACCTATAAAAATCCATGAATTACCATTGGAGACTATTTAAAGTATTGTCTTTGGGCTTCCATATTCCTCATATATCCTCTAATTAAACAGCATAGTTGGGTAGTTCTTGTGATAACTGAGATGACTATGGTCAGTATATAAGAAGGTTTGTTCTTTGATTTTATAAATCCAAATTCCAACATTCCCTCTAACTTGTGGCATTACATTTCTTTTCTCTTTTTTTTTTTTTTGAGACAGGGTTTCTCTGTATAGTCCTGGCTGTCCTGGAACTCGCTCTGTAGACCAGGTTGGCCTCGAACTAAGAAATCCGCCTGCCTCTGCCTCCCAAGTGCTAGGATTAAAGGCGTGAGCCACCACCGCCCAGCTAGTGGCATTATATTTCATTGTCTGCTCTTATGAATAGTAGTTGAATGCCAGGGGAACTTGGTTAAGATATACATATACATACTCATACATACACACACACAAACACACACACAAATTTGCATACACACATATGTGTGTGTATTTAAAGTATTAAGTATACTTTAAAAATTAGAGATTTTCTTCCACCATACAACTATAAGAAGTCAAAAGGAGCTATAATAACAACACAGTAGACATAAATGCTGACAATTTCTCAGAAGTCTTATTTTCTAGCTCTGTAGACCATGAAAAACTGTAACTAATATATTCATAGAAATGTTAAAGTAACCTCAGTTTAAGGATAACATTATCAAAGCAAATTCAACATTTTTGGAGGCATTTCAGTTCAACTAGTTGTAGCATCTACTATAATATCACTTTGAAGTTATAGAAAAAGCCTTTATACTTCCAATAGATTTTGATTTTTATAGGACAGCCTGTCGGTATCTCTTCTTAAGTAGGACGTCTCCCTTTGCCCTCTGTCTTGTTATACAATAAGAAATTTAGCTAGGACTGTGTGTATCCCAGTGGTAGGATACTTGACTACCATGAGTAAGTTTCTGCATACCATCTTTGGATCCTCAGCACTGGTCCAGAAGAAAATAGACTACTAATGTCCATCTTTGTCCAGACACCATTCAGTATTGATCAGACAATGTCCTTTCCATTCATCTTAATTTCTCTCAGCTATTACAGGCTCACAGAAAAAAAATTAACCTGTCATAACTACATATCATAAAGCCTGGTGCATCTTTTCTTAAACATAGTGCAGCATAACCAGGTGATATTTCTTGGGACAAGAGTCTGGGTAACAGGTAAAGAATGACATGCTCTTGTTTTATGGTTTGGATTAAGAAGCAGTTTGGTCTGATTTGGTTTGATTCATCCTCTGAAGCTCTCTATATCTACATAACTTAAGTAAAAGCACAAGATTTAGCCAATTCTGCCTGAAATGTACAAGATTAACAGCAAACAGGAAATACAGCACAATGAGTGCTCTATAAATAACATTCTTCCCTTTTTGTTTTCCAGAATCCTTGGTGACAAGCAGCACCTTTGACTTTTTCTTACACAGAACTTTATATAATAGTATGAATCTTTAAAAACCATCTCATGGGAGAAAAGATGAATAGGAAAATAAATAAATACTAAAATACCTTTGCCTGGTATTATTTTAGAATTCTTATAGGTCAATAACAGACAGAAGACAGGAGGAGTCTGGGGGCAGGAACTGATTCAGAAATCCAGGGGAAATGGTAATTATTGACTTTTTCACCTTGCCCTATTTAGTTTGCTTCATTATACAATTCAAAATGACCAGCCTAGTGAAAGCACTTCCCATAAGTTAGTTGATCCATCAATCACTAAGCAAAAACTATATACCACAGACTTATTCAAAGGACAATTATATGGAGGCATTGTCTCAGTTGAGATTCCCTCTCTCCAGATACAGTTTTGTGTTAAAATGATAAAATGCAACCAACAAGCAATAGTTAATGTTACAAGCAAATAATCATTGCACATATATGTTCACTGTAGAAAAAAATCTGTAATTAATATTACATATTTGTGTTTATAAATTTTATTCATGGAATTAAAAAATAATGACAGATAGATTTAATTTGATAAATTTCTTGGATAGAAAAATCTAACACTTTAGTCTGCTAATGAAAGTGTCAAATATGATCAAATTCCCCTTCCCTCATTCTCATGTGTGCAAACTTAGGCACATATGAATAAATCTACCTATCAAATTGCAGAGCAAATAATCAGCACTTCCTGAGGTCCTCGTCCTCAGAACTGGAGCAGCATTGAACATTTGAGGACTCATTTCAACCATGACTTAATATTATTGACCTCAGTGTTTCCAGCATCAGGTTATTTTGAAACACAACATCAGCTGAGATGATTTGAAATTATTAGACACAATGAGGGAGGTGCATACTATTCTCACAGCCTTTGGCTGCTAAGCATCACTGTTACCCTCTCCCTTTGATCTCAGCTGTGAATTTTGAAAGGCAGAGAAATGATAAATGGCCCTGAAATGCAAACAAAGACTTCATTTGTTTGCCTCACAGAATGGGACTATGGTCAAGCTAAGCAGTCATCAAGGTAAAATGATATGAAATAAATTCCATCCACTTTGATGTGGCTTTGGATGCCAGCATTAGAGAAAGATGACTCTTTTGACTCTCACATAATTGAATGATTAAGTCTGTTTGTGAATGAGCTTCCCTAATTGCTAACTGGTAATTTGGCATCATGACATGAGTGCCTCTCATCCACGATGTTCACTTTGTGCAAGAGAAAGAACATTGATCCAAGAGATGAATGGAAAGGAGAGCTCTCCAATGAAGAAATAATTAGAGCAGAGACAAAAAGGCAGGCAAAAGGTTTCCTCACAAGGAAAAAAAATGATGACACAATTTCATCAGAGTGAGCTCTTCAACTGGTACCTCTGACTGGTCTCTTGTAGTTAAGAACAAAAGCAAGAGGATATTGTCTCATATATGAAACCTGAAGAGGTTTAACATCCCTGTCTTAGAGATGCACTAAAGAAAAGTTGTCATCAATCCTAGAGACTGTTATAAAAAATATAAACTGTAAAATGAAAGAGATGTTTAAAATCAAAATACATGAATATGGATGCTAGATATAGTTAAGGTTGTTTGCAGATCTAATTAAGGTTGTTTGCAGATCTAGTTTTGTTTTATTTTGATTTTCTGTGTTATATAGAGAAATTACTTTATGTTTTTTTACCCATTTTTTCCAGTCACTAACATATGACCATTTATCCACACCCATCATTTTGGGATGAAGAAAGATGGTTATGAAATTAGAACTGCCCACTAAAACATATCAGGTGATTGTTGGGATAGGATTTACTTTCTGTTTGTACCTGAGAATAAGACAAAGTTATTAATTTCAGAAGTTTGCCAGATCATTAAATACAATTATTCTCTCTTAATCATTCAACACCCCATTTCTGAGAAATATATATGTCTTTAAATATGTATCAATAAGAACCCTGTTTCATCACTCATATTATTTCTAATGTTTCAAATATTGAAGATTGAAAGGATTGTGTTCATATTTATAGCAAGTTTTACTGTTTTAGATACTGTGTTTTGAGTTCTTGTTCTCTGCCTCACCATCTTCTCACAATTAAAGGAATAAGTTGCTTTGGAGTCCTAAATATAATTTATATAAACATAGATATTACAATTTTACAACTACTGTGAAAATTTCTTTCATGGTATTTGAATTCAATCTGCTATACAAACAACAGCAGATATATTGGATAATTATCGTTATTAGTGTCTCCTCTTGGAGACCCATATTCTTTCTTGTTTTTCAACAATTTTTATTTAGTCCCTTTACATTGAGATCACAGTCACACCTTCTTCTCCTAGTCCCATCCTCATTACCAACTCCCCATCTCCTCAGCACCCTTAATCCCAGTGTGACTAAGTACACCCTCACCCACCGAGGCAAGAAAAGATAACACAAGTAGGGGAAAGAAAAATCAAAGACAGACAACAGAGTCAGAGACCACCTTCTCTCCAATTGTTAGGGAACCCAGAAGAAGACCAAGCAGCACATCTGCTACAAATATTTATGGGTTATAGGTTCAGCCCATGTTGGCGGTTCAGTCTCTGTGAGCCCTACTGGGCCCAGGTTAGTTGACTCTGTTGGTCTTCTTGTGGTGTCCTTGATCCCTCTGGCTCCCTTCATCCTTCTCCCAACTCTTCCACTAGGCTCCTCAAACTCCATCTATTGTTTGGCTGTGAGTTTGTGCATATGTTCCCATTAGCTGCTGGATGAAGTCTCTATGAAGAATTTTATGCTAGGCTCTTGATGGCAAGCATAGCATAGTATCATTAATAGTATCACAGGTTAGCTCCCTCCCAAGATGTGGGTCTGAATATGGGCCAGTCATTGGTTGTCCAATCCCTTTATTTATGCTCCTTCTTTATCTTTATACATCTTGTAGTCTGGATAAATTTTGAGTCAAGGATTTTGTGGGTGAGTTATTGTCCTCCTCCTTCCACTGGAAGTCCCCCATGACTATAGGAGATGGCCACTTAAGTCTACATATCTCCAGTAGCTAAGAGTCTCAGCTAGAGTGACCCCCCATAGACTCCAGAAAACCTACCCTGCCTTGGTCTCCAGCTCTTTCCAGAGATGAACCCCATCAATTTCTGTTCTCCCAGCTCTCTCCACCCTACTCCCCATAGCCTCCCTCACATAACTCATAACTGATAAACCACCCCTCGTCTCCACCCATCTCCCACCCAATTTCCTCCCTGAATCTACCTCCAATGTCTATTTTATTTCCCCTTTTGAGGGATATTCAGGCATCATCCATTTGTTCATCCTTGTTACTTAGAATCCTTGGCTCTGTGACTTGTAGCATGGTTATCATGTATTTTGTGGATAATATCTACTTATAAGTGAATACATGCCTGTTTTTCTGGGTCTGAGTTGCCTCAGTCTGAATAATTTTTCCAGTTTCATTCATTTGTCCTCAAAGGTGATTGTATCCTTATTTTTAATAGCTGAGTAGTATTCCATTGTGTAAATGTACCACATTATCTCCATCAATTCTAAGGATGAGGGACATCTAGTTTGTTTCCAGTATTTGTAATATTATGAGTAAAGTTTCTATGAACATAGTTGAGGAAGTATCTTTGTGGTATGGTGGGGCATCTTTTGAGCATATTCTCAAAAGTGATATAGCTGGGTCTTGTGGTAGAACTATTTCCAGCTTTCCAAGAAACTACTAAATTCATATCCAAAATGGTTGTACAAGTTTTCACTCCTACCAGCAATGAAGGAGTATTTGCCTTGCTATGCAAGCTCACCAGAATATTCTGTTATTTGGGTTGCTGATCTTGGATATTTTGATGGGTATAAGATGGAATTTCAGAGTTATTTTAATTTGCATTTCCCTAATGACTAAGGAAGTTGAATATATTTAAGTGCTTCTTGGCCATTAGAGATTCCTCTGTTGAGAATTCTCTGTTTAGTTTACACCCAGTGTTTCAATTGGTGATTTTACCAAGTGCAATCTACAGATACCCTGCAATTCCCATAAAAATTTCAACTCAATTGTTTACAGACCTTGAAAGATAAATTTGAATACAGAACAACAACAAAAAAACAGGATGCCTAAAACAATCCTACACAATAAAAGAACATCTGGAGGTATACCCATACCCGACTTTAAACTGTACTACAGAGCAGTAGTTAAAACAAAAACACAAAAACAAGACTGCATGGCATTGACCTAAAAACAGAAAGGTTAATCAATAATGTACAGTCAAAGACCCAGAAATAAACTTGTGGACACTTGATTTTTCGCAAACACCAAAGTCATACAATTTGATAAAGAAAGCATCTTCAAGAAAGGATGCTGATCTAATTGGATGTCTGGATGTAAAGGATAAAAATATATCCACATTAATTAGCCTGTATAAAACTAAAGTTCAAGTAGATTAAAAGCTTTAACATAAAATCGGATACACTAAATAGAAAAGCAAGTAAGAAAATGCCTTGAACATATTGTCACAGATGACACCCTCCTGAATAGAATATCAATAACTCAGTCAGTAAGATCAACAATTAGTAAATGGGACTGCTTGAAACTGAAAACCTGTAAAGAAAAGGACACTATCAATAGGAAAGAATGGGAAAAGATCTTTACCAACCCTGTGTCTAATAGAGGACTAATGTCCAAAATATATAAAGAACTCGAAACATTGGACACCAACAAACCAAATAAATACATTTCTCTTGAAACCAAGGTAAGATTGTGACATAAATTATCTTTCTTTGTGATTGCTTTATTCCAAAACCTTGTCACCAAAACCATTAGCGTCTTATGATCTCCTTCTCTGCCACAGGGGAAAACTATATGTCCTTAACCTCTTGTCCATTCATTGTCATTGCTACTTTCCTTCACTTGACCAGCCTCTATCTCCATTTATCCAAAGAGTGAGGTCATTATATTTAAAAAACAATCAAATCATCACTCAGAAAAATGACAAATTATTAGTTTGCTGCATCATAGAAAATTCTCCATCACTTTAAAGTGAACATTATCTATTCTAGACAAAATACAACTGCCATTTTACAATTCTACCTTAATCTTTGAGTAAAATAACAAAAGATCTACATGTATATCTTGTAGATGAAAGGGTAAATTGTCTTCTACAACTTCTCCCCTCCTTTTATAGTTCTACATTGCCTGAGGTTTTCATGACACCAAGTACTTCAAACTATGCCAGCAAAGACATTCACATATGCTCGCCTTCCATCTACCATTTTCATGCATATAGCCAACATAAGACTGATTATTTGGATATTTAGCACAGCTCAATAATTTGAGTCTTCTTCCATTGCTTAAGCATTCACTAGCTTAAGGTAAAAGAATCTTGTGAAATACTGTCTATAGTCAAATGTGTAAACAGCTCTACAGAAACCCTCTTGGCCATGCTGAATGTCTGGTAGGCTTTTCATTCAGGTCTAAATTCTGAGTAAGTGGAACAAGACAGCCCGTGACAGTCTTGTAAATCTTAATATTTATTTAGAGATAAGGAGAAAATTCCCTAGTAAGGGTTGTCTCTTACATTAATATGTATTGTGGCAAACTCTGTGTGACTTCCAGACTTCATATTTTTGCTCACTCAGTACCTGTGTCATAGAAATAATTCCTCATTGCTTTGCACCTGATAAACAAAACATCCTTCAAGGCCCAACACAAATTCTGCATTAATGTATGAAATCTCCCTCAAGTGAGGACAATGCACTGCCTTCTCTTTGCTCATATGTGGCACCATATCTACTTTTGTGGTTTTATATATATATATATATATATATATATATATATATATATATATATATATATATATATATATTGCAGCTGTCTTCAGACACACTAGAAGAGGGCATTAGATCGCATTGGATCTCATTACATATGGTTATGAGCCACCAGGTGTTTGCTGGGAATTGAACTCAGGACTTCTGGAAGAGCAGTCCTTTTAATCACTGAGTCATCTCTACAGTTCCACTTTTGAATTTTAATATTTACTGTCTCTCAAACATTGCAGCGATCTTTGAAGTGTGTTTGTGTTGTAGAGGGTATAGTATGTATTGAATTATGTAACCAGATTCTAGCACAATTCCTAACATAGAGGAAATGGACAATTTGTTTGTTTCTCCCACTAAGACACTGGTCTGGCATTGAATGCTTTTGGCTTAATTCAAAATCCTATCATTTCTTCAAGATTTAGGCAAAAGCTACTTCCTTAACATACTGTTTTCCTAAAACTATATTTGCCTCACCTCTAAAATTCAGTACATCTATGTTTTATTTAATTAAATCACAATCAATTGTTTAGTGAATGTGTTGTCATTACTATTGTTAAGAAACCTCCACTGTTCATTATTTTGTTCCCTTGTGTCATTCCTTTGGACTTAGGAGGTATACTCTAAGATTTATTTGGTTCATTGTTATGCTTGGTAGTAGTGAGACATGCATGATAGGTAAGAGCTATGTCACTCAGCTATATCCTCAGGCCCCTTCAAATTTTTAGTGACAAAAATTAAATTTTAAAGTAACTATAAAGCAAATGCAATAAAAAATTGTTAAAATCTATTACATTTGAACCTCAGAATTTAACATTTTTGAATATCATTTGACCTCATGTTGGTAAATTGAAGAAACACATATTGCATTGTTCTATAAACAGGGTTTTCACTTCAAGGGCAGTTAGTAGGTCACAAAACACTTGTTTATGAAACATGCCATATAATCAAGAAACGACTATTGTATAAAGATTCGGGTATCACAAAATAGCAGAAAGTACTCAGACATGTAGAGACATAGTGTTTAGATCTGATCTCAACACTGAAAATACATATAAGTGCTTTCATATTTTTACATATGTTCAAAATAATTGAAGTCTGCTCTTTCTAGAAAAATTGCAACTTTTTACCTGAATTATTTTGTTAAGTGAATAAAGGTATTTTAGATTAATTTACATGTTTCGAACGTTTCTCTCCAAAGTTAAATCTAAATCTCCAAGTTATATTAGTAGGAGTTAAACAGTACAGAAAGGATTTCCAATACTTCTGTGATAACACTCTCTTCTGCTTAAAATGATGATTGAATAGAACAGATATCATTTTTTCCCTGTTTCAAAATATATGCCCTTTGCAAAGTTAAGATGCATCAGGAAACTCTCCCCGAATTCCAAGATGGTGCTGAGAGCTTGTGCTCTATTTTTTTTTCAGATTTGCATGGTGAATCAACACCTTTTCTTTCCAACTGAAACAATCCATAATATTTTGTTGTAGAAAGAAAAAGTGGTCTAAAATGCTGATCACTTAGAAAAAAGGAAATGAGAAGCAATGACCAGACACAACGGTATGGTCGTCTTTGATATTAAATTGTACTGTTACCAATATTAGTAGCACATACTTTTAACAAATAGTAATTAGAAGCCTACTTCTATTATTTAGAATTTAGGAAATCCTCACTGCATAACTGCTGATTTACAATGTAATGGCAGAAAAATTATTTATAAATAAATTATTGATAAATGATACATAGATGATAGAGGATCAGTATATAGATAAGAACAGGTAGAAAGATGTTAGAATCATGATATCATGATATATGATAGATGAGGTAGTGATAGAAAATATATGTAGATATATTATGTATAATAAAAACATAAGAGATATATGATGCATGGATAAGTTATAGGTAGCTAGAAAGATGATAGATAGATAGATAGATAGATAGATAGATAGATAGATAGATAGATAGATAGATAGAGATAGATAGACAGACAGACAGACAGACAGACAGACAGACAGACAGACAGATAGATAGATAGATAGAAACAGGGAGGTATGTAGGCAGACAAATAGGGCAATAGAGAGATAAAAAATTAGAAAGATACACAGAGAGATGATGGATATAAAATGTGGAATTGCCAGAAATATTACCTTCTTAAGTATTGACCTCCAAGTATTCAGAATAGTGGGCCTACATGTTCTTTCCTCAATATACATAATTTTGTGTTTGCTGAGTTTTTACTGCAGCTGTGTATTTCAGTGGATATGTTATTGTTCATGGGACATTTGTTTATTCATTTATAAACATGAATAAATTCTTTATTTGTTTGTGTTTTAGGATTACTACAAATATGAGGCACATCAGAGAGAAATTATTTTAGCATGTTTTTAAAACAGCTATCTTGAAATACCAGTGCTCTTTGTATAATCTATACATTTATAATTAATGAAGGCAAACAGCAGTAACCTTTATCACCCTTTGGAAATTTCTCTGCAGATTTATTAACTTTCAATGTTCATGTTTATTTTCCTGCTTCAATTTAAAAAGTCCTTCCACAGTTATCCCAAATGCTCCCGACAGCTCTCTTAATGAGAAACACAAAGTAGTATTCATAAACACTGAATTAATCAATTAATATTTAGAGTTTTCAAATTAATTTATATATCTAGTTGTGAATCGAAGACTAAAGTTTTATTAAATGCAACAAAAAGTGTGGGATATATGCCTCCAGCTATTTTCTGCTTTTCAAAATGTATTTTATAAAATAATGAAAAAGTAATGTTAATGAGTGCCTTATTTATTGCTTGCATTAATTATAGCTATTATTTCTTTCTTTTTGACTACAAAGTTCTTCATATAAGTGATATTTAATTTAGAAGTCCACTGCAATTTTTGGCAAAAACTGAGGAATTAGAATGGCATCCATGTCTACCTTGTACTCTTTTTAGCTTTGCAAAGTTGTATCCCCTATTACACAATCTTGTATATGCTCAAGTCATAAGCAACTTGTTACATCTTTAAAATGCTTGACATGTAGTTCAAAAGAAAAACAAAAAAAAATAGAATATCAAAAAAAAATATATCTTAACAATAAAAGAACTTCTGGGGAAATCACCATCCCTGACCTCAGGCTATACTACAGAGCAATAGTGATAAGAACTACATGATATTTGTACAGAGACAGACAGGTTGATCAATGGAATAGAAGTAAATACACAGAAATAAAACCACATTATGGACATTTGGTCTTTGACAAATCAAATATAAATATTGGAAAAGAGAAAACATCTTCAATAAATGCTGCTGGTCTCACTGGCAGTCTGAATGTAGAAAAATGAAAATATATCCATATTTGTCACCCTGCACAACTGTTTTCGCTATATTGGGTTTTTGCCTTTCCAGATGAGTTTGAGAATTGTCCTTTCCATGTTTTTGAAGAATTATCTTGGGATTTTGATGAAAATTGCATTGAATTTATAGATTGCCTTTGTTGTGGTTGGCCATTTTTACTATGTTAATTCTGCCAATCCATGAGCATGGGCGATCTCTCCATTTTCTGAGATCTTCTTTGATTCCTTTCTTAAGAGAGTTGAAGTTATTTTCATACAGGTCTTTCATTTGTTTGGTTAGAGTTACCCCAAGTTATTTCATATTATTTGTGTCTATTGTGAAGGGAGTTGTTTTCTTAATTTATTTCTCAGCCTGTTTATCATTTGTATAAAGGAAGGCAATTGATTTATTTGAGTCAATTTTATATCAGCTACTTTGCTGAAGTTGTTTATTAGCAGGAGAAGTTCTCTGGTAGAGTTTTGGGGTCACTTATGTCTACTATCATATCATCAGCAAATAGTGATACCTTTATTTCTTCTTTGTCAATTTGTATCCACTTGATCTATTTTTGTTGTCTTCTTGTTCTAGCTAGTACTTTGAGTACTATATTGAATAGATATGGGAAGAGTGGGCATCCTTGTCTCGTCCCCGATTTCAGTGGGATTGCTTCACATTTGTCTCCATTTAATTTGATATTGGCTGTTGGTTTGCTGTACATTGCTTTTATTATGTTTAGTTATAGGCCTCGAATTCTTGACTTCTCCAATACTTCTAAAGTGAAGGATTGTTGTATTTTGACAAATGCTTTTTCTGCATCTAAGATGATGATCATGTGATTTTTTCTTTACATTTGCTTATGTAGTGGATCATCTTAATGGGTTTTGGTATACTATACCAACCTTGCATCCCTGGGATGAAGCCTATTTGATCGTGGTGAATGATGGTTTTGATGTGTTTTTGCATTCGATTTGCAAGAATTTTATTATTTTTGCATTGATATTTATAAGCGAGATTGGTCTGAAGTTCTCTTTTTTGTCTGGAACCTTGGATGGTTAGGTATCAGTGTAATTGTGGCTTCATAGAAAGAGCTAGGTAGTGTTCCTTCTTTTTCTATTAGTTTGAAGAAAATTGGTATCAGGTCTTCTTTGAAGGTTTGGTAGAATTCTGGACTAAATCCATCTGGCCCTCGGCTTTTTTTCATTGGGAGGTTTTTAATGACTTCTTCTATTTCCTTGTGAGATATGGGCCTGTTTAGATAGTTTATCTGCTCTTGATTTAACTTTGGTATGTGGTATCTGTCTAGAATACCATCCATCTAGCTTTTCCAGTTTTGTTGAGTGTTGGCTTTATGGTAGGATCTGATAATTTTTTGAATTTCCTCTGTTTCTATTGTTATGTCTCCCTTTTCATTTCTGATTTTGCTAATTTGGATATTGCTTCTCAGCCTTTTAGTTAGTTTGGCTAGGGTTTACTTATCTTGTTGATTCAAAGACCAGCTTCTGTTGATTCTTTGTGTTGTTTTCTGTTTCTATTTGGTTGTTTTCTGCCCTGAGTTTATTTCTGACTTCTACTCCTCTTGGTTGAGTTTGCTTCTTTTTGAAAATATTTTCAGTAAATTCCAGGAAGTCGTTAATTTCTTTCTTTATTTCTTCTCTGACAAAGTTATAATGTTTCTTTTCTTTTTTTCTTTTTAAACCTAACTTGAGGGTAAGCTAAATGGAAAATTACAAAGAATTTAATCCCTTAGCCATATGATGTCTTAGATTCAGGTAACTTTACCTAATGAGATTGAATCAAGTGACCAGTATAAAATGCTGATTTTCAAATATATTTTATGGAACTATTGGAGCTGCTTCAAAAATTGGCATAATTAAACAGCCTAATTCTCTAACATATGGTAATTCCTGATTCATATATTTCATTTCACAGAGTAGGGAATGAAAAGGCAAGATTTGATTTGAGTGACTTCAGCAACTATTGAGTATAGCAGAATATACTTTTTGAATGTACATGAAAGAAATGTAAATTATTAAATTACCTCAAGTGATTCAGATTAAGTGGTGCCACTCCAACATCTATTACAAGTAAACAGTCCTTTTGCATTTTTTATGCTTTTTGTACAGTTTTTCTTTCGAGAGAATGAGATTCTAATCTTTGAAAGGCCTCTTGCAGGATTTTTTTAAATTTATTTTATTTTTTTACACTCCATTTTATTCCCCACCCCAACCACCCTCCAACTGTTCCACATCCCATAACTCCTCCCCATACAGCTGTCTCCACAAGGACATTCCCACCCCCTACCCCACCTGACTTCTAAACTCGCTGGGGCCTCCAGTCTCTCGAGGGTTAGGTGCATCATCTCTTAATGAATACAAACCCGGCAGTCCTCTACTGTTTGTGTGTTGGAGCCCTCATATCAGCTGGTGTATGCTGACTGTTTGGTAGTCCAGTGTTTGAGAGACCTCGGGGGTCCAGATTAATTGAGAGTGCTGGTTTTTCTACAGGGTTACCCTTCTCTTCAGCTTCTTTCAGCCTTCCCTTATTCAACAATAGGGATCAGCCACTTCTGTCCACACCTGCTTAGAACTCCAGCTTTAGAGAATCTGATGCTTTCTGACTTCCAAAGGTACTTCACACATTTGTGGTGAATATAAATTCATTTTGCAATTTTAGGGGAGGAAAACCCATCATTAAAGAAATATGTATATTCACAATGGAACGAAATACTGATGATACTTATTTAGTGAAAATAAAGAAATGAGACCTCCAGTTCAGGAGGTCACACAATATGAGTTGTGTGTCTTCTCTTTGTCAATCGTTCTTCATTAAAATGTATTCATTTAAATATTAAAGTATTCATTAAAATATTTCAAAATATATTCTGAGTTATATCAAAAAACAATCATAAAATCATGATGGATGCATTTTTGCCCATTTGTGTCTTCTATTGAATATCCTGCATATATAGAGATAAGATTAAACATGTAAAGCAAGAGAAATATTATGGGACATATTCTAAGTCCTTGTGACTCTGTATATTCCTTGAAACCAAGTCATATTTCTTCAAACAATGAATGTTGTTGGTGAATCTTACTATATTCTAGGATCTGTGAAAAGTAGCAGCTTCTGTACAGCTACCAATGGCAAAAATTTCTGTCACTGCGATATGAAAGATACGCATAAGGAAGAAGATAAGTTAAGTCTAAGATACTATGATATATTTGCCTAGTCTTGTTTGTAATAAATAGCATACACTAGCTCTTATCCAAAAGCTGAAAGTGATGTATTTTCATATAAATGCCCTATTTGTCTAGGTATATCTGGGTCCATCACTTTTCAGTGTGTCCCACTTTGCTCTTTTGCTGTTTGACTTCCACTGTCATATGGGAAAAATTGATTTTTAAACACTGAAATATTGATCACATCACCTTCCCAATAGTTCATTTGTAAAAGAAAATATTTTTTGTGATTTTATCAGAAATTATTCACACATCAGTAATAAATGTAAACAGAAAAATGTGATTCCTTAAAGAAATACTCATTCCTTTACTATATAGAAAATACTTTTTGCGTGGTAATTCATATTTTAGATGCAACCCAAATTATAGATTTTATTCTCAAAACAATTATGTTTAGATAATACTATTCAGAAAAACAAATTTGATTTTTTAATCAACAGAAACATCATGAACAATTGGTATAGAGAAAAAAAATGTCTTGTCATTTTTCACATTAACTACAAACAAAGATCTGCATTTTTGTAATTCTCAGTAAAACAAAATCTATGTTAATGTGTTAAAATGTGTATTTCTATAGCTTGCATCAAGTGTATATTGTACAAATGCCTCAGGAGCCAAAAAACATGCTAAACAAACAGCCTTGGAGTTAAAAGCCACAGTTACCCTGATACCTTAATCACACAAAGACTCAAGAAAGAAAGAGAACTTCTGATCAATTTCACTTGTGAATATCAATACAACAGTACTCAATTCAAAAACACCAATATTCACTGCTCTGTTTCTGAAATGAGGAGAACCTGTGAATGGTCATCTCTTTCATGCAGCCACAGTATTATGGACTGCATCTCCTTGACCTATCTGTAAGAAGAAATAAATTCTCCCTTATCTTTTTCTTGTCAGGCATATTGTCACAGCAGTGTCTAATGCATAATTTCTGAAATTTTCGTTATATTAAATGTCCCTGAGATATGATTACCATCTAGCTTTTCAGTTTTGTTTTCCATAGTCACCAATTGTATTGACTCTCTGATTTCAATCTAGATATGATCACTTTTTATTGTTTCTATGTACTTTTGGCTTTTTCCCCCCTTTGAACAATGATACTATATTTTCAAATAATTTAAAATGAGCTGCTTGCTTACATGGCCACACACAGACACACACAGACACACACACACACACACACACACACACACACACAATCTACATTGAGAATTTTTCATGCAACCCATCATAATTTATATAAAGAGATAAATAACAAATGTTGATAAAAATGGCAGGCATTAAAAAAAAGAAAACATTTGTATATTTTTGGTGAGAATACAAATTAGTGAAGCCACTGTAGAAATCAGTATGGAGGTTCAAAAACAAAAACAAACACAACAAAAAAAATGTAAAGACAGAATTAACATGTGACCCAGATACACTACATTTTGACATACACCTGAGAGACCAAATCTTTTGGGTTCAGACTCCATCTTAGAAAACCTGACATAAGTAGGACTGTAGATTCCACATTTTGATGGACTCTTCTTTCTTCTCGGTTTTCATACGGTCTGTGAGTTATATCTTGGGTATTTTGAGCTTCTTTCTTGGCTAATAACTACTTATCAGTGAATACATACCATTTGTGTTCTTTTGTGACTCGGTTACCTCACTTAGGATGCTATTTTTAAGTTCCATCCATTTGCCTGCGAATTTCATGAAGTCATTGTTTTTAATCACTTAGTAGTACTCTATTGTGTAAATGTACCACATTTTCTGTATCCATTCCTCTGTTGAGGGACATCTGGGTTGTTTCCAATTTCTGGATATTATAAATAAGGCATTTATGAACATAGTGGAGCATGTGTCCTTGTTATATGTTAGAGTGTCTTTTTGTTATATGCCCAGGAGTGGTATAACTGGGCCCTCAAGTAGAACTGTTATGAATTTTCTGAGGAACCACCAGACTGATTTCCAGAGTGGTGGTACCAGCTTGCAATCCTACCAGCAACCGAGGAGAGTTCCTCTTTCTCTACATTCTTGCCATCATATGCTGTAACCTGAGCTTTTGATCTTAGCCATTCTGACCAGCATAAGGTGGCTACAGTCCTACTCAGAAGGGGGGAGAAAATAATCTCTGGGAAGTAGAGGAAGAGAGGGATCTTGCAAGGAGGTAGGGAGGGAAAATGAGGGGCCAGTTCGGATATGGGAGGAGATGGGGGAGAAGTACAGAGGGTCAGGAAATTGAATGGAGGTGTGTAGCAGTGGGGAATTGGGAACAGGTTATAGCCTCTAGAAAGTCACAGATGCCAGGGACTTTTCCAGGACTCAGCAGGAAGGACATTAGCCAAAATACCCAACAAAGGGAAGATAGAACCTGTAGAGGACATATCCAGTAGATATGCACAGCCCCCGTTTGAGGGATGGGGCCATCCACCAACCTCAAAAATATTAATCCAGAATTCCTTCCATCAAAAGGAAATTCAGGGACAAAGAGTGGAGCAGAGACTGAAAGTAAAGGCCATCCAGAGACTGCCCCATGTAGGGATCCATCCCATCTGTAGACACTAAACCCAGACACTATAGCTGATGCAAAGAAGGGCTTACCGAAAAAAAAAAAAAAGTCTGGTACAGCTGTCCTCTGGGAGGTTCTCCCAGAGGCTGATAAATATAGATGTAAAGTATGTAGCCAAACATCAGATTAAGTATGGGAACTCCCAATGGAGAAGTTAGGACACAGACTGTAGGAGTCTATGGGTTTTGCCACCCCATACGAACAATATCAACCAACCATACTCCCTAAAGCTCTCAGGGACTAAACCCCCAACTAAAGAGTACACATAAGCAGACCCATGGCTCCAGCTGGATATGTAACAGAGGATTGCCTTATCAGGTATCACTGGGAGGGGAGCACCTTGGTCATGTGGAGGCTCCATCATCATGGGTAGGGGAATAAAAGGGTACTGAGGCAGGAGTGGGTGGGTGGTGGGAGAGCACCCTCATAGAGGCAGGGGATGGGAAACTTGGAAGAAGGATAATGTTTGAAATGTAAGTAAATAAAATAACCAATGAAAAATGAAAAAGAAAAGAAAAGAAAACCTGACCTAAGACTGAACTCAAGATAACTTACAAACTGGCACCTAGCACCAGATTCCATGTTATTCCCCAATAAATGTACATCTCCAGGTTGCAAGCCTGCCCGGGACACTTCACTTCTCAACAACCACCAATAAGGAAGAAAACAGAAATTAAGTTTATGAGTTGGCTCCCAGCAAAACAGGCTATAATCGCAGTCCAATCAGAAGTGTGACTGGCTAGAAACTCCCTTCTTGCCTATGTAAATGTGTGCCTATAACTAGGCTCAGGCCTCCACCTTCCTGCTGTTTCAGGGTTGAGGGGAGCCCAAGCTGAAGTTTAAATAAAGAGATACATAACATTAGACCACATCAGAATTGACTCCTTGGTGGTCCTTTTGGGGTTCACGAACATTTCCTGGCACAACACACCTGAAGGACTTAAAATAATGTAATATGTATCTACTTGCATTTACTTGCATATATGTTTGTTTCAGGACTATTCATAACAACCAAATGATGGAATCAGTCTAGATTTTTGCCAACAGAAAAATAAAAAAAATGAAAGTATAGTCTATACGTAAATGGAACATTATTTGGAGATAAAAAAGATTCATTTTGTAGGGAAATGAACACAATTGTGAATCATTATATTGATTAGAGTAAATCACATTCAGAAAGACAAATGCCATATTTTCTCAAATTTTGAGATCCTAGATTTACTGTTATATGAAATTGTGTGTGTGTCTCTCTCTGTGTATAGATTCTTAGATAAGCTTCTCCTATCACTTCTATTTTATACATTGTAAACTTTAGTGTAAAATTTAGAAATCTTGCTTACTTTGTCCTATGCTTGAGAAAAATAAAGATTTATGACTTTTTAGTAAGATGCTCTACAGATGGACAAGGTCCCTCTCTTGAGTGAAATAGAACCAAATGTTGTGGAAATTTGAAGAGTAGGCAGGTGCAAGATCAAATTTCCTAATGTCATTTGCTATGACAATCATATGAAATCTCTAAATATCTGTTTTTCTAGTAGCTAAGGGAGTTTGTTTAGTATTTTTAAAAAATAAAATTTGCTTTAGGCAGAATGCAAGCATCCATGTGTCAAGGAGTGGGCTGCTTTGGTGGGAAGAGGGGCTGCAAGGCTTGTCTCCAATGTGTAATGAGACAGTGAAATGAACTATATTTTGAAATGCTGGGATGATGATGGAGGTAGATGTAGGAGGGTAGAAGGCAAGAGAATCTGCTTTGTGCAACTGGCAGATGCAGGCAAATGGCAGGAATTCAGCTGTGCCAAGGAGATGGCACAAGTCCATAGCACTCCATCTGGGGCCTGTTTCTTGGCCTTAGAAGCCAGACAGAAGTCTCCTTCTGGTAGTCCTGAAATTCCCTTTCCCTTTCCACTCTGAACTAGTAACTGTCAATTTCTTTTACAAGATCATGTATATCTGTGCTTTAACCTTCAGCCAGAACATCAATAAAAACTCAAAGATTTCATTCATAGGTTTTAAACTAGCAGAATAACTCCTACTGTGTATCTCAGGTAATCTCACAACTGAAAAAATAAGTGTATTTTTTCTTTTTATGTTATACGTGATGCCTCATCATTCATAAATGTATTTGTCTGTTGGTCTTGGTAATTTACACATTTGTCATTAAGAAAGTCATTTTAATCTTGATGCCAACAGTCTGCTTCTCTATTTTAGCCACTTATAATTTCTATTGATTTTTCTGAGTGTAAATACAGACAGATATGACACTAATTGCCACCTTAATCTCCAAGATCAGGAAAATGTTCTGTCTGTCTGGACTAATGCCCCATTCATTTTAACACCTCTACATACAACCTCCAGGAAACTACAAAAAAATTAAATAGATCAAAAAGGAAAGAATGGGCACCTTCTAGATGGAGTCAAGTTGTATAATTTTTGACAAAGTGTAGCCCATAGGCCATTGGTATCACAGGCAATATTTTTTTAATTTATAAAATATGTGACCTTCATCCTTAGTTCACATAACCAGCCCAGAGTATTTTTAGTTAAAATTCCTGATTTTCTCAACAGTCTTGTTAGTCTTATTTGCATGGATAATTTGGGACTACCACTGATCCTTGAGAAGCACAGAAAGAAAGCATTCTAACCTCCTTCTCTTAGAGAAACAAAGATAATGAGCAAACTAGAAAACATAATAATGCTTCCTTAAAAACTAGACATTTTACATTAATTGTCTCAGGATTAAATAATAAAATGGCATGCCAAAGTTAGACCGAGGTAACTGTACACTGTTATATGACAACCAAGGATGGACATGGGCTCTAATTAGACTGCCTATGGATACATACTTCAAACAGAGTACTGGAAGCATTAAAATTTTTTTTCGAAATGTGCTTATGAGAATTGGAGAAATCTCCCTTTAGTCTTTGATATTGTCCTAGCTGATACAGGTTCTCTTGCTATATAAAGATACATTTGTAGGTAAATACAAAGATGAGAAATAGAGAATTTTAGACATATATAATAAGACAACTTGAGTAGTAGTTATTTCTGTCACTTCACTTAACTAGGTGTGTGCTTAGAGGCTCAAGGAGGGACACAATTGTTTCTGTGTAATGTTCATTATTTGTAACGCCTCTAGGTCCCTAGTCTATTTTGCTTTTGTCGTCTCTGTTTCTTCAGCTTTATTCCTGGAGGAGACCCAAGGAACAAAATACTATCTCTTTGACACATCTATTGATTTCACTCTAAATTTTTATGTTATGCAATTTGTCTTCATCCATGATCCTGTTTGTTTCTTGATGCTTGACTAGATAGGGTCTGGCTCCTCCTGACCCTCAGGAGTATATGTTTCTGAGGATACCAATCTCCTTCTTTTTAGGCAAGAATGCTGAGGTTTTGCTTAATAAATATGGCCAAGTTCTCTTCAAAGTACTTTTCTTTGTATACTCCTGAGGTCTGAATCTGAAACCATTCTCTACAAATTGTCATGAAAATGATGCGTCCAGCCCCTTGCCTGCTGCAGCATTTGGGAGATTGTATCTTTCATGGACAGCAAAATAGAGCTAGGTGGTGTGGGCATAGATGATCCAGGAGTGACAGCATGAGAGCAAGAGCGCTGGCTTTACTCTCTGTTGGTTGTCAAAATGGATGAGCTGGCCAGACCAGTGATGGAGAGCTTGCCTCGATGGTGTGGGTGCTAGGGAGCAGGTAGGAAAGTGGCAAGGGTGGAGCATAGGTAGAAGGTGATGGGGAGACAAGTGGGATTGGGGTGCAAGATGTGAAATTCACAAAGATCCAATAAAATGTTTTAAAACATAACAAAATATGTGTATTTTCCTTAGCTAAATGTATATAAGACTTAAAGAAAAACAAAGTAGTTTTATTTCTTCCCAGAACTGAATATTTTCATCATTCCAATTAAATTATTGACTAATAAATATCTCCAGTTTTCAGTAAGCAGTTGATCATTTACAATAAATAAATTCATCTGTATATACTTTTCCAATCAAAATCTGGAGTATTCCTTAGGTGTATCTGACTTGCTTCATATTGTACGTCATTGACTGTAATCTCATTACACAGTGTATAGGTTAAGCATTCAAAATGATTGATCTAATTTATATCATTTCTAAAATCTTTTATGCTTCCTGTTATCCAAATATTTAGAACTTTGACAACTATTCAACTTTAATTCCCCTCATCTGTTATCATTAATCACTTATAATTGGAAATATCCCAGGTTTACCAGTATGAATGCCCACAGCACTATTGCCAATGATCTTATTTTTCTTTCATTAGTGAACCACATACTTTAATAATAGTACAGACACTCTAGGAATTATATATTCTCTTTTCATTACGATTTGATATGAAGTTCAAATACATCTGTGGCTTTGATGGACAAGTTGTTGCCTTAAATTACACTGTGGGTAAGGGCAAAACACAGGCAAATATTTTGGTGTATGGACTAATAAGAATTAAAATATAATTAATATTTACTAATCTGGAGATTGCTGGTGGTGCAAGCAACAACATCAATTTGTTAAGAGGGATTACAGTCTGTTGCCTTAGACAACATTGTTATGAGAAGTTATGATATCTATAGTGTCAGAGTCAAGTAAGCCACTAAAGAAACAACAGACAACACTAAAAAAGTAAGCAAATGTACAATAAAATAATTGTTAGTGTTCATTTAAAACATACTATATGATCTTAAATTTATTTCATGAACCAAATATTGAAATAATAGTCTAAGAATTAGATAATACAAGACAGTTGAAGGATCTAGGAAGATTGTCCCAAATCTAAAGAGCTTTCTGTGTAAGTGTGGGTATAAAATTCACTTTTATTTGCCTTATGTAATTGTTGTCTCAGAGACGTACAGATTAATAAGCTCAACACTTTCTAGTTCTTCCTGAAATCTGACTGACTGGGTCAACTCAGCTGTTCTGGTTCAAAACTCCTTCCCAAACTGACTGGTACAATATGGCTTCTCTCAGTTTCTTAATGAGATTTTCAGTGCAGCCTCAAACTAAGTCTCACAATTTGTTGAAATCTCTTTTCTTCCTATTCTAAAGTTCTGTCTCTACTGACATGCACTGAACTGTATAAATTCATCTACCCTGAAATATCTCTCAACTCACCGACTCAATTAATCTGCATGCCTCTGTGTCCAGAGTTCTGGGTGTCCACCATGCCTGAATATAAGCTTCTTTTGCCTGGAACTTGCTCTGTTCCAGGCTGGCCTTGAACTCAGAGATCTGCTTCCCTCTGTCACTTGGGGTTAAAGGCTCGTCTGTATTTCAGTCAGATAATGCAGACTTAGAGGGTCTTTGAATGTGATCCCTTGTCATAGCAGCCATGTTGCTGGATTGAAATTCCTCTACATTTGGTCCTGAGTTCTTATCTCCAACATACATCTGAAATTCCAGGTGAGGAAGGAAGTTCATTTGTCAGTGCTTTGAGAAAATGACAGAGATAGAAGAATATACTAGCACACAGTCTTCTGACTTTGACATGTGTAAGTACAGTCACAAGTGTATACATATGTGCATACACATGTGTGTGCATACACACGTACACACACACACTTGCACACACAGACACACACATAGACACAGACACACACACACACACACACACACACACACACACACACACACACACACACCTGTGGAGGGCATGGAAGTTGACCTAGGATTAACTCTGATGTTTCTTGCAAAGTTGGTGTGTCTATTTTCTGACTCTCACACTGTTATAAGTAGTTTTTGTAGCATTAGTCACATTAATGACAGAGTACTTATTTTCCTGACTATTGGAATGAAAATGTATCACAAAGACAAAAAGGACTGAGTTAAATCCCAGAGAATTAAGGTGATTTTGTTCTAAAATCTCCTGTTTTGTTACAGCACTGTACCCTTTGGGTTTAAAAAGGTTTATCAATCTAGTATGGTTTCTTATTAAAATTCAAAGTTTGGTTCTAAGAAAGAATAGCAAGATTCATGCATTAATTAATTATAATTTAGAGGAATTAGGCAATTAGGTGGTCATTGCTGAATTCCTCTCATAAAAGAATTGTTGGCTATTTTGATCCTTATTATAAAATAAAAACAAATTCACTTTGTTGTTCAAAATTTAATAGCCAAGGCAGTTTAGCTACAAACATAAAGGAAGTTCATTTCAGGAATATATATCTTAATAAATAAAACATATGGGGAGAGGGGAAATGGCTCAGTAGTGGATTTGAATTCTATATACATTGTGTTTAAACTCAGCATTGAAAGGTAAAAATAGACAGACACTAAATTTGGCATTAAGCCAGACTGGGGGAAAGGGTGAACTTCTAGTTCAAGGAGATATTGGCTCCAGACAATAAGGCAGGGAGTAATAGAGGAAGACACCTGAAACCTTGCTGTAACCATTTAGGGGTGTGCATCAATGTGCCAAACTCGTACAGTTGTGTCACACATGCACACACATACACAAAAAGTAGGAAGAACCTTTATATTCAATTATTTTTGATTTTGGAAGTTAGGTAACTAATGTATTTTATGTCAATGTATTTTGTGCTTGTTTAGGAATAGTTCAGAAGTTTAGATATTTAAAAGAAGAAGTAACCCAACATCTACCCTCTGTATCACATGAAATCATACTGCTTGTTACATATTTTAAAAATACTCATTGTATTTAGAGTGTTCTGCATGATTTTTCCCACCTGCAGCAAGGACGTGGTTCCTCAAATGTTTCTATTTTGTTCAAAACCTTCATCCTATTGTCATTTGATTTTTAATTGTTTTATTGTAATAATTTATATAAAAGGAACTTGTGGGGAAATTAAAATGTTGAACCAATATGTAGTTCTTTTTTATTTTATCATTTTCCATATATTTGTAATAATTGATTAACATATATCTCAAATAATCCAAAATAGGAACATATATTTGCTTCCTGTAGAAGTAATAAGTATAAAACCTATTTTATAAATTCATTTATTTCTTAGTAAAATTTGTTATTTCTTTATTTCAAAATAATGTTATCTATCCATTTGTTTATTTTACACAGCTAACTATAACCGAATATTTACTTTGCTAGATAAAGTTTATAGGAATTTCACATTGAATGCAGCTCAGATAATTTATTTTCATACCCCATATTAGGAACGAAACTGATTATGAAAAAGTATAGATGAAAACAGAATTTTGTAAATATAATCACATTTTTAATCCCCAGGCAAACTCTCTGGGGTTAGTTAATGTAATAGCAGGGAAGAGTAAGATGGACTGTTCAAGCTTAGTAATTTGCACAAAGTTTAATAAAGTCACTATTTATCTAGATATGTACGTACACATTATAGCAAAACCAGCAAGCTGAAGCAAAATATCCCAGGGCTAGCAATAGTGAAGAGTTATAATACACAAAGTGACAGAGGATAGAGTAGACATGGAACATAAATGAGATAGATAGATATCCTGGTATGAACTACCCTCTTTATTAAGGAAATTAGTGACCAAAATGAAGCTTGCATCAGTATTTAAGTACTTGAATTCTTGACTACATGTTAGTATTCTTTTATGCAGCTATATTATAGGGAGGAATAATGCAAATCTACAGATTTATATTTTTAGAATAGAATAAGGTCATGATGTTCAAGATGCTTCTGGGAGCTGCTGAGATTGCTCAGTGGTTAAGAATTCTTTTTACCCTTGTAAAAAGAGAGTGGAGGTTTTTCCCAGCACCAATGTGAGGAACCTCATCACTGCCTGTAACTTCAGCTCCAAGGGATCCAATATCATCTGGCTGTACCAGGAACAATTACACACTTACACACACATACACACACACACACACACACACACACACACACACACACACATACACATACAGATACACACACTGATATAAATTAAATAACAAAGGTAAAATTAAAAGACAAGAATATAGATTGGTAAATAAAAATGCACACATCTTTAAATTAGTTCTATGACAGATCTGGAATTTGTAGCTGTGATACTTGCATGTGAAAGAGAGGGGAGAATATTACTTTATATATATATGAAACCATACTTTAGTATTTGCTTTATATTAATATGGGAGGATACAGAAATTTTGTGCTATAAAGGAAAATAGAAAAATACATTATTTAGAAAATAAAATGTTGAGCCTCAGATCAGAAAGTAATATAACTACTACTAATTGTAATTTTTATAGTTTAATTGATTAATTAATATTGTCATTTAGATACTTTCTACATATCAGACATGCTGCTCTGTGCCAGACAGTTACTCTGTTATTTATCAGCATGGATATGAGAAGATTTAAGTGGCTTGCCGCATATATATAAACACAACAAATTGAACAAAGGCTGAATTGTAATACAATGGTCTCCAGTTCTAGCACAGTCGAATACTGTACTCTGTATAAAGTGGATGTCACCCCCTTATATGAGAAAATGACACAAAGTGCATTCTGCTTCTCTTCATCTTTCAGAAATCAATAATATATTTTGCTTCTGTTGTTTATTTCTATCTCTTTGGCAAAATTTTTACCTTGGCATTTGTTCAGGTATTATTTTCTATAAAATTCAAACTTCAGAAGGAGATGAAACCACTGAAAATGTTTCAGTATCAATGTTCATAAAAATAAATTACTGAAGATATATTGACCACATGGAAGAGTTGCGTGTAGGCTCAGGTTTAGGAATACTCATGATTCATTTTCTGTTGCTATAACACAATACTCGAGTCTGGTAAACCTTAAGAGAAATGAATGTTGTAGTTCTAGTTCTTTATTCTTGTACTCACTTTACATAGAGTACAGTGTTCTTGTTCATGATTCTTGGCTTTTGCTGAGAATATCATCTTAAGTTCCTCACACCAAGACATCAAGCATGAAAACACACTGCATTGTACTAATATGCTTTCATGATAACCAATCCAATTATTCAGAACAAGTTCTTGTAATTCATCCTTTAGGGCATTTTTTTTTTCTTTTGCACAGGCACATTCTTCTAGGCACTACTCCTTGACATAGAATCATTAAGGAATTGGTTCCAGTCCATCTAGTTTGGGGAGATACACTCAAACCATTAAAAGGTTTGCAACCCTGTATTCATTTCGGTTACAAATACCTGCTAGAGGGGCACAGGAGAGAAATAAAGGTTGCATTTCACCAGTGACAATATTAAATTCAGAGTGATTATTAGTAGCTATGAATTGTCTTTCCACCTTAAAAATACTTCTATTTATTTTGCTCCAATACAGACATTTTATTTCTTCTGCATCCACTTAAAAAACAATATTAAAAAATAAAGGAAAATAAATACCATGTATTCTGAATGCCCTTAATTGTATGTTCAGAAATAAAAGATATTTTCCTTTCACAGTTAAAGATACTGACTTCTCTGACTTCCTTCTTAAGCATGATTCTCAACAAACTCTTTTCTCTTGTTATAAAATACCAGAGGATTTTATATCAGATGGTTTGAGGAAGTAAAATCAAAATATAGCAAACTCTGATGTGCTAGAAAAAGGGAGACAAAACAGTTTTATTTTGAATCTTCAGCTAATGTTCAACATAAACGTGAATCAAGACTTAGTTCCAAATGAGAAATTGGAGTAAGAGGTTTTAGATAAGCTTGCTCAGGACACACATGACAAATTTTCACAGAAACTGGTTTTAAACATTTTATCATTGACTGAAGGGACAGATTTTAATAAATTCTTCAATTTCACTAGCTAAGAAATTGTTCAAAACAGCTCTTAACCTTTCTGACATTTAACTGGAAACAGATCTAAGATGAGTACCATGTGGTAATATCAATGCGGTTTCTTTTCCCACTTCTACCCACTTACAATTTATTACTATTCCTCTGTGGAAAGAAATTGATACAGATGTATTAAAATATATGAACTATTAAAAATGCTAAAGTCTTAAACAAATGAGCCATTAAAATATTCGGGTAAAAGTCAGACTAAGCGTCTTGTGATTCACTTGGAGATGCTGTGTAAGATCTTTCAGTTCTTGGACAAGCCTGCACCTGTCCTCAGGTTCTGCTTCTCCTGTTAATATTTCAGCTGCTGACAGTTGGAGCCTGGTTTCTGCTTCATTAATCTGCTACTGGGAAGCAGTATTTTCTCAAAATTTTGGTGACATTTTCATTTCTCATCTTTAAAGCAGTACTCTCCTACTCATCTGGAGGTCACACATTTCTTCATCCTCAGCCAGATGGAAGCTCTCGTTCTGATACAACCTAGTGTGAAAATTCAAAAACTCAGGTGTGTATTTTCCCTTTGAATAATATGCTCATTTACATCATTGGATCCAGGGTGCTGTATCTTACTTGATTGTGTTTTATCCCTCTTGTCTTCTTTAGATTACAGCATACTGAACTACCTTTAGTCAAGACACTTTGTATATTGCTAAGGATTCTAAGCCCCTTCCTATAATAAACAAAAAAAGTATAGAGAATAGAAGAATCAGTTTAAAATATTAATTACTCAAAAACAATTTAATGAGAGAAATGATATATTTTAAACATAAATTTATACAGTGTATGTTCATATATGCAAATACAATGTAACAGCTATTTCATATTATGCATATGCATATTGTCTTAGGTAGGGTTTTACTGTTGTAAACAGACAGCATGACCAATGCAAGTTTTATAAAAGACAACATTTAATTGGGGTTGGCTTACAAGTTCAGAGGTTCAGTCCATTGTCATCAAAGGAGAAGCATGGCAGCATCTAGGCAGGCACGGTGCCGGAGTTGCTGAGGATTCCACATCTTTTTTTTTTTTTTTTTTTTTTTTGGTTTTTCGAGGCAGGGTTTCTTTGTGTAGCCCTGGCTATCCTGGAACTCACTCTGTAGACCAAGCTAGCCTCGAACTCAGAAATCCGCCTGCCTCTGCCTCCCAAGCGCTGGGATTAAAGGCGAGCGCCACCACCGCCGGGCAGGATTCTACATCTTTATCCAAAGGAAGTGAGGAATAGACTGGGCATGCTCAGGCATCTAGGAGGACGATCTCCAAGCCCATCCCCACAGTGACACACTTCCTCCAACAAGGCCACACCTTCTAATAGTGCTACTCCCTGGGGCGAGCATATAAAAACCATCACACATATGTATATATAATTCATGTTTTAGAATATTTAATTTATATAGGTTTTTATAGTATTTCATATTAGTTGAAACAACATTTTTACTTAGCCATTGAGAACATAACACATTGCATTTTGATGCTATTCTCCCAATACTGAGTATCTTTTTGTCCCTACACTGGAGTTAATTCATTCAAGTAGACACCTATATTTTTCATCCAACCTCCTAAACATAAAAATGTATCCATGTTGAATAATGTTATCAAAAGACACATTTTAGCACATGAATGCTGTTGTGTTTTCAGAAGTTAGCATGCTTGCAATTAACAAGGTCCAGAAAAGAGAAAAGAATGAATGCATTTGCAGATTAGAAAGTTATTTGGAAACAGTCTCCACCCAGACTGAATGTGAGGCACTGATTTGTTTGCACTTCATTTTAAAATTCTCACTTTTCTTTAACTTTAAAATGGTAATTTAGGTTGTGTCTCTTTAGCAGAGTCTCAAAAAATAAAAAGTTCACATTTGTTCCTTATCACCATGAGCAAAAAGAAAATCCCTTGACAAAGGATGATAATATAATTTCCTACACTCTAGCACTGTTTGGGTAGAATGTAAGATTCTATAGATAAAACTGTAAGTGAAGAATGTGAATTGTGGCATATCTTAACTGTGGATAATAATTCACACAATTGGTATATTATACATAAGTTTTTCAAATTCACATCATGCTATTGTTTCCATATTTGGCCTTCATGTACTTTGTCCTAAATTTTGTATTTGAGAGGAAACTTCATCTGCCCCTCCCTGACTCTGATGTATTTTGCTTAACATAATCATGTCCAGCTCTGTTCATTTTCCTTGCAAACAACGTAATTTGTTTTATTTCAATTATGAATAAAATGGAATATGGTGTCTTTTGAGGAAGTTTTCTGCTACGGTTCTTATAGAGCTGAAAAGATGTGAATTTTTAATATTAAGGCAGTCGTCTGCTGAGTTGTAGAGCACATATACAGGACATGAGCAAAGACAGTGAACCAAAGCCTAACTAATGTAGAATACATGGTGTTCCTTCAACACTCTCACTCTGAGGACCTAAACTCCAGGACTCGATCATGTCCTTGAAAAGAACATATTTGAAGAGGTAGTTAGGGCAGTAGTAGTAGTAGTAGTAGTAGTAGTAGTAGTAGTAGTAGTAGTAGTGAGCATATGGGTTGCCCCCAATTCAGTCTAATAGGTGGCTTTCTATGTAGAAGTTAGTAAATAAATACACATACATATCAGGAATGAAAAACTTCATATTTAGATGATCGTGATTGTTAATCTATTAATGGAGGTCTCAGAAAATCTGAAACAGCTGTGCACCGACCTTAGCAACTGAGTTCATGAATATGGGGTAAGTTTGAGATGTCAAAACTTCTCACTCTTTTTTTTCCTACCTTACCAAATCAGAATAATTCATCATTAAATGTAATAGCATTAGCATTATGCTGCACATCAAAATAAATCAGTATTGATTATTACTTCAATTATGAGGGTTTTACCATTTATTATTGCTTTATAAGCATTTGCATTACTGTATTTTACTTTTAATTTATCTTCTTGAAGTTCTGTGATGAAATCCTGATTTTGCCTTTGTGTTTCTACATTTAGAGCCAAAGACTTGCAGCTACTGGTTGGAAATAGCTGTTTGAATAAATAAATATACCTTTGAATAGTAATAACACTTTTTGAATCAAAACTCTAAAATTCTTTTCCTACCTCAGACAGTTAAGATCCGTGGACACTAAATCCTTACATATGACAGTTGATGGTACCTAATTCAACAGAATACTGGTGACTGGCAACATATTACAAAGATTGTCCTCTATATAATCCTCTTTTTTATATTATATACATCTTATTTGACTAATGTCCTATGAATGAGGTCTGTTTCATGTTTATGTTATTTTGTTCAATATTTAGGGCGTGATTGTATGAAGATATTCTAGGAGTTGGCATCTAGCTCTCTTCTTAGCTTTGGCATATAACCAGGGCTGAATCCTTGTTTTTGTGTATCAGTTACTGATACTGGAGCTGAGAGGTTTGTTTTTGTTTTTGTGGTTCTATCATCATTATTATTATTATTATTATTATTATTATTATTATCATCATTTTATTTTCTATGTTCTTTATTTTCATTCCAAATGATTTCCCCTTTCCCAGTTCCCCCCTCCCAGAAAGTCCCATAAGCCCTCTTCCCTCCCCCTGTTCCCCATTTGCCTAAGAATTTCATGAATTTATTCGTTTTTTTTTTTTTTGCTGAGTAGTATTCCATTGTGTAAATATACATGGAAAATATCTCTGATAAAATTGAAGAAATATATAGAAAAACACATTAAGATTGACTATTTCATGGAAAAATTATACAGATAAAATGGTAGGCATAAAAATATTCCTAAGTTGATTGAAAGTGGAATTATAAACATTTTCTGATAAAATTGAGAATCTAAAAGGAAAATATTTCTGATAAACCTTGAGAGGTATATAGAAAAACATGTTAAAACTGACTATTTCATGGAAAATTATACAGATAAAATGGTAGGCATAAAAATATTTCTAAGTTGATTGAAAGTGAAATTATAAACATTTTCTGATAAAATTGAAGATTTACATGGAAAATATCTCTGATATAATTGAAGACATATATATAAAAACACGTTAAGATTGAGTAGTTCATGGAAAAATTATACAGATAATATGGTAGGCATAAAAATATTCTTATATTTATTGAAAGTGGAATTATAAACACTTTCTGATATGAAGATCTACAAGGAAAATATTACTGAAAAAATTCAAGAAATATATAGAAAAACATGTTAAATCTGACTATTACATGAATTATACAGATAAAATGGAAGGTATAAAAATGTTCCTAAGTTGATTGAAAGTAAAATTATAGACATTGTCTTATAAAACTGAAGTTCCACATGGAAAATACTTCTGAAAAAATTGAAGAAAAATACAGAGAAACGTTAAAATTGAAGATTGTCATGGACAATTATACCAACAAAATGGTAGGCACAAAAACATTCCTAAATTGATTGAAAGTGTAACTACAAACACTCCACCGACAAAACCAAAGATCTACCTGAAAAACACCTCCGAAAAATTCAAAGAAATACACAGAAAAAAATGTTAAAATTAAAGATTATCATGGAAAATAATACTGTCAAAATGGTAGACACAAAAAGCATTACTGAATTAAAAGAGGAGTCACAAACTTTTTCTGATAAAATCGAAGATCCACAGGAAAAACATCTCTGTTCGACTATGTTTTTTGCTGGGGAATTGACTCTATTGACATTATAAGATATTAAGGAATAGTTATTGTTGCTTCCTGTTATTTTTGATGTTCTTTTTATGTTTGTGTGGTTACTTTCTTTTGGGTTTGTTGGGAAAAGATTACTTTCTTGCTTTTTCTAGGGTGTAGTTTCCCTCCTCATGTTGGCTTTTTCCATCTATTATCCATTGTAGGGCTGGATTTGTGGAAAGATATTGTGTAAATTTGGTTTTATCATGGAATATCTTGTTTTCTCTATCTATGGTAATTGAGAGTTTTGCTGGGTATAGTAGCTTGGGCTGGCATTTGTGTTCTCTTAGGGTCTGTATGAGATCTGCCTAGGATCTTCTGGCTTTCATCTTCTCAGGTGAGAAGTCTGGTGTAATTTTGATAGGCCTGCCTTTATAGGTTACTTGACCTTTTTCCCTTACTGCTTTTAATATTCTTTCTTTGTTTAGTGCATTTGGTGTTTTGGTTATTATGTGCCGGGAGGACTTTCTGGTCTGGTCCAGTCTGTTTGGAGTTCTTTAGGCTTATTGTATGTTCATGGACATCTCTTTCTTGAGAGTTTTAATTGTAGTCTTAAATAAATTAACAATTCTGCTACTTAGGAAACATTAAATTTCATTTTTAATGGTTTCATTGATACATACTTTGGAATATCATTGTTGCCTCATAAAGGAATCTTAAGAATTTTAGTCATTATCATAGTCCCTATCTTCACCATTATTCTATTACTGTAAAGAGACACTATGACCAAGGATATTTTCATAAAAGAAAGTATTTAGTTGAGGACTTGTTTACAGTGTCAGAGGTTTAGTTTATTATGTCACCATGGCAGGAAACATGGTGGCATGCTGGCAGAACTGGTACTAGAAAAGTAGTTGACATCAGCATTTTGTTCTGCTGGCTGACAGAAAAAATGTGGATCTGACATGTGCTTTTGAAACTGTGAGGCAATTGGACCGTGACACCACACAGAAGAACTTGTAAGGTTGAGTGAGCTCAAACCCAGCAAATCTCAGATTTGAGAAGGGTAGGAATGGAGCCTAACTCTGCTGGCTCTGGAACACATAACCATGACACCACAGTGAGAGGATCATGACAATCAGTCCCATAGGGAGTACTCTTGGAGTTCCTCACCCCCTTGCCCCCAAAATAGAGCAAACTGAGCCAATTGGAAGTATCTACCTCTGGATTCCACCCTACACTTCAACATTTATAAAGTCCCTCCCTACCCACAAGGAATAAATTGTGCAAGTTATTTCATGAAGAATTCTCTGAGAGTGTTTCACTGAATGGAAAATGCTTGGGGAAGAGTTTTCTATCCTGATACTTTTATCACTGGACCTGTGACCCCACTGGCTAGTCAGTCTCATGATAAGGCCACTGCCACCTGCTGCTTTCTCTTACAGCTGCCTCTGCCTCTGCCTCTGCCACTGGCACTGATGCTGCCACTGTAGCTTACAATATCTGGAACACCTGCTACCTCTTGTGAGCAGTCTTCAAACTTCCCTGCTTCCCTTCTCAGAGCTGGTAAGACTTTGTTTACAGATGGATCAGGGACCCACAGAACCTATTCATTCTGGCGTACGACATGAAACCTCAAAGCCCACCCCAGTGACATGGACTCCAAAAAGGTGACAACACCTATTCCATTTCATTAGTGCCACTCCCTGGTAAATAAGCATTCAAATATATGAGCCTATGTGGGCCATTCTAATTCCAACCATCAAACATCCCAAAGAAATGCTACTCTTCATCTAGCTTAATACAGGATTTTCTTTCTCCAATAAAAACATGAGTTTATTTAAACTTATTTAATATATGACCTTTTATGACAATTTCTATTCAAGAAGCATAATGTCCCCTAGCTCTAGCCTCATTGTGAGTTATTTAAAATCTTCATTACAATTCGTGTGTAAATAATATTTCAGAAGTCCTGCCTGCTGGAATTTGTCTCTTCATATTCCATATGCTATTACTGGGGTCTATCTCCTGATCTAGTGTCTGCCATGTATTTACTCATAAGCAGTAATCTATTTACAATAACCTTACTATCTTTATTTAAATTTCCACAAGCATATCCTGCTTATTGCTCATTTTCTGATATGTATGTGTGTGTGTATATATATATATATATATATATATATGTAACATTTGTGTATGTTGTGTATTTGTACATATATATCTTAAGTCATACACATACATCTGTATATGTATATATATATATATATATATATATATATATATACATATAATCATATTATTCTAATCTGATATTAGTAACCTGATTGTGGTTGGAAGCTACAAATTATCCCTAAGACACATAGATACAATTATCTTTCTGTAATTTTTCTATGAAGTGGTTATTTCTAGGACACATGATAATATTTGGGAAATTGGTTCAAAGAAAAATTTGCACTAATGTGAGTCCAAAGTTCAAATTCATTGCAATTGATTCAAAATTTAATAACAAAAATGTTCATTATTGGAGTTTAAAGTAGAAGACCAAGACTTTTACGCTCTAACAATTTGGATGTTTTACACATGGAGCTCCTGTTCACTAGGATATAAATAATGGGTAACAAAGACATTTTTGGATGTTGCATTTCAATTTGAGATATGCAGGATTTACATTATCAATAATACCTCTCAAAATACATGTCTGCTATTCATCAAAACATAACTAAAGATTGTCAAGTTAAATGATTTGCCATAAAAATTCCATAAGACACCTATTGACTTAATCAAGTTATGGGGTCAGATTTATGACTACAAATCCTTTATGATGCACACTGTATAGCCAACTTTCCATATTTATGTATTCTGATTTGGTGTAAGAACTAGAACAGTGATAATTTTGAAGTCAGGTAACTGATATTAGATGACAGAAAGATTGACACTGTCACTGACGTTTTATTTGACTATGTGAGCTCACAAAGAAATTAATGTGAAATAGTGAGTCAAAGCTGTATAGAAAATGTTGATTCTAAATATAAGGTGTCCTGTAAAGTCAAAATGTGCCAGTGATGTTCTTCACATTAAGTGGTGTTCAGTAGAAAAGCAATAGTTATAGATTCCTATGACTTTTATCTTCTGAGGGCAGGTGTTTCTGATCATCAGGCAGTAATGTTCTTCTATTAGGTACTTTTAAAATGACAAATTAACGCCTCTGCCTTATAACTCCTCCAGCGGCTCTTGTGATTCAAAACAGCATGAATCGATTCAGCAGGGATAGAGCCTCTCACATTGTAAACTAGTAAAATTAAGTTTGTGAATCTGAAAAGCTGAAAAGTCACCCCTGGGACTGAGGAAAATGTGAAAATAAGCCCAGGAAGCCATGATTCCTTTTCCATCTTTTTACACACTTACATAGGCCTTGTCATCCAGGGAGAAAAGGAAGACTTGTGCCTTGCCAGTTAAAAGCTGTGAATGTGACCTAGATAACTCTTGAACAATTTAAGTTAAAATACTTTTTTTACTGTCCTCTGAAAGGAAACATGAAACCTTCATTTCTCAGAGTGATGTTGTGGTCAAAAGCAGTGCACTAAAAGACATAATTGAGATGAGTAGAGATTATACTCCTAGGTAGACTGTCTGAACATATTTGGTCATTCTATAAAATAGTCTCTTCCTATTCAAATCAGTAGAAACACTGCTCTCTCTCTCTCTCTCTCTCTCTCTCTCTCTCTCTCTCTCTCTCTCTCTCTGTGTGTGTGTGTGCATGAGCACACCTGTGCACATGTATGTGGGTCTATATCTAGGTCTCTGTGTGTTCGTTTAAATAATACAATGTCTTTTTAGTCATAGAGTTACTATACAATGAGTTTGCAGGAATAGAGAATTGGCATTCAAGAAAAAGCTAATTTAATATTATAATGATATAAATATTTTTCTCACTAAAATATAAGATACTTTCTGCCTCAGTTGAGTTCTCTACCACTTACTCAAGATAATGACCTATATAATAAAGTTCATCAGTCTCAGCATCTTGTTTTAATTAGAACAAAACAAGGAAGCGACAAGACAATTACCCTATAGAACATTTTTAAAATGTTACTGAATGAGTACCAGTCTGAAGTCACAAATCAGAGGCATCTGAAGAAGTTTGGACTGTTTAGCACTTTAAGAGACATTCTCCATATTCACATATCAAATACAAAAAAAAAATAAATAACAGGAAAAGAAAATCAGGGCTTATTTACCTAGCTCTCAGAATGAATTTAGCTCACTATACAGTAAAACTATAAACATCACTATACTATTGTTTAATTTGTTGGCCTTGACTATGTAGTGATTAAAGATAATTAACAATCAGCTGAAGCATCAGACTTAAAAGGGCTCTTCCAGCAATTGTTGTAAAAATGTAACTCTCTCAAGATTTTAATGAAGTTTTCTGTCCATTAATGAATGAACAGTTAATATTGAGCATTCATTTTATTTTTCTAATTGTGTTAGTTAATAATGACCAGAATTGAGGAAAGCATGCAATTTTCTTGATCATCTACAGTTTTATGTACAATAAAATAAGCAAGAAATAAATAGACAATGTCTGATTCATGTGATTAAATCTAATGCTGTGGAAGAAAAGGGAATGAGATGAGGTTCTAATGTTCTTACACTTACTCAAATCTCAATAGTGTAACTAGCCAAGGTACCATCCTGGAAATATATATAGCACAATTAGCACAATATAATTATTGTGTAATAATTATTTCACAATGTAATTATTAGTGTTCTAGCTGCAAAACACAGATTGGAACATAGCTACTTAGAGTGTAAAAAGATAGAGCAGAATGCCCATTTGTCAAGCAATTATTTTCTCTGATGGTTACCCTTGTCATATGTATTTCTTCACGAATGTCATGCTGTCCTTCATGAAGCTCATTAAAGAACTCCTGGGAAGAAAAATCGATATTAAATCATGGAAAGTTTTGGGTTAGCCATGCAAATGTTTGCTGATGTTCAGTTGATTTAACTCTCAAGATGCAACCAGTCGATATTTACTACTCAAATCCCAAGTGTATTGACAACATTTAATTTAGAATATTTCTGTCAAAGGCTCAAAATGCCCATTTACCTAGTCTTAAACTATTTGCATTAAAAAACTGATGTCAAATAAAATAGAAAAGTGCTTTGCAAGGAAGAAGAATATATAAAGGTACATGAGACCAGTGTTCCAAAGAACAAAGTGAGATGTCTATAGTTATTTGCATTCTGTATATACTCCTTTTAATCTTTTTGCTTTAGAGCACTTACTGCATTTGGAAAATACCACTTTAAAAATATTTATTAAGCATGGAATAGGAAGGCTATGTTTAATTACCACTATCATAGTAATTTGGTTGGTATGATGGGATATCTACTATGTTAGAAACTAATGACTTATTCCAGGGATGTGGATCAGTGTGTAAAAGCAGAAAGGTTAGGAATAGAGTTCAAATGTCTAGAGAATGCAATAACTAAGCAGGATATGATGGTGCTATAATTCTAGGAGCTTCTATGGCAAAATTGAAAAGAACTAGTTGAATCCTTCTGGTAAGTGAGAACTGCCACCTTAGATTGTAATCTGACTTCCACATGTAAAATGTGACTCACATGTGCCTGCACATTCACACACACACACACACACACAAACACACACACACACACATGCTCACACACATGCACACACATGCTCTCACACATACATTCACACACACAGATTAAAACCATAATAATATTTTTATTTCATTCTGCATATCACTCTTGTCTTTCACTCAACTTGTAGAAGTCAGATTTTAGCTTGAAAAGAATCCTGAGTGCTTTGGTGTGACTTTGATACATAGGCCTGCTAGACAATAGAGAAATGTGATAATCAATAAGGTAGCTATTACTGTTCAGCATTTCGATACAGGAGTTGGGAGAAAATTTTAAGCAACTTGTTCTAGGCAACAGAGTTATAAAAAAGATATTCTAGTCTCTGAATTCATGATAGCATCAGAATCCTTCCTTTTTTTTTTTTTTTTTTTTTTTTTTGTATTGCAATGGACTATGTCCAAAGGGATCAATAAATTGGCTGGATTTTTAAAAAATTTAATTTTTGATATACATCCTGAATGTTGGCCCTTCCTAGTCTCTCTGTTTCAGTGTTCCCCAACACATTCTGTCTTTCCTTCACCTATGCAAGGGTATCCCCAGGAGTCCTCCTTCTCTGGGAACCAAGTCTCTACAGGACTAGGTGTATCCTCTACTGCTGTGGCCAGTCAAGGCAGTTGACTCTCTGCTACGTGTATGCTGGGGGTCTTGGACCAGCATTGTATGCTTTTTGGTTGGTGACGTAGTCTCTGGGAGATACCAGAGGTCCAGGTTAGTTGATGCTGTTGGTCTTCCTGTGGGTTTGCCATCCACTTCATTTCCTTTAATCCTTACCCTAACTCTTCCATAGGGGTCTATAACCCCAGTCTAATACTTGGCTGTAAATATCTGATTCTGTCTCAGTCAGCAAGTAAAGCTTCTCAGAGGACAGCAATGCTAAGCTCCTGTCTGTAAGCATAAAATAACATCAATAATAGTATCACAGTTTGGTGCTCACCCATGGGATGGATCCTAAGTTGGGCTAGTCAGAGGATGACCATTCCTTCAGTCTCTGCTCCATTTTTGTTCATCCATTTCTTTTATACAAGAACAATTCTGGGTCAAAAAAAATTACTGTAGGTTGGTGTCTCCATTGCTCCACTGGGGGCCCTATCTAACTACTGGAGTTGAGCTGGTCAGGTTCCATCTCCCCATTATTAGACATTTTGACTAAGTTTACCCACATTGAGGCTTGGGAGACTGTCACATCCAGGTCTCTGGGACTTTCTGGAGGTTTTCCCCCAATCCCAACCCCTATCCTCAGCACCTGCATATTTCCATTCATTCTTCTGTCCCTCAGGACTTCTCTCCTGTCTCCCCCTATATATGTTCCTGCCCTCTTTTTCCCATCTTCTTCCTCCTTACCACTTAGGTCTCTTCCATTCATCTACCTTTCATGATTATTTTGTTCCCACTTCTATGTGAGATTAATGCATTCTCACTTAGGTCTTAAACTTCTTAGAGTCTGTGGATAGTATCATGGGTATTCTGTACTTTTTGGTTAATATCCACTTTTCTGTGAGTACATATCATGAATGTCCTTTGAGCCTGGGTTAGCTCACTCAGGATATTTATTTTCTAATTCCATCCATTTTCCCTGCAAAATTCATGATGTCCTTGTTTTTAATAGCTGAATAATGTTCCACTATGTTGTGGTCTATCACTTGTATTATATCAATTGGACTCCTAAAATTAAATGAGAATCACAATGTAAGATGCTGAGGCTCTCTGTCCCCAGTTGTTTCTGACTGGTAAATAAAGTTGCTGGCAGCCAATCGCTGGGCAGAGAGGCAGAGGTGGGACTTTAGGTTTCACAGGAAAGGGAACTGAGAGAGGAAAAAGAATATAGAACTGCCATGACAGGAAAGGAGTAAGGAGCTGACTTGAGAAGTGCAGAGGAGAGAGATACCAATCGTGTAAGAGCCAGGAAAGAGTGGCCCCTAAAAGATCATGGATTATAGCCTAGGTTACTAAACCAGCAAAACTCTCAATCACCCTAGATGGAGAAACCAATATATTCCATGACAAAAACCAAATTTAAACGATATCTTTCTACTTATCTAACTCTACTAAGGATAATAGAAGGAAAACTCCAACATATGTAGGAGTTACTATACTCAAGAAAACACAATAAATTAATAATCTCACAACAAATTCGAAGGAAGAGATTCAGAAACACATAATACCACCTCCAACAACAAAATAACAGGAACTAACAATCATCTGTCTTTAATATCTCTCAACTTCAATGGACTGAATTCTCCTAATAAAAATACACAGACTAACAGACTGGATAAGTAAACAAGGATCCACCATTCTGCTGCATACAAGAAACACACCTCAGTGACAAATACAGACAGTACCTCAGAGTAAAAGGCTAGAGAAATATTTCTTAGCAAATGGTCCCAAGAAATAAGATGGAGTAACCATTCTAATATCCAATAAATCAGACTTTTAACCAAAATTATCCAGAGAGATCGGGAAGGATATTTCATACTCATCAAAAGGAAAGTCCACCAATTCTGAACATTTTGCTATGAAGGCAAGTGCACCCACATTTTTTAAAGAAACTCTACTAAAGCTCAAAATATACATTGAATCTTCCCTATAGTAGTGAGAGATTTCAATACCCCTACTCTCAACAATGGACATGTCATGGAAATAGAAACTAAACAGAGACACAATGAAACCAACAGAAACTATGAACCAAATGGGAATAACAAATATCTACTGAACATTTCACCCTAAAACAAAAGAATATACCTTCTCAGCATCCCATTTAAACTTCTCCAAAATTGATCATGTAACTGGAACAAAACAAGCCTCACCAGATACAAGAAGATTGAAATAATCCCTTGTAATCTCCCAGATCACTATTTGCTAAAGCTGAACTTTGACAACAAAAACAACAGATTTTGGCTTTTAAGCAAAAAGTTTAACATATTGTTTTCTTTAGTAACTTGAGGTTACTTACTTCTCTGTGTATAAGGTTTACTGAGCTATTGAAGTGAAAGAAAGAAAGTATTGGAACTTTACTGTCTGGACCCCTTGAACCATGACCCAGCAGATCTCAGATCTTCCTTTTCCATGCAACTCAATGATTAGACAGCATAGAAATATATACTTATATCCTTATTCTTTGAAAGAGCATTATAATCCACTAGGTTGGGCAATCAATGTGATGCCTTCAAAGAGAAAATCTGCATTTTGTTCTGTCAGTGAAAATTCAAAACTTCAAAAATTTTATCCTGAAAATGTTGTCTATCTTTCTAAGAAGTTGTATCTTCTTTGTGTAATTAAACAAAGACAGTCAGTCACCACTCTTATTTCCTGACATATTACAGAAAATACCACATCATTATTTTTTGATACTGTTGCTGTTCTTGCTGGTGGTGGTGATTGTAATTGCGTGTGTGTGTGTGTGTGTGTGTGTGTGTATGACTTTATGTATGTGTATGTGTGTGTGTGTTGGTGTGTGTTGTATACCTATATTTCTTATTATGGTTCTTGCTTGCTTTATGCGATATTATAATTAAATACGCTTGTGACTAAAGCCTCCCTCCCATGTCAAAAGGGAATCAGGACTCTTTAAATGATTTACATGATTAATGACATCTACTAACATGAATTGAATGGCTGGCCCTCCTAGTTTACTAAGCAAAATAAAATATGATATAATACTCTGTTTGTAAATGTATTTCTCTTTTCCTAGTATGAGAAATAGAAGGGAAGGAAATTTGGATTATGCCCTGGAGTTATTTGCCTGTTCCGTCATGTCATGGAACATTTAATTTAAAAGTCTGTACAACACAGAGAGACATCCACGTCAGTTCTCTTTGACTTCTGGTTTCTCTTTCCCAATCTTAACAACAAAAACAAGATTTCAGGCTGATAAAAATAAAATGTATGTCATTTATCATGCTACTTGCTAGAAACCATGAAAACAAAGAGCAATCAATTATGGTCACTGATCCTCAACTAAGCCATCTCTTTCTTTTTTGCCATGTGTTAAAAATATAGTTATGTGTGCAATGACATAATACTTCTTTAATATTGCAATAGGCAAGGTATTACTCATCTTTGCATATTTCTCAGCGATTCCCTTAGGGTCTCATTTAAAGCTGGGTCTAACAAAATGTTGTTAGAGTTAATATTACAAAATACAGAGTGCTTTACAATTCTGACAAGAACTTATGATAATAAAAACATATCTTTGCCTTAAGATTTATGTGTGATAGGATCTATCTGTCATATGTCTAAAATTCCTACTTATTCACACAAATGTTCATATGTAGAAATAGATAAATACAAACTTATCAATTCATTAATGTTAGAAAAATAATTAAGTTAGAACATTTTTTACGGGCCTGGAGATGGAAATACACCATCTAAACTGAGGGAGTAGTTTAAGGCCAACCTAGACTACAAGAGTGAGTTCAAAGGCAAATTGAACAAATAAAAGAGAATATATCTCAAAAAAGAAAATTGGAAAAACTTCTACAAAGTAATATCACTCTCTGCTCATTTTTGTAGCTCCATCGAATTTCACTAGAAAATTATTTTACAGCTAGCTGTCTGCTGTTTGCTGATCATTCAGCAATGGTTTTTTCATATACGAGTGGAGCCAAGTTCATCAATGCATTATTCCTACTCTTCTGTGCCTTATAACTTAACCCCCAAATTGTCTCCTAGGTTTTACATTTCTTCTGCTTTGTCAAAGGTAGTCCAATTACTTAACAGATTATTTAACTGAGTGAAAAATTCAAAAATTGTTATACTTTAGTAAGTATTGCTGCCGATCTTATACATAGAGAGCATGGACTTTCGATGATAAGTATCTTCATCACTGCTGTTCCATTCATTCACCACAGCACTGAAGAATAAGTCAGTTAAGATATAGGAACCAGCTCTTAGACATCAAATTGAGTTACATGAATTTAAAAACTTGAATTTAAGAAGACAAAGTTATCAATCTCAAAATGAAATAATGCCTTGTAAATTACTGCAAATGTGCTGGGTTGTTGGTCAAAATAAGTGTCTTGATCTGGGCAACATTGGTAAATTTCCATCTGGAAATCCCATGTCTTCCACGCAAAAAAAAAAAAAAAAAAAGAAAAAAAGAAAAAGAAAAAGAAAGTAAGACAATAAAGACATCACTCACTAATTTAGTATATGAATTGTACATTCATTTATTTAACAGGATGCCCTACCTTGAAGAACCCTTCCTTACAATACTTTGAAATCACCATTCCAAATTTCTTCACTGACCAAACTTTAGAATATTTTTGTGCTCTTTATTTTCTGCTCATTTCTTTTATTTTAAGTAAATGTTGGATCTGAAATCATTGGAGAAATAGAAAATTCAGGCTGTTTTGTGATTATAAATTTCTATGTTAATTGTTAAAGTATTAGCTTACTACATTATAATTATTTTGTCTTTGAATTGTATGATACAAGATAACACAACTAAATGTTAACTGCTGTATGCTTACTGTATAAGGGAAGATAGGAAATCCCACAGCAGCATGCCTATACAGTCAGACCTGGATTTCTCTTTGCAGGGAATTTCTTCTATATTCAATATCCTGAAGAAAAGTACCCTCATGATTAGCGGTCTTCATAGTGTGGTCTCTCACACCACCTTCTAGAACAACCAGGATATCTTCCTAAACTAAATAGCTGGGGTATCATGAGATAACATGGAATTCCATATAATTTATTCCAGTGTTTAATTCAGACCAATCTCTCTGACTTGTTAGTATACTTTTAAAGATAGCATATATTTCTGACAAGTTTCCTTCTCATTTATGGTATCTTTAAAAAGAAATTAATTTAAGATAAATTTCTGTTTATAATTTCTTCTTAGAGTAGTGCTAGAGAAGGCAGCACAAACACTAGTACAAGTAACCTATAACTCAGCCACCACCAATTAGGAAATCTGGAGTTATGAGAAATAAATTATTAAATATCAGATCAGAACATGTATGATAATAGATACTTGTATAATTTGCAATAAGAGGTAACTGAACTTTCTACTTAGTTGAAATTAATAAAAGACACATTTATTATAATAACACAGGAGTGTCTGAGGTAGGGTAGATTGAAAAAAGACTATCCAGGAAACCAAGTCATTCTTATTTCTCTTCTTCATGATGCTGAGTGGAAATATCTTTATAGAAATGATTCTCATGTAGCAAATTCATGATGCTAAAGTACATGACTACTGTGTCTCTTTTCTTAGAATATGTCTTTCTCTGGCAGAACCATGCAAAGTGAAGGAAAGGGCAGCAGCACTGTGTGCTCTAGGGAGTTGTTACAATGTATATTCACAGAGAATCCCCTCCATGCTATTTTTAAATGAATATTATTTGATTAGGTTAAATGTCAAAAAGAATTAAATTGAAAGATATAAGTTAAAGCTTGATATTACAAGTAAAATAAGTATGTGTGAAGGATAACTTAATTTTACTTGATCTTCAGAGGATTCTAGTGAATATCAAAAGAGTAAACTAACTTGACAACTAGATTTAGCATCATCTTTCTTTCTAAATTAAGGACAAACTGGAAAAAAACCAGATTTGAAACAATCAATTGCAGAAACATAGTCAGGGTATTGTTGAAAAGTCACTTACCCATTTAATGTTTGTCCATTAAATATTATTTAACCATATGACTTTCATATTTGAAATGATATAGATGCTAATACACTCAATTATTGGATTACAACATTAAACAGAATTGTGCAAACACACACACACACACGTGAGACATAAACTAGATTTCTATTACTGTGAGATAGTGAGGTCTAATATGTGGTGAAATACAAATAGATAATCACAGGTTAAATTTTGCTGAACCTGTTACATTTGGTGCTGAATAAAGAATGCATCCTTGGGCAGAATTCTATCAGACCTTCAAAGAAGACCTAACACCAATACTCTTCAAACTGTTCCACAAAATAGAAACAGAAGGAACACTACCCAACTCGTTCTACGAAGCCACAATTACACTAATACCAAAAGCACACAAAGATCCGACAAAGAAAGAGAATCTCAGGCCAATCTCTCTTATGAATATCAATGCAAAAATACTCAATAAAATTCTTGCCAACCGAATCCAAGAACACATCAAAACGCTCATTCACCACGACCAAGTAGGCTTCATCCCAGGGATGCAGGGATGGTTCAATATAAGGAAATCCATCAATGTAATCCACTACATAAACAATCTCAAAGAAAAAAACCACATGGTCATCTGATTTGATGCTGAGAAAGCATTTGACAAAATTCAGCATCCTTTCATGCTAAAGGTCTTGCAAAGATCAGGAATTCAAGGCCCATATCTAAACATAGTAAAAGCAATTTACAGCAAACAGGTAGCCAGCATCAATCTAAATGGAGAGAAACTTGAAGCAATCCCACTAAAATCAGGGACTAGACAAGGCTGCCCTCTCTCTCCATATCTTTTCAATATAGTACTTGAAGTTCTAGCTAGAGCAATTAGACAACAAAAAGAGGTCAAAGGGATACAAATTGGAAAGGAAGAAGTCAAACTATCACTATTTGCAGACGATATGATAGTATACTTAAGCGACCCAAAGAACTCCACCAGAGAACTCCTACAGCTGATAAACGACTTCAGCAAAGTGGCCGGATATAAAATCAACTCAAGCAAGTCAGAAGCCTTCCTATACTCAAAGGATAAGCAGGCTGAGAAAGAAGTAAGAGAAATAATACCCTTCACAATAGCCACAAACCATATTAAGTATCTTGGCGTGACTCTAACCAAACAAGTGAAAGATCTGTATGACAAGAACTTCAAGTCTCTGAAGAGAGAAATTGAAGAAGACCTCAGAAGATGGAAAAATCTGCCATGCTCATGGATTGGCAGGATTAATATAGTAAAAATGATCATCTTACCAAAAGTAATACACAGATTCAATGCAATCCCCATCAAAATCCCAACTCAATTCTTCATAGAGTTAGAAAGAGCAATTCAAAAATTCATCTGGAATAACAGAAAACCCAGAATAGCTAAAACTATTCTCAAGAGTAAAAGAACCTCTGGGGGAATCAGTATCCCGGACCTCAAGCTGTACTACAGAGCAATAGTGTTAGAAACCGCATGGTATTGGTACAGTGACAGACATGTAGATCAATGGAACAGAATTGAAGACCCAGAAATGAATCCACACTCCTATGGTCACTTGATCTTTGACAAAGGAGTTAAAACCATCCAGTGTAAAAAAGATAGCCTTTTCAACAAATGGTGCTGGCTCAGCTGGAGGTCAACATGCAGAAGAATGCAAATTGAACCATTCTTATCTCCTTGCACTAAGCTCAATTCTAAGTGGATCAAAGATTTCCACATAAAACCAGACACACTGAAACTAATAGAAGGGAAACTAGGGAAGAACCTTGAACATATGGGCACAGGGGAGAATTTCCTGAACAGAACTCTAATAGCTTATGCTCTAAGATCAAGAATATACAAATGGGACCTCATTAAATTACAAAGTTTTTGCAAGGCAAAAGACACTGTCAAAAAGACAAAGCGGCAACCAACTAACTGGGAAATGATCTTTACCAACCTTACATCCGACAGAGGGCTAATATCCAATATATACAAAGAACTCAAGAAGTTAAACTCCAGAGAGGCAAGTAACCCTATTAAAAAATGGGGTACAGAGCTAAACAAAGTGTTCTCACCTGAAGAATATCTAATGGCTGAGAAGCACCTAAAGAGATGTTCATTATCCTTAGTCATTAGGGAAATGCAAATCAAAACAACCCTGAGATTCTATCTCACACCAGTCAGGATGGCTAAGATCAAAAACACAGGAGACAGCAGTTGTTGGCGAGGATGTGGAGAAAGAGGAACACTCCTCCACTGCTGGTGGAATTGCAAGCTGGTACAACCACTCTGGAAAGCAGTCTGGCGGTTCCTCAGAAAACTGGGCATGACACTCCTGGAGGATCTGGCTATACCACCCCTGGGCATATACCCAGAGGCTTTACCTGCATGCAATAAGGACACATGCTCCACTATGTTCATCGCAGCCTTATTTATAATAGCCAGAAGCTGGAAAGAACCCAGATGTCCCTCAACGGAGGAATGGATTCAGAAGATGTGGTATATCTACACAATGGAATACTACTCTGCAATTAAAAACAATGAATTCACGAAATTCCTAGGCAAATGGTCAGATCTTGAAAATATCATCCTTAGTGAGGTAACCCAATCACAAAAGAACACACATGGTATGCAGTCACTGATAAGGGGATATTGACCCAGAATCTCAGAATACCCTAGACACAATCCGCATATCAATAGATTTCTAAGAAGATGGAAGGAGAGACCCCTGGTCCTGGAAAGACTGGATGTAGGGGAACGCCAGGACAGAGTAACGAGATGGGGTTGAATGGAGAAAAGAGGGAGGGAAGGGGGCTTATGGGACTTTCGGGGAGGGAGGAAACGGGAAAGGGGAAATGATTTGGAATGTAAATTAAATAAATAAATAAATAAATAAAAACTTGTAGTATGAAATAAACTGCTTTGTAATACCAGCATATGAAGTTGAATATGTGTTCTTATAAAATAATTCTTTGTTGAAACTTACTTGATTAAATGCCATTCTGTTTTAGTTGGTAAACAAGGTTTAAATCTGGTCAGCTCTGTAACATGAAGAAAAAGAAAACCTTTTAGACACTATGATTCTGGACCCTTTTTATACCTGACTAGACTAATTTATCAAGGACAATCCATTTGCCCACTCAAGAGAATCAGGACAAGTCTGAAAATGACTCAAAATATATTTGTGCTTCAGAGTCTATACCTGTCAAATGGGATATTCTTTGCAGTCAATCCATTGTTGTTCTAACTTAAATTCCTTCCCCACTAGAACAAACATATAGTAATTGTGAAAATGACATTTTAAGTGAGACAATTTATTTAAATCTCACACTGTATTTCTTTGTTTTGAAACCAGAAGCATTTGGGTGCTGTTTTGTGCAGCACATTTTTCCGTGAAAGATTGTGGAATGAGTACAATGATACAATTTTACAGATAGAATATGAGATTCTGAATTGTGTCAACATGAGCAATTGTATCCAGACATAGAAGTTATAGTTTAAAAAACAAAGCATCAGCCACTAAGAAATCCCAAGATCAACCTTATGTTGTGTATTGTTAGATGGTATGTCCCTTGCTCCATTGCTAAATGTAACTATAGAATCTATATCAACTCTCCATGCCTCCATGTTAGAACTTCAACATTTTATTGTAAAAAATATGTGAGAATTCTGTTACAGAAAAATTGTTTATACTTACAAAATGTTCCAGTGAATATTGTGGAGACAGGGAGGTGGGGAGGAGGCATGGGTTGGGGAACAGTCAGAGGGAGGACCAAGAGGGGAATAAAATCTGGAGTGTAAAAGAAAAAAAATGATTAAATAAAATTAAAATAAAAGGAACCTTTCTTGGTATATTTTTAAGAAACAGGCATTTTTATTTAAATGTGAAACACCCCCATTGGCTAATGCGTTTGAACTTAATCTCCCTCTTTTACTTTATAAAAGGTTGAGACTTTCTGAAGGAAATATGTCTCTGGGGTGTGGGGATGCCTTTGAGACTTTACAGCCCAGCCCATTTCCTGTTCTATAAGTGTCAGTTTTATGAGTGCCACAGCAATTTGAGAGGCTGTGCACACTTTACCTACCATAATATACTTTACCATCTCTCAAACAGTAAGTTAAAATATACCTTTTCTCCCTTAAGTTGTTTTGGTCAGGAAACTTTATGAAAGGAACTGAAAAGTAATTACCATTCAACTGTGAAATTAAATTTTGGGGGAAGATGTTCTCATTACAGCAAAATTTTTTAAAAGTACAGAAAAGTCTAACTTATACAATATCTACAGCTTTGTTTCCTACTCAAAGCAGTAACACAACAGAAGAGATTAAAGAACTCTGAAAGGAAACTACCTTATTTTGAGTATATCTTTGAGATGATCTTTCATTTAATTAACTATTGGTGCTTGATGATTCTTCTGAGAGAAAATAAACAATGTTTTCCCTGTCTGTGCTATGTTCCCCCACATACATCCTGGTTAAAGCCAATTGAAAGAGAAAACACAGCTCTAGGACCCCATCTGGTTCAGCCCTTTGCGAGTTGTATGTATGATGTGAGTTCATAGTTCATTGATCTTAGAGGGCTTTATTTTCTTGGTGTCAACCACCCTGTCTGACTCTTGCACTCATTCTGACTCTTCTTCCACAGGCTTCTCTGAACGTGGAAGAGAAGGATTTGGTAGAAACATGACATTTAATGTTCTCACTTTTGCATAGTGACCAGCTATGTATCCATCAGCTTCTAGAGAGAACCTTTCTCCGTAGATGATTGAGCAAGGTGCTGATCAATGAGTAAAGAAGAATGTCATGAGGACTAATTTTGTTGATATTTTATTTTTGTTGTTAATATTTCTAGAAGAGTAATATTTAGTTATGCTCTAGGTATCTGGGCTTTCTAATCTCAGTTTCTTGGTAAGTCAAGCAGTGTTAGGTATTGGTACTATCACATGGAGTGGATCTTAAGTCAAATCAAATATTAGATGGCTATTCTTACTAATTTTGTGCCTCCATTTTATGACCATATCTTGCAGGTGGGACAGTATTGTATATAAATGATTTATGGCTTGACTGATGTTTACATGATTCAAGTAGTTTTAATTTACAATTCCCTGATGACTAAGGATCTTCAAGTGTTTCTCAGACATTTAAAATTCTCTTTTGAGAAATTTCCTGTTTAGATAATTAATCCATTTTTTTTAAAAATCTAGTTTTTGAGTTCTTATATGTTAAAGTTTAGTCTCCTATCATATATGGAGGTGGTAAAAATGCTTTCCCAGTCTGTAGGATGAAGCTTTGTCTGAATGACTACATTCTCTGCCATGCTGAAGCTTCTCAGTTACATGAGGTATCAATTATCAATTGTTGATATTAGTGCCTGAGTTAATGATGTTTTGTTCAGAAATTCTTTACTATTCCCAACTTGCTCTTCTATCAAATTTAGTGTATATCATATTATGTTGAGATCTGTGATTAATTTGGTGTTTTTGAGCAGGCAGATAAATATGGCTCTATTTGGGTTTTTCTACATGCAATGATCCAGTTTGACCAGCACCATAGATTTGAAAGAAGAAATTAGCACATGCCCACATTGCTAATATAGAAGCAATCTCTAATTGACAATCACTTGCAAATAAAACTAAAGTTTCAACCAAGCTAGTTAGTCTTATGATAGAAACAAAGTACTATTTGAGGACAGACTATAGGCACTGAGATAATGCACAATAAAAGTGAACTCAAATGCACCTTAGATGTTCCTTGTATTATTGTATTTTGTTAGCAAGTTTTATTCTTTCCATGTTTTAGCTCATTTTTATTCTTTAATTTCATCTTATTTTTATTTTATTTTTAGCTTCTTTAAATATTTTCTTTATTTCTTTAAATATTTTATTATTTCTTGTACTTTGTCCTCGCTCTTCTATTTTGCATGTTTTGTCCAATGCTGAAGTGTTACTTTTTGTTTTATCTAATTTTATTTAATTATTATTCCTTAGAAGCCTGTTTGTTTTCCAATGAGATAGAGAAGGGGATGGATCCAGATGGGAGGAGAGATGGAGAAGAACTTAGGGGAATGGAGTCAGGAGAAAGTCTAATCAAAATCTATTATGTGAGAGAACACTTATTGTCAATAAAAGAGCAAACAATAAAACAAAAGTAAATGAATTCCATTTATCAAATTCATACCTGTCAATCTCTCTGGACATGGGCTTAATGAGGATGAAACAGATAGTAGCTTTGGAAAGTTATGTGCTATATGAGGAGCTGCACTAAGAAGAGAACTTGCTCAGTGTAGTTGTTTATTTATAATGCAGTTATTTGTCTGTATAAAAAATCTCATTGATGTACAAGATTATTATGAACTTTTCCACAAAATACTTAACCACATCAATTAATTACTTACTTATTGGTTTATCTTAGGGAATAAAGAGATGAAGTCACCCTACATTATATTATTCAAACCCAAACTTACAAGCTCCAAATAATGAAAAACTAGCATGAATGCATATATAAAAACTCCCTGGAATTTTCTTTAGAGTTAACATCTATGTCTGTACTTGTGCATATAACCAAGTCATCTAACATATCACACACACACACACACACATACACACACACACACAAACACATTTGCAATTAAGTCAACTTCAAATCCTGTGAACATAGTAATGTGTGCTTATTATTATATTATATCCTGAAGATAAAACAGCATATTCAGTTTCTGAAGAACAGAAGATTTGGGTTCAACAAAAGCTTTTCTCCAATATATCTACATGTTCATAGAAAGATATTCAATCTCTTTAAACTTCAGTTACTTCAACTACAAATATATATTGATGATATAATGGATTGGTGCAAAGGGAAAGAACGCTTGATACCATATACTTGATACCAAATAATGACTAGGTATAATTTAGTTTAAGAGTTTGCACCTTACCTTATTTCTCCTTTTTATATAGTATTGGGACTTCCTGTGCATGCAATGGGTTTTATTTAATCAACCTTCCATTTCTTTTCCTGAAAATCCCCCTCTTTACATTCTCCACTCCCAAATTTCAGGCACTTTGGATTTGTTTTTGTTGTTCTTTTGTTTTTATCCACAGTGAATTTATATGGTGATGCTTATATACAGATGACTGTAGAATCTTTAATTTGAGAATAGGCTGCCTCACATATCCTACTTTCCTGGAGAATATTAACCCTCAAACTGACCATCTATACCCTAGGACAGTCATCAATTGCCACTAGCTCATCATCTATGATCCTGGCTTCAGAAAAGGAATAGTAAGAATACTTTGCTCTACATAAAGCCCAATAACATGTCATAATTATATTGCTGCCACTATGCATGAGGAAAAGGCTACAATTTTGCCTAATATTACTGCAAATAACTAAAGTCTGTCGAGATATTAACTGTCATTCCATTCTTGCTTGATGTTACTGAAGTGTGTCATACAATCAATAAATAATAAACAGGAAATCAACTTGATCATCTCCAAGTGAAAATCTAGCTGCTTTAAATGGAAGGAAATGACTACACTAACTTCTCTAATGTGGCATATGCTTTAAAATCATGAAAAATGGTGTGTTCTTAGGTCACATTGATTTATCTGACCTGATGAAGTTACTAGAGTTAATCTAAACAGGAATGTGTGGAGAAAGTCTAGATAAATACCTCTTCCACTCAGAAACACATTATCATAATTTCTTGTTCTTAAATACTAGAGGAGAGCAGACATATTGATGAGATTACTTCTTAGAAAATAATGCAAAACAAGCAAAGACACTTAGATCATCAATAAGACATAGGGAATTCACTAACTGGACAACAAAAGGTGAGAAGCCTGCATTTCTGCTTCTGATTAAGAACTGAAAGCTACTATCTAAGTGGAAACTGAGGTCGCATAGATTTACACATGCATTTGGAATCTTGATATATCCTCGTTCAACAGACTTTGACAGGGTAAGCCTAATTCAATTAGGAAGAGAACTGTTTACTCTCTCCAGACTTCCTCTGCAGAATCTATTCATCAGGAAAAGAAGCTAGCAATTAAGGGCCTCATATATATCAAGCACAAAAGTAAGAGATTTTCATGTAAAATTTTACTTGCATGGGTTTAAAAGGAATAGGAAGGAGTTATCACTGTAGATGGTGTTCTTAATGTGTTCCTAGGTGAATATTACAAACAGTAATCAATTTGGCTGTAGACATTTTCTGCAGTCTAATAGTTCTACTGGTTTCAGATGGTAAACAAAGCAATAATCATGAATTCTCTTGTGAGGCAGTTTAGAAGCTGTGCAAATAGAATAGGCATTTCTCATTCTGTAGTGAGACAAAAGTAGGAAAACTTTGGTGCTAGAAATTCCTCTTACTTTTTTCTGCTACTAAACAGAAGGACCCTTGAAAGCTTGTAGGGATGATACACATTTCTCCTAAAATATAGACACCACTACATCAAATAAAGGACAAGGGATGTGATATTGGATACTCAGGATCTTTATCCAAGAATTATTACATTGGTTGTCTAAGAAAAATGTGTGCATATTTTTTTATCTATAATCAGCAATTGATCTCAGATAATATTTGAGGCATTGAACAAATCACAGAAAAATTACAATCATTTTAACATTATAATTTCAGAATCAATTTTAAGCAACATTATTTAAAATTATAAGCTCAAATTCCAGTTCATGAATATAAAGTAAATCCTTTCTTCAAAGGCTTTCCCTGTTACATCTAAGTAGGAATACAAATAACAGAAGCAATATCAGATATCAGAGATCAGAGATCTAAAAATAACTGAATCCTGGAAACTATACTAAAACAAAATCTCTTGATATTTTTTCAGTTTCAGTTTGTCTGTGTGTTTACCTACATCTTCTGCACGCAGGGATATGTGGTAGCCTCTAAGTCTAAATCACTGACACATATATAGTAAGTGATATATGTATGCATATAGGCTCAATTAGGAGTGCTTTTGAGTCCTCTTGTGATGCAAACAACAGTATTCTATCACTAACACTGGGTGTAGACAGTAGACTCAGAACTGACAAGCATGAAGTGGCCATTTTATCTAGGCTGACATGTACTTAATTTTTCCAATTTCCCTTACACTTCATGTCAATCATTCAGTGTCTGACTCACCTTTCTGCCTTTCCTAACATCAGGGGTCTGTATTTAAAAGACTTGACTTCTTAGATGAATAAAGTGATTATTCCCATTTTGATTAAAGTATAATATTTATAACAGGAATATGCTTCAACTGTAGGTGACATATCATAGTTCCAGTATCATATCATCACAGTTATAGTCTCTTGTCATCTCTTAGAAACATCCATGATAAAAGAGCGCTAACATAGACTCTGCCAAGATTCTACCAGTGCTTGAAACCGGGTAATTATGCACAGATAATTTTTTACCACACATTATTTTAAACAAATCCTCAAGCCAATAATTTCGAAAGACAGAACATGTGTTTTAACTGGAAAATATTAGAACAGTTAATACCATTAACAAATATGTTATAGTTCAGACATCTTCAAAGAAAGACCCTCCAATTTGAGATTTAAAAATAATTTATTTTGCAGACTTGTCTTTATTTATATAATTTTGAGAAAATAATATTTGAAATTTTCCACTTTGTCTTCATTTAGATATATACAATAATTTACCCATAGTCGTAAACATACAATTTTTATGAACACCTTAACATATATAATGCATTTAATATATATTATTACTGGCCAGCATTAGAAGAAAAAAGTAGTTGTCAGGCCATTTAAATGACAGCTTTGTAACATTTATAGAAGATTGTTAACTGTCTTTTCACATTTCATATGCTCCAAAACATCTCTGCTTCATGTTGAAAGATTTTTTTTTAACTGAACTTTTAAGAAACTATAGAGTTCCATTGTTGGAGTTGCAACATCTCCTTAGTTTGAACATCAAACCAAAGCACATTGCCATATGCTGCCAATTTTGCATAATCAACTCTGAGCAGATTGTGATCATGTTCAACAGTTTAATTTGTTTTTCTTTTGTCACTTAGCAGAAACTTCAAAGTTTTGAGTTTGGAGTTTAAAAATAACTATTTTTTTTAAATAATCAGTCAACTAGATATTGTAGAATAATGAAAACTTGGTGGTTTATGATGAAAGTGTTGTGATTAAGTTTGGCAAGGGTTAGGAGTAGTTATTGTTAGGATTAGTGTTAAGGCTAGGGTTAGCATTAGGCTTACAATACTTTGTAAATGCTGATCATTATGTCCATTTTTAGGCTCTATAGAAAGTCAAAATTTTTACTGGAGTGTATTAAGTTTAGAGGTTCACACTTGAATAGAATTTTAAGAAGCACTTTATAGAGTTTATCTTTAAAACATGTAGAAAGTGAAATCAAAACACAGAAATTAGTTCTATTTGGAGAACAAACACATTTCCAGAAAAAATTTAAAATGCATGAGTGGACATGATATAGGAACAGAATTAATGATTAAGGGCTATATTTAAACAGTTTTGATCTTCAGTTCCTTATTTTTCATTTCATTCACTAATGTCTACTTCACTCATTCATCAGTTTGAATATTTTTATTGATTCTTTGGAAACTTCTCATCATATTCCCCAATCACATTCACTTCCCAGTCTTTTTACGTCTTCCCTTGTGATCATTCCCCAACAAATTGAAAGCAAAACATGAAACAAGTTCAATTTATGTTATCTATATTGTCACTGGAGTGAGGTCAAACTCTCGGTGGCCTGCCTCTTTAATAGAGCTGATCCTTTTCCCTTCAGGACCCCAACTATAAGATATTAATTGAAGAGAGTTACACTTCAGCATCCTTGTCACACATTTTAAGAGTTCCCTTCAATGGCTTCCTGTTTAGGCTGCTACTTATGGGGGTGGGGTGTGGAATAGTGGTTGTCCCAGAAGTCTTTTTTGTTCAACTCTGCAGCCATTGATATCACTGGCAAAGTAGCTTCCTAGTTCTTTATAGTCATTGGGAGCATGGATCATGAGTTTCTATGTGGTTTCTGGTGGATGCTTAGGCCACAGGCATCTTCATGGGCTTTGGTGGCAATATGGAACACAGACTTCAACACTTCCTCTGGTTGTATCAGGAACACTGACCTTCTTATGTCCCTCAGTGACATCATGGATCATGGGTTGCAACACGGCCTCAGCTTTCTGCACAAGGCATTGCATGAACATGGCCCCTAGACAGCAATGCTGGAGGACATCTCCAACACTTCAGTCAGCATCAAGAACACATATATCCATATGGATCTCAGGCAACCTGGAGCATCAGCATGTACAACAGACACCAGCATAGCCTCTGGTGGCATCATGAATCACAGTTGTTTCTTCACGGAAGGCCAATCTAGAAAATGGTGCTTAACCCATCTGGGGCCTCTGTCATTGCTCAGAGCCAGGGAGATCTCATGGCTGGGTAGTGTGTTCAGGGGTTGAGTCTTTGTCTGCATACATTCCAGACTACTACGCGTTCCCTCACTTATGCCCTTCAGCAACAACATGGTCCATTACACACCTAAGGTATCTTTCACACCTATCACTCACTGCCCGTTTGTCTCTTTCCACACTGCATATACACTCCTCTGCTCTACCTCTTTGCTACCTCTACATCTCACTGTCCATCTTTTTTTTTTCAATTTCAATACCATTTAATAGGAATTAAAAGATGACTCAGTGGTTTAGAGCTCTTGTAGCTAGCTCGTGCATTGGGTCCACATTTTATTCCCAACACCCATATAGTGGAATATTACAATCTGTAACTCCTGCTGCAGGGGACATGATGCCGTCTTATACTCTCCACTGACACAAGCATGGATCTCGTATACAAATATACATGCAAGCACTCATACATATAAAACTTTATTTTTTTAAAAGAACATTTAATAAAGGGTTTATTTATAGATGTGTGTTCAGAATTAAGCTAACCAGTGCTACACAAGCACTCTGAGTAATTACCATCTTTAAGTCTGAAAAGTAAGGTGTGTTTTCAGCTGAAAGCTAGAGAGCTTCAAACCAAGGCCCAGCAGAAAAAGAGGAATGAGACAAATTTCACCTCTTTTTGGTTCAAACCTAGGAAGAAGTTCCAGGGAATCTGTTTCTAGAAGACAGAGACTGAGTTGCTAGATAAAGGTAGAGGGCTATCAACAGAGAACCAGTACCACATAGATTTTCTGATCTTCAGTTGCTCCAAAAGAAGCTCACCAATGTCCAAGGAACAGATGACAAAGTCTGCTAAATTATATTCATTTAAGTCCTCAGGGCCAGTGCTGGTAGAGCTGAAAGTTTTTTATTTTTTGATGTATTTAGAAGTGCGTATGTGTATATATTTATGTATTATGTATGTATCTGTATGTAAATTATATATATTTATATTTAACAATAATTAATGTAAATTGAGGACATGAATGTAAAAAGAAGCAAAGAGGGTACATGAGAGAGTTTGGAAGGAGGAAAGGGGAGTAAAAATGTATGTAATTATGTTATAATTTCAAAAATACAATAAATAATAAAAACATCATACAGATTCAAACACGTCAATAGATAGATTCATAAATGGGACAGGATACTTCATTTTCAGCATCCACATGTCAGTGTCATGAGACAAATGAGCAATCTTTACTGGCACATGCTGATCTTAGAACTATTGTTCTTCCTTCATCTATGAAAGTCACAGTTGTCAGGACTATACTAAACCTTTAGAACTTAATCTCAATTGTGAATATTGCCTGGCTTGGAACTGAAAATATTGTTAGTAATTAATACCCCGGGAATGATTGCTATATAGATCTAGATTGCTGCTAATAATGACTGCTTATATTAAATTATTTGTTAAATTTCAAAGTCTTTACATTGTTTACTTTTTGGTGAGTCTTAGGTTTTATCTCTATCAGTTGTGAGGCTAGCCTTTAGTGGCTTTCCTGCCCAAGGTATATATTCAAAGTAGGAAGTGTAGACAAATATGAATATTGTCATGAATCACCAAGTATGATGTTAAAGAGATTTTAGATGCCATCCCATTTGATCTAATGGAAGCTAGTATGGGTTTTGACATAGTTACAACCCTCAAAATATTTGTGAGTTTTATTATCTTTAGATTTGCTTCTGGAGCCTAGTGAAAAACAAGGTTGTTTTTTTTTTTATGGCCTTGTCTCTTTTGATTCAATCAATTTATCTACCAGCTGGGTACAAAAGAGATTAACATCTTTTTCAGTTTACTGATGTTTGGCAAACTGATTACAGAAAAAATGACAAGAGTTGACAGTAACTGTGTATGAGAATTTAAGTGCTGAAGAACAGCATGTAACTTGTCCTGAATATCACAGAAGGTATACAGACAGTTCGATCTTCCTCTGTGTGTTCATTTTTTAAGCCTTTAAAGCTTTTTATGTGCTGTATTTGCTGGTATTTAAATAAACAATATGTTACTGATCACCCAGAATTTTCTACTTTTTATTCCTTCCATCCATTTAAAAAATAATGTTAGTATTTCTCTTCCTTTATTTTATAATACTTTTAATTTATCAATGCTGGTCTAGAGAACTTTTGGAAAATATGACAGTCTCTGTGTGACATGACAAAAGATAAAATAAACAAAAATAGACTCTTTCAAAGGGACAAAAGGATTTAGAAACCCACAATGAAAGGAAGCATCATGAGAAAATGTAAAGAAAAGGATGGTCGAGGTGCTGTTAAGAAGGAAGGAGAACACAGCTTCCTCCAACCAGCTCCCTAGAATGGCAATGGGAGACAAAATCTACTCTGTTTCCAAAACCAGGTTAGTGGGCAGGAAAGTCAGTCCAAGCTTCAGAACAGTTTTATGTCCAGATTACAGAGTCCACACAGACCAGCGGAGACCACCAGGAGTTCAACTCATGCAAATGCAAAGAGTTTTTATTCAAGTTTGAGCTCAGACCCTCCAACCTCTTAACTGCAATGGATGGGCGTAGAAGACCCCTGAACTGCTAAAGCCTTGTCGTTTTATCATAGTTTCAGCAGAGTGAGGGACTTTCCAATTTAGCAGTTACAGGACTGATTAACATTTGAGGAATTACATCTTGGCTTGCAATGGCTTTAGCTTTTTATGTACAATTGTGGCTAACTCGAACAATCAATTTTGAGACATCTAGAATATTGTTTTCCTCCTAAGAGCTGACTAGCTGTCACTAAGGGTAGAGTAGCTGTGATTAGGAATGTTGTGATTGGTGCTAAGGGGTATCTTGGTTCCTGAAACAGGTTACGGTTTTTCCACTTCCTGAATTCTGCCTGAGGACAAGTTCAGCATAAGATGAAGTCTAAATACAAAACAGAGTTCATAAGTTTTGGGCTGGGACCTTCAGATAGGCCAACACTCCTCACAATGTAGATAAATCTCATTTTGCTACTCTTTGCTACTCAGAGAGCAAGTGAGGGCTGTCATCTTGAAGGAAGAATCTTTTTTATTATTATTATTTATTTTATTTTATTTTTTTTAATTTACATTCCAAATCATTTCCCCTTTCCCGTTTCCTCCCTCCCCGAAAGTCCCATAAGCCCCCTTCCCTCCCTCTTTTCTCCATTCAACCCCCTCTCGTTTCTCTGTCCTGGCGTTCCCCTACATCCAGTCTTTCCAGGACCAGGGGTCTCTCCTTATTCACGAAATTCCTAGGCAAATGGTCAGATCTTGAAAATATCATCCTTAGTGAGGTAACCCAATCACAAAAGAACACACATGGTATGCAGTCACTGATAAGGGGATATTGACCCAGAATCTCGGAATACCCTAGACACATATCAATAGATTTCTAAGAAGATTGAAGGAAGAATCTATTGTTAAGAACTGAGCTACCCCTGGATTTGAGGAGATGGCTCAGTGGATAAACTCATTCTTATGTACACATATGCAAACCTGAATTCAGATCAACAGATCCCAGAGAGAAGACAGAGTGGTGGCGGATAGCAATAAACTAAGCACCGACACTAAGGAAGTGACTAGTTCTGCGTGGCTTATCAGTTAGATGAACTTGCAATCCTTAGATTCGATTCAGTGAAAAAAAGTTGAAAAAAAAAGCTTGTCTCAAAAAGAAAATAAAAATTAGTAGAGAACAGCAAACACACTGAAGTCGGCGTTCTTATTCTATATTTACATATCATATGCCATATAAGAGCACACAAGAGCACAGCAACACAGAAGAAAGAAACCACAAGACAAAACAAACAACAACAAAAAAACAAAAACAAAAACAACAGCTTAGCTATTTCAGCACCTAAAAACATGACAACCACAAGTATGGGATTTTTAATTACATCTATTAGTGTCCCAAAGACACAGCAGACCCAGGAAAGCAGGTGTGGTGTGCATGGAAACCAGACACAGAATCATAAGGTTACAGGAAGTATAAGGTTAGCTGAAAGGTATAGGGACAAATAAATCTGCCCTCAGTGGTCTTTGGCTAGGGATCTATCTCATTAACTGAAAATAACCTTGGGTTGATAGTCCTGATACTTAAGCCAATGGGTGGGTTAACCTATGACCTACAAACTTCTTACTCATTGCTGCAGAGTTCAGAAACATTGCATTTCAAGAATTATAGATCACATTTCCAACTTCATCCCAGGAACAAGGTAATTAATAATCAAGAGTCCTTGAGAACACAAACTGATATCCTTATTTGTCAGGTCCAGCATGGCCTAGGTGGTAACAGAATGATATTGCTCCTGACCCTGGAACAGGGGGAGTGGACATGGACCTCTACAACTGTTAATGCCTGCCTTGGCCATAAGGCTTGTTTGTATAATAATGTACATATTTTACATTCCTCCCTTAAGGAATCTCCTCCCTGTCACATTTATGACACCACGATAATCAGCAATAGCAGGAGTCCAGGAGATGAAACTTTGGCTAATATCTTAGCAAACGGTAAATACTGTGACCTTCAGGACAGCCCATAATGCTGTGGAAAAGAACTCTAAAAACATGAGTTCAAAAATATATAATTTCTCAACTATGCAAAAATAAGGATGTAATATGAATTATATGAGGGGCTCATGAATCTAAAGGAAAAAAGGCAGCTTCATTAATGAGCCAGCTTGTCAGAAAGATATAAAGAAGGCAGATCCAAATGCAGACAGATTCCTGAGTTCAGGACCCAGGTGGAGTAAAAATGGTAATTTCAGGACAGGGTTCCACCCAGCTAGTTTATCTATGCTTAACAGAGGCGGGCAGATCTCTGAATTTTTTTATTAAAAGTGAATGTGTGCTTGTTTTCTTTGAAGAATTATGTGGCAGAGGTCATCTTATCCTGATTCATAGAATAATCAAAAGGAAACCTAAAGTAGATGACTGGATTGATATGTAAAATAAAAACGACTGTGTTTATGATCTGCAGGAAATGAGCTTTCCAAAGAATTTTTTTTAAGAATAGCAAGAGAGAACTGTTTGGAGAATTTTATCAAGTGGAACTTGGTGAGAGAGCTGTTTGGAGAACTCCAGAGAAAGCAGATCAGATAGAAAGAAAGTAGAACAGAGAGAAAGGAGACTCAAAAGCTACCTCTAGCAGAGCATAGGCCACCAGCTTTGACCCACGGTTTGACTTCATGTCCTTTATTTTACTGTTCCCAGACAACCCTATTCACTTCAAGCAATCCTTGAAAATAAAAGTGCTGGTCCTTGGCACTTCGGTCAGTTCTGTGTTTACCTTCCATATGACCAATAAACTTCTGAAATGCTCCCATCTAGGATGTTACCCACTTACCCAGCATATGAAATATGGGGATCTTGGGAGAATGAAAAAAATCTGTCCAGTTCCAGTAACTAGAAAACTATGCTATTAGCAGAAGCCAGAACTTTCTTTCTTTATTAGATATTTTCTATATTTAAATTTCAAATATTATCCCCTTTCCTGGTTTCCGCTCCAAACCCTCCTAACCCACTCCTTTTCCCCCACTCACCAATCCACCCAATCCCATTTCCCTGTCCTGGTAGTCCCCTATACTGGAACATTGAGCCCTCACAGGACCAAGGACCTTTCCTCCTTTCAAGGTCCAACAAAGCTACCTATGTACCTGGAGTCATGGGTCCTTCCATGTGTACTCTTTGGTTGGTGGATTAGTCCCTGGGAGCTCTGGTGGAGGGGGGGTGGAGTATTGGTTGGTTCATATTGTTGTTCCTCCTGTGGGGCAGCAAATCCCTTCAGCTCCTTGGTTCCTTTCTGTAGCTCCTCCATTGAGGACCCTGTGCTTAGTTCAATGGTTGGCTGAGAGCATCCCCCTCTGTATTTGTCAGGCACTGGCAGAACCTCTCAGGAGACAGCTATATCAGGCTCCTCTCAGCAAGCACTTGTTGGCATCCACAATAGTGTCTGGTTTTGGTAACTGTATATGGGAAGGATCCCCAGGTGGGGCAGTCTTTGGATGGTCTTTCCTTCAGTCTCTGATCCACACTTTGTCTCTATATTTCCTCCTGTGGGTATTTTGTTTTCCCTTCTAAGAAGGACCAGAGTATCCATACTTTGGTCTACCTAGTTCTTGAGCTTTGTTTGGCCTGTGAATTGTATTTTGGGTATGCCGAACTTCTGGGCTAATATCCACTTATCAGTGAGTACACACCTCATGTGTTTGTGATTGGGTTACCTCACTAAGGATGATATCTTATAGTTTCATCCATTTGCCTAAGAATTTTATAAATTTATTGTTTTTAATAGCTGAGTAGTATTCCATTGTGTAAATGTACCACAATTTCTATATCCATTTCTCTGTTGAGTGGCATCTGAGTTCTTTCTATCTTCTTGCTATTATAAATAAAGCTGTAATGAACATAATGGAGCACGTATCCTTATTACATACTGGAGAATCCTCTGGGTATATGCCCAATAGTGGTATAGCAGGGTCCTCCTGTAGTACTATGTCTAATTTAAGCCAGAAATTTCACAGCAGGAAGAGAACTTTCAAAATGACTACAGCACTTGCAGACATTGGTCATTTGATCTATCTAGTTTCATCAATGATATAAATCATAGGAAAGAAAATAGGCATTACTCAACTATCCTTAGTAACACCCATACATGCAGTTGGAAGTCTCCAGCTTTTGAAGGACAGTAAGGAAAACGCTGTAGCACCTCAGCCTATTCTTAATCTCTTTGTACTTTGACTCAAATTAAGATTCTCTCTTTTCGTTTTACAGCACTTTTGAGAAAACATTCTGTTCTCATCTAATTTTGTCAACACATTATTCATTTTTGGCAATTATTTTCTTCCTTTTCTGCCCCTTGTATTTCCTCCTTTGCCCTGCTCTCTATTATTTTAATCTTTTTTTATTGGATATATTCTTTATTTACATTTCAAACATTATCCCTTTCCCGGTTTTCCCCCTCCCAGAAAACTCCTATCCCATCCTCCCTCCCCCTGCTTCTATGAGGGTGCTCCTCTACCCACCACACTCCCACCTCCCTGCCCTTGATTCCCCTATGTCGGGGCATCTATCAAGCCTTAATTGGACCAAGGACCTTTCCTCCCATTGATGCCTGACAAGATAATCCTCTGCTACAAATGCAGCTGGAGCCATGTATACCCCTTAGTTGATTTTTAATAGTACTTCAATTTTTATCTTTTTCTATACTATATAGTTTTATTTTTAATGATCTACCTTGTATTTATCTAATATTGATGTCAACTTCATAATATGTAGTTTCTTTTTGATGTTTCTCTTGCTTTCTCTCATATTCTTTTCAATTCCTTGTTTTCCTTTTTTTTTCTTGAAATTTAGCCTTTCTTCTTTGCTATTTTTCCTCTCATTCTAGCTTATTTCTTTCTTTAATTCACTTGCTATCTTTTTATCCTAAGTATTTTTTAATTTCATTACACTTTATATATCAGTTTTAACTTTTTTTTAATTTATTTTATTTTATTTTTTTAATTTACATTCCACATCACTTCCCCTTTCCCGTTTCCTCCCTCCCCGAAAGTCCCATTAGCCCCCTTCCCTCCCTCTTTTCTCCATTCAACCCTTTGTTTTATTTTATGGTTTATTGTTTTGTTTGTTATCAATGCAACAATACGCAATGCAGAGAAAACTGGCAGTAATATATAGACCAAGGACTGTATAAATAAGAACACAGAAATAAAAGATTTAAAACATAAAAATAACTGTTTATTTCTAACTTTCAACTACTGAATGGAAAAACAAAATTCTGAGTGAAGAATTCAAAAGTTTCCTTGTAAAATAAATAATTATTCAAAAGAGGACACAAACAGGCATGAAAAAATTATATCAGAAAAAAATTCTCAGAATCTAGAGAAAGAAATGCAAGCATAAGAGTTATTTATAATCTCAAATAGACATGACAGGAACAGAACTTCTCAATGACATTTATAGTCAAGATATCAAAAATACAAATCAAAGAAACAAACTAAAAGTAGTAAGGGGAAAATGCCAAGTTATCCACAAATGCAAACACATCAAAATAACATCAAATTTCTTATCAGAAACTCTATATTTGAGGAAACCAAGGCATGATATATTTAAAGACTTAAAAGTAAATAACTGCCAAACAAGATTTCTCTGTACATCAATGCTGTCTTTTAACGCTGACAGAAAATAATAACATTTCAAGACAAGTATAAACTAAATCAGGTTATAACCACCAACCCAATACTGCAAGTTACTTTTGAAAAACTATATACAGAGGAAACATAGAAATAATCTCCCAAGCACTGAAAGGATAAATATCACAAAGAAAGAAAGAAAGAAAGAAAGAAAGAAAGAAAGAAAGAAAGAAAGAAAGAAAGAAAGAAAGAAAGAAAGAGAGAGAGAGGGGGGGGAGGGAAAGGAAGAAATGAAGGAATTCATTATGTACAAAATTAAAAAAAAACTGGGAAACTCCTAATATTAGTGTGAAAAAATGAACAAGCCATAACACAATCATGCAACATAATTACACAAATTAGAAAACACCTCTGAATAATAACATTAAATATCAATGGTCTTGGTTTTGCATTATTGAGATGCAGTGTAGACAACTGGATTGAAAAATAAAACTTACTGAATCTAAGAAACACAATTGATTGTTCTTCTGATGGAGAGTTGTTTGCTTCTTTTTCATTTTAATTGAAAATATATATTAAATACATTTTATTATGAGTATATAATGTATTATTTTCTTCCCTTCACCAGATCCTTGCCATTTCCAGTATCTTTTATGTTCTGTATGCTTCTTATACCTTGATAGTTATATATCTACTTTAAGGTTAGAAAAAATTTCTTCTATGATTTTACTGAAAATACTTTCTGCAATAATGATCTGGATTTCTTCTTCTTTCTCTTTTCTTGATATTCTTAGACTTGTCTGTTTATAATGTCTTGTGTTAGGAGTGTTATGGGTTTAACATATCCTTCAACTGATTATCCATTTTTTTCTATTGTGCATTTAATGTCTAAAATTCTATCTTCTGTCTCTTGTATTCTCTTGTTGATGCTTTCCTCCTAGGTTCCTGTTTAATTTCTAATATTTTTATTAACAGATTTCTCACAGTTTGATTTTTCTTTATTGATTCTGTTTCTCTATTTAGGTCTTCAATTGTTTTATATATTTCCTTTCACTATTTGTATTAACACACATTAAGGGATTTATTCATTTCTTCTTTAAGGACCTCTACCATATTTGTATAGGGTATTTAACGTTTTTGTTTCATGGTTTCTCTGTTGCAATATTGGGAGCCTATTGTGATAGGGTTCCTGGACTCTAGTGGATACATATTTTTCTGGATGTTATCTATTGTTTCTTAATGCTGGTATCTAGGCATCTGAGTTTGAAAAGACTGTAATTATAGTTCTTATCCTTGTTGGGTGAGTCTTTCATTCCTTTTTTTTTTTTCTGTTGACCTCTCTGATTCTTAGCAGTGTGTGTTGCCTAGGAGGACATTCTTCATGAATCCTGATTGGTAAGACCACTGGAGTTTTAAGTAAACTGATTTTAGGTGTTAGAAGGAGACATTTAGGAATTGGCAAGCATGGGCTTTGTAGGTAGTGTTGAGTAGGTCTACTGGAGGCACCTTAGTCTTTAGGGAATAGGAACAGAAATTGAGGAGAAGCCACAACAGTTAGTCTGTTACACAGTTGAGATAAGACTTGGGACTTGATTATTGAGGAGTGGATGGCGAGTGAAGATCTGAAGCTCGCCTACCTGCTTGTCTGGCTTACTTGCTTCTCTGGCAGTCCAGGGTAGTTTTTTTTCTTAGAATGACTGCTAAAATTAGGGGTTGGGTTAAAGAGATTAATGGGGAGAGGGACGTTTGGGTCCAAGACATATGCGGTCAACTGGTGATTGGGGGGTGTCAAAGAAGGGAGGCTACTGCATATGGTCTGATACAGAGTTGAAATAAGCCTGAGAGGCTGAATTTAGAGAGCTGGGAAAGGTGAAGACCTCCAGTTATTCCATCTACTTTCCTGGACAGTATAGTTTACAGGTTTCTAGGGAATGCCTGTTAGAGATGGTAGCTGGCTTAAAGCAATAAGTGAGTTACAGGATGTTTGTAGAAGGTTTATGCAATCCACTGAGATATAGGCAAGGATAAAGGGAAATTGGCCAAAGCAGGTTGACAGTTTGCCTGCCCTAGAGACTGGAGAGGGAAGTAGGGGAGGCTGGTTTGGAAAAGCAGAGGGAGAGGTGAAGATTTGCAGTAAGCTTCTCAGATTTTCCTGACTGGTGTGACTGGCATTGATCACATTTGTACAATATGATGTTTCATATTATGAATTATCAGCAAACATAGGCTGAATAAAAGGAGCAAACAAAATTACTAATAAGAGAATTCACAAGTCAAATTCATTATGCAAACTTGCTTTAAAAAAGAATTTCAAATGTTCAAATTAGTATTTAAAAGGAGTAAGTTGAAGGATAGATGGATGGTTTGTTGTCAAATACTATACTTTCATTAAAATAGTCATATAGATATATTTACTCCATAATCATTTATTAAGTATATGCTGGAATATATACCTCATCTTGATATTTTAATGCAAAGGCTTTGAATCATTTATCATTCTCATTGTTTTAGAAAATTAGTTTTTTGGACATTTTTTTTTTCAAAATTTCCTCAAATTTACTGCTCAAATTTTAGATGGGAGATTCTTTAGTTATACAAAATCTTTGAGATTTGGTAAATGATTTGGTTATTACTTTATGTTCAAACACTAAAACTGTTATTTAAAGACAACAAAGCCATGGTTCAATTAATTTATTAAACAGTGCCATTCATTATTATGTATTTTTACCTGATGCCATAGGCGTACACGTATTTCTCTTTCTTCATTCATGCTGATATGATGAAGGACTCTCAGTATTAAGACAAGAACTTCTATATTCTTATCTTCTGTAGGTTTTTGGTTTTTTTTTGTTGTTGTTGTTTGGTTTTTTTTGTTTTGTTTTGTTTTTTTTTTTCTTATAGGTTCTTAGAGAGCTCCTTGATGCTATTTTTTGGCTCTTAGTAGTTTTACCCAAACATAGCAGGAACCTGACTTCTTGAAGGGTGTTACACTCAGAATAAACAACTATCAACAATGGAGGATAATGTAACTTTAGCATTACTAAGGAATGACAGCTTTATTTGTCGATAATTAATATGAATTTGTTTGAGAACAGAACATGTATTACATATTCATAGAAATAAATTAAAAATTTTTTTAATGAGTGCTTTCTTCCAGAACCACAATACCTTACAAATAAGACTAGAGAGAAGAATACTAAATGATACTATATATTTTGTGACGCATGCAAATATTTTTATCTAGCAAAAGATGATTCATAGTTGGATAATGCATTCTCCTTTCAAAACTTATGTCACTGATATGTAATTGTGAATGTCTTTAACTGGATCTATACCAGTCCTTGGGCATTCATAAAACAACTATATATGAATACATATATCTTTATATGAAGATGAAGAATGAATAATTTTTATGTATATTATATGAACATACTGAAAGCTTCATAAATCATTCAAAAATGTGCATTTTATAGTTCAGAAAATACAATTCTGTAATTTGTAAAAGCAGCCCAAACCTTAAATGAAACAGCTTTATATACTTCTACTATTGGGTATTGTCCTAATTAGGGTTTCAGTGCTGTGAAGAGACATCATGACCAATGTAACTCTTATTTCAGCGGGGTTGACTTTCAGTTCCAGTGGTCCATTATCTCCATGGTAGGAAGCCTGGCAGCATCCAGGAAGACATGGTGCTGGAATAGTTGAGAATTCTGTATTTTAGTCCAAAGATAGCAGCTGGAGACTGGCTTCCATGGGTAGCCATCAGGAGGGTCTCTTTCCACACTGGGTGAAGCTTGAACACTAAGAGCCCTCAAAGTCCACATACCCATACTTCTTCCAACAAAGCCACATCTATTCCAAAAAAGGGTATGTCTCCTAATCATTTCCCATAGGTCAAACATATTTAAGCCACCATAGATATCTATACCCTCAGCCTAGCAGAAATAATATATATGTTGTTAAATATGTCTTCTCAAGTAAAATAATAAAACATTCTACTTCCTTTTTTCTTTTCTTTTTTTTAATTATTTATTTTATTTTAGTTTTTTTTAAATTTACATTCCAAATCATTTCCCCTTTCCCGTTTCCTCCCTCCCCGAAAGTCCCATAGGCCCCCTTTCCTCCCTCTTTTCTCCATTCAACCCCCTCTCGTTACTCTGTCCTGGCGTTCCCCTACATCCAATCTTTCCAGGACCAGGGGTCTCTCCTTCCATCTTCTTAGAAATCTATTGATATGCGGATTGTGTCTAGGGTATTCCGAGATTCTGGGTCAATATCCCCTTATCAGTGACTGCATACCATGTGTGTTCTTTTGTGATTGGGTTACCTCACTAAGGATGATATTTTCAAGATCTGACCATTTGCCTAGGAATTTCGTGAATTCATTGTTTTTAATTGCAGAGTAGTATTCCATTGTGTAGATATACCACATCTTCTGAATCCATTCCTCCGTTGAGGGACATCTGGGTGCTTTCCAGGTTCTGGCTATTATAAATAAGGCTGACATGAACATAGTGGAGCATGTGTTCTTACTGCATGCAGGTAAAGCCTCTGGGTATATGCCCAGGAGTGGTATGGCCGGATCCTCCAGGAGTGTCATGCCCAGTTTTCTGAGGAACCGCCAGACTGCTTTCCAGAGTGGTTGTACCAGCTTGCAATTCCACCAGCAGTGGAGGAGTGTTCCTCTTTCTCCACATCCTCGCCAACAACTGCTGTCTCCTGTGTTTTTGATCTTAGCCATCCTGACTGGTGTGAGATGGAATCTCAGGGTTGTTTTGATTTGCATTTCCCTAATGACTAAGGATGATGAACATCTCTTTAGGTGCTTCTCAGCCATTAGATATTCTTCAGGTGAGAACACTTTGTTTAGCTCTGTACCCCATTTTTAAATAGGGTTACTTGCCTCTCTGGAGTTTAACTTCTTGAGTTCTTTGTATATATTGGATATTAGCCCTCTGTCGGATGTAAGGTTGGTAAAGATCATTTCCCAGTTAGTTGGTTGCCGCTTTGTCTTTTTGACAGTGTCTTTTGCCTTGCAAAAACTTTGTAATTTAATGAGGTCCCATTTGCCTATTCTTGATTTTAGAGCATAAGCTATTGGAGTTCTGTTCAGGAAATTCTCCCCTGTGCCCATATTTTCAAGGTTCTTCCCTAGTTTCCCTTCTATTAGTTTCAGTGTGTCTGGTTTAATGTGGAGATCTTTGATCCACTTAGATTTGAGCTTAGTGCAAGGAGATAAGAATGGGTCAATTTGCATTCTTCTGCATGTTGACCTCCAGCTGAGCCAGCACCATTTGTTGAAAAGGCTATCTTCTTTCCCCTGGATGGTTTTAGCTCCTTTGTCAAAGATCAAGTGACCATAGGAGTGTGGATTCATTTCTGGGTCTTCAATTCTGTTCCATTGATCTACATGTCTGTCACTGTACCAATACCATGCGGTTTTAACACTATTGCTCTGTAGTACAGCTTGAGGTCTGGGATACTGATTCCCCCAGAGGTTCTTTTACTCTTGAGAATAGTTTTAGCTATTCTGGGTTTTCTGTTATTCCAGATGAATTTTTGAATTGCTCTTTCTAACTCTATGAAGAATTGAGTTGGGATTTTGATGGGGATTGCAATGAATCTGTGTAATACTTTTGGTAAGATGATCATTTTTACTATATTAATCCTGCCAATCCATGAGCATGGCAGATTTTTCCATCTTCTGAGGTCTTCTTCAATTTCTTTCTTCAGAGACTTGAAGTTCTTGTCATACAGATCTTTCACTTGTTTGGTTAGAGTCACGCCAAGATACTTAATATGGTTTGTGGCTATTGTGAAGGGTATTATTTTTCTTACTTCTTTCTCAGCCTGCTTATCCTTTGAGTATAGGAAGGCTTCTGACTTGCTTGAGATGATTTTATATCCGGCCACTTTGCTGAAGTCGTTTATCAGCTGTAGGATTTCTCTGGTGGAGTTCTTTGGGTCGCTTAAGTATACTATCATATCGTCTGCAAATAGTGATAGTTTGACTTCTTCCTTTCCAATTTGTATCCCTTTGACCTCTTTTTGTTGTCTAATTGCTCTAGCTAGAACTTCAAGTACTATATTGAAAAGATATGGAGAGAGAGGGCAGCCTTGTCTAGTCCCTGATTTTAGTGGGATTGCTTCAAGTTTCTCTCCATTTAGATTGATGCTGGCTACCGGTTTGCTGTAAATTGCTTTTACTATGTTTAGATATGGGCCTTGAATTCCTGATCTTTCCAAGACCTTTAGCATGAAAGGATGCTGAATTTTGTCAAATGCCTTCTCAGCATCTAATGAGATGACCATGTGGTTTTTTTCTTTGAGATTGTTTATGTAGTGGATTACATTGATGGATTTCCTTATATTGAACCATCCCTGCATCCCTGGGATGAAGCCTACTTGATCGTGGTGAATGATCGTTTTGGTGTGTTCCTGGATTCGGTTGGCAAGAATTTTATTGAGTATTTTTGCATCGATATTCATAAGAGAGATTGGCCTGAGATTCTCTTTCTTTGTCGGATCTTTTTGTGCTTTTGGTATTAGTGTAATTGTGGCTTCATAGAACGAGTTGGGTAGTGTTCCTTCTGTTTCTATTTTGTGGAACAGTTTGAAGAGTATTGGTGTTAGGTCTTCTTTGAAGGTCTGATAGAATTCTGCAATAAAACCATCTGGACCTGTGCTTCTTTTGGTTGGAAGACTTCCAATGACAACTTCTATTACTTCGGGGGTTATAGGACGGTTAGATGGTCTATTTGATCCTGATTTAATTTTGGTACTTGGTATCTGTCAAGGAAATTTTCCATTTCCTCAAGATTTTCTAGTTGTGTTGAATACAGGTTTTTGTAGTAGGATCTGATGATTTTTTGAATTTCCTCAGTTTCTGTTGCTATCTCTCCCTTTTCGTTTCTGATTTTATTAATTTGGATACTATCTCTGTACCCTCTGGTTAGTCTGGCTAAGGGTTTATCTATCTTGTTGATTTTCTCAAAGAACCAACTCCTCGTTTTGTTGATTCTTTGTATGGTTTTATTTGTTTCTTCTTGATTGATTTCAGCCCTGAGTTTGATGATTTCCTGCCTTCTACTCCTCTTTGGTGTATTTGCTTCTTTTTGTTCCAGGGCTTTCAGGTGTGCCATTAAGCTGTTAGTGTATGCTGTCTCCCGTTTCTTTTTGGCGGCACTCAGGGCTATGAATTTTCCTCTTAGCACTGCTTTCATTGTGTCCCATAAATTAGGGTATGTTGTGCCTTCATTTTCATTAACTTTCAAAAAGTCTTTGATTTCTTTCTTTATTTCCACCTTGACCAAGTTATCATTGAGTAGACCATTGTTCAGCCTCCATGTGTACGTGGGTTTTCTTTTGTTTTTGTTGCCATTGAAGACCACCCTTATTCCATAGTGATCTGATAGGAGGCATGGGATTATTTCTATCTTCTTGTATCTGTTGAGGTCTGATTTGTGACCAAATATGGTCAATTTTGGAGAAGGTACCATGAGGAACTGAGAAGAAGGTGTATTCTTTTGCTCTAGGATGAAATGTTCTATATACATCAGTTAGTTCCATTTGGTCCAAGGCTTCAATTAGATTCACTGTGTCCCTGTTTAGTTTCTGCTTTCCTGAACGATCCATTTCAGAGAGCGGGGTGTTGAAGTCATCCACTATTACTGTGTGTGGTGCGATGTGTGCTTTGAGTTTTAGTAAAGTTTCTTTTACGAATGAGGGTGCCCTTGCATTTGGAGCATAGATATTCAGAATTGATAGTTCTTGATGGTGGATTTTTCCCTTGATCCGTATGCAGTGTCCTTCTGTGTCTTTTTTGATGACTTCAGGTTGAAAATCAATTTTATCTGATATTAGGATGGCTACTCCACCTCGTTTCTTGGGGCCATTTGCTTGTAAAATTGTTTTCCAGCCTTTTACTCTGAGGTAGTGTTTGTCTTTGACACTGAGGTGCGTTTCCTGCATGCAGCAAAATGCTGGGTCCTGTTTACGTATCCAATCTGCTAGTCTATGTCTTTTAATTGGGGAATTGAGACCATTGATATTAAGAGAGATTAAGGCATAGTGATTATTGCCATCTGCCATTCTTGACGCTATCTTTATGTTTGAGTGGTTATTTACTTTTGGGTTTGATTCAAGAAGGTTATTATCTCATTTTTTCCAGGGTGTTGTTTCTCTCCCTGTATTGGAGGTTTCCACCTATTATCCGTTGCAGGGCTGGATTTGTGGAAAGATATTGTGAAAATTTGGTTTTATCATGGAATATCTTGGTCTCTCCATCTATGGTGATTGAGAGTTTTGCTGGGTATAGTAGTCTAGGCTGGCATTTGTGCTGTCTTAGTGTCTGCATGAGATCTGCCCAGGATCTTCTGGCTTTCATAGTCTCTGGTGAGAAGTCTGATGTGATTCGGATAGGTCTTCCTTTGTATGTTACTTGGCCCTTTTCTCTTACTGCTTTTAGTATTCTTTCTTTGTTTAGAACATTCGATGTTTTGATTATTATGTGACGGGAGGTATTTCTGTTCTGGTCCAGTCTGTTTGGAGTTCTGTAGGCTTCTTGTAAGTTCATCGGCATCTCTCTCTTTAAGTTAGGGAAGTTTTCTTCCATAATTTTGTTGAAGATGTTTACTGGCCTTTTAAGTTGCAAATCTTCACTCTCATCTATACCTATAATCCTTAGGTTTGGTCTTCTCCTTGTGTCCTAGATTTCCTGGATGTTTTGGGTTACACGTTTTTTGCATTTTGCATTTTCTTTGACTGTTGAGTCAATGCTTTCTATGGAATCTTCAGCACCTGAGATTCTTTCTTCCATCTCTTGTATTCTATTGTTGATGTTTGCATCTATGACTCCTGATTTCTTCCCAAGGTTTTCTATCTCCAAAGTTGTCTCCCTTTGTGATTTCTTAGTTGTTTCTACTTCCTTTTTTAGTTCCTGGATGGATTTGCTGAGATCCTTCACTTGTTTGTTTGTATTTTCCTGTATTTCTTTAAGGTATTTTTGCATTGTCTCTTTCAGGATTTCTTCCTGATGACCCACGTTCTCCTGCATTTCTCTGAGTGATTTTTGTGTTTCCTCCTCATGGGAATCCATCTGTTGATCCATTGTTTCCAGCATTTCTTTAAGCAGTTCTCGTGTTTCCTTTGTAAGGGCATCTAACCGTTAATTCATTTCTTTAAGCAATTTTTGTGTTGCCTCCTTATGGGCATCCATCCTTTGACCCATATTCTTCTGCATTTCTTTATGCAAATTTTGTGATTCCTTTGTGAGTCCATCTACCCGTTGATTCATCTCGTTAAGCGATTTTTGTATTGTCTCCTTGTGCGCCTCCATCTTTTGATCCATGTTCACCCGCATTTCTCTAAGCGGTTTTTGTGTTTCCTTTGTAAGGGCTTCTAACCGTTGATTCATGGTCTCCTGTAACTCTTTATGAGATTTATTTGTGTCCTTCTTGTGATCCTCTAATAGCATCCTGAGAAGTGATTTTAAATCCACTTCTTGTCTTTCGGGTGTGGTGGGGTATCCAGGATTTGCTGCTGTTGGAGAGTTGGGTTCGGATGGTCCCACATTACTTTGATTTCTGTTAGTAACATTCCTATGTTTGCCTTTTGCCATCTGGATACCTCTGATGTTAGTTGGTCCTGCTGCCACTGGCTGTTGGTTGGACCTCCTGTGAGCCTGCAAAGCTATTTCTGCCCCCCCCCCCCGGATTGCCAGGATTCCCCTGGCACCGATTTCTGGGGCCTGCCTGCTCCTGAGTGACTTTGGAGCCCTAATGTGCCTTGCCCTAAGTGATCTTATATTGGGGAGGCTTTGCACATCCATAGGCTCAGCCTAGTGGATTCCTGGAGCAGAGGTCGCCAAATGGAGGCTGGTAGGCTCCTGCCCTTTGCAGGGGTGTGTGATCTCTCCTGGGGTGGGGGGCGACCCTCTGCCAGGCAGAAGTCCTACAGCAGAGCTAGCATGCTGGTTACTGCAGATCTGCCCAGCACTTGGGAGCCGCACACACACAAGCTGCCCGAGACCCAAGCGATATTAAGCCTGTCTGTCTCAGAACCTGGCTGTCCCAACTTCCCAGTCACTGGAGCAAAGATGGCGGAGTGCAATCTGCACACTCTCCGTGGTGCCGCTCACCTTGCAGACGAGATGGCCCGCCGATCTGGCACCCAGATGACCACAGTGCTGACCCGTTCTTGGGCGCAGATGGAAGCCCCAACAGGCCGTGTCCCAAGTGATGTTATATTGGGGAGAGAGAGCCTGGGGTACCTGTCTCTTCAGTGCAGTCTGGGGGAACAGAGGTCGCGGAAGGAAAGCTCTACTTTCTTTTTTCTATTACACAAATACAGGTTCTTCTTTAAGTTCCCCCAAGAGCGAAGAAAAAAAAATTGAAAACAACAAAAAGGCTCTTATTCTTTACTTTATGGCTTAGAAATTGGCAGACATGTAATTTTTCTCATATACTAAATTTATTTTAAAATCTCCCTTTATTATGCTGATTTTTATTTCATGTGCATTGGTGTTTTTCCTGAATATGCTTCTGTATGAGGATGTTGGACCACCTAGAATGGGAGTTATCACCAAGTATGAAGGGCTATGTGGATGCTGAGACTTGAATCCAAATTCTCGGGAAAAGTAGCCAATGCTCTTAACCACTGAGCTATCTCTCATGTACTCATCTACTAAATTTTAATCTATAAGACTATCAACAAAATGAGAAAATAATAATGTATTCTATTTTTTTCTAATTTTCTAGAAAAATGTTGAATCCTTTATTCAATTTAAGTCTCCCTTTGGGGTGTCCTAGGTTGAGTGTGTAGAGATACAACCACAAAAACTTTCTTTAAGATGTTCATAGTCAGAGAGAGAACCAGGAGGGACATAATGAGTGCAGGGTAAAAAAAGATTAAAGAATAATAATATAAAAATCTTGTTCATAGTCCAGTGGGCAGTTACTAATTTGTAAATGACAATCTGTGGAGAAAATATAACTATTGAAATATTAATAACTATAATCCTTTGAGATTTAAATATGGTTTTTATTTTCTTCAAATTTACAAATAAATATGGCTTTTCTGGAAACTGTCCCTGCCCTAATTGCTTCCTTAGCAATTTCCCAACAGGTCTAATGACAGTCCATTGTATAATTAGACAATGTATTAGTTCAAGAATTCTCTCAACACATCAAGTTGAAAATATCTTCCAGGTCCTTTCCTCAAGCTGATCAATACTACTGCACAGTACACTGTCCACTCTAAATTTGTTCTGGTAATTTGTCTTAGCTGTGAGTGTCGCCATGGTTAACTGTTAATCCATATTCATTGGCCCTCACAAATGAGGGCATATAGTTAGGAGATACTTCATGTGCTTTCTCTTCTACTGTGGAATGTCTCAAATTATCCTTTCTTTTGCAGTTGCTTGATTTCCTTAAATTGTTCAAATAAAAAATATAAGACAATTAATGTCTTGTATTATCAGTTAATTTGCGTAGTGATGCTCAGTAGGTAATGACTTCATTAAAAATAGTAACGTAATGTAAATTGCAACCATATACCAATTCAATTGCTTTAATTGGACTGTTAAAGATATCTTTTCTGTTATGAATGAATTTGTGTTTCTCAAAGCCCGAACTTGAACATTGAAAGCATATTTCTCTGGAATATCCCTTTAGTTTTGTTTGAATAACCTCTAAATTAATGTGAAGTATGACATTCAGAGATGTAATTATGAACTCCAGCCTCCTTAGGCTGTAGGATTACAGGTGTGTGTCAACATATTTATATTTAATATTTACTTCGTAAATTGTCTTAACCTGCTCCAAAAGCAAGGACATGCTATCTTTGGAAGATAGACATGTGTCTTTTCTTTCAAACATTGTGTGCTACTTTGGTAGGCACAGTTTGTTTTTTTTTTTTTTAAGAGGGTTTTTTTTTTTGTTAGCTTGATTGTTTTTGTTTTGTTTTTTGCTTAAACAAAGTTTACTAGTTGGTAAAAAGAAAAGGAACAATAATTGGTAGAGAGTAAGTGTGTAATCTTTAAAGAACCATTGGAAACTATTGTTTTAAGAATAAATATGCAAACATAAATACTGATTCTTTTACAGCAAAAGATTAATGCTGCTACTAATAGAGTTGATCTGTGACTCTCTCTATGTGTCTTTCTGTCTCTGTCTCTGTCTCTGTCTCTCTCTCTCTCTCTCTCTCTCTCTCTCTCTCTCTCCCCAGCGTGTTTGTGTTTGTGGGTATGTATATATATAGTGTGATTGTATTTTTTTCCATTCTTTTTTTTTCTAAGTTTTTTATTTACATTTCAAATGATTTCCCCTTTCCTGTTTCCTCCCTCCCTGAAAGACCCATAAGCCCCCTTCCCTCCCTCTGTTCCCCATTCAAGCCCCTATCCTTCTCTGTCCGGGCATTCACCTACATCCAGTCTTTCGAGGACCAGGGGTCTCTCCTTCCATCTTCTTGGAAATCTATTGATATGCGAATTGTGTCTTGGGTATTCTGAGATTCTGGGTTAATATCCCCTTATCAGTGACTGCATACCATGTGTGTTCTTTTGTGATTGGGTTACCTCATTAAGGATGATATTTTCCAGTTCTGACCATTTGCCTAGGAATTTCGTGAATTCATTGTTTTTAATTGCAGAGAAGTATTCCATTGTGTAAATATACCACATCTTCTGAATCCATTCCTCCATTGAGGGACTTCTGGGTTCTTTCCAGCTTCTGGCTATTATAAATATGACTGCTATGAACATAGTGGAGCATGTGTCCTTATTGCATGCAGGGAAAGCCTCTGGGTATATGCCCAGGAGTGGTATAGCACTCCGGGAGTGTCATGCCCAGTTTTCTGAGGAACCACCAGACTGCTTTCCAGAGTGGTTGTACCAGCTTGCAATCCCACCAGCAGTAGAGGAGTGTTCCTATTTCTCCATATCCTCGCCAACAACTGCTGTCTCCTGTGTTTTTGATCTTAGCCATTCTGACTGGTGTGAGATGGAATTTCAGGGTTGTTTTGATTTACATTTCCCTAATGACTAAGGAGGTGAGAACTCTTTGTTTTGCTCTGTACCGCATTTTCAATAGGGTTACTTGGCTCTCTGGAGTCTAACTTCTTGAGTTCATTGTATATATTGGATATCTAGCCCTCTGTCAGATGTAGGGTTGGTAAAGTTCATTTCCCAGTTTGTTGGTTGCTGCTTTGTCCTTTTGACAGTGTCCTTTGCCTTACAGAAACTTTGTAATTTTATGAGGTCCCACTTGTCAATTCTTAACTCAAGCAAGTCAATAGACTTCCTATACTCAAAGGATAAGCAGGCTGATAAAGAAATATGAGAAATGATACCCTTCACGATAGCCACAAACAATATAAAGTATATTGGTATGCCTCTAACCAAACAAGTGAAAGATCTGTATGACAAGAACTTCAAGTCTCTGAAGAAAGAAATTGAAGAAGACCTCAGAAGATGGAAAAATCTTCCATGCTCATGGATTGGCTGGATTAGTATAGTCAAAATGCCCATTTTGCCCAAAGCAATATATAGATTCAATGCAATCCCTATCAAAATCCCAACTCAATTCTTCATAGAGTTAGAAAGAGCAATTCAAAAATTCATCTGGAATAACAGAAAACCCAGAATAACTAAAACTATTCTCAAGAGTAAAAGAACCTCTGGAGGAATCAGTATCCCAGAACTCATGCTGTACTACAGAGCAATAGTGTTAAAAACTGCATGGTATTGGTACAATAACAGGCATGTAGATCAATGGAACAGAATTGAAGACCCAGAAATGAATCCACATTCTTATGGTCTCTTGATCTTTGACAAAGGAGCTAAAACCATCCAGGGGAAAAAAGATAGCCTTTTCAACAAATGGTGCTGGCTCAACTGGAGGTCAACATGCAGAAGAATGCAAATTGACCCATTCTTATCTCCTTGCACTAAGCTCAATTCCAAGTGGATCAAGGACCTCCACATAAAACCAGACACACTGAAACTAATAGAAAGGAAACTAGGGAAGAACCTTGAACATATGGGCATGGGGAGAATTTCCTGAACAGAATTCCAATAGCTTATACTCTAAGATCAAGAATTGACAATTTTTTTTCCATTCTAAAACTACTATTCTAAGTCATGCTTAGATATTTTGTCATCATTAAAAGTTGAAAATCTACAATTTCCATGTACCAAGCACTGGTTTTATCAATGTATATATTGGACAATTTATCTGATAATTTATGTATTCAAAACTGTGGGTTATCTTGTATTAAATAGATTGTGTCACTGAACCATGATCCTAGGTGAATTTGAACTGCTGAAGTAACATGAATACTATAGTTCACATTCTAATCACCCTTTCTTGACTCTTTGCTAGAGAATTAATGACTATGTAAGGATTTCCTACAGAATCTTTTGTTACTTATTGCATTCTGGGTAGTCCTCTGGGTATATGCCCAGGAGTGGTATAACAGGGTCCTCCCGAAGTGTCAAGCCCAGTTTTCTGAGGAACCAACAGACTGATTTCCAGAGTGATTGTAAAAGCTTGCAATCCCACCAGCAGTGGAGGAGTGTTCCTCTTTTTCCACATCCTCTCCAACACCTGCTGTCTCCTGAGTTTTTGATCTTAGCCATTCTGACTGGTGTGAGATGGAAGCTCAGGGTTGTTTTGATTTGCATTTCCCTAATGACTAGGGATGTTGAACACTTCTTTAGGTGCTTCTCAGCCATTCGGTATTCTTAAGTTGAAAATTCTTTGTTTAGCTCTGTACCCCATTTTTTATTAGGGTTATTTGGCTCTCTGGAGTCTATCCTCTTGAGTTCTTTGTATATATTAAATATTAACCCTCTGTAGGATATAGGGTTGGTAAAGATCTTTTCCCAATTTGTTGGTTGCCGTTTTGTCTGATTGACAGTGTCGTTTGCCTTAAAGAAACTTTGTAATTTTATGAAGTCCCATTTGTCAATTCTTTTTTTTTAAATTTTATTTTATTTTCTAAGTTTTTTTATTTACATTCAAAATCATTTACCCTTTCCCGTTTCCTCCCTCCCCGAAAGTCCCATAAGCCAATTCTTGAGCTTAGACCATAACCCAATCACAAAGTAACACAAATTGTATGCAGTCACTAATAAGTGAATATTAGCCCAGAAGCTCAGTATACCCAAGACACAACTCACATATCAATTGATTCCCAAGAAGAAGGAAGGAGAGGCCCCTGGTCCTGGAAAGACTGGATGCAGCAGTGTAGGGGAATACCAGGACAGAGAAGTGGGAGGTGGTTAACTGGGGAACAGGGGGAGGGAAGAGGGCTTATGGGACTTTCAGGGAAGGGGGAACCGAGAAAGGGGAAATCATTTGGAATGTAAATAAAGAATACAGAAAATAAAATTAAAAAAACAAACACACAAAAAGTATCTTCTGTTACTGTCCACTGCACTGCTACTTTCTTATATTCAAGAAAATAATGTTAGTAAATAAATTTGATTGTAAAATAAATAAATGAGGCAGCATTTTCACTTATATAACTCTTATATTTAATTTAGATACATTGGAATGTTGTCCTTTTAGGTTGTATTTATACAGTATCTTCAAACTTCTCAACATGTATACCTACCTCAAAATATCAGTATCTGTTCCAAATACATATTTTTATTGACAAAAACAAGAAATAAGTGAGAAAGTAGACAAATATGAAATAGCAACCACAATGAGTTTGTTGAGAATAAAATTAGAAAATATTTATAAAGCAAATAACTGGATGCCTAGGAGCTAATAAAACATGTCTAAACCATTAGATACTTCAAGATCATTTTGAAAACCCAATGAAATAAGGAATGAACAGCATTTGACATTTTTTTAAATTTCAATTTTTTCTGTTGTTTAAAACTAAAGCCTTGAGCATGCTAAACATATGCCCTACCACTGAGCCACATATGATTATAAGATTACCTGGTTTTCCTTATGAGGCAAAACAGCTCTTGAACAATTATATCATTTATGAGTTAAAATTTTCCATAAAGTACCATCCATTTCACAGTATTTTCTTCTACCTATATCATTTTCTACTTGGAAAAAAATTTTAATGGCTTTGCCAGTAAAGACTGTCAAAGATAACTATACTCTGACATGTAGTATCTGGTCTAGTACATTTGCATATGTATCCCTACTCAATTGAAAAATTAGTATTGGCTATGTGTTTATATAGAAATTTTAAAATCTTTTATTTCTTGCCATTATCTACTGATATTTGAAAGACTAGTGATCTCATTATCAGGCAAAATAAAAGAAAATTAACAATTTTTTTCGAAGTTGCATATTTCATGGCTTTAGCAAGCTGAATGTGTTCTGATTAAATAATAATACTTATAACTTCATATTGTCAACACAAGGGACATTAGTATGTCCATATATGAATTTCGTACATCATTTGGCATTCTGCATAATATCATAAATATGCTGGTACATGCATACATAACAATTTGTGGTATGAATCACATGTAATATGTTTTGGAGTTAGCTATAAAGCACATTTGGAAACCAAAGTTAGCCAGCTGACATTTTATTATGCAGTCAGTCTGATGTAATGTAAAATTTAATTACATAATATTTCATACACAGCTGTTAGAAAACATATATGAGCTTCCAAGATTTAGGAACTAAGCTGACATGAAAATCTTTAGGCAAAGTGATTGAAGTGGGTTATCCTGGCTGGATAAATGGATGTTTAAAATATGTCCAAAGGATCTTTTCTTAAATATTCAAATACGACTCATACTAAATTCCTCTGATAGAAGGATATGCCCCAAGTCCATACCACACAAAACAAGAACACTACCAAAACAGTCCATCTGAATTGCATAACAAAAAAGCAAAGCCTTACATGTAGTTGGTGAGCTTGCCCTACATTAATCCCCCTTGTGTTTACAAAAATCGGATTTTTTGCATCTAATTGCTAGAAAACTGTAGATAATAAAACGTGCTCATCAAACTGAGCAAGATCTGGGTTCATTTTGTGGTTACATTTTCTTTGTCTAATTTTTTTTTTCTGAAATGTGCTCAATGAAAAGCTATTTTCCAATTAGAAAGAAAAAGCTTAATTGGAATAAAGTGAGTGAGTTGCCAATTTTGTCAATTTAGACAGCAGTTGTTGGGTTTATGAGTTTATTCAACACTATGCAAGGAGCTGGATATCCATGGTAGAAACGTTCTCTTAAAGGCTTGCGTTTCGTGTACACATGGTTCAGTCTGAAGCAAGGCCATGGTTATTGAAGAGGTCCTTTGAAGCATTCCACACTAGTCAACATTGAGCAAGAGTGATTCCATAGGTTGCTTTAATGTTTATAAAACTTTAATGACTCCCACACAAACGTAGGTCTATTTGTTCACATTCAGAAGGCCTCTGTGCATGGAGGACTACTATCTCGCTGATATTTCTTCAGATGTGTTTCAAGTGACGAGAGCAGACAGATGAAATTGCTAGGGCAAAAGTTGTCCTTGTAGTCTTTTAAAATATTCTATCACCTCATGATACCCGAGATAGAACACAAAGATACAAATTTAGCCAGAGAGTGCCGTATATTTATCAAAAGATCTGACTATGAAAATATTCTTGACATCCAATGGTAAAAAATAAAATTCAAGTTATTGAAGGTAAATAACATTTGACAACCAATTGGGAGCCATAAATAAGAGACATGCATAGGAGTCAATGTCTTCCTGAAGACATTGAACTGTCTTCTAGCTCCACGTATTTCTGAAATTTCAACCTTGACAGAAAGCTAATATTCTGTTGCATATGGAATAAAGGAATAGTCTCTGAAAGGATGACTTAACAGGTTCTTGCTGCCAAACTTGATCACTTCATTTTCTACAACTCACAAAGTAGAAGATAAGAACAGACTCCTACATATTTTTTGGCCCAAATATGCACACACACACACACAGAGAGAGAGAGAGAGAGAGAAAGACAGAGACAGAGAGAGAGAGAGAGACAGAGAGACAGAGACAGAGAGAGACAGAGAGACAGAGACAGAGAGAGACAGAGAGACAGAGACAGAGAGACACAGAGATGGAGACAGAAAGTCAGACACATTCAGAGAGGTAGATATATAGACAGGCAGAGATACAAAGAAATTTCCTTGTTGCCAAAACTTAAAAAATAAGATTTAATTAAATGAAAATGAAACCCTATGTAAACTTATACAATATGTGACAGAAAGCTGTATTATAGAAAGAGAAAGCACAGGTAACTTGAGGCATAGAGCACACAACACTGCTTGTTGACAGTGGCACAGTTCTTACATGTACTGGATAAAATGTTTCCCTAAACTTGGAGTAAATAAAAATCAGGAGATTAAAATTATATATACTCACAAACAAACCCTTGTTTTATAAAAATTATATGAATTAAGACAATATATGAATTGTCCTAACAATAATAAAGTAATAAAATGTAGAAAGTTAAAACCTGCAAATAACTTAAAGAAGTACAAAAACAATGTTAAATCAGGGTAGGTGAGATGCTTCAGCTGGTAGTGATGTAAAGATAATTGCTGTCCTGTGCTATGACCTGAGTTTAGTCTCCAGGATCATTATGGTGAGAAGAGAGAAGGGGTTCCTGAAAATTGCTCACTGACACTTTGATCAGTAACATATGCCCACATGTACATATATGTACGTGTAGGCTAACTCATCTGTGTACACATAACACACACATAACACTCACACACACAGTCAGATAAATAAATACAAAAAAAGATAAGTCAAGCAGTTTCTGATATTGTGACTCTTCAGTCATTGTCTTAAAAGATTTCTTTGAAGTGTCGATAAATGATGTATTGTAGCAGTGCAGAGTTCCATATCTGAATACTACTGATTCTTATCTGCTCATTTATTAATTAGATATGACATACTAATGTCTAAAATGATTCAGTGTCATGGTAAGGTAGAGCAGGCATTAGCAATATGTCAGTGTTATCATCTCATATTTAATCTTTTCATGTGACTCCCATTATACTTCTAATGCTCAGTTATTACCTTGCTTTGTATAGCCCAGTCATTTGCTTCTATCATTACATATTAGTGAAGAATACCATGTATTTGAAAAGAAACAGATGGAATTTCAATGATATCATAATGCATGTTACAGCATTATATTTTTTAAAGAATGAATACCCATAAACTTTACTTTCTTCTAAGAAATGAAAGTCACACACAACCTACCCTTCATTTAAGATTAACCACTAAGGCATGAGTACTTTGGAGAACATAACTGAATGCATGAGAAAGAGTTTATTTACAGTGTGTAAATATTATGTACTGAGTTCCAGTTAGCATAGCCACCCAAACTCTTGACTGAGCATTGGAAAGAGGAGAGACAGATAATGCTCTGTAAGTTGATTCTGCTTATTACTATACAGATATTGATAATAGAGAATTGATGCTAGTCAGAGTTCTGGACAAGAGATTATTTATAATAACAGTGAAATGAAAGCAAACCAAAATGAATGCTCTTCTTCAGTCTGCCATATCTAAAAATACACACACACACACACATGCACACACACACACACACACATACACACACACACACACACACACACACGATTTGAGAGAGAGCAGAGGTGTGGCTGAGACAGTATTCCTCTAAATTTGTGGTAGCAGCTAAGCGTTGTGCCCTATGGAAATATTCTTTTGGTTAACTGATACCATAGGAATGACAATACAACACATTCTGCCGAATGCTTCCAATAGCTGCAACTCTAGACACACTTCTCTACCTTCTCAAATGTTTGAAATTCACTACCCTCTGGATGTTCTTCTGGAGATATATAGTCCTCCAGCTCCCCTGAGGCTTCTCTTTTTCATCTGAGTAATGGCTTAAATTATAAAGCTGTTGAAATAAGTAAACATGTTCATTTCATAACATACTTAATAAAATTGTGCAAAGCATAAATTAGATAAATAACATTAAGTCTACTGTAGACATAGATTTTTTTAAAACCTACTTTTAATAAGGGTTCTCAAATGTTTCAACCACCCTTCCAGCTCACCATCCAATGTAGGGGAGAAATGATGGTAAACAGAGCAAGTGAATGTTGACCTGTTTAGAAGTAGTTCTTTTGGGTGATTCCAATCATTATTTGTCAGCATTCCAATTCAGTAATGTCAAGATACCAAACAGGAATCATCAGGGGTGGCACGATCCAGCAGAAACTTCCAGGCCTTGGTAAACATGAGTCAGCAGGGGCAACCAGGAACAGCTGGATTACCAGAAGAAGTTCTCTGTCTTGCTGCTCACAAGGAAGGGAAGATAGCAATGGTGCAAGACCAAGGAAGGGATGCAAAGTTAGCTATGCAAGCAAGTGTTTTGTCACTGTCCAGTTGATGCCTATTTATACTCTCTTCAAACCTCACATGTCCTTCCACAGGTCTTGCCTCAGCCAAAACCACATGAGTCTGTATCACATGACATGACCAAAGAAGTCCATTTCAGTCTATAGTATAAATGAGAATATTACTATAATAAGAAAATCAACTGCTGAGAGGCTGAATTTGCACACTACCAAATTGTTACATTAATGAATAAAGGAACATTATTATACTAATACAAAATGACCACTTATTCTGAGTCCAAGAATTTGTGACATGAGCAATATTTGTTTGTTCATTAGGAATACAGAATCACAAAACCAACGTCATGTCTCTTGAAACAACTCTATTAATTCAATTAGATCTCTAGCTGTTCTGTATGTGTATTAGAATTTGGGAGGAATGCATTGCCCAACATAGAATAATATGTATTTTCTTGATGATATTGAGTAACCATGAATTTCCTGGTCCTGCATTATGATGTTTTACATTCACTAGCTGGATTACTGCCCATTGACAAAATAGGGAAGCTGTCAGATAATTAAAGCAATGCAATTTAAAATTGTCTGAATTAAGCTTCAGATTAAGCCTTTTCATTTCCAAAGCACCCACATGTTTTCCATCATTTAAGATCATTTGTTTGCTTTACTGAAGACTGAAGAACTTTCAGATCAGAGAGTCATTTACAGTTGGTGGAAAGGGAACAAACAAAAACTATAAAAGTGGGTAATGGTAGTGAGACTAGAGATGGATGCAAACAGAGTAGAGCAGGTGGAGGTTAAGAGAATTAAAAGTCAAGACAGACTCATTAACTGAAGTTAATGTTAGCTCCATACATTCATACATCTAGAAAAATTTCCTCATGGAACACACTCAAAAAGTATTTCCTGATGAATTTTTGAATTGCTCTTTCTAACTCTATGAAGAATTGAGTTGGGATTTTGATGGGGATTGCATTGAATCTGTATATTGCTTTTGGCAAGATGGTCATTTTTACTATATTAATCCTGCCAATCCATGAGCATGGCAGATTTTTCCATCTTCTGAGGTCTTCTTCAATTTCTTTCTTCAGAGACTTGAAGTTCTTGTCATACAGATCTTTCAAGTGTTTGGTTAGAGTCACGCCAAGATACTTTATATGGTTTGTGGCTATCGTGAAGGGTATCATTTCTCTTACTTCTTTCTCAGCCTGCTTATCCTTTGAGTATAGGAAGGCTACTGACTTGCTTGAGTTGATTTTATATCAGGCCACTTTGCTGAAGTTGTTTATCAGCTGTAGGAGTTCTCTGGTGAAGTTCTTTGGGTCGCTTAAGTATACTATCGTATCATCACAAATAGTGATAATTTGACTTCTTCCTTTCCAATTTGTATCCCTTTGACCTCTTTTTGTTGTCTAATTGCTCTAGCTAGAACTTCAAGTACTATATTGAAAAGATATGGAGAGAGAGGGCAGCCTTGTCTAGTCCCTGATTTTAGTGGGATTGCTTCAAATTTCTCTCCATAAAGATTGATGTTGGCTACCGGTTTGCTGTAAAATGCTTTTACTATGTTTAGATATGGGCCTCGAAGTCCCCATCACCTATGCCTTATTCCATCTCCCATTGGTTTTAAAATGGCCAGTGTCCACCAGAATTCATTGCTCTAACCTATGTAGTTGTCCTTGCTCCCACATATAGCACAGGAATTGTATTAGTCACAGTTCTTTAAGGAAACAAACTTGATAACATGAATGATAGACACACAAATTAAATCATCTTACACTGAAATAGTAACAACTCTCTCACACTGGAGAGTCTGAGAATCCAAACTGATAGTTGTTTAGTCGATGAAGTTGGGAGCCCTACCAGTCCCAATCTGACACTGAAAACTTGGAGTAGCTGAAGAATCACTTGTCCACAGTCAATGATGAAACTCCAGAAAAAAGTTGTTTTGATATCCTTGAAGGAATCCATTGCAAAAGCAACAGGATACATCAAATCACTGGCAAGAGGGAACAAGGATAAACATACAAAAGATGGATAACCTTTCTGTGTGCCATTTTCAATCTGGGACAATATCAGATGACGCTGCCATTTTCTTTGGGTCTTCCCATCAGTTGAGTTAGTTGATCAGGGCAATTGCTTAATTGATGTTCCCTACACATGTAGTTCTAATTTGAGACAAATTTACATTAAACCCTATTATCATAGAGAAATATAGAGATAGAAATTATATAGAACACACAAAACTAGACTTATTGATTAATAATCATATGAGAAAATGCATCATGCTGTTAGAAAAGCATAGAAATAAAAAACCACTGATAAAAAGACAGAAAGAAATTAAAACTTTAACATTTGCATTGCAAATAGTGGTTGGTTAAATGATTATGTTTTAACATTTTAACATTTGTCACATTAGCTTTATTTGTATATTTTAATATAACAACAAACAGATAGCACTAAATGACTTATGATGAAAAATAGAGATGTGTCTTACTTCAACACAGTGATGGGTTTTTACTCTTTGAAATATCGCTTGCAATATTTTTCTGTGCATATTAATTAATTTTTGATAATCCTTTGTGATTTAGAAAATTCACACATTATCTATTGATTATATGTTATACTGTCTGAGCAATTGTTTTTGCTATCTCTTTCTCATCACTTCTCCACTTTACTCCTAATGCTCACATATCTCAATAATTGTTTAAGATCAATAGAGTTTATATTGATGGAAATTTTAATTAGAACTTAGAAAAGTACCCCATAAACAATGACTTTTCAGAAAATTAATACGAGCACTTTTTATTTAGTCAAGTGTTTATCCTAGTACCTGATTCAAACAAATCGTGGAGAACACATTACAATTATTGAATATCATGTATGCACAGAATTGCCTAAGATGATCTCTTGAATCTGACTTCCAGTAAAAACCTTGGCAGATTCCTAGACATCAGATGTCATATTCTTAGTACAATGACAAGGACTCCACTGTTCAATTACTCCAAGGAAGGTTCCTCCGAGCATATAAGTGAGGTAATGGCATAGTTTTCTGAGTCATAGAGTTGTAGTCACAAATCTGGGGCCCTGGGTACTGTTCAGAATCAGCTGGACTACTGCTATATTATATTCTTATATACAGATTCCCCAAGTGATGTCTGGAGAAAGACTTGGTGATTAAATACTCCTATATCTTAAAATTTCCATGAATCAAATGTATGTGACCATTTTCCTCCCAAGTCCAGTGTTATTATTATTATTTTTTTTTTTTTAGATTTCTAATGTATGACAAAGGGGAGCCTCATGTTTGATTGGTACTGTCTCCATGAGATTTACCAGATAAATAATACACTAAGAAGCTTGCATCTGTGCATTCCTTTAGTGTTTGTCCTTGTATTTTATTTGTTTTGTTTTGTTTTTGACAGGAAGTAATTTCCCCCTCCCTTTTATGTTCTAACCCATATTTGAGGTGTTTTGCTTTAATGCCCCAATTTATTTTGGCTGCTCTCTCCAAAACCTGCAATCAAAATTTAAGATCACAAAAATCCTTGGTAATCTATTTTCCATTCTTTTCATGCAAGACCATATTTCCTATAACTTATGAGGTTATTTCCTTCTAACCCATATTTTCATTAATGTAAAATCTCCAATACTTCACACAAATGGCTGTTTATAGAGTTTTTATCTCTTCCAGATCTGTCATCTGACTTCACTGACAATTCCATTGGTAATGAGATCTAAGGTAGAAGTGTTTTCAATAAGAATTTTGAATTCTTTGTTTCAGTGTGTCTCATGCATGCTATTAGGCTAATAGTCTAATTGTCTGTCAGCTAGTCTTATGTAAACTCAACACACAAACTAGAGTTATGAAAAAATGCCTCCATGAGATCTTGCTGTAAGACACATTCTTAATTAATCATTGATGAGGAAGGTGCTCTTCCTGAGGTTCCTAGGTTCTGTTAGAAAGCAGGCTGAGCAGTCCACAAGAACAGTAAGCAGCACTCCTCCATGTCCTCTGCATCAGCTGCTGCTTCCAGGTTTCTGTCCTGAATTCTTTCAATGATGAAGAGTGATTCAGAAGTATAAGCCAAAAATAAATAAATACATAAAACCTTTCCTCTCCAAGTTGCCTTTTTAGGCGTTTCATCACAGCAATAGAAACTGTAAGACAAATCCAATATGTCACTGATGCATTTTTCACATGGCATGTCAGTCTGCTTAAAAACAGATACTATTTCATTTTCTTTGAGATTTTAAGTATTGAGCATTGTATATCCTTGGATATGTGTTTATGTATTATTACTGTGTCTGTGTGTGTGTGCGTGTGTGTGTGTGTGTTATACATGTCTAAATGTGTATATGTGTATTGCACTATTCGCTATTGTTTTTTTTATTCTTAAACTTTTACTTTCTCCTACATTAGTTTTCACTTTTGTTAACTATTCTAGAATTTTCATTCAAGTTCAGGTTTCCCAAGTATTGCTGTTCTTGTTGTTTTATTATTTTTTGTTTTGTTTGGATTTTTTTTTGAGGCAGAATCTTTCTATATATCCCTTGCTGTCATAAAATTTACAGTGTAGACTAGGCTGGCCTCAAAATCACAGAAATCCACTGGCCTTTGCTTCCAAACTGCTAAAATTAAAATATGCACAATCATGCCTAGTTGGTTCCAAAGTATTTTAATTTGTGTAATTTACTTTCTACATTTAGATTACTCTCCAAGCCTACTTTCAATATTTTCTTTGAGTTTGGGTAAAAACAAAAGTATATGCATTTTATATACTTATATGAATATTTATATATAAAACATTATTCTAAACTTTTAGGTTTTCTATGGTTTTTATAAGTATTATGTTGCTTTTTGGATTTCCCATTTTGAAATTTTTCTCAATACCAGTTGGATTCTTGATTTCGCATTCAATAAATTACTAAAGTATTTTAGTATTATTTTTTCTTGCAATTAATATTTAACTCGTTTTATTTATACAAATGATTATTTGAGTACCTATTTCAAACTAAAATATTACAGAATATAAACTATCTACTTAGTTTCAGGAAAGTACAGAATTATTCAGGATGATCCCTTTCAGCTTTCTTTCAGTAAAGAACTTTGAAAACTATCGGATTTCAAAAGCCATATTTATATCAGTAAAGTTGGAACAATTGGATCTCCATTACTACACATCTAAGGGAAGAACTTACATTATAAACATTTCTGGTAATATAAATGCATCACTATACACATCACAGAGTGTTATCATTTACTAGTGATTCCCAGGTGTTTTTTTTTCTTAGTATGTATATAGTAAATTAATATCTACTTGGATATATGTATGAGGATGTTATTGATGTCACTCACTTTACCTGTAGGAAATATTTCTTTTTTCCTTTCTCCATAAAAGAATTGTCTAACTCAAAATGTCAATTGAATCAAGACTAAGAATTTATGGTACTCTAATTCATACATGAAATTACAGCTAATTATTTATTGTTAGTTTTGCCTTAGTTGAAAGAAGTTAGCTGGATGCCACAGAATTATACATCTTATACACAACAGTTCCCCACACCCTCCTGTCCTCCTTGTTCTTCTCAATGGCACCTTTTACAGAAAAATTCACTGTCTCAACACAAGTCCCAAGCACCCAGCCTAGCTCCCTTAAGCCAAAAATTTTAAAGGGTGAACTATGAATAAATCTTTCCTACCTTCAGTTGTCTTTTCCATATGTTTCATAGTGAAATAAAACAAGTTAGCAAGTGCAGACTTTAATACTAACTATTATGAAGCAGTCTCCCCTATGATTAAAATCTTCCTTCCATCTTGGAAAAAAGTTGTTTAAGACACAGAATATTATTAAAGGTATTAAAAATCATATGGTCTAAGCCAGTGGTTGTCAACATTCCTCAAACTGTGGCCCTTTAATACAGTTCCTCATGATATGGTTAAGCACAACCATAAAATTATTCTTGTTGTTGCTTCATAAATATAATTTTGCTACTGTATGTATCATAATGTAAATATTTTGGGAGGTAGGCTTTTGTCAGAATGTTTAATCATCACAGGTTGAGAATGACTTGTGTAAATAATCCATCTTAAAGAGAAACTCCTTAACTCCAAGAGCTAAACAACTCAAAGGTGAAATTTCCTGAAACTGGCAAGATGGACTAGGACCCTTCTTCCATAGGCATAAATAAAGGTAAGTGCTATTGAGAAATAGTCATATAAACTGAGTTATCTAGTAGGATAGACAATTTGAGCTGTCTAGAAAAAAGCAGAGACTATCCAAACTGCCTGAAAGTGATTATGTCCAACTCAACTACCTGGAAAGGATGTTCTTCAACCTGTTGAGCTGCCTATAGGTTGAGTACTATGATCCATGCATGCTGCTCTGTGAGTGGTCCCTTAGTCTATAGAGTGCTTTTGGTGATAAAACTATCTTTGAGTCATTTATGTTCCTGTAATACCTATATTGTAATTATTCCAAATAAAAGAGTGGTTTACCAAGTTAGAGGTTGGCTGTATTCTCACATTGATCTCTCATCATTTGTTTATGTGGGGTGAGTAGATATTTGTACATGTCTTCTCAATAACATGACCACAAAACTGGAAATGAGAATGTAGTGTAAATCAAATCATTATGCAAGACCCTTACCTGTTCTCACTACAACCTTTATACAAAAGGAAACAAGGAGTGCTCAGCATAGTGGATGCATTTACAACACAATTCTCAAGCCCAAGTCTTAGAAAATATCACAGAAGAAGCTGCAGAAAGATCATAAGAGATAGAGGGCAAGACAATATCCTGTAAGATTTTCTTCTTCTAGAAATGACAAAGAAGCTATGCAGAAAATAAAGAGGTCATTCCGGAGGTCATACACACACAATAAAACTAAATGCACACACACACAATCACAAGCACACATGCATGAGAGTGCACACACACGCACACACACGCACACACACACACATACACACACACACAAACATTGAGGTTGATTATGAGAGATAGAGGTAGAGACAATAGGAGGATTTGGAAGGAAGAAAGGGAATGAGAAAGATGGTAAAATTATATTTCAATGAAAATAAATTAAAAAAAATGTGTACAAAAGAGAACACACCATAGGCACATGAAATAAGCAGTATCTTGATACTTTTGGAATTAAAAGAACACAAAATATCTAGAAGTCAAAGAGACTATAGGCTAAAAGACACTTAGCATCTTACAGCATTGCAAAGAAAGCTGTTTGGCACACGTCTTGGAAGGTACACCATGCTCAGTCAGGGTATGGCTCTGTCTGTCTTTACTGAACTCTTAACACAATCAACTTGTTTTTATGGACACTGGTTTTCTCATCTATAATAATCTCAGATTGTTGGAGAAATGAGCAGTATGTTTCCTTGAAATGTGGATTTTGAGACATATTATTACAGGGAAAAAAGTAACTAGAAAGGAAAAAAGAGGCAATGATATAATCTTTAGTTGTAATCTCAATTAATAATGAGTTAAAATTTCACAGTAAGGTTTTTGATGTATGTTTAGGCATATGCTCAAAACCAGGCACATACAAAGTAGACATATACATTAAATACTGGATACTATGCATATCTGAGTCAAACAATTTATGTCTGTTTTTTAGTTATCTGTCTAAAGTGAAGGCTAAATAAAGCTTTATCTTTTAATTAGCTGCATCACTTTTTAGAATGAATTTAAATATATTTCATAAATTATTAAGGGATTTGATCTTCTTTTTAATTGGTTATTTAATTTATTTACATTTCAAATGTCCCCCTTTCCACTTTCCCCACTGCAAACCCTCTATCCCATTCCTCCTCCTCTACTGTTTCTATGAGGGTTCTCCTCCACCCACCCTCCCACTCCTGCCTGACTGCCCTAGCATTCCCTATACTGGGGCATTGAGTCTTCACAGGACCAAGGGCCTCCCCTCCCATTGATGCCAGATATGGCCATCCTCTGCTACATATGCAGCTGGAGCCATGGGTCCTTCGGTGTGTATTTTTTGGTTGGTGGTCTTTTACAAGGTTTCTGATTACCAAATTGCATGTCTTAATTAAAGTAGCTTTCATGAGACTAGGACATTTAAGGTTTCATCCTTGTAAGATTTTAAAAATCACATTTTTGTGTTAAAGATCTTCTAGCATAAAGAAAAACTATTTAATCTATAAACATAGTCCATAAAGATATTAGGAACGTTCTGACTTTTGTGAATCATTATAAAACATAATAGTTTCCTGTTTTATTTAGTTTATGAAAAATCTATAGCTTATAAAAATTTAAAACTATAGTATAGTTTAATAATGTTAACAAAACCAAGGCTAAACAAATTTTTAAGGCAGTGATTTTTACAATTTTAATGTTGTAAACTACAAAAAAATTTATAAGTTTAAAATCTTTTAACTGTATTTTTTGTAATAATAAATGATGAAATGAAGGTGTAAGGGTCTGAAAAGAGCTGAAAGAAGATCCCAGACTCAGATATTATTCAAATACAGAGTATTTAATCCACAGAAACAACCAACATGTGGGGGTTAACTATTCTCTAAAATTGCAACCCCATACAAAAGCATGTAGGCCTTCTTACAGGGAACCATGGGAAGTCTCTAAAAGGATTAGGTAATCTAAAATTTCATTGGTGGATGCTAGGGGTTCACAGACTCTACATTCCTATGTCATGAACATTAAGCCATATGATGAAATAGGACTGCCCAGCACAGATGGCCCATTCTGAGATATTTCCACATTTTGGTGGGAGGGGGTTTTATGATCTTGTTCTGGATTTTATGGTCTGTTCCTAGAGCTGGTGTCCTTTGACTTCATTTCTGGGACTTAAAGTGTATTCCTGAAGGTGACACCTTAGGCCTTTTTTGAAATCAGAACTGATTCTTATATGGAGACAAATGGCATTTACATTGCCATTTCAAAAGCAAAATTTTTTTTCTTTTTTTTTTTTTTTTGTTTTTTGGTTTTTCGAGACAGGGTTTCTCTGTGTAGCCCTGACTGTCCTGGAACTCACTTTGTAGACCAGGCTGGCCTCGAACTCAGAAATCCTCCTGCCTCTGCCTCCCAAGTGCTGGGATTAAAGGCGTGCGCCACCACCGCCTGGCAAAAGCAAAATTTTAAAAGTAAATATTGAGCAACAGTATGAACAATTTATCAAGAGAGAAATTATACAAAAATATTATACCAATTTAAATTATCTTTGGAGACCTGCTTCCTTGGTCTGTTCATATTGCTGCTCTTAACCATGATGGTGAAGCCAAGACATCCTGAAACAGGGATCGCTGCCACCCATGTTGCTGCCTTAATTAAGATGGCTATGAAGCTGTTTCCACCTTCTCCAGCCCTTAGCAAAGATGGAGACTAGGCATGTGTTGGTTTTATCTCAGAATAAATTTTCAATTATTAACCCCAAGTTATAGGTATTAATCACGTCCAATTATTTATTTATAAACTATTTCATAAGTCAATAATCCTGTTTTTTGACTCTGGACTTTTAAATATATGCCTGGTCTCAAAAGGGGAACAATTACTCATTTTCAGAGCTAGCAATAAAGTAGAACAATATAATACAACTTCAAAACTATTCATATTTAAATAACAACAGAATCCTTATTAGATTAGATTCAGTGGCCAGAAAACCAAGAGGTGAAATGAGCCCATCTGCCTCTCCCTCCAAGTGCTGGGATTAAAGGCATCAGGTTGAAGAAACAGCACTTATTCACATATTTAAGACCAGAGAGAAACAAACAAGCAGTGGTCATGTACTAGCAATGACATAAGTAGTTCAATGCCGGGCAGTGGTGGTGCATGCCTTTAATCACAGCACTTGGGAGGCAGAGGCAGATGGATTTCTGTGTTTGAGTACAGCCTGGTCTACAGAGTGAGATTCAGGACAGCCAGAGCTACACATAGAAACTCTATCTTGAAAAACCTAAAAAAAAAAAAGATAAGTAGTTAGACATATATTTTAAATTAGCTTTTGTTAATCTGAATATCCCATTATAACCTTGAAATTTCATCATCATATAAAAATATTTTTAACCAGGGTAGAATCACATACACAGTATGTTTCTATTATTATCCCTTAAAAACCATACTTACAATGAATGAGACTTGGTTTTGCTTTCTTAATCTAAAAGCAGACAAAAAAAAATCAGAGAGATCGTTAGGACTAAGAAGTTTTATATGTGTCACTTCATACCATGTGGTAAGGGTAAGTTGGTAAAGTCACATGGCAAGTTGCAAGCCATGTGGCTAATATGGTTGATATTTAAAAGCATTTGCTTTTCCTAGCAGATCTATCCTTATATATATTATAGTTTTTTTCTTAAATGAGCATTGCATCTAAAATACATGTACATATACACAAAGTTAAATCGAAGTTACATACATACATACAAACATACATACATATGCCTTTAACAGGGCTAAATACACATATGTATATTATAAATTAATTTTTAATTGTAAGTCCTTTGTTATATAGGTTTAAAGTCAAATACTGTTGCACATTATATAGATTTTAAATACCATATGAAATGAGCAACTTATAAATCCTTAGATAAGATTTTACAGTGTGATCAAAAGATACTGTTTCTTTTCTTTTTCTATTAGATATATTATTTATTTACATTTCAAATGATTTCTCCCTTTCTGGTTCCCCCCGCCCCGAAATCCCATAAGCCATCTCCCCTCCTCCGGTTCCCTAATTAACCCTCTCCCTCTTACCTGTCCTGGCATGCCCCTACACTGCTGCAGCGAGCCTTTCCAAGACCAAGGGCCTCTTCTCCCTTTGATATCCAACAAGGCCATCCTCTGATGCTTATGTGTCTGGAGCCATGGTTAACACCTTGTGTACTATCTGGTTGTTGTTTTTGTCCCTGGGAGCTCTGGAAGTAGTGGGTGGCTCATATTGTTGTTCCTTCTATGGCGCTGCAAACACATTCAGCTCCTTGGGTCCTTTCTCTACTTCCCCCATTGGGGATCCTGTGCTCAGTTCAATTGCTGGCTGAGAGTGTACCCCTCTGTATTTGTCAAGAATTAGCAGAACCTCCTAGGTGACAGCTATATCCAGCTCCTGTCAGCAAGTGCTTGTGGGCATCGATAATAGTGTCTGCATTTTGTATCTGTATATGGGATAGATCACTAGATGGGGTAGTCTCTGGGTGGTCTTTCCTTCAGACTGTGCTCCACAATTTGTCTCTCGATCTCCTTCTGTGGTTATTTTGTTCCTGCTTCTAAGAAGGACCGGAGTATCCATACTTTATTCTTTCTTCTTCTTAGATATCATTTGATATGTGAATCCTGTCTTGAGTATTCCAAGCTTCTGGGCTAATATCCCCTTATCAGTGAGTGCATATCATGTGTGTTCTTTTGATATTGTGTTACATCACTTAGGATGATATTTTCCAGTTCTGACCATTTGCCTAGGAATTTCATGAATTCATTGTTTTTAATAGCTGAGTAGTATTCCATTGTGTAAATATACCACATTTTCTGTATCCATTCCTCCGTTGAGGGACATCTGGGTTATTTCAAGCTTCTGGCTATTATAAATAGGACTGCTAGGAACATAGTTGAGCATGTTTCCTTATTACATACTAGCGAATCCTCTGGGTATATGCCCAGGAGTGGTATAACAGGGTCCTCTAGTAGTATCATGCCCAGTTTTCTGAGGAACCAACAGACTGATTTCCAGAGTGGCTGTACCCAGCTTGCAATCCCACCAGCACTAGAGGAGTGTTCCTCTTTCTCCACATCCTTGCCAACAACTGCTGTCTCCTGTATTTTTGATCTTAGCCATTCTGACTGGTGTGAGGGGAAATCTCAGTGTTGTTTTGATTTGCATTTCCCTGATGACTAAGGATATTGAACATTTATTTAGGTGCTTCTCAGCCATTTGATATTCCTCAGGTGAAAATTCTTTGTTTAGCTCTCTACCCCATTTTTAATAGGGTTATTTGGCTCTCTGGAGTCTACCTTCTTGAGTTCTTTGTATATATTGGATATTAGCCCTCTGTCAGATGTAGGGTTGGTAAAGATCTTTTCCCAATTTATTGGCTGCCATTTTGTCCTATTGACAGTGTCATTCGCCTTACACAATCTTTGTAATTTTATGAGGTCTCATTTGTCAATTCTTGATCTTAGAGCACAAGCTATTGGTGTTCTCTTCAGGAAATTTTCCCTCTGTCCATGTGCTCAAGACCCTTCCCCAGTTTCTTTTCTATTAGTTTCAGTGTGTCTAGTTTTATGTGGAGGTTCTTGATCCACTTGGACTTGAGCTTAGTACAAGGATATAAGAATGGATTGATTTGCACTCTTCTGCATGCTAGCTACCCGTTGAACTTTTTTTCTTTTGAGAGCAGAGTGCAAAGAAATCAGATATAAAAAAATTTTAATAGTGGGGATATAGAAGTATAAGTGTCAAGCAGAGAAAGTTTGGATATAAAATATTTGAAATTCATTAGTCTGTGGTGGTGAGAATCTGGAAGTCAGGTATGCCAATATATAATGAAATCTGAGTTGACAAGGAAGATCAAGCTTAGGTAGGACAGCTCCAGGAAACCAGGGGGACAGGGGAGGAGCATGCCAGTTCACATGGGCAGGCCAAGAGGCAGAGTCATCTGGAGGAAATAGAGTCCAGAGAGAATTTGGAACCAAATTTCCACAGAAATGATCCACATACCTCTACCGTGTTTAAATAAGCAACTTGGTTCAGAGCAGCCATTTGTGGAAACAGGTGTGTTTGTGTGTGTGTGTGTGTGTGTGTGTGTGTGTGTGTTACAGTACCTATTTCTACTCTGCCTATTACAACTTACAGACAAGATGTTTAAGCAGTGTGGGGATGAAGACATGGCAGAAAGTACCAGGACTTGGAAGAGAAAGGGATAAAGATAGGAGGATAGATTTTTTTTGTTTGTTTTGTTTCATTTTGTTTTTTTTTTTTCATGTTCTCCCATTGCTTGGGTAAAATACTGAGGCCAGATTCTGAGGCCAGACTTGATAAATTTAGAAGCTAGCTGCATCAGGCAGGACACAGTTGCAATAGATGAGATGAGTCCCAAGCCTGGGTAACCTAACATTCTGAGGAACCCAAGGGGGAAAGAATTGAAAAGGAACTATCAGTACTGGTAAATGTTATTTACTCAGACTGGGGCCAGTGCTAGGAGCATGAGCAGATATAGTACAGCCCACACAAGGATTTCTGAGAAGCCAAGTGGTGAAAAATAAAAAGTAATGGAAAAATAAAGTTTCATGCAAGGAAATGATCAGACCAAGCAGAGTTAAAGAGAGGACTTCCCAATTGCCAGTGTTGTGTATGTACTTAGCCATAGGTGGAACAGAAAGCAAATCTGTCATAGTGGGTGGCAGATTGGAAACAGGGCCAACTTCTGTGTCTTAGATATATATCAGGAGAGTCTACGGAGTCTTAGCACAAGTGTTGTAAAATATAATATGGCAAAGGGGTACCTGACAGGCCCCAAGTGTCCAACTGAGAAATTATGCCACGCAGTCGATTTTTTACAAAAAGTGTTTATAAAAGGAAAGGGTAGTAGCCTTCCTATACTCAAAGGATAAGCAGGCTGAGAAAGAAGTAAGAGAAATGATACCCTTCACGATAGCCACAAACCATATAAAGTATCTTGGTGTAACTCTAAACAAACAAGTGAAAGATCTGTATGACAAGAACTTCAAGTCTCTGAAGAAAGAAATTGAAGAAGATCTCAGAAGATGGAAAAATCTGCCATGCTCATGGATTGGCAGGATTAATATAGTAAAAATGACCATCTTACCAAAAGTAATATACAGATTCAACGCAATCCCCATCAAAATCCCAACACAATTCTTCGTAGAGTTAGAAAGAGCAATTCAAAAATTCATCTGGAATAACAGAAAACCCAAAATAGCTAAAACTATTCTCAAGAGTAAAAGAACCTCTGGGGGAATCAGTATCCCAGACCTCAAGCTGTACTACAGAGCAATAGTGTTAAAAATCTCATGGTATTGGTACAGTGACAGGCATGTAGATCAATGGAACAGAATTGAAGACCCAGAAATGAATCCACACTCCTATGGTCACTTGATCTTTGACAAAGGAGCTAAAACCATCCAGTGGAAAAAAGATAGCCTTTTCAACAAATGGTGCTGGCTCAGCTGGAGGTCAACATGCAGAAGAATGCAAATTGACCCATTCTTATCTCCTTGCACTAAGCTCAATTCCAAGTGGATCAAGGACCTCCACATAAAAACAGACACACTGAAACTAATAGAAAGGAAACTAGGGAAGAACCTTGAACATATGGGCACAGGGGAGAATTTCCTGAACAGAACTCCAATAGCTTATGCTCTAAGATCAAGAATAGACAAATGGGACCTCATTAAATTACAAAGTTTTTGCAAGGCAAAAGACACTGTCAAAAAGACAAAGCAGCAACCAACTTACTGGGAAATGATCTTTACCAACCCTACATCTGACAGAGGGCTATTATCCAATATATACAAAGAACTCAAGAAGTTAAATTCCAGAGAGGCAAGTAACCCTATTAAAAAATGGGGTACAGAGCTAAACAAAGAGTTCTCACCTGAAGAATATCTAATGGCTGAGAAGCACCTAAAGAGATGTTCATCATCCTTAGTCATTAGGGAAATGCAAATCAAAACTACCCTGAGATTCCATCTCACACCAGTCAGGATGGCTAAGATCAAAAACACAGGAGACAGAAGTTGTTGGTGAGAATGTGGAGAAAGAGGAACACTCCTCCACTGCTGGTGGGATTGCAAGCTGGTACAACCACTCTGGAAAGCAGTCTGGCGGTTCCTCAGAACACTGGGCATGACACTCCCGGAGGATCCAGCTATACCACTCCTGGGCATATACCCAGAGGCTTTACCTGCATGCAATAAGGACACTTGCTCCACTATGTTCATAGCAGCCTTATTTATAATAGCCAGAAGCTGGAAAGAATCTAGATGTCCCTCAACAGAGGAATGGATTCAGAAGATGTGGTATATTTACACAATGGAATACTACTCTGCAATTAAAAACAATGAATTCACGAAATTCCTAGGCAAATGGTCAGAACTGGAAAATATCATCCTTAGTGAGGTAACCCAATCACAAAAGAACACACATGGTATGCAGTCACTGATAAGGGGATATTAACCCAGAATCTCGGAATACCCTAGACACAATTCGCATATCAATAGATTTCCAAGAAGATGGAACGAGAGACCCCTGGTCCTGGAAAGACTGGATGTAGGGGAATACCAGGACAGAGAAATGAGAGGGGGTTGAATGGAGAAAAGAGGGAGGGAAGAGGGCTTATGGGACTTTCGGGGAGGGAGGAAACGGGAAAGGGGAAATGATTTGGAATATAAAAAAAAAAAAAAAAAAAACTTAGGATCTTTGCTCCAGTGACTGGGAAGTTGGGACAGCCAGGTTCTGAGACAGACAGGCATAATATCCCTTGGGTCTCGGGCGGCTTGTGTGTATGCGGCTCCCAAGTGCTGGGCTGATCTGCAGTAACCAGCCGCCAGCTCTGCTGTGGGACTTCTGCCTGGCAGAGGGATCCCGCACTGGGCGGGAGCCTACGCGCTTTCCTTCCGCAACCTCTGTTCCCACAGACTGCACTGAAGAGACAGGTACCCAGGCTCTCTGCCAATATAAAATCACTTGGGACACGGCCTGTTAGGGCTTCCGTCTGCTCCCAAGAACGGGTCAGCACTGTGGTCGTCTGGGTGCCAAATCTGCAGGCCATCGAGTCTACAGGGTGAGCAGCGCCACGGAGAGTGTGTAGAGGGCACTCCGCCATCTTTGCTCCAGTGGCTGGGAAGTTGGGACAGCCAGGTTCTGAGACAGACAGGCATAATATCACTTGGGTCTTGGGTGGATTGTGTGCACGTGGCTCCCAAGAGCTGGGCAGATCTGCAGTAACCAGCCTGCTAGCTCTGCTGTGGGACTTCTGCCTGGCAGAGGGAAGCCCCCTCCCCCCCAGGAGAGATCACACACCCCTGCACAGGGCAGGAGCCTACCAGCCTCCCTTTGGCTAACTCTGCTCCAGGAATTCACTAGGCTGAGCCTTTGGATGTGCAAGGCCTCCCCAATATAAGATCACTTGGGGCAAGGCACATTAGGGCTCCAAAGTCACTCAGGAGCAGGCAGGCCCCAGAAATCAGTGCCAGGGGAATACTGGTAATCAGGGGGGGGGGCAGAAATAGCTTTGCAGGCTCACAGGAGGTCCAAACAACAGCCAGTGGCAGCAGGACCAACTAATATCAGAGGTATCCAGATGGCAAAAGGCAAACATATGAATGTTACTAACAGAAATCAAAGTAATATGGGACCATCCGAACCCAACTCTCCAACAGCAGCAAGTCCTGGATACCCCACCACACCCGAAAGACAAGATCTGGATTTAAAATCACTTCTCATTATGCTATTAGAGGATCACAAGAAGCACACAAATAAATCTCATAAAGAGTTACAGGAGACCATGAATCAACGGTTAGAAGCCCTTACAAAGGAAACACAAAAATCGCTTAGAGAAATTCAGGAGAACATGGATCAAAAGATGGAGGCGCACAAGGAGACAACACAAAAATCGCTTAACGAGATGAATCAACGGGTAGATGCACTCACAAAGGAATCACAAAAGTTGCATAAAGAAATGCAGAAGAATATGGGTCAACAGACGGATGCCCATAAGGAGGCAACACAAAAATTGCTTAAAGAAATGAATCAACAGTTAGATGCCCTTACAAAGGAAACACGAGAACTGCTTAAAGAAATGCAGGAGACAATGGATCAACAGATGGATTCCCATGAGGAGGAAACACAAAAATCGCTCAGAGAAATGCAGGAGAACGTGGGTCATCAGGAAGAAATCCTGAAAGAGGTAATACAAAAATACCTTAAAGAAATACAGGAAAATACAAACAAACAAGTGTAGGATCTCAGCAAATCCATCCAGGAACTAAAAAAGGAAGTAGAAACAACTAAGAAATCACAAAGGGAGACAACTTTGGAGATAGAAAATATTGGGAAGAAATCAGGAGTCATAGATGCAAACATAAACAATAGAATACAAGAGATGGAAGAAAGAATCTCAGGTGCTGAAGATTCCATAGAAAGCATGGACTCAACAGTCAAAGAAAATGCAAAATGCAAAAAACGTGTAACCCAAAACATCCAGGAAATCCAGGACACAAGGAGAAGACCAAACCTAAGGATTATAGGTATAGATGAGAGTGAAGATTTGCAACTTAAAGGGCCAGTAAACATCTTCAACAAAATTATGGAGGAAAACTTCCCTAACCTAAAGAGAGAGATGCCGATGAACATACAAGAAGCCTACAGAACTCCAAACAGACTGGACCAGAACAGAAATACCTCCCATCATATAATAATCAAAACATCAAATGTATTAATTAAAGAAAGAATATTAAAAGCAGTAAGAGAAAAGGGTCAAGTAACATACAAAGGAAGACCTATCCGAATCACATCAGACTTCTCACCAGAGACTATGAAAGCCAGAAGATCCTGGGCCGATTTCATGCAGACACTAAGACAGCACAAATGCCAGCCTAGACTACTATACCCAGCAAAACTCTCAATCACTATAGATGGAGAGACCAAGATATTCCATGATAAAACCAAATTTTCACAATATCTTTCCACAAATCCAGTCCTGCAATGGATAATAGGTGGAAACCTCCAATACAGGGAGAGAAACAACACCCTGGAAAAAATGAGATAATAACCTTCTTGAATCAAACCCAAAAGTAGATAACCACTCAAACATAAAGATAGCGTCAAGAATGGCAGATGGCAATAATCACTATGCCTTAATCTCTCTTAATATCAATGGTCTCAATTCCCCAATTAAAAGACATAGACTAGCAGACTGGATACGTAAACAGGACCCAGCATTTTGCTGCATGCAGGAAACGCACCTCAGTGTCAAAGACAAACACTACCTCAGAGTAAAAGGCTGGAAAACAATTTTACAAGCAAATGGCCCCAAGAAACGAGGTGGAGTAGCCATCCTAATATCAGATAAAATTGATTTTCAACCTAAAGTCATCAAAAAAGACACAGAAGGACACTACATACTGATCAAGGGAAAAATCCACCATCAAGAACTCTCAATTCTGAATATCTATGCTCCAAATGCAAGGGCACCCTCATTCGTAAAAGAAACTTTACTAAAACTCAAAGCACACATCGCACCGCACACAGTAATAGTGGATGACTTCAACACCCCGCTCTCTGAAATGGATCGTTCAGGAAAGCAGAAACTAAACTGGGACACAGTGAATCTAATTGAAGCCTTGGACCAACTGGAACTAACAGATATATATAGAACATTTCATCCTAGAGCTAAAGAATACACCTTCTTCTCAGCTCCTCATGGTACCTTCTCCAAAATTGACCATATAATTTTTCACAAATCAGACCTCAACAGATATAAGAAGATAGAAATAATCCCATGCCTCCTATCAGATAACTATGGAATAAGGGTGGTCTTCAATGGCAACAAAAACAAAAGAAAACCCACGTACACATGGAGGCTGAACAATGCTCTACTCAATGATAACTTGGTCAAGGTGGAAATAAAGAAAGAAATCAAAGACTTTTTGAAATTTAATGAAAATGAAGCCACAACATACCCTAATTTATGGGACACAATGAAAGCAGTGCTAAGAGGAAACTTCATAGCCCTGAGTGCCGCCAAAAAGAAATGGGAGAGAGCATACACTAACAGCTTAATGGTACACCTGAAAGCCCTGGAACAAAAAGAAGCAAATACACCAAAGAGGAGTAGAAGGCAGGAAATCATCAAACTCAGGGCTGAAATCAATCAAGTAGAAACAAATAAAACCATACAAAGAATCAACAAAACGAGGAGTTGGTTCTTTGAGAAAATCAACAAGATAGATAAACCCTTAGCCAGACTAACCAGAGGGCACAGAGATAGTATCCAAATTAATAAAATCAGAAACGAAAAGGGAGAGATAACAACAGAAACTGAGGAAATTCAAAAAAACATCAGATCCTACTACAAAAACCTGTATTCAACACAACTAGAAAATCTTGAGGAAATGGAAAATTTCCTTGACAGATTCCAAGTACCAAAATTAAATCAGCATCAAATGGACCATCTAAACCGTCCTATAACCCCTGAAGAAATAGAAGTTGTCATTGGAAGTCTTCCAACCAAAAAAAGCACAGGTCCAGATGGTTTTAGTGCAGAATTCTATCAGACCTTCAAGGAAGACCTAACACGAATACTCTTCAAACTGTTCCACAAAATAGAAACAGAAGGAACACTACCCAACTCGTTCTATGACGCCACAATTACACTAATGCCAAAAGCACACAAAGATCCAACAAAGAAAGAGAATCTCAGGCCAATCCTTCTTATGAATATCGATGCAAAATTTCTCAATAAAATTCTTGCCAACCGAATCCAAGAACACACCAAAATGATCATTCACCACGATCAAGTAGGTTTCATCCCAGGGATGCAGGGATGGTTCAATCTAAGGAAATCCATCAATGTAATCCACTACATAAACAATCTCAAAGAAAAAAACCACATGGTCATCTCATTAGATGCTGAGAAAGCATTTGACAAAATTCAGCATACTGTCATGCTAAAGGTCTTGGAAAGATCAGGAATTCAATGCCCATATCTAAACCTAGTAAAAGCAATTTACAGCAAACCGGTAGCCAGCATCAATCTAAATGGAGAAAAACTTGAAGCAATCCCACTAAAATCAGGGACTAGACAAGGCTGCCCTCTCTCTCCATATCTTTTCAATATAGTACTTGAAGTTCTAGCTAGAGCAATTAGACAACAAAAAGAGGTCAAAGGGATAAAAATTGGAAAGGAAGAAGTCAAACTATCACTATTTGCAGACGATATGATAGTATTCTTAAGCGACCCAAAGAACTCCACCAGAGAACTCCTACAGCTGATAAACGACTTCAGCAAAGTGGCCGGATATAAAATCAACTCAAGCAAGTCAGAAGCCTTCCTATACTCAAAGGATAAGTAGGCTGAGAAAGAAGTAAGAGAAATAATACCCTTCACGATAGCCACAAACCATATTAAGTATCTTGGCGTGACTCTAACCAAACAAGTGAAAGATCTGTATGACAAGAACTTCAAGTCTCTGAAGAAAGAAATTGAAGAAGACCTCAGAAGATGTAAAAATCTGCCATGCTCATGGATTGGCAGGATTAATATAGTAAAAATGAGCATCTTACCAAAAGTAATACACAGATTCAGTGCAATCCCCATCAAAATCCCAACTCAATTCTTCATAGAGTTAGAAAGAGCAATTCAAAAATTCATCTGGAATAACAGAAAACCCAGAATAGCTAAAACTATTCTCAAGAGTAAAAGAACCTCTGGGGGAATCAGTATCCCGGACCTCAAGCTGTACTACAGAGCAATAGTGTTAAAAACCGCATGGTATTGGTACAGTGACAGGCATGTAGAACAATGGAACAGAATTGAAGACCCAGAAATGAATCCACACTCCTATGGTCACTTGATCTTTGACAAAGGAGCTAAAACCATCCAGAAGAAAAAAGATAGCCTTTTCAACAAATGGTGCTGGCTCAGCTGGAGGTCAACATGCAGAAGAATGCAAATTGACCCATTCTTATCTCCTTGCACTAAGCTCAATTCTAAATGGATCAAAGATCTCCACATAAAACCAGACACACTGAAACTAATAGAAGGGAAACTAGGAAAGAACCTTGAACATATGGGCACAGGGGAGAATTTCCTGAACAGAACTCCAATAGCTTATGCTCTAAGATCAAGAATAGACAAATGGGACCTCATTAAATTACAAAGTTTTTGCAAGGCAAAAGACACTGTCAAAAAGACAAAGCGGCAACCAACTAACTGGGAAATGATCTTTACCAACCCTACATCCGACAGAGGGCTAATATCCAATATATACAAAGAACTCAAGAAGTTAAACTCCAGAGAGGCAAGTAACCCTATTAAAAAATGGGGTACAGAGCTAAACAAATTCTCACCTGAAGAATATCTAATGTCTGAGAAGCACCTAAAGAGATATTCATCATCCTTAGTCATTAGGGAAATGCAAATCAAAACAATCCTGAGATTCCATCTCACACCAGTCAGGATGGCTAAGATCAAAAACACAGGATACAGAAGTTGTTGGCGAGGATGTGGAGAAAGAGGAACACTCCTCCACTGCTGGTGGAATTGCAAGCTGGTACAACCACTCTGGAAAGCAGTCTGGCGGTTCCTCAGAAAACTGGGCATGACACTCCCGGAGGATCCGGCTATACCACTCCTGGGCATATACCCAGAGGCTTTACCTGCATGCAATAAGGACACATGCTCCACTATGTTCATAGCAGCCTTTTTTATAATAGCCAGAAGCTGGAAAGAACCCAGATGTCCCTCAACAGAGGAATGGATTCAGAAGATGTGGTATATCTACACAATGGAATACTACTCTGCAATTAAAAACAATGAATTCACGAAATTCCTAGGCAAATGGTCAGAACTTGAAAATATCATCCTTAGTGAGGTAACCCAATCCCAAAAGAACACACATGGTATGCAGTCACTGATAAGGGGATATTGACCCAGAATCTCGGAATACCCTAGACACAATCCGCATATCAGTAGATTTCTAAGAAGATGGAACGAGAGACCCCTGGTCCTGGAAAGACTGGATGTAGGGGAATGCCAGGACAGAGAAACGAGAGGGGGTTGAATGGAGAAAAGAGGGAGGGAAGGGGGCTTATGGGACTTTCGGGGAGGGAGGACACTGGAAAGGGGAAATGATTTGGAATGTAAATTAAAAAAATAAAATAAAATAAATTAAAAAAAAAGACTCACCAAAGCATGACAATAAAAAAAAAAACTTAGAAAATAATAAAAAAAAAAAAGGAAAGGATAGAAGTGAGGACCTGAAGAGGGGTAGAGGCAGGTGAGTGGACATGTAGACTGGCAAAGAGATGGGAGTAGATCCAGAAGGGCAGAGTAGCAGGGGCAAAGACAGGAAAAGGGAGAGCCTGGATGGGAACACATGGGAACACATAGAATTCAAGTGGCATGCACCCCTTTTTATACAGGACTATACCTGGCTGCCTCCAGCAATGGTAGTAGGTGATGAACATGATGTAGGCCATTTCTAGGTCTCTGGGAAGAACCTGCTGGACTCACCTGTAAGTTAACAATAATCATGTCTCTTTCTGTCTATTTTAAGTCCTATCCTGAGCATGCATATAGAATATTAGAAAAGATCTCACCAAAATGAAATCCCACTACTTATGCAAAATACATATATTTTGAACATAGCTTGCCATTAACTTATTCTGGGATTTCTCTTATGCTAGATTGACTTGTGCCTCAACTGTGTCTCTTCCTTAATTATTTTTAGTCATTCTACCTGTTTAAACTGTTGCCTCTCCATCCCCTGAAGGAGTACCTGATTCCTTATGGTAGAATACTTTGCTTCACTGATAACTTCAATTTGATTTTCAGATCAGATAAATATTTGAACCTTAGTAAACTGAGTTCCTTTATCTATTGTATGTATATTTTAATAAGTTCTACTGCATCATATTTCTTGATTGAGGTTAGTATCCTAGCTACCTGCAGCTGCTAACAATTTCTAGTTGAACAAAATATTTGTGTAATATTTTTCTTATTCATTTTTTTTTACTATACAAGACAGCAATCTTCAAAGTAGAAATTGAGGCACTGAAGGGTGAAATTGTCAGCTTTGAGATAAGAGAGACAACTGGAAATAGCCCAAATAGATCGTATTTAAGGCTGAGAATACTGTATCAATTAAGAGGTTGCTATTTCACTCTAGAACACACTGCAGATTTGTATTAGTTGGAGTTCTATACAGAACACAACCAAGAGAATACTTTTTTGTTATAAAAGGGGATCTTCAAGATTGTTTCACAGATATATTCTTGGTGGCTAGATCAACAATAGATACCTGCTTCTTGGAGAGACTGAGAATCCTATAGCTCCTCTGTCACAGAGGGCAGGTGACTCAGCTTGCCTGAATTGGTATTGAAGGCAAGAAGGGATCCTAGAGAGCCATTGATTTTCTGTCTACAACAGAAAGCCAAACCACCTGGGCCTCTGTGTCATGGCAGAATACAGTCAGTGGCAATGGCATCAGGATGAATGCACTCACTAACACACATGGAAAGCAGGTAAGGCAGCCCGATACTTTTCCTTGGATCTCCATACTTCTCAGCTACTGTGGCAATGTGTCTCTTGAGGAAGGGTCCTTTAACCCTGAGTTAATCATTCCTGGAAATGCCCTATACATCCAGGCAGTGGCTTTCTTCTTTGTTGATTAGTTCCAAGCAGTTGATATTCGAGACTAAGAGAAACAGGGTCCTTTCAGTGTAGTGGGTGAGTGATGCCTGGAGGTGACTCAAGTGAAGTCACATTTGGTGTTAAAGTATATTAGCTGTTTCAAAAGGAGTGCATTGTCTAGCAGGATGAAATATGTTTTAATTGTAAAAATAAATTTGTCCCTGCCTGGAAGCCCACCACTGAGGAATTATGTGTTTATTACACAGGACGATTGTCTAATAGTTAATCATGAAATCTTTTAGTCCATAGATGCACATCTCTGCAAAACTATGCACCAGGGATTACAATTATGACATGGCATCGAACAACAAACCATGAAAAGAGAAAGCACCAATAATTAAGAAGACAAATGCATAAGATTCTAGATGCTCTACTGCTGAGTCAAATTTGCCCATACAGGGACAAGCAAAATAAAATAAATGCTCATTAGATAAGTGAACTTGAGTGTGAACAGTTTATATTTTGTGCCTATTTTCAATATATTTAGTTATCAACTACTGTTTTTTTTTCTTTTTGCATTTACCACCTCTCTACACTCCATTATTGCTCTCAGTCTCTCTGTCTCCCTTCTTCTCTCCCTCCTTCTGCCCTGTCTCTATCTCTCTCTGTCTCTTTGTCTCTGTCTGTCTGTCTCTCTCTCTCTCTCTCTCTCAATTTTTCTTCTTCATTTCTACTCTTTATTGAAAGATTGTGGATAACTCTTGTTAAGTCTAAAATAAATAGGTCAACTGATACATATTTTGTAAATAACATGCTGATTGGTACTTATGACATCCAGTTTGTGTCCATTGTATCTCTGAATAATCAAATTCTGTTCTCATATAATTTTTGCTTTCATTCTTGTTTGGTTTCAGATGGGAACAAGGGGCTGAGGTGCATATTTTACATACTAAAATATACCTGTCCCTCAGGTACCCCCAATATTCTTCATTCCCTTGACTGTCTACCCTGTCCCAACCTTGAATTTACCAGCCCAGGGATTAGACCGCTCTTGCCCGCACAGGCTCTTTGCTATATAACTCAGACATTTTTTATTTTCCTGCTTTTTCTTCTCCTTCCCACTTCTCTGTGCATGCATGCTTTCTCTCTTTCTCTTCCCCATCCCCTCTGTCTCTTTTTCCATGGTGACTTCCCTGGTCTCCTTGGGGCCAGTAAACTCACCCACCTGCAATCAGCTTCCTAATAAATCTGCTTACACACACACACACACACACACACACACACACACACACACATACACACACAAACACACACATACGCACACATACTACTCTGGCTTGAACTAGCTTATTTTACCTGCAGAGAAATAACTTATCAATTCTTATGAAAATATTCTAAAAATATTTAAAATTGGAATTTCTCCCACTTGTGAAATCTGCATGTAGTTCTGTTACATATCTATTAACATGTCTCACAGGACAGAAGGTTACAGATTTCTTCCTGCTGTTCTTCCTTCCACATTCCTTCTTTATAGTCTTCTTTCCTTTTCTCTACTAATTTTTCTCTCTTTGTGATCAGGACTCATATGACCTAGGCTAGACTCAAACTTCTTTTCTTTTTTTCCCCTTTTTATCTCATCTGTATTTGTCTTTTAAAGCAGAATGTGATTGGGCACTATTATTTCCATTCCCAAACCTTGCTGAATTACAAGACCTAGGGAAACTTACTTATTACGCAACAAGAATGACCTTGAATTCTAGAATCTAATCCACATAGCCTGTGCTGAGATTTTACATATCCATTTTCATTTTCACTTTTATCTGGTGCTAGGAGTTCGAATCCAATGCTTCAATTCCTTGCATGCTTGGCAAGCATGCTATCAGTGATCTACATCTTCAGCCACAGGCTACATTTTCAAACACATCTTCGCTTCACTCTTCAACTCCATTATCATGGCCAATGGGCATTTTGGTTCCAGTCGTTGTCTATTTTTTATGATGATCACTATTTTTAATGGATTAGGATAGGGCTGGTTCTCTGAAATACAATAGCAGACACCCAAATATATTTTAATAGTGTAAGAGAGTCCCTAGAATGAGTGTCATAAGAAAAGGTATTGTGTAAAACTGTTTATCTTCTGAAAAGTTTGGGCATCAGTCATAGAACTCATAGTTGGAAGACTGAAAACATTAAAAAAAGTATTCATTTATTGAGTTCATATTCTAAACACCGTGGCTGAGACAATCATAGGTATAGATGTTTGGTTAAAGACCAAAATTAGTGGTCAAGAGGAAAGCCAGAAGTCAACTGAGTAACTGAAAAAATAGAATGGATCGGGATTTTAGGTATCTTTTGATCTTAAAATTTAACCACTGCCATGAACATCAGCTCCTCTTTATTACTGTATGCTCAGACAAAATATCTCTATAGGTAGTTAATATAAAGTAAGAAATAAGTTCTAATATAAAATCATTTTTATAATATGCTTGTATTCTACTTTTACATATGCCATCAACTGGAATAAGATCTCCTGATCTCCATGCAAATAGAGGAGGCAGTGTATTTATCATGTTCATTCTAATGCTAAATAGGCAGCCTGAGCCCTAGATGAGTGTCAGTGAATTTTGGTTGGATGAGTGAAAAATTAATACCAGATAGCAACAATTTTGAGCTCCTTCAAAAAATTAATGTGATTATGATGAAACTGCCCAGAAGTTTCTACTGAAATATTTTACTGAGCTAGATAAATTAAGATGACAACAGTTCCTTCCTCCAATTCACAAACCTGTATCTCTCTGCCGGGTATGATATCAGCAGCATCCTACAAGGCACACAGTAAACCTCCAGTGACTTTGGAGATAAGTTTCCAAAGAAGTGCTTTTTCCAGGAGAATGATTTCATGCTGAATTCCACTCACTTCTGACAGGGGCTTACACTATTCCCTGAAGCAGTAGGCGCTGCCTAACAGCAGCCAAGAAAGTCAGCAACTGCAGGGAGATTCCCCTACCTGCTGTTGATAGACCAGTTTTTAGAATGGAGCTTATTGATCCTTTGTAAGTGAGTGTTGCAATTGCGAATTCTCCCTCCATGATGTGGAAGCAAAATCCGCCCTAAGAGAAGCTGAGCCTGCCCCACTAAGCTGACTCTATTGAATAACTTGACAAGGTCTCCCCATTCTTTAGTGATGAATTCCTGGAAAAAAAGCCCTTCCAGTAAATGCAAGCCCATTTGGAGTGAATCATGTAGTTACCTATCTCTTGCAGATGTGGGTCCATTAAGCAATATCTTTGAGGAGGGGAAGTACTATGGGCTTAAGCATCAAAATAAATTACTTGCTTAAGATGTCTGCTTAGAAAATTCTCAAAGTAAATTCTGTATCATAAAATCAGCTGTTCTCAAGAGGTAGAAAGTTTTGTAGTGGTAATTAGATGCTATAAGAGCAAGCACCAGTCTGATATAGAATAAAACTCCACACTGTAGTAGAGTTCAGAAATCACTTGGTGGTCTATGGGTTCTTAGATTCCCACAAATTTCTCGTTATATATCTTCTGTTTGCAAGTAACCTCTGACATGAGCCACTGTCTGACTTACTCTCACACAGTTGTGTGCTCATAAGAGTTTAAACTGTAGCAGTTGTATGTAGATCCTGTGGCTAGAATCAGTACTGGTAACTAGGGTAACTGTGCAAGCTAACTGGTTGAGACAGAACTGATATCCAGGGACTCAGTGAATATATTTATATGGTAGCTATGCTAGCTTTTAATTTTATTTCCTGTTTGTCAACTTGTTGCAAATTCGAGTTATCCAAGAAGAAGAGGACACAATTGAGAAAATGTCTCCAAAACATTGACCTGTAGGGATGCAGACACACATAGCCGACCATTGGACTAAGCCCAGGGATCCCAATGGAAGAGATAGGACTGAAGGTGATGAAGTGGATTGCAACACTATAGAAAGAACAACAATATCAACTAACCAGACCTCTCAGAGCTCACAGGGACTAGACAACCAACCAGAGTATACATGGGTGGGTCCATGGCTCCTGCTACATATGTAGCAGGGGATTGCCTTATCTGGTATCAGTGGGAAGGGAGATAATTGTTGCCCCATCGAAGGAGGATGCTAGAGGGGTAAGGCAGGAGTCGGTAGTGGGGGAGTACCCTCTTAGGGCAGGGGGAATAGAATAGTGGGTTTGCAGAGGGAATACCAGAAAGGGAGACAACATTTGAAATGTAAATAACTAAAATAACAACAACAACAACAACAACAATAATAATAATAATAATAATAATAATAATAATAATAATAATAATAATAAATGTTGGTCTTTAGGAAACCCATGGGTTAGATTTTTAATTAGTGCTCGATGTGGGAATGTATATGTTGTTTTGTGTGGTTTCACCTGTGGGAAAGAAAGAAAGGATACTGTGCAGGGCATACATACAAGCCAGTAAATGATACTCCTGAATGGTCTCTGAGTCACTCCTCCCTCCATGTAGCTATCTCACTTAAGTCCCTGCCCAAATTACTTTCAGGAATGGACTATTGCCTAGATTTGCAAAATGAAATAAGCCTTTTTCTTTCCAAGTTGTTGTTGATCATGGTGTTTTATCACAGCAATAGAAACTGTTAAGTAAGACAGAAATTGTTACCAGGTTTGTGAGATATTGCTGTGACAGATCTGATACGAAATTTTATGGAGAATTGTGGGAGGAGTTTGGAATGTTGGCTTCAAAAAGCAAGTGAGTACTCAGACCTTAATGGTCTGTTCTGTGGGAGTTTAGACAATAAGAATACTGAGATAAATGCAGATGATAAAGGCCTGGCTGGTGACTTTTCAGAGGAACAGAAAGACTCTATTAGGGCAATTTATGTAATATTATGAATTAAAGATTTGTGGTTCAGGTCAGCTGGGGCTGAAAAATCAGATGGGATTAACAAGAGACCAGAACTATAAAGTGAAACCTTGGCTTTGCTGGGATAATTGATTCTGGTTAACTAGAATGGATAAATTAGCTGTGATGAGAAAAATACCACCATCATTGAGGGGAAATCATTGGGGAGAATTTCTTCAGGATCAGTACACAGATGCTGTGGCACAGAAGAGGATAAGACTGTACCTTGCATGCTGTGGTACAGAGGGGTATTAGAGTCTACCTTGAGCTGCCAAACTTCATAATGCCTTAGAATTTCCTGGGTGGTATTGGTTTGGAAGGTGTGAAATGGTCATGGAAAACAGTGGAGGGTTGGCATTGTTACTAATTTGACACCTCCACGGCCAGTCCAAGGACAGCTATGATAGCAGGACACTTTATCACCTGCTGTAGAAAGGCAACACATTCCCACAGTCACCTAATGTGGCATGTCCCTTTGTACTTCTGATACATGTCCTAATAAAAGGTCTCACTCCTCCTTCCCCTGCCCTCTTCCCTCCTCCCTTTACATCCACTAGAGCCAATTTCTGTATCCCTTCCCCCCTCCCTGAATAAGAGAGATCTTTTTGTCTCCCAGAGAGAGGCCTGTTGCATGCTGTTACTTTATGGATCCTGTTGCATAGATCCAACAGGCACTGGATGGGAGAGACCAGGGCAGGTGAGTCCCAGTTGCACTGGAGATCTCCACCTTGTGGAGATACCAATACTATGACTGAGCACCATTCTGTATGTTGGTTTTGAGGGATCCATGATGTTTTTACATGATGTACAATGACTTCTGATATCACTCTTTTACAAACCTATCCAATTCATGAATATTCAACTGTGGATTATTTTGTCATCACATATTGCATAGAATGTTTTCTTCCATCATTTAAACAAAAGAAGTAAGATTGCTGCCTGCTTGTGTATAGGAAGCATGTGCTTATATTTGGCTATGGAGGACTTTGACCTATAGTGGATATAAAGCCTCTTGATGATTTTACAGACTCCTGTTTTAATAATTGGAAATGGAGATCCTGTTTATGATTTTAAATTTCTATTAATTTATCTATTGGGCTTCTTTGTTTTATTATACCAAGAAGACACTATATAACTCCATATTTTAAGTTAACAAGTTTTCTAAGAATTTTGCTTTCTTGTATAAAAACAGAAGAATCATTTATAGCAATTATATTTGTTTGTGCATATGCATGAATGAAAACATGTGAGCTTTCAATGTTGACAGGTCCTCTTTGGAGACAGACTGGGTTTGCATATATATGCTTCCACACAAGGTTCTGTCTACATATTCTGTGAACACAGAGGTTCTTTCTATGTGTTTCTGCCATGGAACCCATGCAACCACTTCGCTGAAGCTATTGTCTGCTTTTCATAGAGTCATTTAAAACATTTTGCACTCTCATCCAACCATTGAACTGAGCACAGGGTCCCCAATGGAGCTAGAGAAAGGACCCAAGGAGCTGAAGGGGTTTTCAGCGCCATAGAAGGAACAACAATATGAACCACCCAGTACCCTCAGAGCTCCCAGGGACTAAACCACCAACCAAAGAGTACATGGAGGAACCCATGGCTCCAGATACATATGCAGCAGAGGATGGCCTTGTTGGATATCAAAGGGAGGAGAGGCCCTTGGTCCTGAGAAGGCTAGATGCTCCAGTACAGGGAAATGCCAGGACAAGGAAGCAGGAGTGGGTGGATTTGTGAGCAGGGTAGGGGGGATGAGTTAGGGGAATTTCCGGGGGAGGTGGCATGGAACCTGGAAAGGGAACAACATTTGAAATGTAAATAAATAATATATCTAATAAAAATTCATTTTGGCATTGAGATGCACATTTCTCAGTTTCTATTTTGAAGCCACTGTGTGAGACATGTATAAGTACCTGTTTTTACACAGTTCTGCACTGAAAGAACAAACAAATTAATATGCATTTTATCAAACCTTTTATCAAAAGGGTATAAAACTTAGGGATAAATGATCCGCATGTCCAAGGATCTTCTAATATTTCTGAGATTTCAACAACCCATATTATTATCTTTTGTATAAGATATTCTTAAATTGACAAACCTCTTCTACCCTTTGTAGCTCCCAACTCATAACAGCCAGTTGTAAAACTCAAGTTATACCTTCACTGAGACTTCAGAATACAAAACAATCTGACATTTTATTTCATTTGCAAATGTCTAGAATAATTATTACATATATGTGTTATGGAGTGTGCATGTTTACTTTAGAACTGATAAAGAGGAAGTAAGCTTCCAGCAACTCCCTTGTATTATAATGTGGCTCACTTACTTTCGCCTGCATTTCTGTGGTTCATATCAGAAACTTCTGAATCCTGTGCAGTACAGAATATGAGGAAATTGCTACTGAGTGCATAGAGTTACCACTGAAACCAAAACAAGCTGCAATATTCACTGTATGATTTAGTGTAGAAGTCAAATAAAAATGTACATATCATGATGGAGGGAAGGCATGGACCCACAGAATAAATAATTTATGAAATGAACTTCCAATAGCACATTTGGTATTACTTCACTTTAAGAATACATTATTATATAATATGATTTTGCTACAATGTATGCAATAAATTATATAAAAACAGACAATTAAAAGAATGGCTACGCTAAGAGAGAAACAACAAACAAGGACATGTTAACTAAGGACAGAACAACTATTAATAGACAGCACTCTTGTGTCTTTTCTTAAGCTTAGGAAAGTAGTTTAAACTTCATTGCTTTCAGAATGATGCTTTTTGTATTGAGAAACAGATAAAATATGAAGAAAACATAAAGCTATAAAATGGATGTTATATAGTAATATTTCTTTCACTGGTTTCATATTTTCTGTCAATATACATAGATATGACACCTGGCTTGATATAACTGACATGACAACCATAAGACCCAAAAGATTCTTCATTTTCATAGTTTAAAATTCTTATATTATTTGATAATTCCATGAATTTATGCTATGAAATTCAGGAATCATTCCCCTTTCTCTTCCCCTGAAACCTTTTCTATTCAAATGCTGCATTTATCCTGTGTTTCCTTTTTGTTTATGCCCCAGTAAGTATAAAGAAAGGTTTTTTTTGTACCACATGGGTAAAAAGTCACTTAAGTTGGTCCCAAATGTACTGACCTTGAGCATACAGTGATTGTCCTGCCTCATCCTCCAAAATGCTAGGACTACAGGCCATGTGCTTCCAGGCATGGCTCAGAGACAAAAGACTCAACTGCAAGTTTAAAGAAAAAAAAGACATGCTTTTTAAAATGATCTTTCTTACAGTTACCTTCCATAAAATCTGATGTCATGATATTATATTGTTACTCTGTAAAGGTATTTTTATGTCAGCTACAGAAATTATGATGTCTACTGCTATAACATTTGTCCTTGATCCACAGGGAAAAGCTTCTAAAGAAAATACAGCCTCCGATCACAGGTTAGTGTGATAGAGCAATTACAAAGAGTGGTATGACACTCATAAGTCTTTCTCTGGGATGCGCGTGTCCTTCTGTGACCCTCATCTTATTCCTAGCAGATGAGTTTTCCATTGCCGCCATAACAAATTATCGCATGCTTAATAGCTTAAAACAAGATACATTTATTATAGCATAGTTATTTAGGTCAGAAGTTACACACAAGTATCATTAGGCTAAAATCAAAGTGCTAACTAATCTCTATTATTTTTTCTTTATCTCTTTTAGTGTTGGAGGTTCATGGAAAAATCTCTTTTGTGACTATTCTGTTTGTAGAGGCAACTCATATTTCTTGGTTCCTATCTACCGCCACTATATGGCATGTCTGGTATAGTGTTACTTATAATTATTGGTATTATAGCAGCTCCTGGTACAAGATACTGCAATGTCCAAAATTTAAAGGCTATATTGGAGTGGTTCTATTTTCTTAGTCAAGGATGGTAATGGGGAAGTACGAGAATAGAAATCACTTTTAAAAATAATTTATTTTTATTATTTTTAAGTTATGCACAGTTTATCAGTGATAGGAATGTGGGTGCAGATTTTGATGGCTAGAGACATTGGATGTGAGCACCCTGAGATTAGTGCAAGGAAACTAGCTCCGGTCTTCATCAAAATCAGTATGTGCTCCTAAATGTTAAGCCACCTCCCTAGCTCCTGAGAACTAATCATGCTGTCTAGGATCTGTCCACCTGATCAGTCCACCCATCTTAATCACATTCACTAGGTTCATCTTCATTGTAGCCTTGGGGATTAAGATTCCAAGCATAAATTTTAGGGAATGTTTCCAAATTATGGTTTCTCTTTGGCTGGGCTTCCACTTTTGAAATATAACATTAGTCTGACCATTCCTTTTGTTTTGTTTGTTAATTAATTAATTAGTTAATTAATGTACATCAAATGCTGCCCCCTTTCTGGTCTCACCTCAAAAAGGCTCTTCTTCCATCCCTCTCCCTTTCCTCTTTGAGGGTGCATTCACCCACCTCCAGTTTACCTTCACCCTGGAGCATCAAGTCTCTGCCAGGATAGGCACATCATCTTTCACTGAGGCCAGAAAAGGCAACCCTGTTTGGGAACAGATGCCACAATCGGGCTACAGTCTTAGGAAGGGTATGTGCTCCAGTTGTTGAGGGGCCCACTTTGAGACTGAGTCGCAGCTAAATATGTGTCAGCATCCTTGTTTAGGCCAGTGTGTATTCTTTGCTTGTTTGTTCAGTCTCTGAGAGCTCCCAGAAGTCCAGGTTAGTTGAGTCTGTTCTCCTGTGGGGTTCCTGTCCCCTTTAGGGCCTTCAGTTCTTACTCTAACTCATAAGAGTCCCCAGTGTCTGTCCAATGTTGAACTGTGGGTATCTGCATCTGTTTTGGTTAGCTGTGCTGCTGGGTAAAGCCTTCACAAAGGAGAGTTATGCTAAGATGTCCCTTAACGAAAGAATAAATTCAGAAAATATGGTTCATTTACTATTCAGCTATTAAAAACAAGGATATCATGAATTTTTCTGGGAAATGGATAGAACTAGAAAATATCATTCCAAGTGAGATAACCCAGAACCCGAAGGACATACATGGTATATACTTACAGATTAATGGATATTAGCCCAAAAGTACAGAATACCCATGATGCACCTCATAGACCCATTCTTTTGTCTTTATAATTCCATTCCAGAACATGAATGAGAAAAAATTTCCACATTTAGAGCTTATGCGTTTTGACCATTTCCATCACCAAGTAAACAAAAATTACATTCAGCATAATCTCCCCAATCTATGATGTTAAATTGACCTAAACTGTCATTATTTTTGTGTGCATCACCTAAAGGTCTATAACCTAGGTGTAGATATCTTCAGGGAAAAAGGCATGATGAAAAAGGCATGTGAGGTAGCCTAGCAAGGTGAAGCTAAAGGCTTGATGCCAGGGAGACTGTGAAAGGACAGTAGGGCGGAATATATCTCAGAATCATGTCGAAATTCCTTCCACATATAACTTAATTTTAAAAATGTATTCTGATCACAGCTTTTCCTCCTCCAACTGCTCCTAGATCCTTTTTACTTTCCCATTGTCCCATATTTTTAACACAACACAAAATTGCATTTAATCTTTGACATCAAACAGTTTTGTATCGACCTTGCAAGGAAAAGAACCAAGGGTCTCTTAGTTAAACTCATACTATAGCAACACTGAAAGCATGAGATATTCAAAAAGTACTGATAGTTTAAAATCAGCTGCTAGCAGAGAACTATCATTTGCCACAGGTTATAGGACTTGGCCATTTTGGAAGCACAGTTTGGATTCTTAAGAACAAACAACACTGCCTCAACAGGATCACTAGAAAATTCTGTTTTTTTGTAAACAAAACTAATTTGGTACCTTTCAGATAAGCTCGATTTCAATATGCTGTCACCTAGGGCCACAGAGAATTTTAGAAGAAAGCCAACTGGTAGAAATAGATAGGGTTATTTACTCTCAAGGTATCTTTGCCCTGTAAAATGAGAGTTTTATAGCCATATATGCAAAACCTTGTGAATGTATTACTGATGGGCCTCTTTACCTATGCAAAAAGACATTTGCAAAAGAAGTTTTCCTATGACTCTCAAGTTTGTTCATATTCACAGAGAGACTTAATAAATCTAGTACCTGGTTTTGTCTAAGTGTTCATTTGCTACACATTTGGAGAAAAGTGATAAAGTATTAGTCTCAAGGAAGAAATCATTTCCACAACAAAAAATGTGACATATTCAGTCGAAACAAAACTATTTCCCAAATGATATATACACATTTTTATGACATAAATACTATTGTAAGATTGTTGTTACTTTATATTACTATTGTTAAGAGTTTCCTAAATCTTAATGTTCTAAATTGGTATTTTATTTTTAAAAAGTGAGTTATGTATTAAGAAAGAGGTTGAAAAATGAGTTAGAAACAGATCCTCTATACACCAATGTCCTTCTGTTTCTAATGAATTTTCTTGTCTGTCGAAAAAAAATTGATGGTCATTAAAATGTTTCAGTAAATACAGGTGCATGAAGATGTGGTTTCCTACATAGTAGAGAGAAATAACCCTCATTAAGTATAGTTAAAATATTTTAATAAATACCAGCATGGGGTTCTTTCCTGTCTTAGACCATCTATGTTACTGAATAAAGGATTTACAAACATATTTTTAATATGTCTTATACAGTACAATAGCTGGGCAACTAACTGCTTACCCCCATGCTGTAATCTACCTTCTACCAATAACTCCAAGTTATTACTTACTAACATCAATATTTCATCTGGGATTCTCTTAACTCCAATCAGCCCTCTAGGATACATTCTCTTGGCCCAGAGGCCAGGACATTCTCTTTGTATCTCTACTCCATGGTGGCTATGTCTGTTTTCTACACACCCTTTATGGTATAGAGGCCTTCTCTCTCCTGCTCCTTCCTTGTGGTCTCTAACACCAGAACCTATACCTGCCTATACTTCTTGTCCCCAAATATTATCTGCTGGTATTTTTATTTACCAGTCAGAATTAACTGGGGGCAGGATCCCAGAAGCTAAGTGTAGCTAAGCTAACTCCAGATCTTGTTACCATTACAATAAATAACAGCAAAAGACAAAACCTCAACACATAAGTTATCCTTTAACAATTCACATAGGATTGTTGCTCCTCTACACACACATGCACACATACGCATGCACACACACAAAACAACAAAGAAAAAGATAAACAAATCTGGTGTGTATCTAACTGAGTTCTAAACCACCTGAGATGTATGATATACTGAAAATATTATGTATTAGAACAGGATGCTCAGTGAAGAAGTTCTGAGTATATTAGAGGTCATCGGCAGCATTGGAGATTGTTCTGTTCTGCCCCATGGAGGGAAGTCCATGTAGCAAGAGAAAGATAACAGATAAGTGTCATAAGTTTTCAAAGAAAGAAGTATCAGATTGTGTGTGTGTGTGTGTGTGTGTGTGTGTGTGTGTGTGTGTGTGTGTGTGTGTGTGTGTGTGTTTGTGCCTATGTAATAACTTCTGAGGTTATCTACATGGGACACTGACAACATCAAATATACTCACAAAATCCAAAGGTTTCTATACATACAAATCTATTAGTCCATGATTTGTCCAGTATAGATTCAAGGCATAAACAACATAATTTCTAAAATGTCTTAAAGGAAAATCTTTACATTAATGAAATTTGGTATTATATTTTAGCGAATTTCCAATGCCATTATTATACCAAAATCTTACTAAGCCACTTTAAGATATTTCCGTTTGAGCTGGAAAGACGACTCATCTGTTAAAGGCTAGACTCACCACCAAATATCATAAACATGATTTATTTTCATTAATATAGGAGCTCTCATTCCACTGTTGCTTTAACTTTGGTTAAACTACTGAGGCATGTGTAAGTGCTTGTTCTACCTGCCACATGAGGCTCCAGAGGTTGTTTTAACCTAACTTGAGAATATGCCTTTCTAGACATCTGATCTGCTAATGCAATAATCTTGGGATTCCTGTCCTCTAGAACTGTGAAACATGATTTGTGTCCTTTAACTATCACTCATCCCATGACAATTTCTATAGTAGTCTCTACTGGTTAAGAGAGCTTAGTAATATAAAAAAAAATTCCAATGTCCTTATAAGGTTATCCCAGTTTTTGGCTTCTTCCTTTATAGATGAAGCAGAGACAAGTTCTGAGGTCCTTTTCTTGGAATGCCTAAACCTGAATATACACTGATCAGGAAATTGTGATATGAAGTCCAGATGTGTGGGTCCACAAGATCTCTGTCCAGTAGTGATTGGTTGAGGGAGGAAATTTATCGGAAGATTTCATGTTATAGCTCTTTGAGATAACATTAAATGAAACGGCTGCCTCAAGATTTCTTAGGATAAAGAGTCATTGGCTGAGGCTTAAATTTCTGGGGTTAATTCATTTGCATGAAGAGGTATTCCAGGGAGTTGAACCTGTAATTTTGCCAATGATTAAGTCACATTCCTCAGGCAATGTGTGGGTTTTGGAGATCCCCAGATATGGTAGAATAGAGGAAGCCCTGATGGGAAAGGGAGTCCCCTGGGCTCATGAGAGCTATCCAGATATGATAGACGTGGATCTTAAGTAGCAGGGTTTCCCAAGATAGGGTGTCCCAAAAGATGAGAAACAGCTTGCACATATGAGGAGCAAGAGCATCCATGACTAGCACATGTCATCTCCTAAGATTGTAATAAAGTCACCAGACATCAAATCATATTAAACATAATATGGAAAGAGGACTTGGAACACCATTTCTTCTGCAATGGGGAGTTTTCTTTATAATTTTATCTCAAATATCTTACTATTTAGGGCATATTAAAGGTCATGTTGAACAAAGACAATGCACTAATAGAAGATGTACTTTCCTGGCTAAGAAAACCTGACACTGGATCTAGATAAGCTTTTCAGAAAACAGCCAGTGAAGTTTAAATTTTTAAAAGGTAGGAAGTTCTGAAAATATCTTGAACTTCTGATTCTTAGTAATAAGATATTATCGCTTCTCGGCCTTTTGGGTAAGATCAAGTGTAGTAATAAGATATTAAATGACCAGACAATAAACAAACAAATTTATTCCCAGATGTGTTTCTAAAGTAAACAAAAACAAATGTATTATCAAAGGCTTTCATATAAGTGTTTGTACATGCTGTATGTATAATTATACAGAGCCTAAATATTTTACAAGAGGTACTTTGATAAATAAATAAGGATACATCATTGTTTAAAACATTACTCAGAAATAAAAATCACTATAATATTATTTTAATACCTACCATTATTTGCATTAAATACGACCCTTTGTAGGTTGCTCATATTCCTTTGGATGATATTCCTCATGTGCAAACTTTGGAAGTACTAATTGGACTGAAGAAATTAAAGCAAAGCAAAGCAAAACAAAAATACCCCCAAACAAAGACAATAACATAAAAGAACTTAAGTTGGGAAGGGAATATTCCACATAGGAGATTTGAAAAGAGTTTAAATGACAATTTTGGGCATGTTAATAATCAAAAGACATTGTATACTTTATACAGGTGTATGTTCTCAAGATTATGAAAAAATACATTTTAAAAATAAGGAACTGCTGGTACATGAAACAAATGGGATAAATGCCAGAAACTGGGTACAAAGTGTGTGTGTTTGGGGGAGGGAGAAATAGGATACTTACAATCTAGGTCTGTGGAACTGTGGATAGTATGAGGATAGAGAACACATCATAATTAAGTAGCTGAGTTGCCTCCTCATTGACTCAGACGTGAACTCATGGACATGAAGAAAGTATATAATTATTTCTGCATGGTTAAGAAAATTATATTCACTGTATTTAGCTCACTGTATTAAAAGTGGTTGAATTTGAAAGTAGCATATCTATAATGTAAGTAAGATTGAAGAGTACCACAAAATTTGGTGCTTGATCCTTTAAGATTAGATTGATTATGTAAGAAGAGATATAGGATACATGAAAGCTATTCATCAGTCTGCCTGTTTATCTATCTATCTATCTATCTATCTATCTATCTATCTATCTATCTATCTATCTAATATCTATCTACCTATCTATCATCTATCTACCATCTATTTCTATCTTTCTGTATAGCAACTGTATAACCCAGATTGATCCACTCAGAATTTCTTCCATGAACTGTTAGTCTCCAATAATATGGGAAAATAAATTTTGTTAGCTAATAAAACAGTCTTTGTCCATTTTCTATGGCAACTTGAGATGTCTAATACAAGAAGAAGTCTGCCTGTTAAAGGCCTACTAAACTCTGTATTTTAAAGCACACATATTTTGTTATTTGTAAATCATACTTCAGTAAATGTTTAATAATGAAAGCACACTGTTATTCATTTGATTCATTGAAAAAAGTGGATGATTAGGGCAAGAAAAATGTATAGTTACTATCTCGACATAAATTCATTTGAGATCAGAAATAAAACAAATTAAACAAAACCTATTATGTATTACTGGCAAGCAAAAGGAATGCCCACATATATTAAAGATTTTAAGTTGTTAGATGATGGAGAAGAAGAATGAGTTGATACCCAAGTTTCTGGACTAGTGACAAGATAAATAACACTGAAATTTAACTGGAATATGGAGAATAATGCAATATATGAATTGGAGAAGGATGGAGCATTTCAGAATGACAGGTGTGCATTGTCTTGCTATTCTGGAGACCTCTGTGGTAAAGGCAAAAGGCACTGAATTTCAGAATGAGTTCTTGCTTGTCTATAAACTGGAGAGTCATTAGCATTAAAATGAGAATTACAGTTATGTGAGTGGATTAGATAATTCATTTGGAGATATCTGATAAAGGAAAGAAACAACCTGAGAACACTTATATCCATGAATATTTATGGGATAGAGAGAGGAAGCCTATCTGTGAAGGAGGAACAGAAAGGTGAAAAAGTGAGTGAAGAAAAAAATGGTAAATAACTGAAGTCAACAGAATATGGACTTTTCAGAAAGGCAGCATCAATAGCATCAAATGCAAACTTGGCAAAAGTATCCATTTAGATCTGAAACACTTTATTAGACTTGGCACTGAAAATTGGCATTTTCTGGCATCAAGAAAAAGAAACACTGAACTAAAACTCAGATATCTGCATATATGTGCAATTAAGTGCTAGCTGCTGTGGAGTACATGACAATCATTTTACCCCCCCTATCCCATGAACCCACACATCTACACTTCAAAGAAGATAAAATTCAGGTTTAAAGAGGAATTCATTAATAATCATTAAGCATTATACATGTATGATGAATAAGTTTTTGTATGCTGTTTAATGAACTAGTCCCTTTTGTGGACATTCAAATTTTAAATGAATATAATTATCAATTTTACCAACATTGGTTAATTGCTACAGTAGCAATAATATCAATTGCTCTGTTTTAGCTCAATAAATTTATTTGTCTTATCTATGTACACATGCAGCCTCAGTTTGCTATGTATATATGCTCATTCATTCATGGTATGCTATGATACTATGCCTTGAGAATAGTTTCTGGTTCAATCTAGCATTGAAAGAGAAAGCCAAAAAAAATCAACTATTAGGAATGACATGCTTTGCTTCCTATGCTGTAGGTCAAGGCATCTTGTACATTGTGTTGATATAATTACATATGTATGTATAACTACATCCACTGTGATAATGTTAGGGAAGTTTTATTCCTCTTTTTATATAATATGATTAATAGGAGATTATATAGAAAGTCATTATTATACATGGGCAATGTCAGTGACATTAGATAAAATAGTTACTGATTTGTATTTGTGAAGTATTTTGTAGTTAGGAGCAGAATATTTCAAGTCTCAAAGATTTACCAGTTTTATTTACATAATAAAGATAGTAGAACCATGTTTGGGGTTCTCTTTTACTCTCAAAAATTAAATGAGCTTAAATATTGCTGAGCAAGCAGAATTGGTAAAGTTTTTTTCTACATTTACTTTTTTTTTTCTGTTGACAGTTTTAGCCTAGACAAACCCATTGGGTTTTGAAATCATTGTGAATGCTCCTGTATTTGTTTAGCATCAATTTATAAAAATGAGTCCTTTGCATTTTTGGAGAGCTGACTTAATTTTATTAAATAAACATACTACGAAAGTTGAGAAAAATAATCCTACCATCTTTGCAGATATTTTCTTTGTCTTGCACCCATGAATGCTTTCCTAAGAAAGAAAGAGGTTGTTGTCTTTGGAGCATGGAGTTCCTTGTACAGAGGGGCTTTCTCGCCCCTTTTCTGGCATTCTGTTCTTTGGAGACAGTCATTCAATGAAGCTGCATAGAACTTATGTCTCATCTCCAGGATCCAGTCTCTCATTTCAACTTTCAACCTCTAGGAATTATTTACTCACTCTTTCACACAGCAGGAGGATGGTGACTTAGGAAACACATATCATTTTGCTTCTTATTGTGTTTTAATTTAATTGCACAGTTTTCTGAGAGTTCATAAATCAAAGTCAATGCCTTAATCAGAAAGGTTGCTCAGTTTCCCAAATTGTGAAAAAGATGACTATTATACAATCAGGTATTGTCTCTTTTACTGCGTGATTGACACTTTCCATGGAAACATCTACATTTCTGGTGAAAAAGAAATCTCTTTCCCAAGGGAAAATAATTACAGTGCTACCCTTAGCTCTTTCACAGTCATGTTTGACTTGTTCTGCTTCTATACTCTAGGAAAGGCATCTTAAAACATGGCAAATACTTTCTTTTAGCCCTTGTCCTGGAATACTGCTTCATTGTGCTGTAGATGCTGCTGTTTGTGTCTTGATCACTGTAAAGGTCAGAGCTTAGATGTTCAGACTACTGACTGACATGTGATTACATTTCCTACTTTATCAGAGAACTCAAAAGTGTCTGTTGCTCTTGTTTGGAAATGTTGAGGAGTTAGCGTCAAGAATTTGAAAGCAGGCCATTTGCAACAGACTGAGTGATAGAATTTACATAGCAATTCTGTGAAAGGAAAATCATTCCTTGGTGTGTTCTTTGGAAAGGTAATAATGAACTTTCATTGCAACTATAGGAAAAGAGAAAAAAGTGTAAAAATACAGTAACCTTTCCTTAGATATAATGTATTGTAGCAACGTAAGTCACAAACCAAAAAGTCATTGAATGTTAAAAGACAATCAACCTTTTAAAATCAGATCAAATTTATATTAACATTTGTGCCAAATAGCAACTTCAATTTTTAAAATGCAATCGTAAGTAATCACAGTTACAGACACAAATCAAAATTCAGCTTCACTATAGAAAATGTTTTTCTTGCTAATTTTTAAAAATGATACAAAAAATGAGTCACCTCTAGTCTGATGGACCTGATTTTCACTGAACTATGCTTTAATTTTAAGTGATTTAAAGCTGAAGGGCTGATTAATAAGAACTGACTAATCCTTTTAATCCTTAAGCAGATTATCTGAAAATAAATTGATTGCTGACGGTCACTGACAGCAAATCATGAAGGGACTGGAGTCTCTTATTTTTTTATTTAGCTTTTAAAATAAGGGATGGTTTGTATAATTTTGTATAATTATTTGTATAATTAAAATAAAATTATAAAATTAAAACATACATGTGTAAACACCTACACATACAACTTGTCATAATGTGTTTAAGTTTTAATAATCAAAATGGAATAATCTGAAGGTTTTAAGTTATGCATCAAACAATAGTTTGTGTTTTCCATTTCTAAATTTCTTTTAAAAATTGCCCTTTAGAAGGCTAACTTAATTAAAAACTAAAAGCAAGTATTTTATCTATCTATATATACCCATGAACACATGCAAAATTATGCTCTATGTCAATTTTTTATAATGTCTATAGTAACAAAGATAGAGCGGTTACACTTGTTGAATATAAATCATTCAGGACTAAAGTTTCTGTTTCATAATTGTTATAAAGTTACTTGGGCTCATAAAGAAATATATATGTGAAAACAAGCCTGGTGACTCAGATATATGGACCCAGTTACTTGGACAGTGGAGACAAGACGATTACAAATCTAATTCAATTTAGACAAATATGGCTGAAGGTATAGTATAGTTCAGGGTAGAACTATTGAATTGCATATGTAAGACTCTGGGTTCAGTCCACAGTATACCAAATGTAAAAAAAAAAAAAATGAAAAATAGAAGAAAGAAAGAAGTTAAGGAAGAAGAAAAGAAAGAAAGAAGGAAAGAAAGGAAGGATGGAGAGAGGGAAGGAGGAAGCAAGAGAGAGAAGGGAGAAAAGGAAGACAGACAGAAAGATAGAAGGAAACAAAGAAAGAAGGAAAAAAGGAAGCAAACAAAGAAAGGAAGGAAGGAAGAAAAAGAATAAATGAATGAGAATGAAAAAAAAGAAAGAAAGAAAGACTGATTAAAAGAAAAAAGGAAAATATTTCATAGATAGCAGAAGGAATCAACAACTCATCCATAAAAACTAGCTACTGAGAAGTTTATTATGTTTTAAAATAAAAATTATCATAAAATAAGTCAAAAGGTATTACTAAGAGAGTAGGGAGGAAACCCTAGACTTCTCTGGTACAAAAGAAAAGATTTTACTTCTAACTTAGGGATTGCATTGTTCCAAAGAGACACCATGTCCAAGGTAACTTTTATAATGGACATCTAATTTGGCCTGCCTTAGTTTCAGAGGTTCAGTCCATCACTATCAACACTAACTTTGTTCTGAGCTGATGGGATAGCAATAATTCAAGTTCTCTTGGCATGACAAGCGGTAGGTTAGTTCCTACATTCTACACAGAACATTTTGGGCACTACCCAAAAACCCTAAACATCCACTTTGGTTTTATAGCACAAAAATCTAGATCATCAGGCATGTCCTTGTAGTCTTAGATTTTGTAAAACCAATTTTTAATAAGGGTTCTCAAAGACCTTGATACCCCCTCTTCTAGCACCCCTTCCAAAGGTAGGTGAGAAAAGATGGTTAATAGGACAGAAGTAGTTCCTTGGGGGTAAGTCCTTCTTTGTCATAAGGATATCAGCAGTTCAGTTCAGTAGTGTCAGGAAATCAAACAGGCATCAGCAGTTGTGGCACTATCAAGAAGAAACTTCCAGGCTTCTGTCCAATGAAAACATGTCATCAGGAGTGACAAGACCCAGCCAAGACATTTGGAGACATTATCTCCTGGGCTTCTCTAAATGCAGTGAAGATCAGTGAAAACTCTAGACCAACAGTTTTGCAAAACTAGTGATACAAGCACCATGTACCCCCTTTCATTTAAAAATATGTTTTACTCTAACATTAACAGTCTAATTACAATAAGAATAATTATAAGAATCATAAAACTAGAACTTTACATCATACTTTAAATATACAGATCATGTACTATATAGTCTAAAAACACAACCTTAACAATACAATACTATACAATAAATACAAAACAACCTTATGCTCCAATTGAAATACAAAAATTGAAACAAAAGACCTTAAATTTCTATTAATATACAATAATTTAAACCTACCACCCTAAATCATAACAAACATAACACATCAACCAAATCATCCATGCCAACTTAAGGGAGCAGGACAATGGTCTTCTTATTAATTGCTTCATGCTGAATTGGGGCAAAGAATTCATGTTTGGAGCCCAAGGATAAAATAAAATTAATGTGAAAAGAACAAACAACAAATAAAATATACTAGCTGAAGCATTTGTTGCCCAGTCTCTATTTTATCTAGTGTATGTGTTGTCTGTTGAGTCTATATGTTATCAGTCCTGCCTATACATTGTCTATCAAGTCTATGTATTGTCTCTCAAGTCTATTGGTTGTCCCATCTCTGTGATCAATTATTTTGGCTAGTTCTTTTGAAGTTGATATGCATGCATATTTTGAAGAGAGCAGTGACTGAGACAGTCTATGAGGGTGAATCACCTGGGTGGATTTGCTTTGTGAAGACTTTCATGTCTCAGCTGATAAGAGGATTTTCCTGGATAGATCTAATCTCTATAAATTTGTTGGTAAACAAATATTCTCATCCCCTGTAGATACATAAGCATAACTACATATGCTTCTTTTTTTATTATTTATTTTATTTTATTTTTTTAATTTACATTCCAAATCACTTCCCCTTTCCCGTTTCCTCCCTCCCCGAAAGTCCCATAAGCCCCCTTCCCTCCCTCTTTTCTCCATTCAACCCCCTCTCATTACTCTGTCCTGGCGTTCCCCTACATCCAGTCTTTCCAGGACCAGGGGTCTCTCCTTCCACCTTATTAGAAAAATATTGATATGCGGATTGTGTCTGGGTTATTCCGAGATTCTGGGTCAATATCCCCTTATCAGTGACTGCATACCATGTGTGTTCTTTTGTGATTGGGTTACCTCACTAAGGATGATATTTTCAAGATCTGACCATTTGCCTAGGAATTTCGTGAATTCATTGTTTTTAATTGCACAGTAGTATTCCATTGTGTACATACACCACATCTTCTGAATCCATTCCTCCGTTGAGGGACATCTGGGTTCTTTCCAGCTTCTGGCTATTATAAATAAGGCTGCTATGAACATAGTGGAGCATGTGTCCTTATTGCATGCAGGTAAAGCCTCTGGGTATATTCCCAGGAGTGGTATAGCTGGATCCTCCTGGATTGTCATGCCCAGTTTTCTGAGGAACCGCCAGACTGCTTTCCAGAGTGGTTGTACAGCTTGCAATTCCACCAGCAGTGGAGGAGTGTTCCTCTTTCTCCGCATCCTCACCAACAACTGCTGTCTCCTGTGTTTTTGATCTTAGCCATCCTGACTGGTGTGAGATGGAATCTCAGGGTTGTTTTGATTTGCATTTCCCTAATGACTAAGGATGATGAACATCTCTTTAGGTGCTTCTCAGCCATTAGATATTCTTCAGGTGAGAACACTTTGTTTAGCTCTGTACCCCATTTTTTAATAGGGTTACTTGCCTCTCTGGAGTTTAACTTCTTGAGTTCTTTGTATATATTGGATATTAGCCCTCTGTCGGATGTAAGGTTGGTAAAGATCATTTCCCAGTTAGTTGGTTGCCGCTTTGTCTTTTTGACAGTGTCTTTTGCCTTGCAAAAACTTTGTAATTTAATGAGGTCCCATTTGTCATTCTTGATCTTAGGGTATAAGCTATTGGAGTTCTGTTCAGGAAATTCTCCCCTGTGCCCATATGTTCAAGGTTCTTCCCTAGTTTCCCTTCTATTAGTTTCAGTGTGTCTGGTTTTATGTGGAGATCTTTGATCCAGTTAGAATTGAGCTTAGTGCAAAGAGATAAGAATGGGGCAATTTGCATTCTTCTGCATTTTGACCTCCAGTGGAGCCAACACCATTTGTTGAAAAGGATATCTTTTTTTCCACTGGATGGTTTTAGCTCCTTTGTCAAAGATCAAGTGACCATAGGAGTGTGGATTCATTTCTGGGTCTTCAATTCTGTTCCATTGATCTATATGTCTGTCACTGTACCAATACCATGGGCTTTTTAACACTATTGCTCTGTAGTACAGCTTGAGGTCCGGGATACTGATTTGCCCAGAGGTTCTTTTACTCTTGAGAATAGTTTTAGCTGTTCTGAGTTTTCTGTTATTCCAGATGAATTTTTGAATTGCTCTTTCTAACTCTATGAAGAATTGAGTTGGGATTTTGATGGGGATTGCATTGAATCTGTGTATTACTTTTGGTAAGATGATCATTTTTACTATATTAATCCTGCCAATCCATGAGCATGGCAGATTTTTCCATCTTCTGAGGTCTTCTTCAATTTCTCTCTTCAGAGACTTGAAGTTCTTGTCATACAGATCTTTCACTTGTTTGGTTAGAGTCACGCCAAGATACTTAATATGGTTTGTGGCTATTGTGAAGGGTATTATTTCTATTACTTCTTTCTCAGCCTGCTTATCCTTTGAGTATAGGAAGGCTTCTGTCTTGCTTGAGTTGATTTTATATCCGGCCACTTTGCTGAACTCGTTTATCAGCTGTAGGAGTTCTCTGGTGGAGTTCTTTGGGTCGCTTAAGTATACTATCATATCGTCTGCAAATAGTGATAGTTTGACTTCTTCCTTTCCAATTTTTATCCCTTTGACCTCTTTTTGTTGTCTAATTGCTCTAGCTAGAACTTCAAGCACTATATTGAAAAGATATGGAGAGAGAGGGCAGCCTTGTCTAGTCCCTGATTTTAGTGGGATTGCTTCAAGTTTCTCTCCATTTAGATTGATGCTGGCTACCGGTTTGCTGTAAATTGCTTTTACTATGTTTAGATATGGGCCTTGAATTCCTGATCTTTCCAAGACCTTTAGCATGAAAGGATGCTAAATTTTGTCAAATGCTTTCTCAGCATCTAATGAGATGACCATGTGGGTTTTTTCTTTGAGATTGTTTATGTAGTGGATTACATTGATGGATTTCCTTATATTGAACCATCCCTGCATCCCTGGGATGAAGGCTACTTGATCGTGGTGAATGATCGTTTTGATGTGTTCTTGGATTCGGTTGGCAAGAATTTTATTGAGTATTTTTGCATCGATATTCATAAGAGAGATTGGCCTGAGATTCTCTTTCTTTGTGGGATCTTTGTGTGCTTTTGGTATTAGTGTAATTGTGGCTTCATAGAACGAGTTGGGCAGTGTTCCTTCTGTTTTTATTTTGTGGAACAGTTTGAAGAGTATTGGTGTTAGGTCTTCTTTGAAGGTCTGATAGAATTGTGCACTAAAAGTATCTGGACCTGTGCTTTTTTTGGTTGGAAGACTTCCAATGACAACTTCTATTTCTTGAGGGCTTATAGGACGGTTTAGATGGTCTATTTGATCCTGATTTAATTTTGGTACTTGGTATCTGTCAAGGAAATTGTCCATTTTCCTCAAGATTTTCTAGTTGTGTTGAATACAGGTTTTTGTAGTAGGATCTGAGGATTTTTTGAATTTCCGCAGTTTCTGTTGTTATCTCTCCCTTTTCGTTTCTGATTTTATTTATTTATTTTTTTTAGCTCTTTCTTTTTTTTATTATTTATTTTATTTTGTTTATTTTTTAATTTACATTCCAAATCATTTCCCCTTTCCCGTTTCCTCCCTCCCTGAAAGTCCCATAAGCCCCCTTCCCTCCCTCTTTTCTCCATTCAACCCCCTCTCGTTACTCTCTCCTGGCGTTCCCCTACATCCAGTCTTTCCAGGACCAGGGGTCTCTCCTTCCATCTTCTTAGAAATCTATTGATATGCGGATTGTGTCTAGGGTATTCCGAGATTCTGGGTCAATATCCCCTTATCAGTGACTGCATACCATGTGTGTTCTTTTGTGATTGGCTTACCTCACTAAGGATGATATTTTCAAGATCTGACCATTTGCCTAGGAATTTCGTGAATTCATTGTTTTTAATTGCAGAGTAGTATTCCATTGTGTAGATATACCACATTTTCTGAATCCATTCCTCCGTTGAGGGACATCTGGGTTCTTTCCAGCTTCTGGCTATTATAAATAAGGCTGCTATGAACATAGTGGAGCATGTGTCCTTATTGCATGCAGGTAAAGCCTCTGGGTATATTCCCAGGAGTGGTATAGCTGGATCCTCCTGGATTGTCATGCCCAGTTTTCTGAGGAACCGCCAGACTGCTTTCCAGAGTGGTTGTACAGCTTGCAATTCCACCAGCAGTGGAGGAGTGTTCCTCTTTCTCCGCATCCTCGCCAACAACTGCTGTCTCCTGTGTTTTTGATCTTAGCCATCCTGACTGGTGTGAGATGGAATCTCAGGGTTGTTTTGATTTGCATTTCCCTAATGACTAAGGATGATGAACATCTCTTTAGGTGCTTCTCAGCCATTAGATATTCTTCAGGTGAGAACACTTTGTTTAGCTCTGTACCCCATTTTTTAATAGGGTTACTTGCCTCTCTGGAGTTTAACTTCTTGAGTTCTTTGTATATATTGGATATTAGCCCTCCGTCGGATGTAAGGTTGGTAAAGATCATTTCCCAGTTAGTTGGTTGCCGCTTTGTCTTTTTGACAGTGTCTTTTGCCTTGCAAAAACTTTGTAATTTAATGAGGTCCCATTTGTCATTCTTGATCTTAGGGTATAAGCTATTGGAGTTCTGTTCAGGAAATTCTCCCCTGTGCCCATATGTTCAAGGTTCTTCCCTAGTTTCCCTTCTATTAGTTTGAGTGTGTCTGGTTTTATGTGGAGATCTTTGATCCAGTTAGAATTGAGCTTAGTGCAAAGAGATAAGAATGGGGCAATTTGCATTCTTCTGCATTTTGACCTCCAGCTGAGCCAGCACCATTTGTTGAAAAGGATATCTTTTTTTCCACTGGATGGTTTTAGCTCCTTTGTCAAAGATCAAGTGACCATAGGAGTGTGGATTCATTTCTGGGTCTTCAATTCTGTTCCATTGATCTATATGTCTGTCACTGTACCAATACCATGGGCTTTTTAACACTATTGCTCTGTAGTACAGCTTGAGGTCCGGGATACTGATTTGCCCAGAGGTTCTTTTACTCTTGAGAATAGTTTTAGCTGTTCTGAGTTTTCTGTTATTCCAGATGAATTTTTGAATTGCTCTTTCTAACTCTATGAAGAATTGAGTTGGGATTTTGATGGGGATTGCATTGAATCTGTGTATTACTTTTGGTAAGATGATCATTTTTACTATATTAATCCTGCCAATCCATGAGCATGGCAGATTTTTCCATCTTCTGAGGTCTTCTTCAATTTCTCTCTTCAGAGACTTGAAGTTCTTGTCATACAGATCTTTCACTTGTTTGGTTAGAGTCACGCCAAGATACTTAATATGGTTTGTGGCTATTGTGAAGGGTATTATTTCTATTACTTCTTTCTCAGCCTGCTTATCCTTTGAGTATAGGAAGGCTTCTGTCTTGCTTGAGTTGATTTTATATCCGGCCACTTTGCTGAACTCGTTTATCAGCTGTAGGAGTTCTCTGGTGGAGTTCTTTGGGTCGCTTAAGTATACTATCATATCGTCTGCAAATAGTGATAGTTTGACTTCTTCCTTTCCAATTTTTATCCCTTTGACCTCTTTTTGTTGTCTAATTGCTCTAGCTAGAACTTCAAGCACTATATTGAAAAGATATGGAGAGAGAGGGCAGCCTTGTCTAGTCCCTGATTTTAGTGGGATTGCTTCAAGTTTCTCTCCATTTAGATTGATGCTGGCTACCGGTTTGCTGTAAATTGCTTTTACTATGTTTAGATATGGGCCTTGAATTCCTGATCTTTCCAAGACCTTTAGCATGAAAGGATGCTAAATTTTGTCAAATGCTTTCTCAGCATCTAATGAGATGACCATGTGGGTTTTTTCTTTGAGATTGTTTATGTAGTGGATTACATTGATGGATTTCCTTATATTGAACCATCCCTGCATCCCTGGGATGAAGGCTACTTGATCGTGGTGAATGATCGTTTTGATGTGTTCTTCGATTCGGTTGGCAAGAATTTTATTGAGTATTTTTGCATCGATATTCATAAGAGAGATTGGCCTGAGATTCTCTTTCTTTGTGGGATCTTTGTGTGCTTTTGGTATTAGTGTAATTGTGGCTTCATAGAACGAGTTGGGCAGTGTTCCTTCTGTTTTTATTTTGTGGAACAGTTTGAAGAGTATTGGTGTTAGGTCTTCTTTGAAGGTCTGATAGAATTGTGCACTAAAAGCATCTGGACCTGTGCTTTTTTTTGGTTGGAAGACTTCCAATGACAACTTCTATTTCTTGAGGGCTTATAGGACGGTTTAGATGGTCTATTTGATCCTGATTTAATTTTGGTACTTGGTATCTGTCAAGGAAATTGTCCATTTTCCTCAAGATTTTCTAGTTGTGTTGAATACAGGTTTTTGTAGTAGGATCTGAGGATTTTTTGAATTTCCGCAGTTTCTGTTGTTATCTCTCCCTTTTCGTTTCTGATTTTATTTATTTATTTTTTTTTAGCTCTTTCTTTTTTTTATTATTTATTTTATTTTGTTTATTTTTTAATTTACATTCCAAATCATTTCCCCTTTCCCGTTTCCTCCCTCCCTGAAAGTCCCATAAACCCCCTTCCCTCCCTCTTTTCTCCATTCAACCCCCTCTCGTTACTCTCTCCTGGCGTTCCCCTACATCCAGTCTTTCCAGGACCAGGGGTCTCTCCTTCCATCTTCTTAGAAATCTATTGATATGCGGATTGTGTCTAGGGTATTCCGAGATTCTGGGTCAATATCCCCTTATCAGTGACTGCATACCATGTGTGTTCTTTTGTGATTGGCTTACCTCACTAAGGATGATATTTTCAAGATCTGACCATTTGCCTAGGAATTTCGTGAATTCATTGTTTTTAATTGCAGAGTAGTATTCCATTGTGTAGATATACCACATTTTCTGAATCCATTCCTCCGTTGAGGGACATCTGGGTTCTTTCCAGCTTCTGGCTATTATAAATAAGGCTGCTATGAACATAGTGGAGCATGTGTCCTTATTGCATGCAGGTAAAGCCTCTGGGTATATTCCCAGGAGTGGTATAGCTGGATCCTCCTGGATTGTCATGCCCAGTTTTCTGAGGAACCGCCAGACTGCTTTCCAGAGTGGTTGTACAGCTTGCAATTCCACCAGCAGTGGAGGAGTGTTCCTCTTTCTCCGCATCCTCGCCAACAACTGCTGTCTCCTGTGTTTTTGATCTTAGCCATCCTGACTGGTGTGAGATGGAATCTCAGGGTTGTTTTGATTTGCATTTCCCTAATGACTAAGGATGATGAACATCTCTTTAGGTGCTTCTCAGCCATTAGATATTCTTCAGGTGAGAACACTTTGTTTAGCTCTGTACCCCATTTTTTAATAGGGTTACTTGCCTCTCTGGAGTTTAACTTCTTGAGTTCTTTGTATATATTGGATATTAGCCCTCTGTCGGATGTAAGGTTGGTAAAGATCATTTCCCAGTTAGTTGGTTGCCGCTTTGTCTTTTTGACAGTGTCTTTTGCCTTGCAAAAACTTTGTAATTTAATGAGGTCCTATTTGTCATTCTTGATCTTAGGGTATAAGCTATTGGAGTTCTGTTCAGGAAATTCTCCCCTGTGCCCATATGTTCAAGGTTCTTCCCTAGTTTCCCTTCTATTAGTTTCAGTGTGTCTGGTTTTATGTGGAGATCTTTGATCCAGTTAGAATTGAGCTTAGTGCAAAGAGATAAGAATGGGGCAATTTGCATTCTTCTGCATTTTGACCTCCAGCTGAGCCAGCACCATTTGTTGAAAAAGGATATCTTTTTTTCCACTGGATGGTTTTAGCTCCTTTGTCAAAGATCAAGTGACCATAGGAGTGTGGATTCATTTCTGGGTCTTCAATTCTGTTCCATTGATCTATATGTCTGTCACTGTACCAATACCATGGGCTTTTTAACACTATTGCTCTGTAGTACAGCTTGAGGTCCGGGATACTGATTTGCCCAGAGGTTCTTTTACTCTTGAGAATAGTTTTAGCTGTTCTGAGTTTTCTGTTATTCCAGATGAATTTTTGAATTGCTCTTTCTAACTCTATGAAGAATTGAGTTGGGATTTTGATGGGGATTGCATTGAATCTGTGTATTACTTTTGGTAAGATGATCATTTTTACTATATTAATCCTGCCAATCCATGAGCATGGCAGATTTTTCCATCTTCTGAGGTCTTCTTCAATTTCTCTCTTCAGAGACTTGAAGTTCTTGTCATACAGATCTTTCACTTGTTTGGTTAGAGTCACGCCAAGATACTTAATATGGTTTGTGGCTATTGTGAAGGGTATTATTTCTCTTACTTCTTTCTCAGCCTGCTTATCCTTTGAGTACAGGAAGGCTTCTGTCTTGCTTGAGTTGATTTTATATCCGGCCACTTTGCTGAAGTCGTTTATCAGCTGTAGGAGTTCTCTGGTGGAGTTCTTTGGGTCGCTTAAGTATACTATCATATCGTCTGCAAATAGTGATAGTTTGACTTCTTCCTTTCCAATTTTTATCCCTTTGACCTCTTTTTGTTGTCTAATTGCTCTAGCTAGAACTTCAAGCACTATATTGAAAAGATATGGAGAGAGAGGGCAGCCTTGTCTAGTCCCTGATTTTAGTGGGATTGCTTCAAGTTTCTCTCCATTTAGATTGATGCTGGCTACCGGTTTGCTGTAAATTGCTTTTACTATGTTTAGATATGGGCCTTGAATTCCTGATCTTTCCAAGACCTTTAGCATGAAAGGATGCTAAATTTTGTCAAATGCTTTCTCAGCATCTAATGAGATGACCATGTGGGTTTTTTCTTTGAGATTGTTTATGTAGTGGATTACATTGATGGATTTCCTTATATTGAACCATCCCTGCATCCCTGGGATGAAGGCTACTTGATCGTGGTGAATGATCGTTTTGATGTGTTCTTGGATTCGGTTGGCAAGAATTTTATTGAGTATTTTTGCATCGATATTCATAAGAGAGATTGGCCTGAGATTCTCTTTCTTTGTGGGATCTTTGTGTGCTTTTGGTATTAGTGTAATTGTGGCTTCATAGAACGAGTTGGGCAGTGTTCCTTCTGTTTTTATTTTGTGGAACAGTTTGAAGAGTATTGGTGTTAGGTCTTCTTTGAAGGTCTGATAGAATTGTGCACTAAAAGCATCTGGACCTGTGCTTTTTTTGGTTGGAAGACTTCCAATGACAACTTCTATTTCTTGAGTGCTTATAGGACGGTTTAGATGGTCTATTTGATCCTGATTTAATTTTGGTACTTGGTATCTGTCAAGGAAATTGTCCATTTTCCTCAAGATTTTCTAGTTGTGTTGAATACAGGTTTTTGTAGTAGGATCTGAGGATTTTTTGAATTTCCGCAGTTTCTGTTGTTATCTCTCCCTTTTCGTTTCTGATTTTATTTATTTATTTTTTTTTTAGCTCTTTCTTTTTTTTTTTATTTATTTTATTTTGTTTATTTTTTAATTTACATTCCAAATCATTTCCCCTTTCCCGTTTCCTCCCTCCCTGAAAGTCCCATAAGCCCCCTTCCCTCCCTCTTTTCTCCATTCAACCCCCTCTCGTTACTCTCTCCTGGCGTTCACCTACATCCAGTCTTTCCAGGACCAGGGGTCTCTCCTTCCATCTTCTTAGAAATCTATTGATATGCGGATTGTGTCTAGGGTATTCCGAGATTCTGGGTCAATATCCCCTTATCAGTGACTGCATACCATGTGTGTTCTTTTGTGATTGGCTTACCTCACTAAGGATGATATTTTCAAGATCTGACCATTTGCCTAGGAATTTCGTGAATTCATTGTTTTTAATTGCAGAGTAGTATTCCATTGTGTAGATATACCACATTTTCTGAATCCATTCCTCCGTTGAGGGACATCTGGGTTCTTTCCAGCTTCTGGCTATTATAAATAAGGCTGCTATGAACATAGTGGAGCATGTGTCCTTATTGCATGCAGGTAAAGCCTCTGGGTATATTCCCAGGAGTGGTATAGCTGGATCCTCCTGGATTGTCATGCCCAGTTTTCTGAGGAACCGCCAGACTGCTTTCCAGAGTGGTTGTACAGCTTGCAATTCCACCAGCAGTGGAGGAGTGTTCCTCTTTCTCCGCATCCTCGCCAACAACTGCTGTCTCCTGTGTTTTTGATCTTAGCCATCCTGACTGGTGTGAGATGGAATCTCAGGGTTGTTTTGATTTGCATTTCCCTAATGACTAAGGATGATGAACATCTCTTTAGGTGCTTCTCAGCCATTAGATATTCTTCAGGTGAGAACACTTTGTTTAGCTCTGTACCCCATTTTTTAATAGGGTTACTTGCCTCTCTGGAGTTTAACTTCTTGAGTTCTTTGTATATATTGGATATTAGCCCTCTGTCGGATGTAAGGTTGGTAAAGATCATTTCCCAGTTAGTTGGTTGCCGCTTTGTCTTTTTGACAGTGTCTTTTGCCTTGCAAAAACTTTGTAATTTAATGAGGTCCTATTTGTCATTCTTGATCTTAGGGTATAAGCTATTGGAGTTCTGTTCAGGAAATTCTCCCCTGTGCCCATATGTTCAAGGTTCTTCCCTAGTTTCCCTTCTATTAGTTTCAGTGTGTCTGGTTTTATGTGGAGATCTTTGATCCAGTTAGAATTGAGCTTAGTGCAAAGAGATAAGAATGGGGCAATTTGCATTCTTCTGCATTTTGACCTCCAGCTGAGCCAGCACCATTTGTTGAAAAGGATATCTTTTTTTCCACTGGATGGTTTTAGCTCCTTTGTCAAAGATCAAGTGACCATAGGAGTGTGGATTCATTTCTGGGTCTTCAATTCTGTTCCATTGATCTATATGTCTGTCACTGTACCAATACCATGGGCTTTTTAACACTATTGCTCTGTAGTACAGCTTGAGGTCCGGGATACTGATTTGCCCAGAGGTTCTTTTACTCTTGAGAATAGTTTTAGCTGTTCTGAGTTTTCTGTTATTCCAGATGAATTTTTGAATTGCTCTTTCTAACTCTATGAAGAATTGAGTTGGGATTTTGATGGGGATTGCATTGAATCTGTGTATTACTTTTGGTAAGATGATCATTTTTACTATATTAATCCTGCCAATCCATGAGCATGGCAGATTTTTCCATCTTCTGAGGTCTTCTTCAATTTCTCTCTTCAGAGACTTGAAGTTCTTGTCATACAGATCTTTCACTTGTTTGGTTAGAGTCACGCCAAGATACTTAATATGGTTTGTGGCTATTGTGAAGGGTATTATTTCTATTACTTCTTTCTCAGCCTGCTTATCCTTTGAGTACAGGAAGGCTTCTGTCTTGCTTGAGTTGATTTTATATCCGGCCACTTTGCTGAACTCGTTTATCAGCTGTAGGAGTTCTCTGGTGGAGTTCTTTGGGTCGCTTAAGTATACTATCATATCGTCTGCAAATAGTGATAGTTTGACTTCTTCCTTTCCAATTTTTATCCCTTTGACCTCTTTTTGTTGTCTAATTGCTCTAGCTAGAACTTCAAGCACTATATTGAAAAGATATGGAGAGAGAGGGCAGCCTTGTCTAGTCCCTGATTTTAGTGGGATTGCTTCAAGTTTCTCTCCATTTAGATTGATGCTGGCTACCGGTTTGCTGTAAATTGCTTTTACTATGTTTAGATATGGGCCTTGAATTCCTGATCTTTCCAAGACCTTTAGCATGAAAGGATGCTAAATTTTGTCAAATGCTTTCTCAGCATCTAATGAGATGACCATGTGGGTTTTTTCTTTGAGATTGTTTATGTAGTGGATTACATTGATGGATTTCCTTATATTGAACCATCCCTGCATCCCTGGGATGAAGGCTACTTGATCGTGGTGAATGATCGTTTTGATGTGTTCTTGGATTCGGTTGGCAAGAATTTTATTGAGTATTTTTGCATCGATATTCATAAGAGAGATTGGCCTGAGATTCTCTTTCTTTGTGGGATCTTTGTGTGCTTTTGGTATTAGTGTAATTGTGGCTTCATAGAACGAGTTGGGCAGTGTTCCTTCTGTTTTTATTTTGTGGAACAGTTTGAAGAGTATTGGTGTTAGGTCTTCTTTGAAGGTCTGATAGAATTGTGCACTAAAAGCATCTGGACCTGTGCTTTTTTTGGTTGGAAGACTTCCAATGACAACTTCTATTTCTTGAGTGCTTATAGGACGGTTTAGATGGTCTATTTGATCCTGATTTAATTTTGGTACTTGGTATCTGTCAAGGAAATTGTCCATTTTCCTCAAGATTTTCTAGTTGTGTTGAATACAGGTTTTTGTAGTAGGATCTGAGGATTTTTTGAATTTCCGCAGTTTCTGTTGTTATCTCTCCCTTTTCGTTTCTGATTTTATTTATTTATTTTTTTTTTAGCTCTTTCTTTTTTTTTTTATTTATTTTATTTTGTTTATTTTTTAATTTACATTCCAAATCATTTCCCCTTTCCCGTTTCCTCCCTCCCTGAAAGTCCCATAAGCCCCCTTCCCTCCCTCTTTTCTCCATTCAACCCCCTCTCGTTACTCTCTCCTGGCGTTCACCTACATCCAGTCTTTCCAGGACCAGGGGTCTCTCCTTCCATCTTCTTAGAAATCTATTGATATGCGGATTGTGTCTAGGGTATTCCGAGATTCTGGGTCAATATCCCCTTATCAGTGACTGCATACCATGTGTGTTCTTTTGTGATTGGCTTACCTCACTAAGGATGATATTTTCAAGATCTGACCATTTGCCTAGGAATTTCGTGAATTCATTGTTTTTAATTGCAGAGTAGTATTCCATTGTGTAGATATACCACATTTTCTGAATCGATTCCTCCGTTGAGGGACATCTGGGTTCTTTCCAGCTTCTGGCTATTATAAATAAGGCTGCTATGAACATAGTGGAGCATGTGTCCTTATTGCATGCAGGTAAAGCCTCTGGGTATATTCCCAGGAGTGGTATAGCTGGATCCTCCTGGATTGTCATGCCCAGTTTTCTGAGGAACCGCCAGACTGCTTTCCAGAGTGGTTGTACAGCTTGCAATTCCACCAGCAGTGGAGGAGTGTTCCTCTTTCTCCGCATCCTCGCCAACAACTGCTGTCTCCTGTGTTTTTGATCTTAGCCATCCTGACTGGTGTGAGATGGAATCTCAGGGTTGTTTTGATTTGCATTTCCCTAATGACTAAGGATGATGAACATCTCTTTAGGTGCTTCTCAGTCATTAGATATTCTTCAGGTGAGAACACTTTGTTTAGCTCTGTACCCCATTTTTTAATAGGGTTACTTGCCTCTCTGGAGTTTAACTTCTTGAGTTCTTTGTATATATTGGATATTAGCCCTCCGTCGGATGTAAGGTTGGTAAAGATCATTTCCCAGTTAGTTGGTTGCCGCTTTGTCTTTTTGACAGTGTCTTTTGCCTTGCAAAAACTTTGTAATTTAATGAGGTCCCATTTGTCATTCTTGATCTTAGGGTATAAGCTATTGGAGTTCTGTTCAGGAAATTCTCCCCTGTGCCCATATGTTCAAGGTTCTTCCCTAGTTTCCCTTCTATTAGTTTGAGTGTGTCTGGTTTTATGTGGAGATCTTTGATCCAGTTAGAATTGAGCTTAGTGCAAAGAGATAAGAATGGGGCAATTTGCATTCTTCTGCATTTTGACCTCCAGCTGAGCCAGCACCATTTGTTGAAAAGGATATCTTTTTTTCCACTGGATGGTTTTAGCTCCTTTGTCAAAGATCAAGTGACCATAGGAGTGTGGATTCATTTCTGGGTCTTCAATTCTGTTCCATTGATCTATATGTCTGTCACTGTACCAATACCATGGGCTTTTTAACACTATTGCTCTGTAGTACAGCTTGAGGTCCGGGATACTGATTTGCCCAGAGGTTCTTTTACTCTTGAGAATAGTTTTAGCTGTTCTGAGTTTTCTGTTATTCCAGATGAATTTTTGAATTGCTCTTTCTAACTCTATGAAGAATTGAGTTGGGATTTTGATGGGGATTGCATTGAATCTGTGTATTACTTTTGGTAAGATGATCATTTTTACTATATTAATCCTGCCAATCCATGAGCATGGCAGATTTTTCCATCTTCTGAGGTCTTCTTCAATTTCTCTCTTCAGAGACTTGAAGTTCTTGTCATACAGATCTTTCACTTGTTTGGTTAGAGTCACGCCAAGATACTTAATATGGTTTGTGGCTATTGTGAAGGGTATTATTTCTATTACTTCTTTCTCAGCCTGCTTATCCTTTGAGTATAGGAAGGCTTCTGTCTTGCTTGAGTTGATTTTATATCCGGCCACTTTGCTGAACTCGTTTATCAGCTGTAGGAGTTCTCTGGTGGAGTTCTTTGGGTCGCTTAAGTATACTATCATATCGTCTGCAAATAGTGATAGTTTGACTTCTTCCTTTCCAATTTTTATCCCTTTGACCTCTTTTTGTTGTCTAATTGCTCTAGCTAGAACTTCAAGCACTATATTGAAAAGATATGGAGAGAGAGGGCAGCCTTGTCTAGTCCCTGATTTTAGTGGGATTGCTTCAAGTTTCTCTCCATTTAGATTGATGCTGGCTACCGGTTTGCTGTAAATTGCTTTTACTATGTTTAGATATGGGCCTTGAATTCCTGATCTTTCCAAGACCTTTAGCATGAAAGGATGCTAAATTTTGTCAAATGCTTTCTCAGCATCTAATGAGATGACCATGTGGGTTTTTTCTTTGAGATTGTTTATGTAGTGGATTACATTGATGGATTTCCTTATATTGAACCATCCCTGCATCCCTGGGATGAAGGCTACTTGATCGTGGTGAATGATCGTTTTGATGTGTTCTTCGATTCGGTTGGCAAGAATTTTATTGAGTATTTTTGCATCGATATTCATAAGAGAGATTGGCCTGAGATTCTCTTTCTTTGTGGGATCTTTGTGTGCTTTTGGTATTAGTGTAATTGTGGCTTCATAGAACGAGTTGGGCAGTGTTCCTTCTGTTTTTATTTTGTGGAACAGTTTGAAGAGTATTGGTGTTAGGTCTTCTTTGAAGGTCTGATAGAATTGTGCACTAAAAGCATCTGGACCTGTGCTTTTTTTTGGTTGGAAGACTTCCAATGACAACTTCTATTTCTTGAGGGCTTATAGGACGGTTTAGATGGTCTATTTGATCCTGATTTAATTTTGGTACTTGGTATCTGTCAAGGAAATTGTCCATTTTCCTCAAGATTTTCTAGTTGTGTTGAATACAGGTTTTTGTAGTAGGATCTGAGGATTTTTTGAATTTCCGCAGTTTCTGTTGTTATCTCTCCCTTTTCGTTTCTGATTTTATTTATTTATTTTTTTTTAGCTCTTTCTTTTTTTTATTATTTATTTTATTTTGTTTATTTTTTAATTTACATTCCAAATCATTTCCCCTTTCCCGTTTCCTCCCTCACTGAAAGTCCCATAAACCCCCTTCCCTCCCTCTTTTCTCCATTCAACCCCCTCTCGTTACTCTCTCCTGGCGTTCCCCTACATCCAGTCTTTCCAGGACCAGGGGTCTCTCCTTCCATCTTCTTAGAAATCTATTGATATGCGGATTGTGTCTAGGGTATTCCGAGATTCTGGGTCAATATCCCCTTATCAGTGACTGCATACCATGTGTGTTCTTTTGTGATTGGCTACCTCACTAAGGATGATATTTTCAAGATCTGACCATTTGCCTAGGAATTTCGTGAATTCATTGTTTTTAATTGCAGAGTAGTATTCCATTGTGTAGATATACCACATTTTCTGAATCCATTCCTCCGTTGAGGGACATCTGGGTTCTTTCCAGCTTCTGGCTATTATAAATAAGGCTGCTATGAACATAGTGGAGCATGTGTCCTTATTGCATGCAGGTAAAGCCTCTGGGTATATTCCCAGGAGTGGTATAGCTGGATCCTCCTGGATTGTCATGCCCAGTTTTCTGAGGAACCGCCAGACTGCTTTCCAGAGTGGTTGTACAGCTTGCAATTCCACCAGCAGTGGAGGAGTGTTCCTCTTTCTCCGCATCCTCGCCAACAACTGCTGTCTCCTGTGTTTTTGATCTTAGCCATCCTGACTGGTGTGAGATGGAATCTCAGGGTTGTTTTGATTTGCATTTCCCTAATGACTAAGGATGATGAACATCTCTTTAGGTGCTTCTCAGCCATTAGATATTCTTCAGGTGAGAACACTTTGTTTAGCTCTGTACCCCATTTTTTAATAGGGTTACTTGCCTCTCTGGAGTTTAACTTCTTGAGTTCTTTGTATATATTGGATATTAGCCCTCTGTCGGATGTAAGGTTGGTAAAGATCATTTCCCAGTTAGTTGGTTGCCGCTTTGTCTTTTTGACAGTGTCTTTTGCCTTGCAAAAACTTTGTAATTTAATGAGGTCCTATTTGTCATTCTTGATCTTAGGGTATAAGCTATTGGAGTTCTGTTCAGGAAATTCTCCCCTGTGCCCATATGTTCAAGGTTCTTCCCTAGTTTCCCTTCTATTAGTTTCAGTGTGTCTGGTTTTATGTGGAGATCTTTGATCCAGTTAGAATTGAGCTTAGTGCAAAGAGATAAGAATGGGGCAATTTGCATTCTTCTGCATTTTGACCTCCAGCTGAGCCAGCACCATTTGTTGAAAAGGATATCTTTTTTTCCACTGGATGGTTTTAGCTCCTTTGTCAAAGATCAAGTGACCATAGGAGTGTGGATTCATTTCTGGGTCTTCAATTCTGTTCCATTGATCTATATGTCTGTCACTGTACCAATACCATGGGCTTTTTAACACTATTGCTCTGTAGTACAGCTTGAGGTCCGGGATACTGATTTGCCCAGAGGTTCTTTTACTCTTGAGAATAGTTTTAGCTGTTCTGAGTTTTCTGTTATTCCAGATGAATTTTTGAATTGCTCTTTCTAACTCTATGAAGAATTGAGTTGGGATTTTGATGGGGATTGCATTGAATCTGTGTATTACTTTTGGTAAGATGATCATTTTTACTATATTAATCCTGCCAATCCATGAGCATGGCAGATTTTTCCATCTTCTGAGGTCTTCTTCAATTTCTCTCTTCAGAGACTTGAAGTTCTTGTCATACAGATCTTTCACTTGTTTGGTTAGAGTCACGCCAAGATACTTAATATGGTTTGTGGCTATTGTGAAGGGTATTATTTCTCTTACTTCTTTCTCAGCCTGCTTATCCTTTGAGTACAGGAAGGCTTCTGTCTTGCTTGAGTTGATTTTATATCCGGCCACTTTGCTGAAGTCGTTTATCAGCTGTAGGAGTTCTCTGGTGGAGTTCTTTGGGTCGCTTAAGTATACTATCATATCGTCTGCAAATAGTGATAGTTTGACTTCTTCCTTTCCAATTTTTATCCCTTTGACCTCTTTTTGTTGTCTAATTGCTCTAGCTAGAACTTCAAGCACTATATTGAAAAGATATGGAGAGAGAGGGCAGCCTTGTCTAGTCCCTGATTTTAGTGGGATTGCTTCAAGTTTCTCTCCATTTAGATTGATGCTGGCTACCGGTTTGCTGTAAATTGCTTTTACTATGTTTAGATATGGGCCTTGAATTCCTGATCTTTCCAAGACCTTTAGCATGAAAGGATGCTAAATTTTGTCAAATGCTTTCTCAGCATCTAATGAGATGACCATGTGGGTTTTTTCTTTGAGATTGTTTATGTAGTGGATTACATTGATGGATTTCCTTATATTGAACCATCCCTGCATCCCTGGGATGAAGGCTACTTGATCGTGGTGAATGATCGTTTTGATGTGTTCTTGGATTCGGTTGGCAAGAATTTTATTGAGTATTTTTGCATCGATATTCATAAGAGAGATTGGCCTGAGATTCTCTTTCTTTGTGGGATCTTTGTGTGCTTTTGGTATTAGTGTAATTGTGGCTTCATAGAACGAGTTGGGCAGTGTTCCTTCTGTTTTTATTTTGTGGAACAGTTTGAAGAGTATTGGTGTTAGGTCTTCTTTGAAGGTCTGATAGAATTGTGCACTAAAAGCATCTGGACCTGTGCTTTTTTTGGTTGGAAGACTTCCAATGACAACTTCTATTTCTTGAGTGCTTATAGGACGGTTTAGATGGTCTATTTGATCCTGATTTAATTTTGGTACTTGGTATCTGTCAAGGAAATTGTCCATTTTCCTCAAGATTTTCTAGTTGTGTTGAATACAGGTTTTTGTAGTAGGATCTGAGGATTTTTTGAATTTCCGCAGTTTCTGTTGTTATCTCTCCCTTTTCGTTTCTGATTTTATTTATTTATTTTTTTTTAGCTCTTTCTTTTTTTATTATTTATTTTATTTTGTTTATTTTTTAATTTACATTCCAAATCATTTCCCCTTTCCCGTTTCCTCCCTCCCTGAAAGTCCCATAAGCCCCCTTCCCTCCCTCTTTTCTCCATTCAACCCCCTCTCGTTACTCTCTCCTGGCGTTCCCCTACATCCAGTCTTTCCAGGACCAGGGGTCTCTCCTTCCATCTTCTTAGAAATCTATTGATATGCGGATTGTGTCTAGGGTATTCCGAGATTCTGGGTCAATATCCCCTTATCAGTGACTGCATACCATGTGTGTTCTTTTGTGATTGGCTTACCTCACTAAGGATGATATTTTCAAGATCTGACCATTTGCCTAGGAATTTCGTGAATTCATTGTTTTTAATTGCAGAGTAGTATTCCATTGTGTAGATATACCACATTTTCTGAATCCATTCCTCCGTTGAGGGACATCTGGGTTCTTTCCAGCTTCTGGCTATTATAAATAAGGCTGCTATGAACATAGTGGAGCATGTGTCCTTATTGCATGCAGGTAAAGCCTCTGGGTATATTCCCAGGAGTGGTATAGCTGGATCCTCCTGGATTGTCATGCCCAGTTTTCTGAGGAACCGCCAGACTGCTTTCCAGAGTGGTTGTACAGCTTGCAATTCCACCAGCAGTGGAGGAGTGTTCCTCTTTCTCCGCATCCTCGCCAACAACTGCTGTCTCCTGTGTTTTTGATCTTAGCCATCCTGACTGGTGTGAGATGGAATCTCAGGGTTGTTTTGATTTGCATTTCCCTAATGACTAAGGATGATGAACATCTCTTTAGGTGCTTCTCAGCCATTAGATATTCTTCAGGTGAGAACACTTTGTTTAGCTCTGTACCCCATTTTTTAATAGGGTTACTTGCCTCTCTGGAGTTTAACTTCTTGAGTTCTTTGTATATATTGGATATTAGCCCTCCGTCGGATGTAAGGTTGGTAAAGATCATTTCCCAGTTAGTTGGTTGCCGCTTTGTCTTTTTGACAGTGTCTTTTGCCTTGCAAAAACTTTGTAATTTAATGAGGTCCTATTTGTCATTCTTGATCTTAGGGTATAAGCTATTGGAGTTCTGTTCAGGAAATTCTCCCCTGTGCCCATATGTTCAAGGTTCTTCCCTAGTTTCCCTTCTATTAGTTTCAGTGTGTCTGGTTTTATGTGGAGATCTTTGATCCAGTTAGAATTGAGCTTAGTGCAAAGAGATAAGAATGGGGCAATTTGCATTCTTCTGCATTTTGACCTCCAGCTGAGCCAGCACCATTTGTTGAAAAGGATATCTTTTTTTCCACTGGATGGTTTTAGCTCCTTTGTCAAAGATCAAGTGACCATAGGAGTGTGGATTCATTTCTGGGTCTTCAATTCTGTTCCATTGATCTATATGTCTGTCACTGTACCAATACCATGGGCTTTTTAACACTATTGCTCTGTAGTACAGCTTGAGGTCCGGGATACTGATTTGCCCAGAGGTTCTTTTACTCTTGAGAATAGTTTTAGCTGTTCTGAGTTTTCTGTTATTCCAGATGAATTTTTGAATTGCTCTTTCTAACTCTATGAAGAATTGAGTTGGGATTTTGATGGGGATTGCATTGAATCTGTGTATTACTTTTGGTAAGATGATCATTTTTACTATATTAATCCTGCCAATCCATGAGCATGGCAGATTTTTCCATCTTCTGAGGTCTTCTTCAATTTCTCTCTTCAGAGACTTGAAGTTCTTGTCATACAGATCTTTCACTTGTTTGGTTAGAGTCACGCCAAGATACTTAATATGGTTTGTGGCTATTGTGAAGGGTATTATTTCTATTACTTCTTTCTCAGCCTGCTTATCCTTTGAGTATAGGAAGGCTTCTGTCTTGCTTGAGTTGATTTTATATCCGGCCACTTTGCTGAACTCGTTTATCAGCTGTAGGAGTTCTCTGGTGGAGTTCTTTGGGTCGCTTAAGTATACTATCATATCGTCTGCAAATAGTGATAGTTTGACTTCTTCCTTTCCAATTTTTATCCCTTTGACCTCTTTTTGTTGTCTAATTGCTCTAGCTAGAACTTCAAGCACTATATTGAAAAGATATGGAGAGAGAGGGCAGCCTTGTCTAGTCCCTGATTTTAGTGGGATTGCTTCAAGTTTCTCTCCATTTAGATTGATGCTGGCTACCGGTTTGCTGTAAATTGCTTTTACTATGTTTAGATATGGGCCTTGAATTCCTGATCTTTCCAAGACCTTTAGCATGAAAGGATGCTAAATTTTGTCAAATGCTTTCTCAGCATCTAATGAGATGACCATGTGGGTTTTTTCTTTGAGATTGTTTATGTAGTGGATTACATTGATGGATTTCCTTATATTGAACCATCCCTGCATCCCTGGGATGAAGGCTACTTGATCGTGGTGAATGATCGTTTTGATGTGTTCTTCGATTCGGTTGGCAAGAATTTTATTGAGTATTTTTGCATCGATATTCATAAGAGAGATTGGCCTGAGATTCTCTTTCTTTGTGGGATCTTTGTGTGCTTTTGGTATTAGTGTAATTGTGGCTTCATAGAACGAGTTGGGCAGTGTTCCTTCTGTTTTTATTTTGTGGAACAGTTTGAAGAGTATTGGTGTTAGGTCTTCTTTGAAGGTCTGATAGAATTGTGCACTAAAAGCATCTGGACCTGTGCTTTTTTTGGTTGGAAGACTTCCAATGACAACTTCTATTTCTTGAGGGCTTATAGGACGGTTTAGATGGTCTATTTGATCCTGATTTAATTTTGGTACTTGGTATCTGTCAAGGAAATTGTCCATTTTCCTCAAGATTTTCTAGTTGTGTTGAATACAGGTTTTTGTAGTAGGATCTGAGGATTTTTTGAATTTCCGCAGTTTCTGTTGTTATCTCTCCCTTTTCGTTTCTGATTTTATTTATTTATTTTTTTTTAGCTCTTTCTTTTTTTTATTATTTATTTTATTTTGTTTATTTTTTAATTTACATTCCAAATCATTTCCCCTTTCCCGTTTCCTCCCTCCCTGAAAGTCCCATAAGCCCCCTTCCCTCCCTCTTTTCTCCATTCAACCCCCTCTCGTTACTCTCTCCTGGCGTTCCCCTACATCCAGTCTTTCCAGGACCAGGGGTCTCTCCTTCCATCTTCTTAGAAATCTATTGATATGCGGATTGTGTCTAGGGTATTCCGAGATTCTGGGTCAATATCCCCTTATCAGTGACTGCATACCATGTGTGTTCTTTTGTGATTGGCTTACCTCACTAAGGATGATATTTTCAAGATCTGACCATTTGCCTAGGAATTTCGTGAATTCATTGTTTTTAATTGCAGAGTAGTATTCCATTGTGTAGATATACCACATTTTCTGAATCCATTCCTCCGTTGAGGGACATCTGGGTTCTTTCCAGCTTCTGGCTATTATAAATAAGGCTGCTATGAACATAGTGGAGCATGTGTCCTTATTGCATGCAGGTAAAGCCTCTGGGTATATTCCCAGGAGTGGTATAGCTGGATCCTCCTGGATTGTCATGCCCAGTTTTCTGAGGAACCGCCAGACTGCTTTCCAGAGTGGTTGTACAGCTTGAAATTCCACCAGCAGTGGAGGAGTGTTCCTCTTTCTCCGCATCCTCGCCAACAACTGCTGTCTCCTGTGTTTTTGATCTTAGCCATCCTGACTGGTGTGAGATGGAATCTCAGGGTTGTTTTGATTTGCATTTCCCTAATGACTAAGGATGATGAACATCTCTTTAGGTGCTTCTCAGCCATTAGATATTCTTCAGGTGAGAACACTTTGTTTAGCTCTGTACCCCATTTTTTAATAGGGTTACTTGCCTCTCTGGAGTTTAACTTCTTGAGTTCTTTGTATATATTGGATATTAGCCCTCCGTCGGATGTAAGGTTGGTAAAGATCATTTCCCAGTTAGTTGGTTGCCGCTTTGTCTTTTTGACAGTGTCTTTTGCCTTGCAAAAACTTTGTAATTTAATGAGGTCCCATTTGTCATTCTTGATCTTAGGGTATAAGCTATTGGAGTTCTGTTCAGGAAATTCTCCCCTGTGCCCATATGTTCAAGGTTCTTCCCTAGTTTCCCTTCTATTAGTTTGAGTGTGTCTGGTTTTATGTGGAGATCTTTGATCCAGTTAGAATTGAGCTTAGTGCAAAGAGATAAGAATGGGGCAATTTGCATTCTTCTGCATTTTGACCTCCAGCTGAGCCAGCACCATTTGTTGAAAAGGATATCTTTTTTTCCACTGGATGGTTTTAGCTCCTTTGTCAAAGATCAAGTGACCATAGGAGTGTGGATTCATTTCTGGGTCTTCAATTCTGTTCCATTGATCTATATGTCTGTCACTGTACCAATACCATGGGCTTTTTAACACTATTGCTCTGTAGTACAGCTTGAGGTCCGGGATACTGATTTGCCCAGAGGTTCTTTTACTCTTGAGAATAGTTTTAGCTGTTCTGAGTTTTCTGTTATTCCAGATGAATTTTTGAATTGCTCTTTCTAACTCTATGAAGAATTGAGTTGGGATTTTGATGGGGATTGCATTGAATCTGTGTATTACTTTTGGTAAGATGATCATTTTTACTATATTAATCCTGCCAATCCATGAGCATGGCAGATTTTTCCATCTTCTGAGGTCTTCTTCAATTTCTCTCTTCAGAGACTTGAAGTTCTTGTCATACAGATCTTTCACTTGTTTGGTTAGAGTCACGCCAAGATACTTAATATGGTTTGTGGCTATTGTGAAGGGTATTATTTCTCTTACTTCTTTCTCAGCCTGCTTATCCTTTGAGTATAGGAAGGCTTCTGTCTTGCTTGAGTTGATTTTATATCCGGCCACTTTGCTGAACTCGTTTATCAGCTGTAGGAGTTCTCTGGTGGAGTTCTTTGGGTCGCTTAAGTATACTATCATATCGTCTGCAAATAGTGATAGTTTGACTTCTTCCTTTCCAATTTTTATCCCTTTGACCTCTTTTTGTTGTCTAATTGCTCTAGCTAGAACTTCAAGCACTATATTGAAAAGATATGGAGAGAGAGGGCAGCCTTGTCTAGTCCCTGATTTTAGTGGGATTGCTTCAAGTTTCTCTCCATTTAGATTGATGCTGGCTACCGGTTTGCTGTAAATTGCTTTTACTATGTTTAGATATGGGCCTTGAATTCCTGATCTTTCCAAGACCTTTAGCATGAAAGGATGCTAAATTTTGTCAAATGCTTTCTCAGCATCTAATGAGATGACCATGTGGGTTTTTTCTTTGAGATTGTTTATGTAGTGGATTACATTGATGGATTTCCTTATATTGAACCATCCCTGCATCCCTGGGATGAAGGCTACTTGATCGTGGTGAATGATCGTTTTGATGTGTTCTTCGATTCGGTTGGCAAGAATTTTATTGAGTATTTTTGCATCGATATTCATAAGAGAGATTGGCCTGAGATTCTCTTTCTTTGTGGGATCTTTGTGTGCTTTTGGTATTAGTGTAATTGTGGCTTCATAGAACGAGTTGGGCAGTGTTCCTTCTGTTTTTATTTTGTGGAACAGTTTGAAGAGTATTGGTGTTAGGTCTTCTTTGAAGGTCTGATAGAATTGTGCACTAAAAGCATCTGGACCTGTGCTTTTTTTGGTTGGAAGACTTCCAATGACAACTTCTATTTCTTGAGGGCTTATAGGACGGTTTAGATGGTCTATTTGATCCCGATTTAATTTTGGTACTTGGTATCTGTCAAGGAAATTGTCCATTTTCCTCAAGATTTTCTAGTTGTGTTGAATACAGGTTTTTGTAGTAGGATCTGAGGATTTTTTGAATTTCCGCAGTTTCTGTTGTTATCTCTCCCTTTTCGTTTCTGATTTTATTTATTTATTTTTTTTAGCTCTTTCTTTTTTTTATTATTTATTTTATTTTGTTTATTTTTTAATTTACATTCCAAATCATTTCCCCTTTCCCGTTTCCTCCCTCCCTGAAAGTCCCATAAGCCCCCTTCCCTCCCTCTTTTCTCCATTCAACCCCCTCTCGTTACTCTCTCCTGGCGTTCCCCTACATCCAGTCTTTCCAGGACCAGGGGTCTCTCCTTCCATCTTCTTAGAAATCTATTGATATGCGGATTGTGTCTAGGGTATTCCGAGATTCTGGGTCAATATCCCCTTATCAGTGACTGCATACCATGTGTGTTCTTTTGTGATTGGCTTACCTCACTAAGGATGATATTTTCAAGATCTGACCATTTGCCTAGGAATTTCGTGAATTCATTGTTTTTAATTGCAGAGTAGTATTCCATTGTGTAGATATACCACATTTTCTGAATCCATTCCTCCGTTGAGGGACATCTGGGTTCTTTCCAGCTTCTGGCTATTATAAATAAGGCTGCTATGAACATAGTGGAGCATGTGTCCTTATTGCATGCAGGTAAAGCCTCTGGGTATATTCCCAGGAGTGGTATAGCTGGATCCTCCTGGATTGTCATGCCCAGTTTTCTGAGGAACCGCCAGACTGCTTTCCAGAGTGGTTGTACAGCTTGCAATTCCACCAGCAGTGGAGGAGTGTTCCTCTTTCTCCGCATCCTCGCCAACAACTGCTGTCTCCTGTGTTTTTGATCTTAGCCATCCTGACTGGTGTGAGATGGAATCTCAGGGTTGTTTTGATTTGCATTTCCCTAATGACTAAGGATGATGAACATCTCTTTAGGTGCTTCTCAGCCATTAGATATTCTTCAGGTGAGAACACTTTGTTTAGCTCTGTACCCCATTTTTTAATAGGGTTACTTGCCTCTCTGGAGTTTAACTTCTTGAGTTCTTTGTATATATTGGATATTAGCCCTCTGTCGGATGTAAGGTTGGTAAAGATCATTTCCCAGTTAGTTGGTTGCCGCTTTGTCTTTTTGACAGTGTCTTTTGCCTTGCAAAAACTTTGTAATTTAATGAGGTCCCATTTGTCATTCTTGATCTTAGGGTATAAGCTATTGGAGTTCTGTTCAGGAAATTCTCCCCTGTGCCCATATGTTCAAGGTTCTTCCCTAGTTTCCCTTCTATTAGTTTCAGTGTGTCTGGTTTTATGTGGAGATCTTTGATCCAGTTAGAATTGAGCTTAGTGCAAAGAGATAAGAATGGGGCAATTTGCATTCTTCTGCATTTTGACCTCCAGCTGAGCCAGCACCATTTGTTGAAAAGGATATCTTTTTTTCCACTGGATGGTTTTAGCTCCTTTGTCAAAGATCAAGTGACCATAGGAGTGTGGATTCATTTCTGGGTCTTCAATTCTGTTCCATTGATCTATATGTCTGTCACTGTACCAATACCATGGGCTTTTTAACACTATTGCTCTGTAGTACAGCTTGAGGTCCGGGATACTGATTTGCCCAGAGGTTCTTTTACTCTTGAGAATAGTTTTAGCTGTTCTGAGTTTTCTGTTATTCCAGATGAATTTTTGAATTGCTCTTTCTAACTCTATGAAGAATTGAGTTGGGATTTTGATGGGGATTGCATTGAATCTGTGTATTACTTTTGGTAAGATGATCATTTTTACTATATTAATCCTGCCAATCCATGAGCATGGCAGATTTTTCCATCTTCTGAGGTCTTCTTCAATTTCTCTCTTCAGAGACTTGAAGTTCTTGTCATACAGATCTTTCACTTGTTTGGTTAGAGTCACGCCAAGATACTTAATATGGTTTGTGGCTATTGTGAAGGGTATTATTTCTCTTACTTCTTTCTCAGCCTGCTTATCCTTTGAGTATAGGAAGGCTTCTGTCTTGCTTGAGTTGATTTTATATCCGGCCACTTTGCTGAACTCGTTTATCAGCTGTAGGAGTTCTCTGGTGGAGTTCTTTGGGTCGCTTAAGTATACTATCATATCGTCTGCAAATAGTGATAGTTTGACTTCTTCCTTTCCAATTTTTATCCCTTTGACCTCTTTTTGTTGTCTAATTGCTCTAGCTAGAACTTCAAGCACTATATTGAAAAGATATGGAGAGAGAGGGCAGCCTTGTCTAGTCCCTGATTTTAGTGGGATTGCTTCAAGTTTCTCTCCATTTAGATTGATGCTGGCTACCGGTTTGCTGTAAATTGCTTTTACTATGTTTAGATATGGGCCTTGAATTCCTGATCTTTCCAAGACCTTTAGCATGAAAGGATGCTAAATTTTGTCAAATGCTTTCTCAGCATCTAATGAGATGACCATGTGGGTTTTTTCTTTGAGATTGTTTATGTAGTGGATTACATTGATGGATTTCCTTATATTGAACCATCCCTGCATCCCTGGGATGAAGGCTACTTGATCGTGGTGAATGATCGTTTTGATGTGTTCTTCGATTCGGTTGGCAAGAATTTTATTGAGTATTTTTGCATCGATATTCATAAGAGAGATTGGCCTGAGATTCTCTTTCTTTGTGGGATCTTTGTGTGCTTTTGGTATTAGTGTAATTGTGGCTTCATAGAACGAGTTGGGCAGTGTTCCTTCTGTTTTTATTTTGTGGAACAGTTTGAAGAGTATTGGTGTTAGGTCTTCTTTGAAGGTCTGATAGAATTGTGCACTAAAAGCATCTGGACCTGTGCTTTTTTTGGTTGGAAGACTTCCAATGACAACTTCTATTTCTTGAGGGCTTATAGGACGGTTTAGATGGTCTATTTGATCCTGATTTAATTTTGGTACTTGGTATCTGTCAAGGAAATTGTCCATTTTCCTCAAGATTTTCTAGTTGTGTTGAATACAGGTTTTTGTAGTAGGATCTGAGGATTTTTTGAATTTCCGCAGTTTCTGTTGTTATCTCTCCCTTTTCGTTTCTGATTTTATTTATTTATTTTTTTTAGCTCTTTCTTTTTTTTATTATTTATTTTATTTTGTTTATTTTTTAATTTACATTCCAAATCATTTCCCCTTTCCCGTTTCCTCCCTCCCTGAAAGTCCCATAAGCCCCCTTCCCTCCCTCTTTTCTCCATTCAACCCCCTCTCGTTACTCTCTCCTGGCGTTCCCCTACATCCAGTCTTTCCAGGACCAGGGGTCTCTCCTTCCATCTTCTTAGAAATCTATTGATATGCGGATTGTGTCTAGGGTATTCCGAGATTCTGGGTCAATATCCCCTTATCAGTGACTGCATACCATGTGTGTTCTTTTGTGATTGGCTTACCTCACTAAGGATGATATTTTCAAGATCTGACCATTTGCCTAGGAATTTCGTGAATTCATTGTTTTTAATTGCAGAGTAGTATTCCATTGTGTAGATATACCACATTTTCTGAATCCATTCCTCCGTTGAGGGACATCTGGGTTCTTTCCAGCTTCTGGCTATTATAAATAAGGCTGCTATGAACATAGTGGAGCATGTGTCCTTATTGCATGCAGGTAAAGCCTCTGGGTATATTCCCAGGAGTGGTATAGCTGGATCCTCCTGGATTGTCATGCCCAGTTTTCTGAGGAACCGCCAGACTGCTTTCCAGAGTGGTTGTACAGCTTGCAATTCCACCAGCAGTGGAGGAGTGTTCCTCTTTCTCCGCATCCTCGCCAACAACTGCTGTCTCCTGTGTTTTTGATCTTAGCCATCCTGACTGGTGTGAGATGGAATCTCAGGGTTGTTTTGATTTGCATTTCCCTAATGACTAAGGATGATGAACATCTCTTTAGGTGCTTCTCAGCCATTAGATATTCTTCAGGTGAGAACACTTTGTTTAGCTCTGTACCCCATTTTTTAATAGGGTTACTTGCCTCTCTGGAGTTTAACTTCTTGAGTTCTTTGTATATATTGGATATTAGCCCTCTGTCGGATGTAAGGTTGGTAAAGATCATTTCCCAGTTAGTTGGTTGCCGCTTTGTCTTTTTGACAGTGTCTTTTGCCTTGCAAAAACTTTGTAATTTAATGAGGTCCCATTTGTCATTCTTGATCTTAGGGTATAAGCTATTGGAGTTCTGTTCAGGAAATTCTCCCCTGTGCCCATATGTTCAAGGTTCTTCCCTAGTTTCCCTTCTATTAGTTTCAGTGTGTCTGGTTTTATGTGGAGATCTTTGATCCAGTTAGAATTGAGCTTAGTGCAAAGAGATAAGAATGGGGCAATTTGCATTCTTCTGCATTTTGACCTCCAGCTGAGCCAGCACCATTTGTTGAAAAGGATATCTTTTTTTCCACTGGATGGTTTTAGCTCCTTTGTCAAAGATCAAGTGACCATAGGAGTGTGGATTCATTTCTGGGTCTTCAATTCTGTTCCATTGATCTATATGTCTGTCACTGTACCAATACCATGGGCTTTTTAACACTATTGCTCTGTAGTACAGCTTGAGGTCCGGGATACTGATTTGCCCAGAGGTTCTTTTACTCTTGAGAATAGTTTTAGCTGTTCTGAGTTTTCTGTTATTCCAGATGAATTTTTGAATTGCTCTTTCTAACTCTATGAAGAATTGAGTTGGGATTTTGATGGGGATTGCATTGAATCTGTGTATTACTTTTGGTAAGATGATCATTTTTACTATATTAATCCTGCCAATCCATGAGCATGGCAGATTTTTCCATCTTCTGAGGTCTTCTTCAATTTCTCTCTTCAGAGACTTGAAGTTCTTGTCATACAGATCTTTCACTTGTTTGGTTAGAGTCACGCCAAGATACTTAATATGGTTTGTGGCTATTGTGAAGGGTATTATTTCTATTACTTCTTTCTCAGCCTGCTTATCCTTTGAGTATAGGAAGGCTTCTGTCTTGCTTGAGTTGATTTTATATCCGGCCACTTTGCTGAACTCGTTTATCAGCTGTAGGAGTTCTCTGGTGGAGTTCTTTGGGTCGCTTAAGTATACTATCATATCGTCTGCAAATAGTGATAGTTTGACTTCTTCCTTTCCAATTTTTATCCCTTTGACCTCTTTTTGTTGTCTAATTGCTCTAGCTAGAACTTCAAGCACTATATTGAAAAGATATGGAGAGAGAGGGCAGCCTTGTCTAGTCCCTGATTTTAGTGGGATTGCTTCAAGTTTCTCTCCATTTAGATTGATGCTGGCTACCGGTTTGCTGTAAATTGCTTTTACTATGTTTAGATATGGGCCTTGAATTCCTGATCTTTCCAAGACCTTTAGCATGAAAGGATGCTAAATTTTGTCAAATGCTTTCTCAGCATCTAATGAGATGACCATGTGGGTTTTTTCTTTGAGATTGTTTATGTAGTGGATTACATTGATGGATTTCCTTATATTGAACCATCCCTGCATCCCTGGGATGAAGGCTACTTGATCGTGGTGAATGATCGTTTTGATGTGTTCTTCGATTCGGTTGGCAAGAATTTTATTGAGTATTTTTGCATCGATATTCATAAGAGAGATTGGCCTGAGATTCTCTTTCTTTGTGGGATCTTTGTGTGCTTTTGGTATTAGTGTAATTGTGGCTTCATAGAACGAGTTGGGCAGTGTTCCTTCTGTTTTTATTTTGTGGAACAGTTTGAAGAGTATTGGTGTTAGGTCTTCTTTGAAGGTCTGATAGAATTGTGCACTAAAAGCATCTGGACCTGTGCTTTTTTTGGTTGGAAGACTTCCAATGACAACTTCTATTTCTTGAGGGCTTATAGGACGGTTTAGATGGTCTATTTGATCCTGATTTAATTTTGGTACTTGGTATCTGTCAAGGAAATTGTCCATTTTCCTCAAGATTTTCTAGTTGTGTTGAATACAGGTTTTTGTAGTAGGATCTGAGGATTTTTTGAATTTCCGCAGTTTCTGTTGTTATCTCTCCCTTTTCGTTTCTGATTTTATTTATTTATTTTTTTTTAGCTCTTTCTTTTTTTTATTATTTATTTTATTTTGTTTATTTTTTAATTTACATTCCAAATCATTTCCCCTTTCCCGTTTCCTCCCTCCCTTAAAGTCCCATAAGCCCCCTTCCCTCCCTCTTTTCTCCATTCAACCCCCTCTCGTTACTCTCTCCTGGCGTTCCCCTACATCCAGTCTTTCCAGGACCAGGGGTCTCTCCTTCCATCTTCTTAGAAATCTATTGATATGCGGATTGTGTCTAGGGTATTCCGAGATTCTGGGTCAATATCCCCTTATCAGTGACTGCATACCATGTGTGTTCTTTTGTGATTGGCTTACCTCACTAAGGATGATATTTTCAAGATCTGACCATTTGCCTAGGAATTTCGTGAATTCATTGTTTTTAATTGCAGAGTAGTATTCCATTGTGTAGATATACCACATTTTCTGAATCCATTCCTCCGTTGAGGGACATCTGGGTTCTTTCCAGCTTCTGGCTATTATAAATAAGGCTGCTATGAACATAGTGGAGCATGTGTCCTTATTGCATGCAGGTAAAGCCTCTGGGTATATTCCCAGGAGTGGTATAGCTGGATCCTCCTGGATTGTCATGCCCAGTTTTCTGAGGAACCGCCAGACTGCTTTCCAGAGTGGTTGTACAGCTTGCAATTCCACCAGCAGTGGAGGAGTGTTCCTCTTTCTCCGCATCCTCGCCAACAACTGCTGTCTCCTGTGTTTTTGATCTTCGCCATGCTGACTGGTGTGAGATGGAATCTCAGGGTTGTTTTGATTTGCATTTCCCTAATGACTAAGGATGATGAACATCTCTTTAGGTGCTTCTCAGCCATTAGATATTCTTCAGGTGAGAACACTTTGTTTAGCTCTGTACCCCATTTTTTAATAGGGTTACTTGCCTCTCTGGAGTTTAACTTCTTGAGTTCTTTGTATATATTGGATATTAGCCCTCTGTCGGATGTAAGGTTGGTAAAGATCATTTCCCAGTTAGTTGGTTGCCGCTTTGTCTTTTTGACAGTGTCTTTTGCCTTGCAAAAACTTTGTAATTTAATGAGGTCCCATTTGTCTATTCTTGATCTTAGAGCATAAGCTATTGGAGTTCTGTTCAGGAAATTCTCCCCTGTGCCCATATGTTCAAGGTTCTTCCCTAGTTTCCCTTCTATTAGTTTCAGTGTGTCTGGTTTTATGTGGAGATCTTTGATCCAGTTAGAATTGAGCTTAGTGCAAGGAGATAAGAATGGGTCAATTTGCATTCTTCTGCATGTTGACCTCCAGCTGAGCCAGCACCATTTGTTGAAAAGGCTATCTTTTTTCCACTGGATGGTTTTAGCTCCTTTGTCAAAGATCAAGTGACCATAGGAGTGTGGATTCATTTCTGGGTCTTCAATTCTGTTCCATTGATCTATATGTCTGTCACTGTACCAATACCATGCGGTTTTTAACACTATTGCTCTGTAGTACAGCTTGAGGTCCGGGATACTGATTCCCCCAGAGGTTCTTTTACTCTTGAGAATAGTTTTAGCTATTCTGGGTTTTCTGTTATTCCAGATGAATTTTTGAATTGCTCTTTCTAACTCTATGAAGAATTGAGTTGGGATTTTGATGGGGATTGCATTGAATCTGTGTATTACTTTTGATAAGATGATCATTTTTACTATATTAATCCTGCCAATCCATGAGCATGGCAGATTTTTCCATCTTCTGAGATCTTCTTCAATTTCTCTCTTCAGAGACTTGAAGTTCTTGTCATACAGATCTTTCACTTGTTTGATTAGAGTCACGCCAAGATACTTAATATGGTTTGTGGCTATTGTGAAGGGTATTATTTCTCTTACTTCTTTCTCAGCCTGCTTATCCTTTGAGTATAGGAAGGCTTCTGTCTTGCTTGAGTTGATTTTATATCCGGCCACTTTGCCGAACTCGTTTATCAGCTGTAGGAATTCTCTGGTGGAGTTCTTTGGGTCGCTTAAGTATACTATCATATCGTCTGCAAATAGTGATAGTTTGACTTCTTCCTTTCCAATTTGTATCCCTTTGACCTCTTTTTGTTGTCTAATTGCTCTAGCTAGAACTCCAAGTACTATATTGAAAAGATATGGAGAGAGAGGGCAGTCTTGTCTAGTCCCTGATTTTAGTGGGATTGCTTCAAGTTTCTCTCCATTTAAATTGATGCTGGCTACCGGTTTGCTGTAAATTGCTTTTACTATGTTTAGATATGGGCCTTGAATTCCTGATCTTTCCAAGACCTTTAGCATGAAAGGATGCTGAATTTTGTCAAATGCTTTCTCAGCATCTAATGAGATGACCATGTGGTTTTTTCTTTGAGATTGTTTATGTAGTGTATTACATTGATGGATTTCCTTACATTGAACCATCCCTGCATCCCTGGGATGAAGCCTACTTGATCGTGGTGAATGATCGTTTTGATGTGTTCTTGGATTCGGTTGGCAAGAATTTTATTGAGAATTTTGCATCGATATTCATAAGAGAGATTGTCCTGAGATTCTCTTTCCTTTTCGGATCTTTGTGTGCTTTTGGTATTAGTGTAATTGTGGCTTCATAGAACGAGTTGGGTAGGGTTCCTTCTGTTTCTATTTTGTGGAACAGTTTGAAGAGTATTGGTGTTAGGTCTTCTTTGAAGGTCTGATAGAATTGTGCACTAAAAGCATCTGGACCTGTGCTTTTTTGGTTGGAAGACTTCCAATGACAACTTCCGTTTCTTCCGGGCTTATAGGACGGTTTAGATGGTCTACTTGATCGTGATTTAATTTTGGTACTTGGTATCTGTCAAGGAAATTGTCCATTTCCTCAAGATTTTCTAGTTGTGTTGAATACAGGTTTTTATAGTAGGCTCTGATGATTTTTTGAATTTCCTCAGTTTCTGTTGTTATCTCTCCCTTTTTGTTTCTGATTTCATTAATTTGGATACTATCTCTGTGCCCTCTGGTTAATCGGGCTAAGGGCTTATCTATCTTGTTGATTTTCTCAAAGAACCAACTCCTCGTTTTGTTGATTCTTTGTATGGTTTTATTTGTTTCTACTTGATTGATTTCAGCCCTGAGTTTGATGATTTCCTGCCTTCTACTCCTCTTTGGTGTATTTGCTTCTTTTTGTTCCAGGGCTTTCAGGTGTGCCATTAAGCTGTTAGTGTATGCTGTCTCCCGTTTCTTTTGGCGGCACTCAGGGCTATGAATTTTCCTCTTAGCACTGCTTTCATTGTGTCCCATAAATTAGGGTATGTTGTACCTTCATTTTCATTAACTTTCAAAAAGTCTTTGATTTCGTTCTTTATTTCCACCTTGACCAAGTTATCATTGAGTAGAGCATTGTTCAGCCTCCATGTGCACGTGGGCTTTCTTTTGTTTTTGTTGCCATTGAAGACCACCCTTATTCCATAGTGATCTGTTAGGAGGCATGGGATTATTCCTATCTTCTTATATCTGTTGAGGTCTGATTTGTGACCAATTATATCGTCAATTTTGGAGAAGGTACCATGAGGAGCTGAGAAGAAGGTGTATTCTTAGCTCTAGGATGAAGTATTCTATATATATCAGTCAATTCCAGTTGTTCCAAGGCTTCAATTAGATTCACTGTGTCCCTGTTTAGTTTCTGCTTTCCTGAACGATCCATTTCAGAGAGCGGAGTGTTGAAGTCACCCACTATTACTGTGTGCGGTGCGATGTGTGCTTTGAGTTTTAGTAAAGTTTCTTTTACGAATAAGGGTGCCCTTGCATTTGGAGCATAGATATTCAGAATTGAGAGTTCTTGATGGTGGATTTTTCCCTTGATCAGTATGTAGTGTCCTTCTGTGTCTTTTTTGATGATTTTAGGTTGAAAATCAATGTTATCTGATATTAGGATGGCTACTCCACCTCGTTTCTTGGGGCCATTTGCTTGTAAAATTGTTTTCCAGCCTTTTACTCTGAGGTAGTGTTTGTCTTTGACCCTGAGGTGCGTTTCCTGCATGCAGCAATATGCTGGGTCCTGTTTACGTATCCAGTCTGCTAGTCTATGTCTTTTAATTGGGGAATTGAGACCATTGATATTAAGAGAGATTAAGGCATAGTGATTATTGCCATCTGCCATTCTTGACGCTATCTTTATGTTTGAGTGGTTATCTACTTTTGGGTTTGATTCAAGAAGGTTATTATCTCATTTTTTCCTGGGTGTAGTTTTTCTCACTGTATTGGAGGTTTCCACCTATTATCCGTTGCAGGGCTGGATTTGTGGAAAGATATTGTGAAAATTTGGTTTTATCATGGAAAATCTTGTTCTCTCCATCTATGGTGATTGAGAGTTTTGCTGGGTATAGTAGTCTAGGCTGGCATTTGTGCTGTCTTAGTGTCCGCATGAGATCTGCCCAGGATCTTCTGGCTTTCATAGTCTCTGGTGAGAAGTCTGATGTGATTCGGATCGGTCTTCCTTTGTATGTTACTTGGCCCTTTTCTCTTACTGCTTTTAGTATTATTTCTTTGTTTAGAACATTTGGTGTTTTGATTATTATGTGACGGGAGGTATTTCTGTTCTGGTCCAGTCTGTTTGGAGTTCTGTAGGCTTCTTGTATGTTCATCGGCATCTCTCTCTTTACGTTAGGGAAGTTTTCCTCCATAATTTTGTTGAAGATGTTTACTGGCCCTTTAAATTGCAAATCTTCACTCTCATCTATACCTATAATCCTTAGGTTTGGTCTTCTCATTGTGTCCTGGATTTCCTGGATGTTTTGGGTTACACGTTTTTTGCATTTTGCATTTTCTTTGACTGTTGAGTCGATGCTTTCTATGGAATCTTCAGCACCTGTGATTCTTTCTTCCATATCTTGTATTCTATTGTTGATGTTTGCATCTATGACTCCTGATTTCTTCCCAAGGTTTTCTATCTCCAAAGTTGTCTGCCTTTGTGATTTCTTAGTTGTTTCTTCTTCCTTTTTTAGTTCCTGGATGGATTTGCTGAGATCCTTCACTTGTTTGTTTGTATTTTCCTGTATTTCTTTAAGGTATTTTTGCATTACCTCTTTCAGGATTTCTTCCTGATGACCCACGTTCTCCTGCATTTCTCTGAGCGATTTTTGTGTTTCCTCCTCATGGGATTCCATCTGTTGATCCATCGTCTCCTGCATTTCTTTAAGCAGTTCTCGTGTTTCCTTTGTAAGGGCATCTAACCGTTGATTCATTTCTTTAAGCAATTTTTGTGTTGCCTCCTTATGGGCATCCGTCTGTTGACCCATATTCTTCTGCATTTCTTTATGCAAATTTTGTGATTCCTTTGTGAGTGCATCTACCCGTTGATTCATCTCGTTAAGCGATTTTTGTGTTGTCTCCTTGTGCGCCTCCATCTTTTGATCCATGTTCTCCCGCAATTCTCTAAGCGATTTTTGTGTTTCCTTTGTAAGGGCTTCTAACCGTTGATTCATGGTCTCCTGTAACTCTTTATGGGATTTATTTGTGTCCTTCTTGTGATCCTCTAATAGGATCATGAGAAGTGATTTTAAATCCAGATCTTGTCTTTCGGGTGTGGTGGGGTATCCAGGACTTGCTGCTGTTGGAGAGTTGGGTTCGGATGGTCCCACATTACTTTGATTTCTGTTAGTAACATTCCTACGTTTGCCTTTTGCCATCTGGATACCTCTGGTGTTAGTTGGTCCTGCTGCCACTGGCTGTTGGTTGGACCTCCTGTGAGCCTGCAAAGCTATTTCTGCTCCCCCTGGATTTCCAGGATTACCCTGGCACCGATTTCTGGGGCCTGCCCGCTCCTGAGTGACTTTGGAGCCCTAATGTGCCTTGCCCCAAGTGATCTTATATTGGGGAGGCCTTGCACATCCAAAGGCTCAGCCTAGTGGATTCCTGGAGCAGAGGTAGCCAAAGGGAGGCTGGTAGGCTCCTGCCCTGTGCAGGGGTGTGTGATCTCTCCTGGGGGGGAGGGGGCGTCCCTCTGCCAGGCAGAAGTCCCACAGCAGAGCTGGCGCGCTGGTTACTGCAGATCAGCCCAGCACTTGTGAGCCGCATACACACAAGCCACCCGAGACCCAAGCGATATTATGCCTGTCTGTCTCAGAACCTGGCAGTCCCAACTTCCCAGTCACTGGAGCAAAGATGGTGGAGGGCACTCTCCGTGGCGCCGCTCACCCTGCAGATGCGATGGCCTGCTGATCTGGCACCCAGACGACCACAGCGCTGACCCGTTCTTGGGCGCAGATGGAAGCCCCAACAGGCCGTGTCCCAAGTGATGTTATATTGGGGATAGAGCCTGGGTACCTGTCTCTTCAGTGCAGTCTGCAGGAACAGAGGTCGCGGAAGGAAAGCTGGTAGGCTCCCGCCCAGTGCGGGGTCCCTCTGCCAGGCAGAAATCCCACAGCCCATATCCTTCTTAATACTATTGCAGGTTTCCATTCTAATGTCATCTCATTCTTATAGTATATTACTTGGCCTATTTCCTCAGTTTTTTTCCTCAATAACCCAGTGTCTCTTAGCTGATGTTGTCCATTTTCGCCAACATTAAATACATTTAGAGTTAACAAGGCATTATTTAGTTTGCCTTGGAGGTTGCTCTCTTTTTTTATTTAGCTTGCGTATCTTTTAAGGCACGACTGGCTCTTTCGATGACTGCTTGTCCTTGTGGTACATCAGTATCATGCTTTATATTTTTATGTGTAAAATGTTGTGATATTTTATTGGATACATATGCAGGAGAATTATCAATTTTCATTTGTGCAGATAATTCCCATTTGACATAATTACCAATAAGTGTGCAATAATAATTACATAAGGATTGCACATAATTCTGACTTTTTAATTGATGAATATGAACTTTTGAGCACCTTGCTTATCTGGTCTGATTTATAATCTGGCATGCCCATTTTCTTTGCATCCATATAGAATGTTGGCATCTCTGGAATTGGTGTTAGGTTATAATAAGTGGAAGAATCCAGTTTGTTCTTTTTACAATCTTTATATATTTACTTATCAGATATTTGTTATTAACTTTGCACAAGTAATTAGTACAAGCTCTTTGCCAATCTTTATTGATCCCCATAGTTACATAATTTCAACATTCATAAAAGGCACTATAATTTCAGCCAGATCTTCTCCTGTAATTGACATATTCTCTTATTCTACCTTTTATAGTTAACTCAGAAATCTATTCTGTATATATGTCTTCAATTTTTTACTTTGTATATGAACTAAGAAATCTATTCTCAGGCCGGTCGGTGGTGGCACACGCCTTTAATCCCAGCACTTGGGAAGCAGAGGCAGGAGGATTTCTGAGTTCGAGGCCAGTCTGGTCTACACAGTGAGTTCCAGGACAGCCAGGGCTACACAGAGAAACCCTGTCTCCAAAAACCAAAAAATAAAAAAAAAAAGAAAGAAATCTATTCTCTTTCCATAATGACCCCAGTAAGAGAATGAATTGAAGGCAAAATGACAAAAATAAAAGCAAGTTTAGGATCAATTTAATTCACATATGCATCTTGCAGTCTTTGTTCTACAAGAATTAACTCTCTCTATTTTTGCTTTTGTTTGGGGTTTTTTTGTTTGTTTGTTCGTTTTTTTGCTTTACCTGTTAGACAACTTGTAATGTTTAAATTTGAATATCCTAAATTTTGAAACAAAATACTTAACCAATATGTACTTAATCCAGTTGTAGAACTCAGACAATTAATATCTCCCATTAATTTGTGAAAATTGTTAAGTGTTTGCAATTGGTCCTTATGGATATATAATCTTTTCTGGTTTAAATTTTTGTCCATTGAGTTTATAACAGAAATAAAAAAGTAAATCTCCTCTTTGTATTATTTCTGGAGCAACATGTATCCCTAGCCTCCTGGTGTTTCATCAAACATTCTCAAAAACTTCTTTGTCAGAATCACACAACAAAATGTCATCCATATAATGATAACTTATAGATCGAGGGAATTGCTTATGAAATATCTAATGGATTATGCTCAAAATACTGGCATAAATTTGGCCTAATTATCAGGTGAAGGCTAAATAGATGCCCCAACAAGGGGAAATTGAGGAAGGGAGGATGTGGGAGTGGGTCAGGTGGTGGAACATGTACTTGGAGGCAGGGAGTGGGAGGAAGGGAGGATGTGGGAGTGGGTCAGGTGGAAGGACATATACTTGGAGGCAGAGAGTGGGAGGAAGGGTTGGGGGATTTTGGGGAAGGTGGAAACCGGGAAAGGTTTTACCACTTGAAATGTAAATGAAGATTATATACGATAAAAAAATGGACTAATTAGCATTCCCTGTAGAGGCACTTTTCAGTGGTAAATCTTCAGTAGATGAGAAATATTGAAAGTAGGTACTAAGAAAGAAAACCTTTCCATGTCCTGTGCATGCAACAGTATTGGGAAAAAACAATATTTGATTCAATTATATTATTATTTTTTATTTTGTTTTTCTAAGTTTTTTTTATTTACATTCAAAATCATTTCCCCTTTCCCGTTTCCTCCCTCCCCGAAAGTCCCATAAGTCCCCTTCCCTCCCTCTTTTCCCCATTCAACCCCCTCTCGCTTCTCTGTCCTGGCATTCCCCTACATCCAGTCTTTCCAGGACCAGGGGTCTCTCCTTCCATCTTCTTGGGAAACTACTGAGATGCGAATTGTGTCTAGGGTATTCCAAGATTCTGGGTTAATATCCCCTTATCAGTGACTGCATACCATGTTTGTTCTTTTGTGATTGGGTTACCTCACTCAGGATGATATTTTCAAGTTCTGATCATTTGCCTAGGAATTTCGTGAATTCATTGCTTTTAATTGCAGAGTAGTATTCCATTGTGTAAATATACCACATCTTCTGAATCCATTCCTCCGTTGAGGGACATCTGGGTTCTTTCCAGCTTCTGGCTATTATAAATAAGGCTGCTATGAACATAGTGGAGCATGTGTAATTATTGCATGCAGGTAAAGCCTCTGGGTATATGCCCAGGAGTGGTAGAGCCGAATCCTCCGGGAGTGTCATGCCCAGTTTTCTGAGCAACCACCAGACTGTTTTCCAGAGTGGTTGTCCCAGCTTGCAATCCCACCAGCAGTGGAGGAGTGTTCCTCTTTTTTCACATCCTCGCCAACAACTGCTGTCTCCTGTGTTTTTGATCTTAACCATTCTGACTGGTATGAGATGGAATCCCAGGGTTGTTTTGATTTGCACTTCCCTAATGACTGAAGATGATGAACATCTCTTTAGGTGCTTCTCAGCCATTAGATATTCTTCAGGTGAGAACTCTTTGTTTAGCTCTGTACCCCATTTTTTTAATAGGATTACTTGCCTCTCTGGAGTTTAACTTCTTGAGTTCTTTGTATATATTGGATAATAGCCCTCTGTCAGATGTAGGGTTGGTAAAGATCATTTCCAAGTTAGTTGGTTGCTGCTTTGTCTTTTTGACAGTGTCTTTTGAATTGCAAAAACTTTGTAATTTAATGAGGTCTATTTGTCAATTCTTGATCTTCGAGCATAAGCTGTTGGAGTTCTATTCAGGAAATTCTCCCCTGTGCCCATATGTTCAAGGTTCTGACCTAGTTTCCTTTCTATTAGTTTCAGTGTGTCTGGTTTTATATGGAGGTCCTTGATCTACTTGGAATTGAGCTTAGTGCAAGGAGATAAGAATGGGTCAGTTTGCATTCTTCTGCATGTTGACCTCCAGTTGAGCCAGCACCATTTGTTGAAAAGGCTATCTTTTATCCACTGGATTGTTTTAGCTCCTTTGTCAAAGATCTAGTGACCATAGGAGTGTGGATTCATTTCTGGGTCTTCAATTCTGTTCCATTGTTCTACATGCCTGTCACTGTACCAATAACATGCAGTTTTAAACACTTGCTCTGTAGTACAGCTTGAGGTCCGGGATACTGATTCCCCGAGAGTTTCTTTTACTCTTGAAAATAGTTTTAGCTATTCTGGGTTTTCTGTTATTCCAGATGAATTTTTGAATTGCTCTTTCTAACTCTATGAAGAATTGAGTTGGGATTTTGATGGGGATTGCATTGAATCTGTATATTGCTTTTGGCAAAATGGTCATTTTTACTATATTAATCCTGCCAATCCATGAGCATGGCAGATTTTTCCATCTTCTGAGGTCTTCTTCAATTTCTTTCTTCAGAGACTTGAAGTTCTTGTCCTACAGATCTTTCACTTGTTTGATTAGAGTCACACCAAGATACTTTATATGGTTTGTGGCTATCGTGAAGGGTATCATTTCTCTTACTTCTTTCTCAGCCTGCTTATCCTTTGAGTATAGGAAGGCTTCTGACTTGCTTGAGATGATTTTATATCCGGATACTTGGCTGAAGTTGTTTATCAGCTGTAAGAGTTCTCTGGTGGAGTTCTTTGGGTCGCTTAAGTATACTATCATATCATGTGCAAATAGTGATAGTTTGACTTCTTCCTTTCCAATTTGTATCCCTTTGACCTCCTTTTGTTGTCTAATTGCTCTAGCTAGAACTTCAAGTACTATATTGAAAAGATATGGAAAGAGAGGGCAGCCTTGTCTAGTCCCTGATTTTAGTGGGATTGCTTCAATTTTCTCTCCATAAAGATTGATGTTGGCTACTGGTTTGCTATAAATTGCTTTTACTATGTTTAGATATGGGCCTCGAATTCCTGATCTTTCCAAGACCTTTAGCATGAAAGGATGCTGAGTTTTGTCAAATGCTTTCTCAGCATCTAATGAGATAACCATGTGGTTTTTTTCTTTGAGATCGTTTATATAGTGGATTACATTGATGGATTTCCTTATGTTGAACGATCCCTGCATCCCTGGGATGAAGCCTACTTGATCGTGGTGAATGATCATTTTGATGTGTTCTTGTATTTGGTTGGCAACAATTTTATTGAGTATTTTTGCATTGATATTCATAAGAGAGATTGGCCTGAGATTCTCTTTCTTTGTCGGATCTTTGTGTGCTTTTGGTATTAGCATAATTGTGGCTTCATAGAATGAGTTGGGTAGTGTTCCTTCTGTTTCTATTTTGTGGAATAGTTTAAAGAGTATTGGTGTTAGGTCTTCTATGAAGGTCTGATAGAATTCTGCACTAAAACCATCTGAACCTGTGCTTTTTTTGGTTGGAAGACTTCCAATGACAACTTCTATTTCTTCAGGACTTATAGGACGGTTTAGATGGTCTATTTGATCGTGATTTAATTTTGGTATTTGGTATCTGTCAAGGAAATTGTCCATTTCCTTGAGATTTTCTAGTTGTATTGAATACAGGCTTTTGTAGTAGGATCTGATGATTTTTTGAATTTTCTCACAGTCTGTTGTTATCTCTTCCTTTTGTTTCTGATTTTATTAATTTGGATACTGTCTCTGTGCCCTCTGGTTAATCTGGCTAAGGGCTTATCTATCTTGTTGATTTTCTCAAAGAACCAACTCCTCGTTTTGTTGATTCTTTGTATGGTTTTATTTGTTTCTCCTTGATTGATTTCAGCCGTGAGTTTGATGATTTCCTGCCTTCTACTCATCTTTGGTGTATTTACTTCTTTTTGTTCCAGGGCTTTCAGGTGTGTCATTAATCTGCTAGTGTATGCTGTCTCCCGTTTATTTTTGGCAGCACTCAGGGCTATGAATTTTCCTCTTAGCACTGCTTTCATTGTGTCCCATAAATTAGGGTATGTTGTGCCTTCATTTTCATTAAATTTCAAGAAGTCTTTGATTTCTTTCTTTATTTCCACCTTGACCAAGTTATCATTGAGTAGAGCATTGTTCAGCCTCCATGTGTATGTGGGTTTTCTGTTGTTTTTGTTGTCATTGAAGACCACCCTTATTCCATAGTGATCTGATAGGAGGCATGGGATTAGTTCTATCTTCTTATATCTGTTGAGGTCTGATTTGTGACCAATTATATGGTCAATTTTGGAGAAGGTACCATGAGGTGCTGAGAAGAAGCTGTATTCTTTTGCTTTAGGATGAAATGTTATATATATATATATTAGTTCCATTTGGTACAAGGATTCAATTAGATTCACTGTTTCCCTGTTCAGTTTCTGCTTTCCTGAACGATCCATTTCAGAGAGCGGGGTGTTGAAGTCACCCACTATTATTGTGTGAGGTGTGATGTGTGCTTTGAGCTTTAGTAAAGTTTCTTTTACGAATGAGGGTGCCCTTGCATTTGGAGCATAGATATTCAGAATTGAGAGTTCTTCTTGGTGGATTTTTCCCTTGATCAGTATGTAGTGTCCTTCTGTGTCTTTTTTGATGACTTTAGGTTGAAAGTCAATTTTATCTGATATTAGGATGGCTACTCCAGCTTGTTTCTTGTGTACATTTGCTTGTAAAATGGTTTTCCAGCCTTTAACTCTGAGGTAGTGTTTGTCTTTGACACTGAGGTGCTTTTCCTGCATGCAGCAAAATGCTGGGTCCTCTTTACATATCCAGTCTGTTAGTCTATGTCTTTTTATTGGGGAATGGAGACCATTGATATTAAGAGAGATTAAGGCATAGTGATTATTGCCACTTGCCATTCTTGACGCTATCTTTATGTTTGAGTGGTTATCTACATTTGGGTTTGATGCAAGTAGGTTACTATCTCATTTTTTCCAGGGTGTTGTTTCTCTCCTTGTATTGGCGGTTTCCACCTATTATCCTTTGCAGGGCTGGGTTTGTGGAAAGATATTGTGAAAATTTGGTTTTATCATGGAATATCTTGTTCTCTCCATCTATGGTGATTGAGAGTTTTGCTTGGTATAGTAGTCTAGACTGGCATTTGTGCTCTCTTATTGTCTGCATGAGATCTGCCCAGGATCTTCTGGCTTTCATAGTCTCTGGAGAGAAGTCTGATGCGATTCGGATAGGTCTTCCTTTGTATGTTACTTGGCCCTTTTCTCTTACTGCTTTTAATATTCTTTCTTTATTTAATACATTTGATGTTTTGATTATTATATGACGGGAGGTATTTCTGTTCTGGTCCAGTCTGTTTGGAGTTCTGTAGGCTTCTTGTATGTTCATCGGCATCTCTCTCTTTAGGTTAGGGAAGTTTTCCTCCATAATTTTGTTGAAGATGTTTACTGGCCCTTTAAGTTGCAAATCTTCACTCTCATCTATACTGGTAATCTTTAGGTTTGGTCTTCTCACTGTGTCCTGGATTTCCTGGATGTTTTGGGTTACACGTTTTTTGCATTTTGCATTTTCTTTGACTGTTGAGTCGATGCTTTCTATGGTATCTTCAGCACCTGAGATTCTTTCTTCCATCTCTTGTATTCTACTGTTGATGTTTGCATCTATGACTCCTGATTTCTTCCCTAGGTTTTCTATCTCCAAAGTTGTCTCCCTTTGTGATTTCTTAGTTGTTTCTACTTCCTTTTTTAGATCCTGGATGGATTTGCTCAGATCCTTCACTTGTTTGTTTGTATTTTCCTGTATTTGTTTAAGATATTTTTGTGTTTCCTCTTTCAGGATTTCTGCCTGTTGTCCCAAGTTCTACTTTATTTCTCTGAGCGATTTTTGTGTTTCCTCCTCATGGGATTCCATCTGGTGATCCATCGTCTCCTGCATTTCTCTAAGCAGTTCTCGTGTTTTCTTTGTAAGGGCATCTATCAGTTGATTCATTTCTTTAAGCACTTTTTGTGTTGCCTCCCTATGGGAATCCATCTGTTGACCCATATTCTTCTGCATTTCTTTATGCAATTTTTGTGATTCCTTTGAAAGTGCATCTACCCGTTGATTCATTTCTTTAAGCAATTTTTGTGTTGTCTCCTTGTGGGCCTCCGTCTGTTGAGCCATGTTCTCTTGCACTTCTCTAAGCGATTTTTGTGTTTCCTTTGTAAGGGCTTCTAACCCTTGATTCATGGTCTCCTCTAATTCTTTATTAGATTTATTTGTGTCCTTCTTGTGATCCTCTAATAGCATCATGAGAAGTGATTTTAAATCCAGATCTTGTCTTTCGGGTGTGGTGGGGTATCCAGGACTTGCTGCTGTTGGAGAGTTGGGTTCTGATGGTCCCACATTACTTTGATTTCTGTTAGTAACATTCCTACGTTTGCCTTTTGCCATCTGGTTAACTCTGGTGTTAGTTGGTCCTGCTGTCACTGGCTGTTGGTTGGACCTCCTGTGAGCCTTCAAAGCTATTTCTGGCCCCCCTTGATTACTGGGATTCCCCTGGCACCGATTTCTGGGGTCTGCCCTACTCCTGAGTGACTTTGGAGCCCTGATGTGCCTTGCCCCAAGTGATGTTTTATTGGGGAGTTTCTGCACATCCAAATGCTCAGTGTAGTGGATTCCCGGAGCAGAGGTCGCCAAAGGGTGGCTGGTAGGCTCCTGCCCTGTGCAGGGGTGTGTGATGTCTCCCGGGGGAGGGGGCGTCCCTCTGCAGGACAGAAGTCCCACAGCAGGGCTGGCGTGTCGCTTACTGCAGACCTGCCCAGCTCTTGGAGCAGGTTACACACAAGCTGCCTGAGACCCAAGTGATATTATGTCTGTCTGTCTCTGAGCCTGGCGATCCCAACTACCTGGACACTGGAGCAAAAATGGGGGAGTGCACTCTGCACTCTCTCAGCGGTGCAGGTCACCCTGAAGGGGGGATGGCCCACAGCAGAGCTGGCACCCAGACAATGACAGTGCTGTCCTGTTCTTTGGAGCAGATGGAAGCCCCAACAGGTCGTGTCCCAAGCGATGTTATATTGGGGGGAACCTGGTACCTGTCTCCTCAGTGCAGTCGATCCAGGAACAGAGGTTGCCAAAGGGAAGCTGGCAGGCTCCTGCCCAGTGCGCGGGGGAGGGGGCGTCCCTCTGCAGGGCAGAAGTCCCACAGCAGAGCTGGCACGCTGGTTACTGCAGATCTGCCCAGCTCTTGGAGCAGGTTACACACAAGCTGCCTGAGACCGAAGCGATATTATGCCTGTCTGTCTCTGAGCCTGGCGGTCCCAACTCATTCAATTATATTATTGATCATAATCTCAGTAACAAAGTTGTTAAAGGAAGTCCAGGCTGTAAAGGATCCATTGGTTTACTTACCTTCTTCATGCTCTTTGATTTGTTATCATCCTCCATTTTCCTGATTCCATGTTTATAACAAAATCAGGGGAATCTCATGGGCCAGTGGACTAGTCTATATAGTGATCCTTCAGCTGTTCAAGTGCCTGCAATTTTTCTTTTGTTATGATCTACTGCTCTTGCCATGCATGTTGGCTTGAATACTATTTTAAGGGCAAGTGTGTTGTTATATCATCAGTAGTCCCTTTTATAAATCTATAAATTCGATCCATTTGATGTCCTGCTTTTGGATAATAAGCACAATTTGTGATTTTTCTTGGTTACCAGTATCAATACCTTCCAAAGGATCATCTCTCATATCACACTTAATTTCCTCATTTGTTGTTCCTGCACTTGCACAAATATTAATTTACTTACACTGTTGCTGTAAAAGATCTTGTCCCCATAGATTTATGGGAATGTCAGTCATATAAGGTTTCAACTTCCCTATTTACTCTTCTGGTCCCATCAAATATTTTTGTCTTATTCTTGATAATTTCTCAGTTTCTGTAAACTGTGTAAACATTTTGAGGTTGCTAATCTGGATTTCAAGACTCTTGGAAAAGTATACTAACAGCGACTCCTATATCTACTAAAACTTCTGTGGCAACATCATTCATTTGCACCATTAAGTTCGGTCTCTGATCATTAACAATTGTTTTCCAGAGCATATATTTTATAGTACTATAAAGATCTCCTGTCCTTTTTACTGTAGTGGGCTTGCCCTTTATGTAAGGACACAATTACAGTTGAACAATTCTCTCCCCTGCTTCAACTTACACCTCTTTTCTCACATGCTATGATTCTAATTTCTTCCTTGCTATTCCCATATACTACATTGGGATGCACAATAAATCATTGAGAAGTTAACCCACTTCTTCCCAAAATTATTCCCACTGTCCTTGATGGTAAAGTTTCATACATATCAGTATTCAACTTGTAGCGTTCAACTTTGGTGGATAGGGTAAGAAGCATATCTGTGGCCTGATCCAAAGCTGCTCTCCTTTCTGTAGCATGCATAAGATCAGAAATATTTAATTTTGATTTTCTTACCTGCTTGGTATTTTCTGTCTGATCAAAGTAAAATGGCTTGTATTGTTTACCATGGGGCCTTAAGATGACAGGCTCTTCTGTTCATTTCCAGAAGGCAAGACATTACTCTGTACATCCCTCTAGGACCAACAATCATTTGAACAATGTTTGCTTTTTTCATAGCAACTGCAATACCCTGTAAATGTTTGTGTTTCATAACAGCCAGAACTTGCTTGTTCTCGTCTATGAATTCCATATTCTCTAGATTCAATGTATCTGCTATTTTAAGCTCTTAATCTTCTAGTCTTACAATCTCTTTGGAATCAGCCAAATTCTCCACAATTAAAGCAATAGGCATTTTGAGTTCTAAGACTTCTAGCTATGTTCTGTCCTATGATTTTAGCATGACGCTCCTGAAAACCAAGAGTTTTATCTCTTCTCCATTTGTCTATTGAGCTTCCTCATGCTTTCAATTACTGTCTTCAGTATTTACATTTTCAAAGGCCAGTATTTCTATCAATGACTGTCTGATTTCAGTGTCTGATAAGACTATATTTTCAGATGAGCACAATCTCTGTAAGAAATTGGTGAATGCTTCCATAGGTTCATGTATTACCTTTTTTAAGTGAGATAGATTTCCCCCCAGCTCCTCATTCATATTGCAAGCCCTTAAAAACACAACCTAACATTGTTCAATTACATGATCATCAGATCAGATTTGTTCTTATAAATCATCATAATGTCCTTTACCAAGCAGCTGGTCTTTAGTAACATTTTTCTCCCTTGCTATATTCCATTGCTCTATTTTTGTGTCTTCATGACGCCCCTACTACAACCATTGTAATTATTGTCCAGGTTCTAGAACAGGTAACACCAATCCTTTCCAATCTTGGGGATAACCCTATTCTACATAGCCCAAGTATTTAACATTTCTTTTAATAAATGGAGACTGCAAGCCATACAATACCATAGCCTTTTGAAAATTGGATCTAGCATTTCTGTTGGAGGACAGGTCAGTTCAGTCAGTTCATTATAGGCAGGGCCACAATCATAAGCAGACATATGCTGCACGAAGACTAGGAAGGCTGAAGGTGCCTTGTAGGCCCAAGCAAATCCTCTGGTGCTGCACTCAGGTAAACACTATCTAGTTGTACCTGTACCATTGCTTACTCTTACTGTACCCCCAGTTTCATGAAGGTGCTCTAGACACCTGGCAATGAAAACGTGTGCAGCAGGGCTGACGAGCATTATACATTCCAGCTTATATTTTGCTTCTCTCTTTCATAATGTGGTGCATTCCCGGGCTCAGGCATCAAGCCTGAACCTTGCTGTTCTCCTCACACTTGCTTCTTTTGCTTCTCAAGTACTTCTACCTCTATTTGCAAATTCTCTACATGCTTAGTCAACTCTGCAATCTTCTCTAACATAAGAGAATTGTCAGCTTTCCCACCAACCGCTTTTTTTTCAAAAGCAGATACATGAAAACTACATAACAAAACCAAATAACCCCAGTAGGGAACAAGTAGGATATCACTCAGTGGCTATAGTTGCCAGCCTCCTTAAAGTACATTGCTTGTCCTCATAACCTGACCTTTCCTCTACCACACTCAAATCAGAATTGCCCATTATATGCAAATCATTTTGGATGCCACCTATAGTCTTAGAATTTTTAAAATCTATTTTAATAAATGTTCTCAAATGTTTTGACACCTGTTCTGGAAATATTAAAAAGGCCACAGACCCACAAACTCTCCTGCCCTACCATGGCACAACACCATGTTCTCCCTCTTCTCCTGAGACCTCTGTCACTCCCCAACCCCTAGATCTGCCTTTGCTTTTCTGGTCAATCACAGGACTTCCACTGCGCTAATATGGTTGGACATGGAAAATTTTGCAATAGACACCCTCTCCTCCTAGCCCATCATCCAAAGGTCAGTGAGAAAAGATGGTAAAAAGAATAAGGGGTATTTTGATCTACCTTCCAAGGGTCCCCAGTTGAGCAGCTAGAGAAAGGACCCAAGGAGCTGAAGAGGTTTGCAGCCCTGCAGGAGGAATAATAATATGTACCAACCAGTACCTCCAGAGCTCCCAGGGACTAAACCACCAACCAAAGAGTACACATGGAGGGACCCATGGCTCCAGCTACATATGTAGCAGAAGATGACCATTTCAGACATCAATGAGAGGAGAGGTCATTGGTCCTGAGAAGGCTTGATTCCCAAGAATAGGGGAATGCAAGTCAGGAAATTGGGGGGGGTGGAGTGATCAGAGGGACAGGGGGATGGGATAGGGGCTTTTCAGAGGGGTAACACAGAAAGGGGATACCATTTGAAATGTAAATAAAGCAAATATCTTTTTTAAAAAAAGAATAAGAGGTTGTGGACCAGTTTAGAAGTAGTTCTTTGAGGAAATTCCAATCTCTTGTCAGGATACCAGCAGTAAAATTTAGTAGTGTCATCATACCAAGCATGAATCAGTAGTTGTGGCACTATCTAGTAGAAATTACCAGGTCTCCACTGAATCAGCCCAAGTCAGCATGCATCAAGTTAAGTCAGCATGAGTCAGCAGGACCCACTAGAAACAGTCAGCATGAGAGGAGAGGAGAAGTTCTCTGCTGTTTCACTCTCAAGGAAGGGAAATCAGCTAAAACTCTGCACCAACAAAACCTTGCAAAGCTAGCTAGGCAAACATGTTGCCAGTATCTATTGGGTCCTATTATACTATCTCCAGATATCCTGTGTCCTTCCTTGGATCTTGCCTTAGCAAAACATTTTCCTAGAGAGATATCTGAGTGGAAACTCACCAATATTCAGCTGCACCTATTAATCCAACAACAGCTTTATGTAAAATACAGTGCCTCTTGGATCCTCACATCTAGCTGCTCCTGCCACAGGTGCATATACCACCATTCCCAGACCCTCCTGAGACTTCAAACATAAACATGCAGGTAGCAGACTCCAGACAAGTTTAAAACCTGACCCCTATTTGTGAGATGAGCTGGCTAATGCCATTAGACTGTACAATCAAGCTTTGCCATATGTCCAACACAACTACACCCATGAATGAGGCTATGGTACTCCGGCCAACAATCTCCACCATTATACACACACCTGCAGCTTCCATACAATCAAGACATTACAGATCATCTGTCTCAAGTTTTAGTAGTTTCAACAGAGATTTCAACACTTGTTAACATCACTTCATATCTAGTTAGACATTGTGACACATACTTGTAATTATAGCAGTTGGAGGGTAAAAACAGTAATGTCAGGAGCACAATTTCAGTCATGGCTAGGATACAAAGCAAGTTCAAAACCAATTGTGGTGTCTAGAATAAGAATGGTTCCTATAGATTCATGTGTTTGAATGCTAAGCCCATAGAGAGTAGCATTATTAGGAGATGTGTCCTTGTTAGAAGAAGTGTGTCACTGTAGGGGCAAGCTCTGAGGTCTCATATGCTCAAGCTAACTCCACTGTGGTGCACAGTCACTTCTGCTACCTGTACATCAAGATGCAGAAGTCTCAGTACCTTCTCCAGCACCATGTCTGTCTGCACACCACCAGGGTATTTTGCCATGACACTACTGGACTAAAGCTCTGAAACTGTAAGCCAGCCTCAATTAAATGTTTTTCTTTATAAAAGTTAACAAGGTCATTGTGTCTCTTCACAGCAATAAAAGCTTAATTAAGACACCAACTCTATCAGTCAGGAACAATCTCAAAGATCAAGACACATATGGCAAAATCAAGATATATGTGGATACCAGGGGGGGAGCTGGTACAGACCCACATCTGGGGCATCCAGTACGTGTATATTACTGTGGCCAATGAGTTTGAGAACACCTTAAGAAATATAGCTAGACTTCATCTCAAAAATAAAAAAAAAATAAAATAAAAATAAAAGGAAAAGAAATAATGAGAAAGTGAGAACTGGAGAAAGAGAGGGGGCGAGAGAAAGAGAGAAAAATAGAGGGAACCTACAACGTTATGTGAGAACAGTTTTATGGGAAAATAAGTAGGGCTTCTCTGTTAAGTGGTTCAGGAATAGGCCTGGAATTGGTACAGACCAAAGGCTGACCTTTCTACAGATGGCAAAAATCAATGGCACAAAACACCAAGCCAGAAAATTACTATAACCCTGTCACACAATATTGCATGGACCTTAGAACTTGAAACAAATGCACTATTCACTTCTCCCAGTCTATGAAAACAAAATGGGCCAACATATCATGAGTTAAGTTATAGCATATTCCTAGATTTGTCCTTTAGGCACTTGGGACTGATGATGAGGGGGTGGTGGTCTGTATTGGTGAAAATCAACAGAAGCACTGAAGATAAAGTAGAGAAGGGGAGATAGTAAAAGTCTAATGCCTGGAAAGGGAAATGTGTCTCAGAGGCTTCCAGATGCAAGTGCACCATACGGACATAGGTACCTTGGGTGACCAAGCTTATGTTGTTCAAAAAATTCTTGTTTAGTGTAAAGCCCTAAAATTGCCCTAAATTCAGTGAAGGCTGTCCTAATTTGACCTCAGATGGATCAGAAATGTACCTCGCTCTATGTTTTAAAAGGTGGATGTCCCAATTTTTTACCTATGGAGCCTTTCCTTCATTTTCAACCTGGATATATATAATGTACCCTGTTGTGTAGGATCTATTTAGGGAGAGCACTAGGGAAAGGGAGTGTTTAGTCATGTCAGGCTGGAGTCACTAGAGCAGAGACACAAACCTGCATTTGTTCCCTGTCTTGCTGCACGTGGTTTAAAAGGACAGTTCCTTTAAGCTCCCTAGAAAGACAAATGTACAGACTCCTGTTGAGAAGGAGCCTCTCTTATCCACCACGTTTCTTTCACCTATGACCAAGTATGGTTTTGTACTGTCTATTACAGACATGAATCCCTGGTGAAGCTCCCAGGGTCCATCTGGCACTTATCCTAGGAAATGACAGATACTTAGACCAAATTACACAAGATTGAAAGCACCATTTGTTCAGCTATTAAGCCAATGCAAGGACTTTTGTCAAGAGAAAATAAGCAGCAAAGCAAAAATCTGTAAAAGATCAACATCTTTTCTCTGTGTTTTAGGAGTATAAAAATACTAACCTCATGTCATAAATATTTGAAGACGTGTTGAAATTTGTTTAAGTTAAAAATACAACGGACCTCTGAAATGATATTTTCTTCTGCAATCAAAGAGTGTAATCCTCCTTACATAAAATTTTACTCTTTAACAGCTGTTGAAACAAAGAACACAGGTTTGCTTTGACTTAAGTATATCGAAGTGACATTTTTAATTCTCATCCCTGCTACAAAATTAACACAGGCGTCAGTAAGGTAATATGCTAAATTTAAGGAGATATAATATTCTAAATTGAGGACAAGCCAAACCAAAATCTGTTTCATATGTTCCCATATTCTGATTTAACATCTTTTTAATTCTCCTATTCAAGTTACAAATTTGCCAAAGCTATAACAAAAAAAAAGTTCTCCTCATTATTTTATTTCCCTCTTCCATAATCCAGAATACATGTAAGAATGCATTCAAACTTTGTTTCAGAGTATGATATGCTGTAGCATGAGGAAAAATGTGTTTTGATTCCAATTATGGGAGCTGCTTGCTTGTAGAGGGTGCATTGGAGCAAAATCAGGGTTTGATGGTTGTTCATTTCTCACCTTTGACTCTCACGTTTGTCTCATGATATATGTAGAGAGATAACTCAAAAGAGAGAGGGTATCTCATCCTAATTATTATATAACAATTCAATAGTTCTTTACTTTTGTTGGAGTAACCTCCCATGTTAGAATTCAGGAACACATGGAGGAAGCTGGACTATGAGCACAAAAGCGTATGATCATTTCAGCTGTATCCTGTATTTTGTTATTTTTTTTTAAAAAAAGTGTCCACCAGAAGTTGCTTAACTGGAGATCCTATGGTGGCAGCCTGAACTAAGTTTATTGAGGTCTCAAGGTGGGGCCTTCCTCGCTTTCTTTTACTCCATCTGTCATATTACATTGCATCCATGATTTTGTGCTCTGTCTCCTTACAAAGATGTGGACTGTGCATGGCATTTCTTTATCCTTTGGGTATAAAACCAGGTCAGTCATGGAGCAGAAACCTGGAAACCCGTTTGTCAAAAATATGAACTGATGTAAGCAGTCAACCACACATGGCTGGATAAATAGTGTTGCTTAGAAGATGCAAGCATGAATTCATAAAAGTTGGTTATAATCAACTTATGTAGATCTTGTTGATATCTCTGTAAGGAAACACTATGTCTACTAATGATTGTCTATGACTTTTCTAATATTAATAATAAGGACATGCTACTTCTTATAACCTATAGGTATCAATTTCTAAACAGGTTTATAATCAAGAGAAAGTAAATTATGATTCAATTTTACCTGAGTTATTTGTACATTCAGATTACTAAAAATGTAGAAAACTACACTTCTCTGTGATAAGGAAAGTACAGGCATACCTTTATAACTCTCTCTTTTGCCAGAAAAACTAAGTTTTGTTTTGTTTTGTTTTTTTTTTTTTGATGTTGTTGTTGGTGTCTTTTTTTTTTTTTTGGTTTGATTTGGTTTTTTGGGGGGGGGGCTTCTGGAATATTTTTGTTATTGTTAATGGTGACTGTTGCAGCAATCAATAAATGTGAATGGATACTCAGAAGCATTGGAGTATAAAATTACAAACCCAGTGTTCAAACACACACAGCTAGAAAAATTATGATCTCATTACTGTTCAGGTCAGTTTTATGCACATTCCTTTTAATTATTTGTATTTTTCCCAGAGGACAGAAAATCTATTTTGTTACAATGGATATCACTACAACTATTATTCTTAGTTTTATTTTCCTTGAACTTTTTTATTTTTAACAAGTTGTTCACAAGACCCCTGGCATTGTATAAGGGATCAGAAGCTTTTTGAATGTGTACTCTTCACCATAGACTGTGCTATCAACTAATAAAGACCAGTACCTATGTGAGTCCATTTCCTGAAGGAGGTATAGAATGGATAAGCACTACTAATTCTTACATATCTAGGTGTAGAGAGAATTCATGACCATTCTGGTAGCTCCTTAAGAGCAACTGTATTTTATGTCACGTCCTTTCATAATTATTGCTTAATGTCCTTAACCTTCCTTTTCTTCCTACATAATATTCAGTAATAGTAATTTTCTCTTTCTATGAGAATCAGCTAAAGCAATATCACTCAGTAAGAGGTATTACTGAAATGTCACTCTATATTGCCACTTATTTGAATTGTTATCTGTTTTTATAAGTATGCACATCCTGAATACTTAAAATTAATAGTGCCACACATTGGAGTAGGAGTATTTAGTAATAAAATATACAAAAATATTTCACTGTCCTCCGTTTTCCTTCAAAGAAGAAATGAAGCATTCTACAAGAAGCATTTTATGCTTTGCCACTTTGGGATATGAAAAATATAGTTGAATTCACTTAGATTTTCTTTGGTAATTAGCTCTGTGTACCTAGGTGATATTTGAATCCTGATTGTCCCCAGATTAATCAAATTTAGGATTTATTTACTATTGCATCAATAATATACAAAGAGAGAGGGTTTAATTTCATTCAACCTTCACTCCTTTCTCCTTTCTGCTGAATAACTAATCCATCAACTTACAGATAAATGAATATTTTTATTGTTACTGATATACTTAGTTTAAGTAGAACACCCCACTGAACCAAGAGATAAAAGTATAGAGTGAAAGATTTCAGGCAAGAATTCAGTCAGGTAGTGGAATAGTGGTGCTAGGAAAGTGAAGGGCCAACAAAAGGTGTAACTAAAGAGAACTGTGCATGAAGAATATCCTTAAGAAACTATTATCTTGCAATCCAAGTAAAATATATGATAAGGTGTAATCTATTGGACATGTGTTCCAATAGATCAAAAGGGAATAGCTGAATCTAAAGGGTCAATCAGGGCTGGTGACAGGAATAAGGGCTACAGGAAGTGTATGAGAATGATTAACTAAAACTAAAGTTACATAAAGAAGTCTCATAAAATTCCACTAAATTATAAGCTAATTAAAAGGTTTTTTTTTATTTTATTTTATTTTTTTAATTTACATTCCAAATCACTTCCCCTTTCCCGTTTCCTCCCTCCCCAAAAGTCCCATAAGCCCCCTTCCCTCCCTCTTTTCTCCATTCAACCCCCTCTCGTTACTCTGTCCTGGCGTTCCCCTACATCCAGTCTTTCCAGGACCAGGGGTCTCTCCTTCCATCTTTTTAGAAATCTATTGATATGCTGATTGTGTCTAGGGTATTCTGAGATTCTGGGTCAATATCCCCTTATCAGTGACTGCATACCATGTGTGTTCTTTTGTGATTGGGTTACCTCACTAAGGATGATATTTTCAAGTTCTGACCATTTGCCTAGGAATTTCGTGAATTCATTGTTTTTAATTGCAGAGTAGTATTCCATTGTGTAAATATACCACATCTTCTGAATCCATTCCTCCGTTGAGGGACATCTGGGTTCTTTCCAGCTTCTGGCTATTATAAATAAGGCTGCTATGAATATAGTGGAGCATGTGTCCTTATTGCATGCAGGTAAAGTCTCTGGGTATATGCCCAGGAGTGGTAAAAGGTTTTTTTTTTTTTAATTTTTTTGAAAAAGAAGTTAGCAGAGAAGTACTCCACAGTAGTATACAGTACTGATTCCAGGATAAACAGGTGGTTAAATGCAAAAGTCTATACTGAGAATGATTTGCTATCATACACGTTATTGGTCAAGGGGGCTCCAGAGAAATCAGAACGATACATGCTAGTGCCATTACTCTAGTTGGCTAGCACAATTAGATGGTAAGACTGTACTTTGGAAAACACTACAAACTGTGGCTACAGGACTGTCTTTGTTAGAGTTTCCATGGCGGTGAAGAGACATCATGACCAAGCCAACACTTATAAAGGCAAACATTTACTTGTAGATTACTTACAATATTAGTAGTTCAGTCCATCTTCATCATGGCAGGAAGCCTGGCAGCCCGCAGAGAGTCATGGTATAGAACAAAGAGCTGAAATTTCTGAAGCTTGATCCAAGGGCAGCCAGAAGACTATCCTCCACAAGCTCTTCCACAGGAGGGGACTCTCTTTTGTCCTTGGCTGAGGTTGAACACTAGGAGTCCTCAAAGCCCACCTACACAGTGACACAGTTTTTGCAACAATGCTATACCTATTCCAACAAAGCCACACCTCATAATGGTGGCACTTCCCATGGACCAAGCATATTCACACAAACATATTCCACTCACTGGTTCCCATAGGCCTGATCAAATATATGAGTCCATGAGGAGCCATACCTAGCAATAGCATAATGCAAAATACATTCAATCAGGCTTCAAAAGTCTTATAGTCTATCACATTTTCAGCAAATTTGTCCAAAATTCAAAGTCTGTTCTGACAGTCATGCCATCTCTTAACTGTAATCTATAAAATCAAGTTCTAAAAACAGATCGTGTACTTCCAACATCACAGGATATACATTGCCATTCCAAAACATTATAATGAGAAAATACTGGACCAAAGCAAGGCAGAAAACCAGCTGGGTAAACTCCAAATTTTGCTTGTCTATGTCTGATGCCTAAATCCTTTCAGCTCTGTAGATTGCAACCTGCTTTCTTTTGGAATGGTTCCACTCCCTGTTAACAGCTTGCCTCTGCAGGTATCTCACAGCTCTGGCATCACTAACATCTTAGAGCATCTAAGGAAACTTCAACTTCAAAGCTTCTTGTTTCAGTGATTTGGATTCACTCATGATCCTCTGGGATTCTTCAAAGGGCTTGGGTCACTTCTTCATTTCTGCCCTCTGTAGTACTCCAGGCTCTGGCTAACCCTATTTCACTACTGCTGCTGTTAGTGGTGCTCCTCCCATGGTACTTGCATCTCCAATATTCCAGGGTCTTTCACAGCAACTAGGGTTCAGCAATAGCCTCTCATAGGTTCCTCTTTATGATGCACAGACTCAATGACTTTGCATGACACCTTCAGTCTTGGGCCGTCAACTGCAACAGAGGCTGTATCTTTACCAATGACTCTTCCTGGCCTCTCACAGTTCCGAGAGTCTCAGCTGCTTTCCATGACCCATTTTCTCCTTCAAATCGAGTGCTACCTGGGTGATTCTTACATAATATCAAATCCAGCTACTAGCATGATGTCTCTTTGAAAAATGGCTTCTTTGTGTTCTCAGAAAAAACTTTCCAGAGAATTCTGCCCCACTTACGTTGCTCTCTTTTTAATCGCTGCTAATTTCTTAGCTCCTTCTATTCTTAATTCTAAAACTAGACACACATGACTGAAGCTGCCAAGTTCTGTTGCTTGCTAGGGCTGGAACTTGCCCCATTGTTCTATTACATTATCACCACCTTTCAATGAATTCATTCTCTGTCTATTTTTGACTATCCTGGACCTTTCTCTGTAGACTGACTTTGAACTTAATGATCTGTATGCCTGTCTCCTGATTGCTGGGCTGAATAGTGTGATCCACCACAGCTGGATTTAAGCTTTTCTCTCCTTGAAACTTGCTCTATATAAGGCTTGCCCTGAACTCAGAGATCTGCTCGCATCTGTCTCCTAGGATTAAAAGTATATACCACCATGATGGGATGTAAGCTTTTCATGGCCACTATGCCTCAAGATCTAGATCAAAAGCTTGTATCATCCCATGTCATTATTTAATCAAAAGCATATGTCTTCCATCCTCAAGATCTGAATTATAGGTATACCCTCTATTACAGAATTGTATTTCATTCCAGATTAAATGTCTAAATGAATACAATAACCTGGTAATAATAATGCCTAACATGATATAACTATCACTCATTCAACTGCAAACATATAAACAATAAATTTAGCTAGGTGAAACCTTGCCCCAAGGACACCTGTCCCTTAATTTCATTTAATATCATTGAATATATGATTTTGATACATCCTACTGGTGTCCCTTTACTCTAGGAACCATACATTTACTATTTTTCCTTTCTAGCTTTCTACACTTGTAAAAACAACATGAGAGTAAACCAGAGGAAAAAGTCTTTGCTGGGCATTCTTGAGACTTCCTTTGTCAATGCAATTAATCTGAATCTCTTCACCTTAGCTTCAGGCAGACTCTACAGACAAGGGGGAAAAGCAGCCACATTCTTCACCAAAACATTGTAAGAATAATCTCCCAACAGTATGCTAAAATTTCTCTCTTCTAAAATCACTAGAGCAAAGGTTGTACAGATCAAATCACCCTCAGCACCAACATCTTTCTTATTCTTACTATGACTGTCCATTAAGCCCTACTTAAAGCATTCCAGTTCTACCCAAATTCAGTCTCAAAGATCCCAATTCCTCCAAACAAAAACATGGTTAGGTCTATCATTACATTATCCCAGTTCCTGTTAACAGCTTATGTCTTAATTAAGGTTTCCAAGACTGTGAAGAGACACCAAGACCAATGCAACTCTTATAAAGGCAAACATTTCATCGGGGCTGGCTTCAAGTTTCAGTGGTTCAGTCTATTATCATCATGGCAGGAAGCATGGCAGCCTGTAGGCAGGTGAAGAAGGAGATGACAGTTCTGCGACTTCCTCTAAAGGCAGCAGAGATTATGCTGCAGAGGCTCATCTACAGGAGGAGGCTCTCTTCTGTCTTGGACTGAGCTTGAGCAGTAGGAATCTTCAAAGCCTGCCTACACAGGGACATACTTCCTCCAATAAGGCCACACTTCCAACAATGCCAGTTCCCACATGTCAATAAAACTAAAACCACCACATAGGGCACAGGTAAATTGATCCTGAATGTAGCAGAAAACCTCTCCAAAGAGTTGAGCTTTCACAGTACTAGAAGATGTTATGCAGGTTTAGGAGGAAAAGACATCAATGGTCTTATTCAGGATTGGTGTCTGTACGATATCCCAATCATCCAAGCAAGAGCTGCCCATAAGTACAACAGTAGTTGCAAAATTCCTTATGGCAGTAAGCAGTCAGTCCCTGGAGTGAAACTGAGGAAATTAATACTCAGTCTGGAATCAGTCTTGAAAACATGTAAAACAAACCAGCAAACAAACAAAAACATGAAAGAAAAGACAGGCAGGCAGGCAGGCAGGCAGAGAGAAAGAGAGAGAGAGAGAGAGAGAGAGAGAGAATGAAAACAAACAAAACAAAAACAGTTATTAGGTCAGTCACACACATTAGGAAAGACCTTATTAATGCTTATTTCTTTAAAGATTATTTTGTCCAACTACCTTTTAAGCATTCCTTTTTTTATTCATGACTTTTTGCTATGTCTAACGTTGACCATAAAAGCAACCTATTGCAGTGAGTAGTATTTAAAAAATGTAGATATTTATTACTATTGAATGTCTTGAGAATAAATACTTAGTGTGCATCTGTAGATGAGACATCCATAAAATCCCCTTGCCCTCAGGCTTAGCTAACACCACAATCGATGATGCAAAAGAATTGCACTGTCCAGAGTCTGGTAAGAAACTTTCTGAAATTAAGCACTATTAGCTATTGCATACATGAACTCACAGCTGTTGTGGTTGCTTGAAAAAAAACTACATAAAGTTCTATCATGGATAGAAGAGGGACTATTAAGTTCCTGTGGAAAGCCAAAGAACTATTGATAGCTACCAGCTAAAAGGGTAGGGAGTTACTTTTCTTTATGTGAGTGGCTAGTGGTAGATTCCCCATAGCCCAATGGATGACTCCCACCAGTGTGGTTATAGTCAGCACCAACTGAACTCAGGGAGTTAAATAAATGAAGAGATAAATAAATGGTGGTGTGAGGTTGAGGAGAAGATATAAACAGGTTTCCTGAAGTGTCTCAGATGGAAGAAGTGATGGGTTTTCTGAACAAGAACCATTATATGCATGTTTGAGATTTTCATATAATTAAACAGAAGAATAGACCCTAAGTTCTACTTTTGACTTTAGATGGAGATGTAACCATTTGATCTGTCCTGAAGATTAGAAAATTACTTACTATTGTGTCCTCTTCTTAAGAAGCTTATAACTCAAAAAAAAAAAAAAAAAAAAGAAGCTTATAACTCAACTGTCCAGAGACTCTCCTAAAGAAACAGGGTTCCCTTGAATATGTGTTAAGGAAATGGGATAACTAAACATTCCCTTAAGACATGAAGAATGAACTTGTCCATCCTAAAAGCCCCTGGAAAGCAGTGCTTCCATTGAACAACATTGTGGAACTTATTTCATTTTCTCAGTTCTGCATTGAAAAGCAAAACTTTCTCCGTTGCTTTATTTCTCTTTTTATTTGGGATATTGGCCAAAAAGCTTAAGCATGATTTCCTAGACCCTGCATTTTCTCATTAAAAGCAAAACAAACAAAAAAACAATTAAAACATTTTCTTCCCTGTACTGGCTGGTTTTGTGTGTCAACTTGACACAGGCTGGTGTTATCACCGAACAAGGAGCTTCAGTTGGGGAAGTGCCTCCATGAGATCCAGCTGTGGGGTGTTTTCTCAATTAGTGATCAACTGGGGAGGACCCTTGTGGGTGTTGCCACCCCTGGGCTGGTAGTGTTGGGCTCTATAAGAGAGCAGGTTGAGCAAGCCAGGGGACGCAAGCCAGTAAAAACATCCCCCCATGGCTTCTGCATCAGCTCCTGCTTCATGACCTGCTTGAGTTCCAGTCCTGACTTGCTTTGGTGACAAACAACATAGTTGAAGTGTAAGCTGAATAAACCCTTTCCTTTCCAACTTGCTTCTTGGTCGTGGTGTTTGTACAGGAATAGAAACCCTAACTAGGACACTCCCCAACTTCGGTTTACACAAGTGGGAATGTTGGTGGACCCCCAGTGCAAAGAACATGCTTTTGCCTTTCTCTACCACTTTTCTTAATTCTCTCCTCTTAGTAGCTACTGTGGTTTGCAGTCTATTCTTCCTATTGCTTTTCTCTCAAACCTTAATAAAAGTGTTTTCATGCTTCAAAAGGAAAAAATGAGAAAAAAGATATATTGTGATTTAACCACTCATTTTGAATGATGGTTTGTGCTTTGGCTTGCTTTCTTATATTTTGAATCCTCAATGTCTCCCAAAGGCATAGGTGTAGAATGGTTTGTATTTTAGGTAAATAATGAGAGGTATTCAAGCTAAGAAGTGTGGTCTGAGCAATTGTTGGGTCACTGGAAGTGTTTCTATGAATGGCCATTGAGAAACCTAGTTTTGTCAAGATTTTTGCTTCTCAGGCATGAGCTAATGTCCACCCTACTTTTCTGCCATCCTATACTTCCTCATTGGAAGTGTAAGACAATAAAACCCACCCCTTATTCACTGGAATGCTCAAAATGCGAGGTTCAAAGTAAACTTTAAACTGATTGTATTAGTGACTTTGTTATAGTTACACAATGAGATCTAACATAAGCTTATTTATAATTATTTCATTTCTATTTTCTTCATATACTCTAAATATGTATACTCATAATTTATAAGATTTTACAGTTTGAAAATATTTCCAATAATATGGTAGTACTCACTATGCTAGTGCTGAGAAGTGGAGTTCACTCAGAACTACAAGAACCGTAGTGATACAGATCTCAAGAGTAAGGGGTTCTCAACCTTTCTTTTTTTTTATTTTATTTTATTTTTTTTAATTTACATTCCAAATCATTTCCCCTTTCCCGTTTCCTCCCTCCCCGAAAGTCCCATAAGCCCCCTTCCCTCCCTCTTTTCTCCATTCAACCCCCTCTCGTTTCTCTGTCCTGGCGTTCCCCTACATCCAGTCTTTCCAGGACCAGGGGTCTCTCCTTCCATCTTCTTAGAAATCTATTGATATGCGGATTGTGTCTAGGGTATTCCGAGATTCTGGGTCAATATCCCCTTATCAGTGACTGCATACCATGTGTGTTTTTTTGTGATTGGGTTACCTCACTAAGGATGATATTTTCAAGATCTGACCATTTGCCTAGGAATTTCGTGAATTCATTGTTTTTAATTGCAGAGTAGTATTCCATTGTGTAGATATACCACATCTTCTGAATCCATTCCTCCGTTGAGGGACATCTGGGTTCTTTCCAGCTTCTGGCTATTATAAATAAGGCTGCTATGAACATAGTGGAGCATGTGTCCTTATTGCATGCAGGTAAAGCCTCTGGGTATATGCCCAGGAGCGGTATAGCCGGATCCTCCGGGAGTGTCATGCCCAGTTTTCCGAGGAACCGCCAGACTGCTTTCCAGAGTGGTTGTACCAGCTTGCAATTCCACCAGCAGTGGAGGAGTGTTCCTCTTTCTCCTCATCCTCGCCAACAACTGCTGTCTCCTGTGTTTTTGATCTTAGCCATCCTGACTGGTGTGAGATGGAATCTCAGGGTTGTTTTGATTTGCATTTCCCTAATGACTAAGGATGATGAACATCTCTTTAGGTGCTTCTCAGCCATTAGATATTCTTCAGGTGAGAACTCTTTGTTTAGCTCTGTACCCCATTTTTTAATAGGGTTACTTGCCTCTCTGGAGTTTAACTTCTTGAGTTCTTTGTATATCTTCTCAACCTTTCTAATGCTATGACCCCTTAATACACTTCCTCATATTGTGGTGATCCCCACCCATAAAATTATTATTATTATTGCTACTAAATACTGTAATTCATCATAATGTAAATATCTATGATTTCCAATGGGGAGCCCTGGAGAGACCATTTCAATGACCAAAGGTTTGCAACCCACAAGCTCAGTCACAGTAGAATCTACTGTGAGAGAGTTCTTGGTTCTCCAAAGAGAAGAGTATATCATTATACAATAAATATAAATACCACAGGTTCAGTCTGTTGTACAAACTTGACTGTCTTTTTTACTTTCTATCTGATGTTCCAGAAGCATGTGTTTCTTAATAAAATCTCAGTAGATGATTGCACCTTGTTCTGACTTCCTAGCTTGTAGAAAGAAATAATTTTTTTTTTCTCAATTATTTAATTTCAGGCAATCTATTACGGCAACATAATATGATCTAATGTATAAGAAATACTTTAAAGTATTTCTTACTATGGTTCATGTTATATTAAAAAGTCAGACATTGGTAATGATTTATCTGCTGAAAATATCCATCTAATGCAACAACTTACATTCTTCAGTTCCTTACTCACACCTACACTATTTTTGTTTATTCGTTTGTTTTTCCCTCCCTGTAATCCAGTGTCCATGACACCTTTCAGTTCACCTCTTGTCTTTATATTGTTCTTTATACTAGACATCCCACTGTTGACTTATGTGCTGTCAGAAAATTTCTATTTTTAGAGGAATGGATTTTTTTGTTAGTTCTTAAACATTGTGCATGGCAGGGCAAGAGAATGTGCTGTGAAAAGTTCTAATGAAGTTCAAAGAGACATCACACAGCCCAGAGGTTAACAGGGCCTAAACCATGGTGAGCTGCAGCTGAGTACTTAGTCAAGTGGCAGAAAAGAAGGTTTCAACAAGAGAGAGTCATTGCATCCCACTTGTAAATAAGGGGGGAACTGATAAAAAGGTCATCAGTAGCAGCCAAAATTTTTGCCCTTGATTATCTGGCTGTTTCTTCCCCTTTCTGCTGTACTGTCTGTCAGGGTGTGTGCTTGTTAACTCTTGTGTTTCATTCTCTTTTCCATTCTAGCATTGATTCTCTGCTACGTGATTCTCTAAGACTACACTCAGATTACAGACAAGAAAATGGTGACTTAATCAAACTACAGCTTCTAAGTAGCAGACTGAGACATCTAAAGTGAATACACACTTGCATTAGAATAACTAGTTTTTAAAATGCCATCCCTATTTATGAGATTAAAATTAACAGTTGTTAAGAAAGGCAAAGACTTTTTTTTTTAAGTGTCGGATGAGTTTTCCTTTGTTCGCAATTGGTAACAGTATTAGAAACACTTTCTTTTATTACTGCTGGGCTCCAGAAGCTCAGTTTCTCTAAAGGTCAGCTAGAAATTTTCAAAAGGGCAAAGCTGATGCCAAGCATGTGTGTCCTGTGCTGCAGAATGTTAGAGATGGCTTTCTGATTTTCCTCCCTCCTTAATATTGCAGTGGCCTTTAAATTCCTATCTAACTTTCTTTTTTTCAACTATAGTAAGTAAAATAAACTTCATGTACCACCCTAACATAAATAACCTGTTTCATATAAAGCTTAACCATTAAATATAGTAATGGAAACATTGGTCCTTATAGTATCAGAATTATTTATTGTGATAAACATACATTGACTAGTAAAAATATAATCCACTACATTCATTCAACAACTGTAAGTTGGATGGTCCCATGTCTGCCACCAAAATTGACTTTCCGTTTGCATGATTATGCATGCTAATCTCTGCATTCAAAGAAAGAAAAATTCATGATACGAAGCAAATATATAAGCCAATAATATACATGTTTGAGAGTAGTATAATTAGCATGCAAAATATTGTGTGATATGGACAATGTCTAATATGTAGCCTTACATACAATATATAGAGACAACAAATTGAGCAATACAGTTGGATAAAAGAAATGTCACTAATGTGCATTTGCTTAAAAATTTCTCTTGAAAAACAGAAGAAACTATAGGGAGGTAGTATCTGAAATAATGAGAAAGAGAAAATAATAAGTGATTTGTTTTTCATTTTGTTAATTATGTAAGTTGCCACAATGCACCATTTTCCATAGATTGAGAGTTAGGTTAATTTTACAGATCTGTAAATCCTATACATGAGATGTATTTAGAATTGGATTTTCATACAGGAATCAAGCAGCAGGCTTACAAAGCCACAGAGGATATAATGGCAGAATTTCCAGAAATGTAGACCAGTGGAAGAAAAGACTTACTGGAGGATGAGTAAATTCTACTGAAGAGAAGGATAAAGCTAGAGCATTTCCAGCATCCTATTAATTCTCTGTGTAAGCCTTATGACGTATAATAAAGAGAAGAAAATTATAAATTATATGCGCAGGTATGGATAGCATCTCTCAAGAGAGAATTTTATTGATTTACATGTAATAAATTTTCAGAGAAATTACTATAAGTTCTTTCTTTGGCAGTGCTGTTTGGAGATTGGAATGATATTATTGTGTCTACAATGGAAATTTGGCAACTTCAATGTCATTTTCTGAAATAGAAAATTAGGTTCCCAAACTCACTAGTATAGAACCCCTAAATCACTGGATAAGCTTATCAATGATTTCATTACATTACTTCATTAAATTTATAAGGTTAATTTTAATTCTCAAGTTAAACTGTTTAGAAGCTAAAACTCATAGTAACATTGTTGATATCCTGTTGTTGAAATCAGTATATTATCAGTAGTAAATAAGCAAAGAACAGACAAGGACAAATATAATCACTGAGACACTGATATACTCACACTACAATGAAAGTGAAGCAAAACTATGTGTGTGTTTGTATCTGTACATGTGTGTAGAAATATGTGTAGCCGTGTATAAATGTGAATGTGTATCCATATACCATACACATATAAACAAAAAATATATTTAAGGTAGACAGATACCTTTGTATATGTGTATATTTTTGAATATACACAATTCAAGTGATTATTTTTGTATTAGGTGCATAAGGAAAACAACTGGAATTCTCCTTCTCATTGAATCATTGTGTGGTTTAGGTTTCAGAGTGACTGTGGCCTCATAAAACTAGTTTGGCAATGTTCCTTCTGTGTCTCTTTTGTGGAATAACTTAAGGAGTGTTGTCATTAGTGATATTTTGAAAGTCTGGTAGAATTCTGTAATAAAACTGCCTAGACCAGGGCTGCTTTTGGTTAGAACAATTTTAATGACTGCATATCCTTAGGAGTTTAGGATTCTTATATTGTTTATTTGATCTTCATTTAATTTTGATAAGTGGTAACTATTGAGAATAATATCATTTATTTTAGATTTTCCAATTTGGTGAAGTGCATGAATGTAAATTATTATCTAACGATTCTTTAGATTTCGTCTAGATGCCTATTGCTATTTCCCCCTTTTGGTTTCTGAATTTTGTGTGTGTGTTGTTTTAGTAAGTTTGGATAAGGGTTCATATATCTTAGTGACTTTCTTTCAAACAACTGATTCTTTTGTTTCATTGATTCTTGGTATTTTTTTCTTTTTTCCTACTTTATTGATTTAAAACCTTAGTTTGGCTATTTCCTGCTGTCTACTCCTTTTGGGTGTGCTTGCTTGTTTTTGTTCTAGTACTTCCTCATGTCCTGTTAAGGTGTTAGTATGAGACCTCTCCACGTTCTTTATGTACACACTTAGTGCTATATACTTTTCTTTGTGTTCTACTTTGATTGTGTTCCACTAGATTGGATATGTCAGTCTTCACTTTTCATTGAATTCTAAGAAGCCTTTAAATTCTTTCTTTATTTCTGTACTTACCTAGTAGTCATTCAGTAGAAAGTTGTTTACTTTTCATGAGTTTGTAGGATTTCTGTTGTTTCTGTTGTTGAAATCCAGTTTTAATCCACAGAAGTCAGATGGAATGTAAAGGGTTATTTCAATTTTTTTTTGAATCTGCTGAGATATGATTTGTGTCTAAGTATGTGGACTGTTTTGGAGAAAGTTCTGTGAGGTCCTGAGAAGGTATATTCTTTTGTGTTTGGATAAAATATCTGTAGATATCTGTTAGGCCCATTTGGTTTATACCATTTCTTAGCTCAGATATTTCTGTTTAGATTTTGTATGGATATGTACAATGGTGAGAATTAGGCACTGAAGCCAAACCCTATTAATGTGTGATAGTCACTGTGTGATATAAGTTTCAATAATAATTCTCAGTTGGAATTTTATTACTATGAAGGCACATCATGACAACTCTTATGAAGGAAAATATTTAGTTGAGGCTGGCTTGCAAGTCAGAGATTAAGTCCATACAACATAGCATAATGGGGTACAAGCTGACATGGGAAGGAGAAGGAGCTGAAAATTCTACATTAGAATTAGCAAACAATAAGGACTTGAGCCAGTACAGTGACACACCTCTCCCATAAAGCCACTAACGAGGTCACATATCTTAATAGTGTGTAGGAAGTGATTCCTACAGGCCTATGAGGTCATTTTTATTCAAAGCATCACATAATATTTCATTTATAAACATGAGTGTGCCCTTGTGTTTGGATCTAGGTATTAAGTATTAAAAAGTCATCTTGGTAGATTTTTACTTTGATGAGTACAAAGTGGCTTTTGAGACTCTATTGATCAATTTTGGTTTGAAGTCTTTTTATTAGAAATAGATATTAGAAAAATAGATATTAGAAATTAGATATTAGAAAGGCTATGCTGGTTTGCTTCTTAGTTCAATTTGCTTGGAAAGTTCTTTGCTAACCCCTCACTCTAGGATAATGACTACCTTTGATGTTGATGTGTGTTTTTCTTATCTGAAGGGGAATAACGGGTTTTGTTTTACATCTGTTCTGTTAGTCTATGTCTCCTTATTGGGGAATTGAGTCTATTGATATAGAGATATATCAATGACCAGTAATTGCTAATTACTGTTATTTCATTGTTGATTTTGTTGTTATTGTTGTTGGTGGTGGTGAAGTGTATATGTGTGTGATTGTATGTGTATACTTCCCTTTTTTGTTTTTTGTGATGTGAGGTTGTTTCCTTGTGTTCATGTATATGGTTAACTCCTGTTGGCTGGAGTCTAGGTGCCATTGCCTGAGTTTGTCTTTTTCGGATGGGTGTTTAGTTTCTTTGTTTTGTTTCCTCTCTTGTCTTCTGGCCCTTATGGCTTGTGGTTGAACATGAGTTCTTTGCCTGAGTTGGGGCCTGGATTTCTAGTGACTATCGTGGGGCATGGCAAGAAGGGAAAGGAAGCTTACATACCTTGTGTGTTCTTTAGTGATTGGGTTACCTCATTCAGGATGATATTTTCTAGTTCCACCTATTTGTCTAAGAATTTCATGAGTTCACTGTTTTTTTTTTTTTTTTGTTTTTTTTTTTTTGCTAATTTTCTTTTTTTCTAATTTTCTAAGTTATTTTTTTTATTTACATTCCAAATCATTTCCCCTTTCCCGTTTCCTCACTACCCGAAAGTCCCATAAGCCCCCTTCCCTCCCTCTTTTCTCAATTCAACCCCCTCTCGTTTCTCTGTCCTGGCGTTCCCCTACATCCAGTCTTTCCAGGACCAGGGGTCTCTCCTTCCATCTTCTTAGAAATCTATTGATATGCGGATTGTGTCTAGGGTATTCCGAGATTCTGGGTCAATATCCCCTTATCAGTGACTGCATACCATGTGTGTTCTTTTGTGATTGGGTTACCTCACTAAGGATGATATTTTCAAGATCTGACCATTTGCCTAGGAATTTCGTGAATTCATTGTTTTTAATTGCACTGTTTTTAATAGCTGAGTACTCCATTGTGTAAAGGTACCATATTTTCTGTATCCATTCCTCTGTTAAGGGCCATCTGGGTTCTTTCCAGCTTCTGGCTATTATAAATAAGGCTGTTATTAAACTAGTGGAGCATGTGTCCTTATTACATGTTGGAGTATCTCCTGGGTATATGCACAGGAGTGGTACAGTTGGGTCCTCAGGTAGTACTATGTCCAATTTTCTGAGGAACCGCCAAACTGATTTCCAGAGTCCTAGAAGGTGAAATTATCTAAATGGTTACATGTCAACTCACTGGTATGTTATTTCTTATATTGCACGTGTTATTTAGAAAAAGTAGCAACGAACATTTTTTCCATATCTACTATACGATGTAAAGTAGGTGTTATATAATGAGCAATTGGGTTTTTTATTACTTTTTTTCTCAACCAAATTACATCTCACCATTTTCATTTCTAAGTGGACAGAATGATGGCACAATTTCTTACAATTACTGCTCAATAGGTAACCACCTGAAGAAATGAATCAGTATCGAGTTGATGTCAAAATTCAGTTTTTTTCCTCCACTAAAAAGAATTAGAAAAAATGTTATGAGTTCAAAGGGGCAGAAATAATACAGAATTCTGAGGTGTCATGGTAACTGACCAGAAACATTCTATTTAGAACAGAGTCTGAAAGGATAGAATTCTTTGGTTTTCCTAGAAAAATAGTTCCTCTCTTTTGGTGGTTGTGGTTGTTAAAAAATAAATGAACAAACAAACAAATGAACACCACATTCTTTCCAAAGTCCAGATGAACAAATCCCATCCTCATGCTTGTGAATCATGTTAGGAAAACAGGTCCATGTATACCATGATGAACATCGAAAACTTTAGGTGATGGCCTTAGCTAGACACTCGGAAGTTAAGTAGCCGAAAATTTACAATTACTTTGTTAATGTTTCTCACATTAGTTAGAGTGGATTGACAGTTTATCTCCAAATTTTTGGCCCTTCTCAAGGAAAGATGACTTGATAATCAGTTCAACGGAAAGAAGGAATGAGCCAAAACCATTTCATCCATGTACTGTCTCCCTATGTTTTGTACATGTAATATCATGATGCCTGTATGATAATTATATTTGAGACAAGATCATCAGTCTTACGTTTTAAGTCATCTATTGTGTAAATGGAACTATCTCAATTCCTAGATAAACATTTAATTGTTCCTGTCTGAAGACCAATATTATTCTATACTGTAAATTATTTTCTATGGTTATGACAATGGGTTTTCTTGGTAACTGACTATAAGACAAAGAATTGTGGGTTACATTTTTGTCTATTTGTTCTTTACCCATGACAGAAAAATGAGAACTTTGTTTGAAATAGTCAACAACTTAACTTCAAAGGCATATTAGAATTTAATCAAGAGTTGTCTCATTGGCATTCTCTCCTCATATCTACATTATTTTTGTCCTTTCACACAAATGAATATTTTGTGATATTAATCTTTTGCTTTTATATGCCAAGAGAATATGTCAGGGGCTACTGAGTGCTATCAAACAGGAAATGGAAGCACATGTCTTTTTATCTCTTAAAATTCTAGAAATGACACAAGCTGAGTGATCAATAACTATTTGACACCAAAATTCTAGCTGGTTTCTCAGAAACTATTTATTTGTTTCTGTTTACTCTTTGGAATGTGTTTGACCAACTGTTGTTATCAAAATAACTCAATACAGAATGCTGTTTCCATTGTGATAAGTATAATACGTGACCACAAAAAAAGGAACCATTCAGGATGCAAAAATCACTATAATGGACCTTATTTCCAGAAGCCAGAAAAATGTTCTTGTACTACCTGCTGTAGTTTTTCTATCAAAAATGTAAGAAATTCTTTGTGAATTCTGCAACATTGAAGATTATTTTTATACACACGTTGCTTCTTTGAAGTATTTTAAGAAGCAAGTGATCTCTGCTTTTCATTAATGATGGAGATCAATGGCTACTTTAGGGAAATAATAGCAGATCCTAAATGGAAAAGAAAGTCTAACACAATACCGTTCTGCCTGAAAGGAACACAAATACATCAGGGCCTGAGTCGAGCTGACTCCTTAGTTAAGTGTAATTACTTTCTCCAGGTATACTAGGATGTGGTGGTGATATCAAAATATACATGAAGGCTGACAACACTGCTCAATGAGGGTAAAACTACATATTATACAATTCTGACATCTGAACTTAAGCAGCATAACCCACAGTTAAAGGAGAGCAGCACCTCATAATGGTTGTCCTCTGATGTCCATATATACCCCATGGTACATATGTGCCTGCATCCTTATACCATACACATATAAACAAAAATATATTTAAGGTAGACAGATACCTTTGTATATGCATATATTTTTGAATATACACAATTCAAGTGTTTACTATGAAAACATTGATGTAATCATGCTAATTGGCAAAATCTACTACTTATTTGTATATAGGCGTGAATAGAAAACTTAAGTTTTGCTCTTTCAGCAAATTACACAGTTTTACCTTGTTAATAACCAAAGTGCTCTGCATAGGGGTTGTACAGTTTATCCATTGCAAATTTGCACATTCGATCAATATGTCTCCAATTTCTCTTTAGTCTTTTGTTCTGGTGATTCTACTTTCCATGTTTTGTGCTTCTCTATTTTTTTATTCATTTTTAGATTCCTAATATAAGAGAGATCATGCACTGCTGGTTTTTTCATATTTACCTGACTCCACATAATGCAAAGTTCTCTGGCTCAAGTCTGCTTGCATGTATGCATCAGTGTTTTGCTCTTATGATCCTATTTTCTACTTTGACATTTCATAGTATTTTAATTTCAGGGTTTTTCTTGATTTTTTCTATATACAACGTCTTATAATCCCTACTTAGATCTCCTATGGTAATATTGACCTTCTGTTGGTTTTCTTATCCTCAGTTCTTACCTTTTCTGTGTGTATTCTACTGGTCTTATTTTTATTCTCTTATTTATGAATGCATTTATATAGCTTAACCTTTGATAACCTGTATGTTAAACAGACAAGAGGTTTTTACTGTACTTAGTCTTTTCTCTATTCCATTTATATTTCCCCACATCTATGAACTTGAAATAAAATAATACTTTATGATGTGCATAGACATACTTATAAAATTATATATATGCATACATATATATATACACACATACACAGACACGTACACACATGCACAATCTTAGTATCATTTAAAACAGGCAGCTTTTTTTGAAGAGAAATGGGTTGATTTAAGTCTGTTCAAATTGTTAAACACTGTGAGGTCCACATTTTGAAGGAAACAAAAACTTCTGTCAGTGATTATTTCAGAAACATTCCATACATGTGGACACCAATCTTCTGCCTTGAGTCTTGGCAGAAGTCATTTTCTCTTCCACTTTATGTCCAACTACTGAGCTGATTTTCCTAAGATGTAAAATACATCATTTTATTCACTGATGTAAATGTTTTCTGTGCTTCCTACTGCTAAGAAAAAGACCATTAACGTTGATATCTTTCATCCTTTCAGAATTTTTCCAGCCTTGACCTTTCTACTTCTATTGACTTGGCTCTAACCCATACACAACTATTGCCCAATGCTCCAGTAACACTGCTAATATTGTTCTTACCTCCATTTTTAGGATGAGAAACTCTTTTAAGCTTGTAAGATGAAACTGATATATAGAATGTGGATAGAACTTTTAGTCTTCTCTGATTTAAAACTCATTGATTCTCCATTTGCACACTCTATCAAAGTGAACCACTGTGTCCTTGACACTCTTGGCTCTGTCATGCCTGTATGACTAATGATAGAGAAAAGGCCAAGTCTCATGATGACATAGAGGGTGTAAGGGAAACTAATCAATCAGCAATATGCTTTATAATAGCAATAAGTACAATAAAATTTAAATATAAATTCAGAATGACAGATGAGTACATGTGAGAGGGGAGTGGAACAAATTAGTTATTTTTTGTTATAGAGCAGTGTGGATTTGTAAAATAATTTCCTCAAGAAAAGATATGAATGAGCACAGGAAGCATGATGATAAAGAAATCTGAAATACATAGAACAAAACAACAGAACACATAGGGGAACCACGTGTACTTCCATCTTCTCTCAAAAAATACAGCAAAAAGCAGGGTTATGGCCCACCTATAATATCATCAGTAGTTGGAGGAAGGAAATTCACATCTTTGTTTCTAAGGGAGGTTTGGGACAATTGTTCACATCTATTTCTCCTTTGTATTCTTATAAAGAAGTATATGACATAGTGAAACCACTTTTTTCATATTTTTTCCCTTTGTGTAGTAAATACCAAAGTTCCTAAGTCATTGTGAAACTTCTTTACATAAATGAAGTTCAGATTTGCCATATGTGTATAAAATAGCCAAGAAGGAAAGTAAGATGTGAAGACTCATCTATGTCCCCACAAATTTGTCTCTAATTCTACTATTGCTTCCTTAGAATTTAGTATGTAAGAGGTAGCATATCTAGGCACTTGGGATCATAGGTAGAAAAACTGCTGATCCTTTGGCTCTTGCCTCTTTCCCTCCATCTTTTGATCAGTTTTTCCTGAACCTTAAGTCTAGGAGTGTTTTGCAGAAGTATCCATGGGAACTGGGCTTAAGAACTCTTCATTTGGATTGGTTTGATTTTTCTGTCATTGTCACTGTCTGCTACAAAGAGAGCTTTTCTTGAAGAAGGGTAGTGACTACATTTATCTGTAGGCATAAAGACAAGCGTTTATAGATTATTGTGAGAGATTATGTTGTTTTAGTAAATTAATGGTTTTAAACACTGCCCAATAATTTTGAATCCACTATCATTGAGTAGTTAGCTAGATTTTCTAATAATAGTCATAATTTTTGTCTTGTTGTAATGAAATCTATTGATTACTGCCAGGGATTGATTGCCACTAAGGTACCCTTAGGGTTACTTTACCATAATTATCATTGATGTGCTTCATGATGAGTAGGGAAGTTGATGCCTCCTTTGTAAGTTTGTATGGGCCCATTTGGTATGAAGCTAGTACTCAGGGAGCAGTCTTAAAGGTCGGGTATCAAGAAAATTATCCATTTCTTTCAGCTTCTTAAAATATGCCCATATGATTTTTAGATGTCTTCAAGGTCTCATGTTATATCTAAACAGAGTACCCACTTTTCTATTTCCCCTATCAGATCACTCATTTCCTGTTATTCTTTTCCTTATCCCTTCCCTTCCCTTCCCTTCCCTTCTTTTCCCTCCCAATAATTAATTGATATAACTTTAGCAGGGAACAGTAGGAACACCAATCTATATAAAACTTTCGACCCACAATATATTCTGACTACAAGAAATTCAGGGACGATAGATGGAGCAGAGATTGAGGGAATGGCAAAGCAATAACTGGCCCAACTAAAGACCCATACCATGGGCAGGGAAGAATCCCTCATTCTGTTAATGGTACTCTGGTATACTTGCAGAGATGAGCCTAGCTTGCCCTCCTCTGAGAAGCTCTACCAAGCAGCTGACTCAGACAGATGCAGAGCTCCCAGTCAAACATTGTATGGAGCTTCAGGAATTTTATGGATGAGTTAAGGAGTGAATTGAGGTACCCAAAGTGGATAGAAACTACATAGGAGTACCAAGAGGATCAACTAACCTGGACACAGGGAGTTCTCAGAGACTGAACTACCAACCATCTTGCACACTTGAGCTGACCTAAGTCCATTGCACATATTTAGTAGATATGCAGGTTGGTCTTCATGTGAGACCTGAACAGCTGGAGTGGGGCCTATTCCTAAAGCAGTTGCCTATCTGTGGAATTTATTCCCCTAACTTGGCTTTCTTGTTTGGCCTCACTGGTAAAACAGCATAGCCCTGGAGAAATTTATGTGCCAGTTTGGAGATAACCACAGTTGAAACTCCACTCTCCCAGAGAAGGAGAGAGGGGATGAGGGTGGGACTGTGGGAGTCAGGGATTATGATGGAGACATAGATCAGGAAGTAAAGTGAAAAATAAAAATTTTTCTTTATATAAGAAAGTGTTCCAGGGACCAGTTTAGCCTTCCGACCGCCATCTGCATCAGGGAACCAGGCAGCTCCAAAGCCTTCTGTGCTTAACCTGCCAGAAGAGAGTGATCTCTCAGCAGCAATTTCACTTCTGAATGTGGAGGTGAGATCTCCACCTTCTCTCTGGAGGGGTACAGCTAGGAGGGCACAGAGCATAAGATCAATGGAGCTGCTGGGACAGGAGTCTTCCCTTCCAGCCACCACTTTCTTCAGGGAACCAGACAGCTTCACAGTGTTCTGTGCAAAGACCCTGCCAGAAGAGAGTTGGTCTCCCAGGACTACAGACACAGACTTATAGGCCGATAGGAGGGACAAGCTCCAGCCAGAGACAACAAGACCAAGTAACACCAGAGATAATCAGATGGCTAAAGGCAAGCACAAGAAACCTACCAATAGAAACCAAGGCAACTTGGCAACATTAGAGTCCAATTTTCCCAACACAGCAAGTCCTGGATACCCCAACACACCGGAAAAGCAAGAGTTGGATTTAAAGTCTCATCTCACAATGCTGTTAGAGGACATCGAGAAGGACATAAATAACTCCCTTAAAGAAATACAGGAGAACATGGGTCAAATGGTAAAAGCTCTTAAAGAGGAAACACAAAAATCCCTTAAAGAATTATGGAAAAACACACAAACAAGTGAAGGAACTGAACAAAACCATCCAGGATCTAAAAAGGAAGTAGAAACAATAAAGAAATCACAAAGTGAGACATCTCTGGAGATAAAAAATCTTGGAAAGAATTCAGGAGTCATAGATGCAAGCATCAACAACAGAATACAAGAGATAGAAGAAAGAATCTAAGGGGCTGAAGATACCATAGAAAACATTGACTCAACAGTGAAAGAAAAAGCAAAATGCAAAAAGCTCCTGAGCCAAAACATCCAGGAAATCCAGGATACAATGAGAAGATCAAACCTAAGGATTATAGGTATAGAAGAGAGTGAAGATTTCAAACTTAAAGGGCCAGTAAATATCTTTAATAAAATTATAGAAGAAAACTTCCCTAACCTAAAGAAGGAGATGTCCATGAACATACAAGAATCCTACAGAACTCCAAACAGACTGGAGTGGACCAGAAAGTCCTCCTGGCACATAATAATCAAAACATCAAATGCACTAAACAAAGAAAGAATATTAAAAGCAGTAAGGGAAAAAGGTCAAGTAACCTATAAAGGCAGGCCTATCAGAATTATACCAGACTTCTCACCTGAGAGGATGAAAGCTAGAAGATCCTGGGCAGATCTCATACAGACCCTAAGAGAGCACAAATGCCAGCCCAAACTACTATACCCAGCAAAATTTTCAATTACCATAGATGGAGAAAACAAGATATTCCGTGATAAAACCAAATTTACACAATATCTTTCCACAAAACCAGCCCTACAAAGGATAATAGATGGAAAACGTAAACACGGGGAGGGAAACTACACCCTAGAAAAAGCAAGAAAGTAATCTTTTTCTAACAAACCCAAAAGAAATAACCACACAAACATAAAAAGAACATCAAAAATAACAGAAGCAACAATCACTTTTCCTTAATATTTTATAACACCAATGGACTCAGTTCCCCAACCAAAAACATAGTCTTACAGAAATATTTTTCATGTAAATTTTCAATATTATCAGAAAATGATTGTGATCCCTCTTTCAATTTAGTAATGTTTTTATGTCTACCATTTTAACTGTATTATTTTCCATGATAATCTTTAATTTTAACATTTTTCTATATATTTCTTCAATTTTATCAGAAATATTTTCATGTAAATCTTCAATTTTGTCAGAAAATGTTTATAATTTCACTTTCAATCAATTTAGCAATGTTTTTATGCCTACCATTTTATTGGTATAATTTTCCATGAAATAGTCAGTTTTAACATTTTTCTAGATCTTTCTTCAATTATATCAGAAATATTTTCTATGTAAATATTCAATTTGATCAGACAATATCTATAATTTTACTTTCAATCAACTTAGGAACATTTTTATACCTACCATTTTATCTGAATAATTTTCCATGAAATTGTCAGTTTTAACATGTTTTTCTATATATTTCTTGAATTTTATCAGAAATATTTTCCTTGTAGATCTTCTATTTTACCAGAAAATGTTTATAATTCCACTTTCAATCAACTTAGAAATATTTTATGCCTATCATTTTATGTGTAATTTTCCATGATAATCTTCAATTTTAATGTTATTTTATGTTTTTCTACAATTTTATTAGAAATATTTCCCATGTAAATCTTCAGTTCTGTCATAAAATGTTTCTACTTCCTTTTTCAATTAATTTAGTAATGTTTTTTGTTTTTACCATTTTACTCATTAATTTTCCATGAAAATTGTCAATCTTAATGTGTTTTTCTTTATGCTTCTTCAATTTTGTCAGAAACATTTTCCATGTAAAGCTTTAATTTTATCATGAACTGTTTTTACTTCCTTTTTCATTAAAAAAGACCACCAGTTTAAATGTTAACCTCATATGACTTCACTTTTAAATGTCTCATTTTTCTTAATATTATAATTTAATAAAATAGTAATATTTTCAAAAAAAGAAAGTGTTCCAGGGACATTAATTATAATCTAATGAGATTTGTTTTATAATCACAAATTTTGAACTTCTTTATCTTAGTATCATCATTTTATTTCAATTCTATATTCAAAGGCTGTCTTTCATAAAAGAACACTGAATATTTTCAATGTGCCTCTTTGTTATCTTTTTCTGTTTTCCCCTCAAACAAGTCTGAGAAAAACATAAGTGGAGTTAAGATAACCAATTTAGAGATGGGGTAATATAGGGTAGTCAAATTAAATGAATAAAACGAAGGCAAACATTATGTGACCAGACTTGGACTTGATCACCCTTCCCCCTAAACAGACCTATTTACTCCCTTTTTGAGTCACACAGCAACATGAGTGTGGTATAAGAAGTGATGATGCACCAAATCCATTATTGTATGCACTTTTACACAACAGACACTTACATACCCAAGTTATTCTATGCATAGGTACATATATGTACATATGAATATGTGTTTATGTATATGCAGTGTGTGTATGTGTGTGTGTGTTTATGTGTTTATGTATGTGTGGTTCTGTGTGTGTATGTAATAGCCAATGGGTCCTAAGGTTTCAATTTTGTAAGATTGCAGCTGGCTTAATCAATAAACCTTATAACTCAATAGTAAACATTTAGTCAGTGGAAATAACACAATACAAAATGGTGTGTATTTTTTAATGGATAAAGAATGTATATTGGGACATTGGGATGAAGTACAACAGTAAATATGATGAAGAAACTGAAACAAGAAGATCATGAGATTGATGTAACCCTGGGCTATATCTTCGGTTTAGAGCAATGACTGTGTGTTCAAGAGCATCTGCTGCTAGACCAGAAAACCTGTGTTCAATTCCCAGAATCCACTCAAGGCAGTTCAATGACCTCTATAGCTGAAGCTCTGGGAAATCTGTTACTTGATTCTGACCTACAAAGATACCTTCTAGTTTATGGTGCACATACATACACTCAGACATATATTCCAAATTCAAACACATAAATAAAATGAAAAAAGTCTTAAAAAATGATTTTGTGGACCACTCAACTAGGAATATCCAGGGAGTGGTCCTGACCAAATCCATCTCTTAGTATTTAATGTAACTATTTAATTTAAATATTGCTTCAAGCTTGGTGCCCCTAAAAGATTTTAAATATGTTTCACAAATTATTCTAACCAAGTATTTGTCATCATTTATATATTTGCTTTTATTCTTTTTTCTTTCTGCTCTGTTTCTAACTTTTTCCTCTTTTGAATTTCACAAAATTTGTTTTTCAGATATTTATTTATACCAGTAGTTTGAAGCAACTTCATTATGTTGTACCATATTGTTTTCTTTGGATCTTATTGCCCTTCAACTCTTTTAAACATTATATGATTTTAAATTTTTATTTATTTAACATTGATAATAACAATATATCCTCTGACCCCTGTTTGTAACTGTGGCATTGTAAGGGCATATATATTGGGCATGTATGTTTGAGGATCTTTTTTGATAAATATGATTTCTATATCTTCAGTTTTGCTACCATTTTCTGTAACATTTTATCATCCAAAATGTATAATGCTTCTATATTAATCCCATTATATTATAATTTTAATATTTCAAAATCTGACCTGTGGCTTTTTATATATACAGTCTATATTTAACTGTGGGTACATATAAATTATATCGGTGTTGATTTATGTTTACTCCAATGACTGCAGTATTTATGGATCCACAGCTATCAACCATTCCATCTTTAAAGTATAAATAATATTTTCTTTGTTTTGGGCATGCTGTTTTTCATGTGCTGTATGTTCCATATTACAAAATTTTTATGTCAGTGGTAGGTCTATCTCCATTCTTATAAATTATGTTAAGCTTGTTTGAAGACAGTTTTTTAGTACATAAACAGTTCAGTAATTCTAGTTCTCAAAATGTGACGCTATGAGTAATATAGACCAAATTTGATTCATGAATAATCCCTTGTAGATTGAATCCATTAATCTCTGCATTCAGAAAGTTTCTCATCTAACTATTTAGAAAATATCCTGTGCCAGTAACCTATAAATATGAACACTATTTTGTTTCCCGATAGTTCTTTTGTTTCTGATATCAAAATGTTTATTTCGAGCAGAATTCAGGACAAAAGGAATAGTTCTAGAAACCCCAGTGGACAGGGTTCTGTAACTAATTTCAATATGAAACAAACAACAAAGAAGAGTTTTGCTGATTTGCAGAGCAGGGATCTTTAAACAATATAATCGAACCAGGGAGAACCAGTGAAAGTCTCTCCAAGAAGATGGTAAGAACTTTCTGGTATTACAGGGGATAGCTGGGTTTGCAGAAATGGCAGAGCAGATAATCTTGTGTTCTAACTGGTCAATATATTTCTGCTTAAAGCCACAAAGACTTCACTATTGCTGTGATACTTAAGGGGAATAATCTGGTCAACCACTCATTTGAGAGAGGCTTGATCTCGTAATGGGATGACCTTTCCTGTGTGACTTGCTGTAGCTTGAGGGTAGCTTCGAAGTGTCAGTCCAAGGAAAGGTCAATGCCTGACATTCCTGTACTCCCTGGGGTATGGGATGGCAAGCGACCTAGGAGGGACAAATGTCAAAGTGGAAAACAGGTCAAGAGAGGGACAAAGGTGAGTTTTTCATACCAGTTTCAGGCACTTTCCTTCATGTTTCTCATGTGAATACAGCAAGTTGAAGTCTGTTTAGTGTTAAGTGTAATCTTCTTGTCAGTACTCTCATATCTTGCTTTGCCTTCAGGTTCTATGAACCCATGTATTTCATACCATCAGTATCATTGCTTCAACAGAGGGAAAGAGATACATGAGACATGGATATTTTTCCCTGGGAAGCTTCCCTTAACAGTTTCTCTAGGGAATAAGCTATCCCAACAGAAGTCTACCTGCTCATTTATCCTTTCTTTGGCATCAAATGTAAGGCCTTTGTTGTCTGATGTCAGATGCTTTGAAAACATTTTATTGATTCACTGTATTTTTAATGGAAAGGGTCAATCTCAAGTCAAGGCATATATTTCATCTATGATTTCAAGCTCAGACTCTACTGCATTAAGATATCTATAGTGAACATTTTTTTTCCTCAGGTCTGTTCTTTGAGATTAAATATTTTCTCCTTCCTAAACTAATTTCCTGTCAGTTACCCCAACTTAATACATACATACATACATACATACATACATACATACATACATACACACACACACACACAAATATATAGTGTATATATATATATATATATATATATATATATATATATATATATATATATATATATAGTATTCTTTCTCCATTTACTGTTTAGTGAGAGCAATGGTTATATAGAGCCTTATTGAGGTGCCTTGTCACCTGGCAGGAGTCTGACATTGACCAAGGACAAGGAAATGGGCTGCTTGGCAAGAATCTGATATTACAGCATGACAAAGAAGCTAGTCCAGGCAGGAATCTGACATTAGGGTGGGACAAAGAAGCAGGCTTCAGTCATGATTATGACTTTATTCTAGGACAAAGAAGTAGGCTCAGACATCTTGATCATCCTTAGAAACAGCAGTCACTGGAGTGATCATGGGGCTTTGTTTTTATTGTCTTTCTTGTTCCTTGAGTGTTGTCTTGCTTGATTCCTCATTGTACTACTCGCCCTTAATACATGAATGTAATTAAAATGGTGTAAAAATGGACTGGAAAAATTAAACCCACTTTCAGTCTCAGAATTGACTGGGGTCATGCTGCTATAATGTTGTCTAATCATCTTTTTCTTTTCAATTCTTGCTCCTGCACTGGAGAACCTGCTTACTGACTGAGGGGGCTTGGTCAAAATGCTCAGCATAGACTACTAAAAATCCCCACAAAATATGTATATAGTATTGGCTAAATAAATGAATCTCAGACATGATTCTCTCTCTCTCTCTCTCTCTCTCTCTCTCTCTCTCTCTCTCTCTCTCTCTCTCTCTCTGTCTGTCTTTCTCTCACACACACTTGCTTCTCTATTTGTTTAAAATGTATTATTTAACAGGCAACAGTGCAAACTAGCATCCTGGGTAAATTAAAGAGAGAATACACTTTCTTATCTTCCTTTATGCAAAAAATCACCAAAGAGGTTGAGCAACAGCACAATGGAAGGAAGTACCCAGAGTCCAGCAGGTTTCCCTGGAAAACACTTTGAATGTACACATGTTTGAGCACAGTCTACTCTACTTCCTTTCTAACTGCAGCCCTTCTCTCAGAGCTGGACACAGGCCACCTGGTTTCCTCACTGGGAATAGAGAAATAATCAAGAGGTTGTTAAGGGGAAAAAGTCAGAAAAATTATTGCTGTGGTAATTTGAGGGATGTCATATGTCACCTAGTACCAGTGACTTTTTTTTCCATTCCTTTGCCACAAATATTAGTTCGAGCAACTAACCCATTAAATGGAGGGCAAAAATTAGCCATAAACTACAGCCATTATTTAGTGATATTTTGCTTATAGTTCCTTAATTAAGGTGAAATGTTGTTGGTCTTATTAATCTTTTGTCTCACTTCCTTAAAAACAGCAAACTTTAAAAGTATTATTTGTATGAAATTTGCCCTGTTTTAAATGCTCTTTATTTAAAGTATCAAAGATGGAGAAGTATCAATTTTTATTAATGAGGACTACTTCCCAGAGAGTGTGATAGACTTTTTTACTACAGAGTGCAGGCATGAAAAGTGGATTTTACTTATTGCTCATTAAATACTAGATCTAGAATTTCATAAACGAAAAATTATTGGGTAAGAAGACACATGCTACCTGGTCTAAGCATGTAGTATTAACGCTGAGAAATACAGAAAAAAATTAAACATTGTAATGTGAGCATACATTAATACAAATTAGCATAAATTATAGGATCATCTTTATTTTTTCCAATTTTTTCCTTGTCAGTGGAAGATGGCTCATGTCAGCACTAAAGTGCAACACTCAAAAAAAAATCTTATTCCTACCATCTCCGGTATAGCCTAGACTGCAAAAGTATGTGACTACATATGGCTTTAGATAACAATGTAGAGACTTCTAGTTGTCTTCCTAAGGTCACTCCTCAAATAATTATAAGAGCAGTAGTTCAAGTTTAGCTCAAGGTGAAAACTAATTTTCTAGATTTACATAAGCAGTAATGTTTTTGTGCTTAAGGTGATTTCTTCTTACTGAAGTATAAGTCAGGTAATGAAGTTCCAGGTGTTTCTGTAGTCAGAATGTGTGCAACTGAGTGACTTAAAATTCTAAGACTAGATGAGCCTGGGCCTTTCTGCTGTATTTCCTAGGCTGAGATTTCTATCAGTCAATGATTTCCTTGGTTTAAATTTAATGCTGACTCCATTCACGCAGAAAATGTATTTGAAGACAATGTATAATGCACTGCATTATTTCCCTACGGCTTCCTCTGCACAGTAGGCCTTGAGCAAAAGTCATTTATAGGGAGAGACAAACAACCAAATTAATTTTCCAATGTAAAAATTTATTGTGTTCCTTTCTAAATTGTTTCTACTAAGTATTGATTTCCCAATTCTTATTATTCATCTTCAAATCACAGGTCTCAGTGCAGATTTGCTTACATTCTGCTAACAAAATTCATAATCAAAAGAAATAGGAAAATATTCTCACTATGGTGCATGCCATTTTTCTATCAAATGGAACCTCATAAAGTGCTGTTAGGAATAAACTAGAGTGAATGAGAAAGAAAGAAGTGAAAAATTAAATTGTTGTAAATGGTAAGTTGGTCCAATGATTTCTTTCTCCTCACAAAGGGAGCCATTGGAATTTTTGAAGTGAAACCTTTTCATTGCTCTTTTTCCATGTAGTCACTGTTTGTTCTGGGTTGCTATTTTGTGCTGCTGCGATAAAAACCTCAAAGAAAAATTAACATGGGAGAGAAAAAGGCTTATTTGCTATTTAGGTTACAGTCTATCCTTGAGCACGTCAGGGAAGAAACCATGGAGAAAGAACTGAAGCAGAGATTGTGGAGAAGCGTTGCTTCTGGGTTTCCTTGCATGCCTGGCTCATTTTGCTTTCTAAAACAACCCTGGACTACAAGAGTGGAAACACCTACAGTGTACTGGAACTTCCCAGATCAGTCAAACATCTAGAACATGTTGCATAGATATGGCCACAGGCTAATCTGATAGTGGCAATTCCATAATTAAGGTTCTCTATTGTTTTCATCAAGGAAATAACTAAGCATTACAGCATGTTTTGGAATTGTTTTAAATAAAGTAGCATTGTCCTGATGCCTTTGTCATGACTTTATAGTATTTAACCGATCTATAAGTCAGAAAATTCCAAAGCTTACAAAAGTTAACATAATAGATATGATAAAAACTTTTCTCTGTGTTATAAATTAGCCTTCATCCTCATGACTACTTTTATTGTCTATGGAAATATTTTTCATAACAATTTCAATGGTGTTCTATGATTGCGTAGCCCTGTCAAAAGATGCCAGATGGGTAAAAGGGAATTGATTCCTTTGAGACAAGAACAAACTATATCTTCATACTCACTAACAGAAATCAGAAACACAAAGAAAGGAACTTAAAAATTAAAAACAGGCTTGATTTGGTAGTGCAGGTATGTAGACTAAGAATCTTTGGAAATTGTAATATCATATGTTTGTGAGCATTTTAGATAGCTTAGTAGCCCTAATATTTACCTGTTGCCTCTCCACCCCCCCTCTGGTTCAAAATCTCTGCCTCCCTACTAGCCTATTGCTAGTGTTCTTTTGCTATCCTGCTGCATCTAATATACAAAGACATAAGTGTCTGATCAGAAAAGTCAAGTAGGAGCCTGTAAGACTTGTCTAATTTATTTATTGCTTTATTGTTGATCCCAACATGTACTTTAAATATTATGAACATTGTCTCATGGCTTCGGTGTCCTAAATGTTCTGGAAAGTTTTCCAGAGAAGAGTTCTATGATGTGTAAAGCTTAGGTTTTCAGCATCCTTGAGCTTCCTCCATTACAGACAGCTTCCATTACAATTCAGTTTGCATTGTTTTCTATAACGCCACAATTGTTCTTGTCTCGTGTAACACTGTCTAGCCAGTAATACATTTGAGTTTGTCATTTAATACATATAATGTGACTTTTGAATTGTAAGGCAATATCTTTTTTAACTTTTCTGCACTTTTAAGACTTTATTGAGATATAGATTGTAATTGGTTAGGTCTGGAGTATTTCTTAACTTGAGAAGTTCAAGTGTCCCAATAATGTGTATGGTGCTGTTATGCAGTCTAAAATACAAGGACCAAGGGCCTAAAGTCAATGTTGTATTCTGGGCTCTGGGGTCTCAGAAAAGTGATTAAGTCAATGTAATTTACATGAACACAAGGAATAGGAACATGGAGGTAGGGAACACACAACAATCCAAAGACTACAAGAATGTAAGTGATCAAGTTGGTCATGAGAATTAACAGTGTATTATAAGTAAGTTTATGAAATACGTGTCAAAATTCCTGCCTGGGGGATAAGAGAAAACCCTGTTTAGGCATCATGTCTTGTTCTTATTGATCAAGTAGGATTCCAAGAGCTAGGCAAGGATTATGTGCTACTGTTTGCTATAAAAAGACATGATCACAGCAACTTATACAAGAAAATTTTGTATTGGTGGGCCTGGGTTTCTCATAGTTTCAGAGGGTGAGTGCATAACGATAATGGCAGGAACACTGAAGCAAACAAGAAAAAATGGTGATGGAGAAGAAGCTGAAAGCTTACATCTTATCCAAAAGTTTCACAAAGAGAATAACAACTAGACCTGCTGTGGGATTTTGAACCCTCAGAGGCAACCTTATATTTACACACAGACACACACACACACACACACACACACACACACACACTCCTTAACACACAAACACACAAGCTCGTACTTCTGAATCCTTCCAAAACAGTTCCAAAAACTAGTGATCAAGCATTAAATCATGTGAGCTTATAAGGGTCATTTTTATTCAAAATATCACAGCTTACTAGAAAGTGGGTGAAAAGTGGATAAAGATGAGGCCAAGATTATTTTAGACTATTTAATGGGACAAGTGAAATGCAATATCTTTTGCTATGGCAAATCACTGTTATGAGCTTCGATACTTGGTTCTAATACTCAGATCTTCACCATCAAGTGTTAAGTAGTTCTACAAACACTGTGGTACATTCTTTCAGCCAAAAATTCATGATGATATATGTGTGTGCGCGCATGGGTGTGCATGTTTGTTGGTGTGTGTGTGGGGATATGGGGGTTGTCTATGTGTATGTGTGTTTGTGTAGTATATTTGCTTGCTTGCTGTATTTATTTTTGTGGAGGCATACACACTTGTGTTTGCACATTTGAATACTAGAACTTGATGTGGATCTTACTTTTTGAGACAAGACATCTCTCTGATTGGCTGAGCAGTGAGCCACTGGGATTATCCTGAATCAAAGCATAAGACTCCTTCCCTTTAATGTTAGGGTTAGAGGCATTTCTTGCTTCCCATAGTTTTTTATTTAACTGATAGTCATCTGAACTGAGGTCCCCATTGTTGTGCAGTAAGTAGCTTAGCCACTGAGTCATCTCTCCAACCTGTGATGCCATATTTTTAGGTAATAATTAAGCATTATGATTTTCCTTTCAGACAAGCTTATGGTCTGTGAAGGACTGGTAAAGCTCAAGGTAACATGTTCATCTTCCAATACTTTAGAGATGGCACTTCCATATAGCCTTATCCATCAAATGATGAAAATTTAAAAAAAATCACATACTATATTTTCTATTTTCTGGAAAAAGAAACACAGCCAATAGTAAAACAATTGTTTCCTACTAATGAATAGATTTCTGTGTTCACAGAGGAGTGAAGAACGACACAGCTATAGATTATACCTCTCAACTTTGACGACTATGCTCTTTTCAGCAAGGTTGTGGTACTACTGAGCCAACCTGCCCCTGGTTGAGTAATATTCTAGATCCTCATCACTCATACAGGAATGGTTCCAGAATCTGAGTGCCATTGATTTACAGACAGCCCAAATTGCCATAATACATTATTTTCTCTCTTAAGCCAGAATAGAATTACACTTTGTTAGAAGTCTGTGCCATTCCTCAACTAATCAGAATTTCCTTAATCAATGGGTTAATTTGTGTCATAGACATTTAAAACAATTCATTGTTTTATTCAGGTATTGATCAATATATTCAGCATTTAACTGTAATGCCTGAGTGATTCTTCTCTTATGATGACAAAATGTTACTGAAATCTTGGAGACTTCTAATGTGTCAGTAGCACATAGTCAACCTCACATTATTTCCTGTCAGTTTTGAATATGAGAAAATAATATATTCCAAAGCCTTTCATATCCAATAGAGCATAAAACAAGCAACTCTGGCAAGAGGCCACACTGTGTAGTGACAAAGGTTTTGGCCCAAATCTGAGAACAAATTGCTTCATACTTCAATTGAATTTCAGCTACTCTTTAGAATAAACTTTGTGACCAAATGTGTGTACTTCTAAAACATCAGTTTTCTTGTATTAAAGGCAAAATATAATCTCAAGATTATGAAGGAAACAGCCATGCTGTTTTTATTGGATGTGAAGATAACAACTTAAATGACTGAAAGGTGGTTTGCAACCAGAAGAGATCATGAAGATATTGTTCTGGGTTTATAAAAGTCTCACACTTATTCTAATTTTGTGTATTATTTTTGAATTACTTAATATGATAATAAAACCCCATTCATTATTTCATGTTCATTTTAGAGATTTATTATCTCAGTTAACAAATGCTCACATTCACTAAGTTAACACTTTTTTTGTTCATTAAGTTAATACCTTCTGGTACAGATGATAGTTCGAAAACTGTATAGTATCTATTATTATTAACAATGATACATAGGTTTTACCTTCATTTTGTGTATAAAATTCCTGGATTTGGCTTATGCAGTTAAGCAGTTTTATTTTTAAGGTGTGTTTTGCTTTAAGACCATTGCTGTTTCCTGTGGTAATATAATGCTTTTCCAACCAGGCCTCTCATCCAACCTTGCATCTATATTACAGAATGCTGGGCAGGAACATCATCCATGCTAATGTCACTGCAATTTTCAAAACATCTGGAGACTCTACAGTCTCATTAAGAAAGCCTATACTGCTACCCTCTATTCTCAAGTATACCTGAGTCAGCACCCAGTATTCTAGAAATAAGGCTGGAGATTTCTTTAAATGGCATGTGATGAAAAGCTAAATGTTTCACTGAATTTTTTTCTCTTATGTAAACACATAATTCCATAAATGTTAAAACATAAAATTACATAAACTATTATAATATCTTCTAAAATTTAAAATTGTTTAATACTTGAACTAATTACTGAGTTTCAGGGCTAGTATAGCATTACTCTTCATTGTTAAAAATAGTTCTTAAAATTATATTACTGAGATGGCAGGCAAGGAAACTCACATGCCACACAAACTGATGTCATTGATAATCAGAACCCATCTTCTTAAAGATAGGGCCTCAAGTAACCAGTCTGGCATTAATTTCATTGTACAACCAAAGAAGGGCTTGACCCGATCCTTCTGTCACCATGTCTCAAGTGCTGATTTTATGGAGTTTTAAGAACAGAACCCAGAAGCCAAGGGCCTTATGTTTGATAGGTAAGTATTCTCCCCACTGGGCTGTATACTCAGCTCCTAATGGAACCCATTTTAGAAGGATAGAATTCGTACCTGAAATGGTCTTGTGATGATCACTAACAGTGTTCCATAGCATACAGGAGGACACATTTAAGGCAACCCACAAAAAAAAATAATAATAAATGCAATTCTAAATTTTAAAAAATCATTAATTTGTTAGTAAAAATCCCACTTCTTTACTTTCAAAATACAAATTTTTCCCAAATTGAACTGATGTTGTACAATTTCATAGTTTGTTGAAAAACTATATAAAATAATACAATTCTTTTACTGTGGTAAGAAAATGCAATCCTCTCGAATAAGGCATTCCAGCCTTCTTGGAGTCATTGGCCTTGGGAACACCATGGGTTTGAGCAAGTGATTAGTCAGCTTACCTGTTGCTACCCACAGTTAGGAAGTAGGAAATGGAAAATAAAACTGTAATGACATATTACCCACTAATCTCTGCATAGCAATGAATGAATCACTATTATGTCTAGACACCTATCAAATGATGAGGAAATCTTCATTGAAATGTAAGAACTGGCTGATGATTATACAGAAACCAGAAATATTTCTCCAAGCATGTTTCTTCCAGGCGGCAGGCATCCTGTTTTCTTTATATACTCTAAGGATTCTTTTCTCATTTCTAGAAGCATAGGAAGACAGAGTTATGGGTCTCAATATATATTATCACTTCATATGAAAACACTAGGTTTATTTAGCCAAATATTTAGGGAGAATTGCCCAATTAATATAATATTTTTTACATATTTATGGAGAGGACTATGATATATTTGTAAGTGGAAGCATCTTATCTATGATGTAGCAGATAGGAAACTTTAATAGCAATGATAAACATACTAGTCAGTTAAGAACTCATACTCTACAAATGCTCATGTGACTGGCCCTAGTGATTCCTGTTCTAAATACTGTTTTAAAATCTCATTAGCATGTTCAAAGTCTCTAATCTTCATCTCTCATCAAAGAAATTTCATTTGGCAATAAATAGAAACTATTACAGAAAGTTATAATCAATCAAAATATAGAATTATAGAACCAGTCATAACTAATTCAACTTAGGTACACAACAAATGTACCTAAGATTCTGAGATCATTATTAAAGTGGGGTTTAGAACCTTTGTGGGAGTTAGAAAAAACAGGAAGTATGCTGTGAGATTGCCACTGAGAGTAGTCAGAACCTATACCCTTGAAGCCTTACCATAATGGCTTTTTGAACATGACCTGAAAAAAGATAACAGTATACATGGATACATCAAATGGGGAAGCTAATGAGATTGCAACATTAAATGCATGACTACAGACAAATAAGGAAAGGCAAAAATAAGAGAAATTGTCTCATCCAATTGGTTAGGAAACACTAAGTGATCATTTGAGAAAACATATATACAAGTTACATTTTACAAACTGAGCAAGTTATCCAAAAATCTAAAGCAAAAGAGGTCATGAATTTGAAACACAGCAAGTGGAATGGTGTATCAAAGAGTAGAAATGAAAGTGGTAATTGATGTAATAATATTATAATCTTAAAAACATTAAAAATATATTATTAACTTGAAGGAGGTGTATGAATCTATGGATGGATTAATAAATCACTTCAAATAAAAAGAAAGCATAAAAAATAGTAAAATTTAGCATTGCAATTGAAAATATCTTTAGGTCATTGAATGCTCTGGATGTTTGAATCACAAGTTAAGTTCCTTATTCAGTTTTATCAGTCAAACTATTGATAATAAAATATGCAACTAAATATACTGAAATACATAGGTCTTCTAATTTTCTACAAACAAAAGGAGAAAAATATGGGCAATAAGACACACCCTTAAAGGTTCCAATTATATAGCACTTAACTAGTCAAAAATAGAAGTAAAAGCTGGAGAATAATTCTAGATGTTTAGAATCAAATCATATTTCTATATAAAACATATTTGACAACATATATTATTTACATTATCACACTTGTAAACAATATGTAGTAGGCATATACAAAGCTGAAATATGCACCAAAAGAATTACAACAGTTTACGACTTACTAAATTGTGTGATTTGTTGCTGAAATAGTTACAAGAGAAATATTTAGAACAGTAGATTCATATTAGAAAAAGAATTACAATTAAGAATACATGTTTTCAGAAAATATATGAAGAGAACAATAACATTCAAAAGTAACAGAAAGTGCATGAGCAAACCCTATTCCAATTTCTGATGAGTACATCAAGCAACAACATCTCTTAGGAGAATGAAAATCATGTATAAACTTCAAAAAATAGTATGGTAGTCTTAAACACTAAATATATCCTTTTATGAAATTATTGCTTGAGGTCCTGTTTATATGAATGACTTAAAAATCATGGATTTTAACTCATAGTTCAGTTGATTCTTCATGATTTCCTACATTCAGAAAGTCATGGTGTTCATGCATAGGAGGTATATTCATCAACAGAACAAGTGAGCTATGTAAACACACAAGAGAAGGCTCAAGCCAGAAGGTCACTGTGCATTGAGAGATTCCCATCTTAGGAAGCAGCTTTCTGTATATAAGACACAAATCCTGGGACACTTTTGAAATAAAAAGTGTATGAAAAGTGAAGAACTCAGAGGAAGGCAAAGAGCTAAAGAGTTGGAGAGACAGTAATTTATTTTGCTTTTTATTTGTTAATATTTGGTATAAAGCAACTATTAATTTTGATATTCTGAGGATTTTATTTGACACTATGTAAGTCCTCAAAATATTATGGAACTAAGCATAAATTAAAAATAGAAGACAAGAAAGACTATGGGCTTCATGAAAAGCAGGCAGAATGTTCCAAGTTACACTACAAATGAATGGAACAGCTTCATGGAAGCATTAATTTCAGTAGTACTGATCTTCATCAGTTACTTTTCTTTTTGCTGTGATAAAATACTTGATGACAGCAAGTTAAGGAGAGAATAGTTTCTTTGAGCTCTCAGAACAGATTAAGCCAGTCTTGGAGGAGAAGAAGGCATAAAAGCAATCACATGAGGTAATTGGTTATGATGTATGTGAAATCAGGAAGCACAGAAAGCAATGCTGGTTATACGCCCAGGAGTGGTATAGCCGGATCCTCCGAGAGTGTCATGGTCAGTTTTCTGAGGAACCGCCAGACAGCTTTCCAGAATGGTTGTACTAGCTTGCAATCCCACCAGCAGAGGCTTTACCTGCATGCAAGAAGGACACATGCTCCACTATGTTCATAGCAGCCTTATTTATAATAGCCAGAAGCTGGAAAGAACCCAGATGTCCCTCAACAGAGGAATGGATTCAGAAGATGTGGTATATTTACACAATGGAATACTACTCTGCAATTAAAAACAATGAATTCAAGAAATTCTTAGGCAAATGGTCAGAACTGGAAAATATCATCCTTAGTGAGGTAACCTAATCACAAAAGAACACACATGGTATGCAGTCACTGATAAGGGGATATTAACCCAGAATCTTGGAATACCCTAGACACAATTCGCATCTCAATAGATTTCCAAGAAGATGGAAGGAGAGACTCCTGGTCCTGGAAAGACTGGATGTAGGGGAATGCTAGGACAGAGAAGTGAGAGAGGGTTGAATGGAAGGGAAAGGGGCTTATGGGACTTTCGGGTAGTGAGGAAATGGGAAAGGGGAAATGATTTTGAATGTAAATAAAAAAAACTTAGAAAATAAAATAAAATTAAAAAAAAAGAAAGCAATGCTGGTTTTCAGCTCATGTTCTTTTAGAAACATTATTGTTTGTATGTATGTGGTATGTGTTGTTTGTGTCTGTTTGTCTCTATGTGTGTCTTTGTTTGTGAATGTGTGGACATGTTGGTCAGTATACATTCGCTGTGGTCAGAGCACAGCCAAGTTCATCAGTTCTCAGTTTTTGCCTATTACCTTGCTTTAGCCTGGCCTTTTGTTCTGCATAGCCTATGTCAGGCTAGCTGGCTTGAGAGATTCTGGAGTCTCCTGCTTGTACCTCCCATCTTGATGCAGAAATTCTGGTATTAATGGGATATTATGCCATGTTTCCTTGGGTTCTGGGAACTGAACTCATAACTTTGTGTTGCATGGAAAGTCCTTTACCTACTGAGCAAACTCATCAGCTTTCATTTTTCTTTCTTTGTATTTGGTCTGAGACATAAATAGAATTTTACTGTGAGTATTCATATCAGATCATCCAGCATCAGATTAAGCTTCCTATAAACACCATTACAAGATGCCCAGAAGTTTGTATTCTATGTGGATCCAAATCCTATCAAGTTGACAGTGTTAACCATCACTTGACCTAGATGACTTTATGGATGGTTGTAGATTATAAACTTGAGAATAATGAGCTATTTATATGCAATATGTTCGAGTTGATAGAGGCACTTCCTATAGGCTGCTGAGTTAAGAGCTCTGGTGATTTTCTATGCGGATTCTCATACTTGACTATTCAGCAAATATAAGTTGTGATTGCCAGTTTTCTCACTCTTCAATGTACTGGTAAGTACATTTGGAGGCGGGGAGGGGGGAAGTTATAGTGACTTACGTGATGTGAATTAGAGCCATCTTTTTCTCTATATCCCATAATCACAGTCTCATCATGGGAAAGACAGTAACCAAATCCCATTTAATGAATAGTCTACAAAACACTTGATTAGTACACCTCAAAACTCCATGATCATCAAAAGGTATGGAAGTGATTCATTCCAACAGAGTAACTATACGCTAAGGAAACAAGATGATTAAATATAGCTGGTATCTTGTATACAACTGTGGAAGGTGGAGAGACTAATTTTTTAAAAAGCACAGCTTTCAATTAATGCATCAGTACTAACATTAACAATGACAAGTACAGAATAATAATTAAATATTTCAATATTCAGGTAACAAGGTATAGGGCTGGGAGAAATCTGTACAGTCTTTAGAATTTTTCTATGAATCTGAAAACTTCTAAAAGTAAATTATATTAGACATTTCAAAATCACAGTCACATAGAGAACAGAACTGAAGGCAAAGTATTTATATCCATCCATCAAAATTTTGACTAATGTATACTTTATCTATCTTATTTACCAAAATTGTAAAAACATACTGGTAATCCAGAAACTACTGAAAGTACAATACATTAGAATTATAATGCTCATAAATAGCTACATCAGCTACTTAACAATTTTAGTTCATGCAGAAAGTGTGGTGTAGGTCAATATTTCCAGTAGCTCAAGTAGTACAAACAAGAAAATCTGTGATTCCAAGCTAGCCTGTGGTAGATAAAAGGATTCTATTCAGAAAATGAACAAATAACAACCAAACAAGTATATCAAGAAAGACTGCCTTACAGCAGCTCATATCACATTCTGTCCTGCTTGTCCTTGTAATTTTGCAGAAAATTATGCAGCACAATTAACAAAGCAGAATTTCTCATGTATGATTCTAAATGCCAAACACAAAGCACTTTGATTATAGGCGAACAGCTCATAGATAGGTTTAATTTCTGCTATTAATTACATCCTTTAGTCTATTTGTAATTAAAAATGAAAAGTAATTCTGCAGCGGCAAAATAAGAAAAATGAGACTAGACTTTAAATTAAATGATTTGGTAAGTAGTTAATTGCCTTTTGACTTTTGTAAATTTAAGTTATAAACACAAGGTAACACTTTCCATTATGGCATTTGTCACATGTATGTGACTATATACTATGTCCTTTGACATCCCACCTACCCATCTTTTGCTGATCTTCTTCCTACCCAGAAATAGCCTCTCTTTCCTTTTCATAATTTTATGTCATCACTTCCCACACCTAAAAGTCTGCCTTACATCTCAATTTCCTATGTAGTATTCTCTATCTATCTATCTATCTATCTATCTATCTATCTATCTATCTATCATCTATTTCATAAACACACACATACATGAACACACACATTTGTATCTCATATAAAGGAAAACATACAATTATTTTTTTCTGATTTCACATTATTAAGATTGACATAATGAATCAAATGCTTAGGCGTATAGGCTCTGTGTACTGCTCCATGTTGTAGAGTATCTGCAAAGTTTGCAACCTGATAAAAATGTCACCTTAAAAACAGTTTGAGTATCCACCTAGCAATGCAGAGAAGACAGTCAGCACAGGTGAGACCTGCCCTGCAGCTCAGAGGATCCCATCCGGAACCTTCTGGCAGAAGCCTTCCAATTTCTGTCTCCTGCTTGGGACCATCCTCTGACACAGTGCTCCATATCCAAGTGGCGCAGGAAGCTAGCTATCCACCCAGCAGTGCAGAGAAGACAGCACAGGTGAGACCTGACTTGCAGCTCAGAGGTTCATGTTGGGAAAACTCTGGTGGAAGCCCTTTGGTATTTGTCTCCAGCTTGGGTCCATCCTCTCGCACAGTACCATACCCAAGTGGCACATGGAGACAGCTTAACTACCCAGGAGTTCAAAGGGGCCAACCTGCACAGGTAGAACCACCCTCACCAGAGGATCACACCCAGAACACTCTGGCAGGAACCCTCCGATTTCCTTTTCCAGCTTGGGACCACCCTCTGCCACCCTGTACCATATCCAAGTGACATACGGAGGTAGCTAATCACTCAGAAGTGCAGAGAGGCTGGTCAGCACAGGTAGGACCAGCCCTGCTGCTCAGAGGAAACATCCAGAAACCCTGCGGACACAAGAGCTTAGGAACAGCCTGGGACAGGAGTCTTCCAATTACTGCCTGCACCCAGAGTTGGTTGGGGCCACTGAACTACATACACAAATACAACCACAAGAGAGCAGATCTGGCAGGAGTACCTATATAGAGGTGTACACAGAGAGAACAGGTCTCCCAGGGGCACAGATAAGCCACAGTCAGAGACAGCAGCACCAGCTAACACCAGAGATAACCAGATGGCAAAAGGCAAATGCAAGAACATCACCAACAGAAACCATGGCAACATGGCACCATCTGAACCAAGTTCTCCAACAAAAGCAAGTCCTGGATACCCCAACACACCAGAAAAGCCAGACCTAGATTTAAAGTCACTTCTCATGATGCTAATAAAGGATTTCAAGAAGGGCAAAAAATCCCTTAAAGAATTACAGGAAAACACAATCAAGTGCAGAAACTAAACAAAACCATCCAGGATCTAAAAAATGGAAGTAGAAACAACAAAGAAACCACAACGGGAGACAACTTTGGAGATAGAAAACCTTGAAAAGAAATCAGGAGTCATAGATGCAAACATCAACAACAGAATACAAGAGATAGAAGAAAGAATCTCAGGTGCTTAAGATACCATAGAAGGCATTGTTTTAACAGTCAACGAAAATGCAAAATACAAAATCTTGTAACCCAAAACATCAAGGAAATCCAGAACACAATGAAAAGACCAAACCTAAGGCTTATAGGTAGAAGAGAGTGAAGATTTCCAACTTAAAGGGTTAGTAAATATCTTCAACAAAATTATAGAAGAAAACTTCTCTAACCTAAAGAGAGAGATGCACATGAACATACAAGAAGCTAAACAATGCTCTACTCAATGATACTTTGGCCAAGGATGAAATAAGGAAAGAAATCAAAAACTTTTTAGAAGTTAATAAGAATGAGAGTACAACTTACCCAAACTTATGGGACACAATGAAACCAGTGCTAAAAGGAAAACTCATATCCCTGAGTGCCTCCAAAAGAAACTGGAGAGATCATACACTAGCAGCTTAACAACACAACTGAAAGCTCAGGAACAAGAAGAAGCAAATACACCAAAGAGGAGTAGAAGGCACGAAATCATTAAACTCAGGGCTGAAATCAACCAAGTAGAAACAAAAAGAACCATGCAAAAAATCAACAAAACCAGGAGCTGGTCCTTTGAGAAAATCAACAAGATAGATAAACCCTTAGCCAGACTAACCAGAGGGCAGAGAGACAGTATCCAAATTAACAAAATTAGAAATAAAAAGGGAGATAAAACAACAGAAACTGAGGAAATTCAAAAAAATCATCAGATCCTACTATAAAAGACTTTACTCAACACAACTGGAAAATCTGGAGGAAATGGACAATTTCCTAGACAGATAGCAAATAGCAAAATTAAATCAGGATCAAATAGTCCATCTAAACAGTCCCATGTCCCCTAAAGATACATAAGTGGTCATTGAAAGTCTTCCAATCCAAAAAAGCACAGGGCCAGATGGTTTTAGTGCAGAATTCTGTCACACCATCAAAGAAGACCTAACACCAGTACTCTTCAAACTATTCCACAAAATAGAAAAAGAACAATACAAAATCATTCTATGCAGTCACAATTACGCTGATACCATAACCACTCAACGATCTGACTAAGAAAGAGAACTTCAGACAAATTTCCCTTATGAATATAGATGCAAAAATATTCAACAAAATTCTTGCCACCCAAATTGATGAACACATCTAAATGATCATTCACCACAATCAAGTAGGCTTCTTCCCAGGGATGCAGGGATGGTTCAAAATACAGAAATCCATCAATGTCATCACTGCATAAACTCAAAGAAAAATCCACATGGTCATTCCATTAGAGACTGAAAAAGCATTTGACAAAATTCAACATTGTTTCATGCTAAAAGTCTGGGAGAGATAAGGAATTCAAGGCCCATATCTAAACATAGTAAAAGCAATATACAGCAAACTGGTAGCCAACATCAAACTAAATGGAGAGAAACTTGAAGCAATTCCCCTAAAATCAGGGATTAGACAAGGCTGCCATCTCTCTCCCTATCTATTCAATATAATACTTGAAGCTCTAACTAGAGCAATTAGACAATAAAAGGAGGTCAAAGGGATACAACTTGGAAAGGAAGAAGTCAAATTATCACTATTTGCAGAGGATATGATAGTATAATTAAGCAACCCTAAAAACTCCACCAGAGAACTCCTACAACTGATAAACAACTTAAGCAATGTGGACGGATATAAAATCAACTCAAACGAATCAGTAGCCTTCCTATGCTCAAAGGATAAGTCGGCTGAGAAAGAAATTAGGGAAAAGACACCCTTCAAAATAGTCACAAACAATACAAAATATCTTGGTGTGACTCTAACCAAACAAATGAAAGATCTGTATGACAAGAACTTCAAGTCTCTGAAGAAAGAAATCGAAGAAGACCTCAGAAGATGGGAAGATTTCCCACTGTAGTGGATTGGTAGGATTAATATAGTAAAATTGGACATCTTGCCAAAAGCAGTATACTAATTAAATGCAATCCCCATCAAAATTCCAACTCAATTCTTCATAGAGTTAGAAAGAACAATTCGCAATTTCATCTGGAATAACAAAAACCCAGGATAGCAAAAACTATTCTCAAAAGTAAAAGAACAACTAGGTGAATCAGTATTCAGGACCTCAAGCAGTGCTACAGAGCAATATTGTTAAACACTGCAAGGTATTGGTACATGAAAGGCAGGTAGATCAATGGAATAGAATTGAAGACCCAGAAATGAACCCACCCACCTATGGTCACTTGATCTTTGACAAAGGAGCTAAAACCATCCAGTGGAAAAAAGATAGCCTTTTCAACAAATGGTGCTGGCTCAACTGGTGGCTAGCATGCAGAAGAAGGCAAATCGATCCATTCTTATCTCCTTGTACTAAGCCTAATTCCAAGTGGATTAAGGACCTCCACATAAAACCAGACACACTGAAACTAATAGAAAAGAAACTTGGGACGAGCCTTGAACACATGGGCACAGGGGAAAATTTCCTGAACAGAGTATCAATAGCCTATGCCATAAGATCAAGAATTGACAAATTGGACCTCATAAAATTACAAAGTTTCTATAAGGCAAAGGACACTGTCAATAGGACTAAACAGAAACCAACAAATTTTGAAAATATCTTTACCAACCCTACATCCGATAGAGGGCTAAGATCCAATATATACAAAATCTCAAGAAGTTAGACTCCAGAGAGCTAAATAACCGTATTAAAAAAAATGGGATACAGAGCTAAACAAAGAATTTTCACCTGAGGAATATCGAATGGCTGAGAAGCACCTAAAGAAATGTTCAATGTCCTTAGTCATCAGGGAAATGCCAATCAAAATCACCCTGATATTTCACTTCACATGGGTCTGAATGGCATATATATATATATGTGTGTGTGTGTGTGTGTGTGTGTGTGTGTGTGTGTGTGTGTGTGTACACAGCCCAGGAGACAGCAGGTGCTGGAGAGGTTGTGGAGAAAAAGGAACACTCCTTCACTGCTGGTGGTATTGAAAACTGGTACAACTACTCTGGAAATCAGTTTCGGTTCCCTTGAAAACTGGGCATAATAATACTTGAGGATACTGTTATACTGTTATACCACTCCTGGGCATATACCCAGAGGATTCTCCAGCATGTAATAAGGACACATGCTCCACTATGTTCATAGCAGCCCTATTTATAATAGCCAGAAGCTGGAAAGAACCATGATATCCCTTAACAGAGGAATAGATACAGAAAATGTGGTATATGTATACACAATGGAATATTCAGCAAATAAAAACAGTGAATTCATGAAATTCCTAGACAAATCGATGGAACTGGAAAATATCATCCTGAGTGACGTAACCCAATCATAAAAGAACACACATGGCATGCACTCACTGATAAGTGGATATTTGCCCAGAAGCTTGGAATACCCAAGACACATTTTACATATCAAATGATGCCCAAGAAGGAGGAAGAACAAAGTATGGATTCTTGGGTCCTTTGTAGAAAGGGGAAAAAATACCCACAGAAGGAGATACAGAGACAAAAGGTTGAGCAGAGTCTGAGGGAAAGACCATCCAGAGACTACCCCACCCAGGAATCCATCCTTTATACCATTACAAACCCAAACACTCTTGTGAAGGCCCTCAAGTGCTGGCTGACCAGAGCCAGATATAGACATCACCTGACAGACTCTGCTAGTGCATGAGAAATACAGAGGAGAACACTCTCAGCCAGTCACTGAACTGAGCAAATATTCCCCAATGGGGGAGCAAGAGAAAGGATAAAAGGAGCTGAAGGGGTTTGCAGCGCCACAAGAGGAACAACAATATGAGTCACCCAGTATTACCAGAGCTCCCAGTGACAAAACCATCAACCAAAGAGTACATATGGAGTTACCTCTGGCTCCGGACACATAGGCAGCAGAGGATGGTCTTGTTAGACAGCAAAGGGAGAAGAGGCCCTTGTCCTGGAAAGATTTGATGCTGTAGTGTAGAGGAGTTTCAGGACAGGGAAGCAAGGGAGGGTTGATTGGAAAAGGGGAGATGCCTTATGGGGATTTTCGGGGGAAGGGGGAACCAGTAAAGGGGACATTTGAAATGTAAATAAGGAATATTTCTAATAAAAAAGGACATAATAATCTCCATTTCCTTCATTTATTGACTAATGTCATAATTTTATTTTTCTTTATAAATAAAAGTCCATTGTGTTTATGTGCAAATTTTCTTTATACATTTATTTGGATGAACATAAAAGATAATAAAGAGCATACCTATCATTATGTTTCAGAGATGTTTAATTAAACAATCGACTTGTAATACTTACACAAAAAATGTTCAAAAAACAGATCCAACACCTGTTTGTTATCTTTTTATTTACTTCCCTCTGTAAGGCATGTATATCAATGCCGAACTATCAATTTAATAGTTAATGCTGATTTTTAACCTAAGAAGATCATGGATAACATAGAAGACAAAACCCTTACAAAGTGTTTATTTGAGGGTTATTTACAAGAGAAGTCCCAACCTCATTGTTAGTGCAGAATTGTATTGAGTAAAGAACATAAAACACGTTTCCATCTCTATTGGAACTCCTCACACTGGGTACAATGTGGTCATCTGAGTCAAGGCCCTATTGATATTACCTCCCTGACTTGAGGGACTATGCCATCTACCATAATGCAAAATAAACATTTTTCCTTAACTTTACTTTTGTTGGGTATTTTGTAAAAATAAAAAGCAAAAGTAATTAATACAACCTATTATCTATTCATTACAAACACTGTTCAGATTCGGACCACTATAACAAATTCATCAGGCATCATGACCAATTATTTCCAGACCTTGGCTTAACTCTGAATTCAGATCGCAAATTAAATCACATCTTTACCATTTCATGGAGAGAAATTATTTACTTGTGACTCTTCTCAGCCCGGAGATAGTCTACAAAGATCCATGAAGGGCTGGTAGTATTTAAGATCCTACTGCACTAATTCATCAACACTTTGCCAAGTGCAAGCTCCTTCCTGCTACTGGTGAGTGTGAGCCTATCTTTAAAATATGAGCTTCTACTCTGATGCATTTTCATCCTAGTTTCACATTCTGTCTCATAAAATAATGATAATTTGAAAATGTTATTATTTACCTGCTAATACCTTGTGTCTTTGTTATTTTTCCTTCTTCTTTAGTATATTTTATAATTATTTTATTTTCTATATTCTTTATTTACATTCCAAATGATTTCCCCTTTCCCAGTTCCCCCCTCCCTGAAAGTTCCATAAGCCCTCCTCCCTCCCCCTCTTCCCCATTTGCCTAAGAATTTCATGAATTCATTGTTTTTAATTGCTGAGTAGTATTCCATTGTGTAAATATACATAGAAAATATCTCTGATAAAATTGAAGAAATATATAGAAAAACACGTTAAGATTGACTATTTCATGGAAAAATTATACATATAAAATTGTAGGCATAAAAATATTCCTAAATTGATTGAAAGTGGAATTATAAACATTTTCTGATAAAATTGAAAATCTACAAGGAAATATTTCTGATAAAACTCAAGAAATATATAGAAAGACACGTTAAAACTATTTCATGAAAAATTAAACAGATAAGATAGTAGGCATAAAAATATTCCTAAATTGATTGAAAGTAGAAGTAAAAACATTTTCTGATAAAATTGAAGATTTACATGGAAAATATCTCTGATAAAATTGAAAAAAATATATGGAAAAACATTAAAATTGAAGATTATCATGGAAAATTATACAGATAAAATGGTATTTCTTCAATTGTATCAGAGTAATTTTCCAGGTAAATCTTCAGTTTAATTATAAACAGAAAATGTTTATAATTTCACTTTCAATAAACTTAGAAATAGTTTTATGCCTACCATTTTATCTGTGTCTTTGTTATTATTTTATTTAATTGGGATTAAAATAGGATTAACTAACTACCTTCTTTTCTTTCTTCCCTCCAAACCCTACCATATATACCTTTTGCTCTCTTCATAATCTGTATACATAGTTTGTATCTCTCTGTTTTAAAAAAACAAATTCATCTCATATTATGATTTATTTCACACCTTCAAGTGTTTTTTTTTTATATTTATCCTGTAAATGTTTATACAACATACTCATGTCTTAAATAGAAAAAAATAAAAATATGTAAAAAGCAGATCTTGAATTACCTCCTTTATGGTAGTCAGTAGAGGAGTCATAACATATACTCTAAGCCTGCAGTTATCTCTGATTTTCTAAAAACAGTATCACTATAGAATGTTTATACTTAAAACAATTAATCTAAATATGCTACAAAAGTTAATAGCATTATAGTTTAGACATTAAAAGGAGTATAGAAAATTAATTTTAAAGGCTGTTGTGGTTTGAATAGTAAACCTATTCAAACCTATATAGGCCACTGACTATAGTGGTTTGTATGCTTGGCCAATTGAAAATAGCATTAGTTGGATGTATGTCCTTATGGGAGGAGGTGTGGACTTGTTTGAGGAGGTGTGGATTGTCTGAGGAGGTGTGGACTTGTTGGACAAACCATGCCACTGATGACACAGGCTTTGAGGTCTCCTATTCACAAACTCTGCCTATCGTGGGAAAAGCCCCTTCTATTTTAACTAAAACATATACAATTTTAAATTCTGTCAGTGTATTGATTTAAAGATTAACTAAATTCTTAATTTAATTTTTTTGTTAAATGCGTCATGAAGATCTAGAGTTCCAAGCAACATCTGTTAGCTAGAATCACATATTAAACATTTGCAATTATAGATTTATCCATTTGTAAAACTCATTTTATATAAAATATATGCATACATATTAAGACAAAAGTATACTAGATCTTCCCAAAGGATGATCTGATAATTAGATAAGGTATGGAAGTTTAAATGCAAATATATAATAAGATAGTTTGATATAAAATCTTCTACCTAAACAGTCATTAATAATGTAATGTTCTCTAATCACTGGAATGACATTTTGTACTTTATTAATTAACCCCCAAATAATTGAAGGTCATAGAAGACTATTTCATATATTCTTATTTAAAAAAAATCAAAGCTATATTTAATGATTTTTAGGGATATTTTCCTGTTTCAGGTTAATTCCTCTAAGAGTGATAACTAGATATTTTCATTTAGAATTTCAGTGTAATGCTTGGATAGGCTTATTTCTGAACATGTAAGACTGTTACTTCTATCTTACTTTTGAAAATGAATAAACAATGCACGAGTTCATCAAATGATTACTCAAGAAATGTTTAATAGTATACTTCAATGGTAGAATTGAAAGGCAAAACATTAAAACTGGCCATAAAACAGCTGCCCTTCAACAATTACTTAATAACCTAATATTCATATACATTAAAGAAGCTGATATGGTCAATATATTCTATAGTAAAGCAGAAATTCGAGCGGAACTTCTTGCCAAACATGGTTTTCATCTCAAATGGAATAAGAGTGACAATGTCATAAATAAGAAATGAGACTTGTTAGAAATCAAAGTTTGATACATTTTTGTTGTTATAACCAGATAAAATACCTTATTGTACAGACAAAGAGGGAATACAGCTCTCAGAGTAGTCTTTTGTTCCATTACTTGAATATTGCATTCTCAAGAAATAATTACTGTTATACATTGTGGCTTTTTCTGTTGTTTTTCTAATCACAGCAATCAACTATAGAGCATCTCAATGGTTCATTTCAAGACACATGAGGTCTAAAGAAAGTGTTTCTTATGTGCTAAATCAACCCTTCTGTTTATTTAAAAGATTGTAGCTCTATATGTGTTGTTTTAGAAAATTAATAATTTATAGTCTGGATCTGCCTTTCTTTTAGGACAAAGCTAATTTACACTTTAACATATGTTGCTATCTACCTTTAATCTTATAAATGTATTTGGTACCTATAAATTAACATGTCTTTTATTATCATACATTATAGGTTGCTTTTTAGCTGTTTTAGTAAAGTTTAGACTTTTTTTTAAACTTATATTTTATTGTTTCTCATCAATACTTTGAGAAAATCATACAATACATTTTGGTTGTTTTCACCTATTGCCAACCTTCCTTCCTTCCTTCCTTCCTTCCTTCCTTCCTTCCTTCCTTCCTTTCTTTCTTTCTTTCTTTCTTCCTTCCTTTCTTCCTTCCCTCCCTCCCTCCTTTCTTCCTTCCTTCCTTTCTTTCTCTCCTTCTTTCCTTTTCATTTTGAAATTTACATGTGCACACACACACACACACACACACAAGCATGCATGCGCGCGCACACACACATACACACACACACACACACACACACTCATGTACAGACACACTGTAATCCAGCCTCCTTTTTTCCCATCCCACAGTTTCTCACCCCATTCCTTCTCCCTCTTGCTTCTCAGAGTGTGTCCCCAAACTGATAATCATATAAATGAATTTTCCTTGCTGCCTCAAGTATCTTGAGGGTTAAGCACTTTTCTTCCACTGAGGCCAGACCGGACAGTCCTCTGCTATATATGTGCTGGGCACCTCGGCCCAGTCCGTGTATGTTGCCTAGTTGGTGGCTCAGTTTCTGGGAGCTCCCAGGAGGCCAGGATAGTTGAGACTGCTGGTCTTCCAATGGGGTCACCCTCTCCATCCGCTTCTTCAATCTCTCCACTCATTCAACCATACGGGTTCCTGACTTCAGTCCATTGGGTGTTATATATTTGCATCTGTCTCAGTCAGCTGCTGGTAGGACCTCTCAACCACTATTTCTATAAAGTATGAGACAATCATCAAAAAAATAATATAGACTTGCATATATTGTTTTGTTTAATTTCTTTGGATAATTTCTTCCCAATTTTCTACTGTCATGCCAAAGTATAGTTCTAGGAACTTAGAGTCTATGAGTGTCATGTCATACAAAACAGTAGAAGACAAGCAGAAAAAATGCTGAAGCAATAGTCAAGGGATGAATTGGGAGAGAGAAAGAGAGGGAGGGGGAGAGGGAAGAGAGAGAGAGAGAGAGAGAGAGAGACAGACAGACAGACAGACAGAGACAGACAGAGAGAGACACAGAGAGAAAGACAGAGAAAAACAGAGAGACAGAGACCGAGAGAGAAAAACAGAGACAGAAAGACAGATAGAGAGACATAGAGAGACAGAGACAGAGAGAAAGACACAGAGAGAGAGACAGACAGACACATAGAGAGAGAGAAAGAGAGAGAGAAAGAGAGAGAGAGAGAGAGAGAGAGAGAGAGAGAGAGAGAGAGAGAGAGAGAGAGAGAGAGAGAGAGAGAGAGAGAAAGAGAGCTAAATGGGAATGGTATGGGCTTTTGAAACCTCAGTAACCACCCAATAGCAGTATACTTCTAACAAGGCCAAACTTCTTAATTCTTTCTAAAACAGTCCCACCAACTGAAGACTAACTATTCAAATGTATAAACCAATAGGGACTTTCTCAACGGCACCACCATATCTAGTCCCTGCCCTTCCATAGGCTAGCAGTCATAGCATAAGGCCAAACACATTTAGTCCTACTGTGAAAGTCCACAGTCTCAATCAGTTTAAATATTCATGGTCTATTTTGAGACTAAAGGTAATCTTTAATTATAACCTATTGTAAAAATCAAAAAGAAAATTGCATACTTAATATACAATTGTAATGACTACATATTTCTGTTCCATAAGGTATGACTCATGGCATAACAATGAAATACTGTACCAAAGCCAGAAAATTCATCAGGACTAGCTCCAAATCCTTTATCTTTATGTTTCAAGTCAAAGGGCTTAGGTGGATCTGCCATTTCACATTTGCTGACTGCAACACACTTCTCTCACTTGGGCTGGTTCTCCACATCATGTTCAGTTTTCCTTGGCAGGTATCCCACATATCCTGAACCTCCCATATCTCATAGTCTCCAACAGCTGCAGGCTTCATTTTCGCAGCTTCACCCAAATGACTCTTCCAGGTTCCATGAAGGGAAGTGCCCTGTCAGAGCCTGGGTTCAGCAGCTCCTCTTAACTGCAGAAAACAACTTCACAACTCCTTTACTTCTCTGTCCTTCATGACCATAAACCTAGAATCATGTGTATTGTGCTACCAAGTTTGTTGCCTGCTTGAAATGCAACATAGCTCCCTCCTTGAATTATTATATTTTCATAAGCTTTGATTTATTATTGTTCTCAAGAAACAAAGAATCCTTTAGGTCTTTTCAGAAGCTAAGCATTAGTACCACCTTGTTTATTCCATTCCCTGTTATCTCTTTCAGCATAAATCATGGCTCCAACATTAAATTTTCTGGTGTCTTGTTTCTCCCATACTGTACATTTTTGCATGTCCTTTTGCCCTGCTTGCTATTTTTCATTGTAAACCTGCATAAGAGTGATCACTATTACCATAAAACAGAATCAATATTATGCAGTCTTGAAGTCTCCTCTGCCAATGGTGTTAGTCCAAAATTTCTCAATTTCTGCATGAGTATAGAACAAGGGTAGAAAGCAGCCACATTCTTGGCCAAAATCTTACAAGAATTGTTTCTATCCCAGAAGCTAATAGTGCTCCCCTCTGCAACATTGTACACTATGCCAATACAGTCCACATTGTAGTAAGCACTTTGGGGACAAGTTGTAATTACTTGTCCTCCATTTCCTCCATTAGGGTGTCCAGATACTGTAGCATAATAGCCTGGAAGGAAGAAGCAGTGTCCAGATTGTGTTTGGTCTGCAATATCCCAGTCCAGCTGTGAGTGAATGCCTGGGAAGAAGGCTTCCCCTAATAACCTTCACTGAAACAGTTGGTATGCATACACTTTATTTGGGCATACCAGGGTTATATATGAACCTCTGAGTCTGGGAAAAAATGTTTTAAATGTGAATATAAAATCATTGGCTAGAGCTTTCCATATTATGAATGCCCCATTTTTATGGAGAGGGATTCAAGAAATCCCAGGTATTTGCTGGGTGGTTTCTAGAAAGTTGAACTTACAAGTTTGCTAAGAACTAGAAGAACTTCTTCAGATAGAGTTCAGGCACCCCAGTCAATGTCAGAGAAAGGGAAGTCCTCATGGAAAAAGTAAGTCCTCTATCTTGCACTGAGATCAGAAGAGCTATCAGGACATGGTAGACCTCCAACTTAAATAGTAGGTTTTCCCAAAACAAACAGCTTTCAGCATTTGATCTTCTGTGCTCCTGCTAGGATATCCCATTCAGCACTGCTTACTGAACTTAACTACAACAAAGTTGCAAAGTCTTCCATAATTTTCCCCAAAACACTGCATATTCAGGACCATCGTGGCAATAGCACACTCCCTGGTAAGACTATAGACCAATTATTTCCAATACATAAATCTATGGTGGTAATTCTCATTAAAACCACCACAGGTAGTTTATTAACTTATTCCAAATTTCTACATTTTGTGTAATTTTGAGCTACTTTTCCACTTAAGTTGTAGAGAACTCAACCAACAGTGAAGCTTTTGCTTTTATAGGGCTGGTTCTAATTTAACTTACTTTGGCTATTATGTTTTTCAATGGAATTCTGGAAAGTGTCTATCAATAAGTGTTCATGTTATATTTAATTTCAAGTGTCATATTCATTCAGTTAAGGGGATACTAGAAACTTGATAAATAAATATTGTTGGCTTGGTCTCTGAGTTCTTATGAGAGATTGAATATAATTCAGTAGATATAGTAAAAAAGAATTAAAGTCATCTTATTTAAATGGACACCCCACAATATATTCCATTCCCTTATAATATAGAAATACAGAGAAAACGCCAATGCAGACAAAAGACTAATTCTCTCTCTCTCTCTCTCTCTCTCTCTCTCTCTCTCTCTCTCTCTCTCTCTCTCTCTCTCTCTCTCTCTCTCTCTCTCTCTTCTTATAGCTGAGACACTTCTCAATACCATTTGTAGATGTAATGGCTCTAGCTTGCCAAGACTTTAAAACTCTGGTATACTTGTCTTTGTATTTCGCAGGCCCTCGGAATTGGGATGAAAGTTGTATCACTAAATACCTGGGTTGAAGTCCTTCACTACTGAGTAAATTATGCTAGCTGACTTCTTTTCTGCTATGAAAATAACTGGGGTATAATGAAAGAGTTCTATCCCTATATGATCGATTCGCATCAAGATCACTTTTCTGCATTTATTTATAACTGTCATTCTAAATTAACTAACTTCTCTTGCTACTGAAAGCTGTAGGAATCCTATAAGATCCCAAGGGATTTTTCTATGACTTAAAAATACTACATGTAATAGATGTGCATGACTATCATCTTTGGCAAAGGTGAGAGACCTAAAAAAAATCTATATTTTCAGAGTTGTTCAAATGCAGCATATAGATAAACTGCTTAGTATCTATAGATTTTATTCTATACATCTGAAGAAAGTAGACATGTTTTGAGCACAAATGAGAATTTTAAGGTTGTTGATGAAAATCACTTTTGATCCAAAAGAATTTATATATATATACTTTACGTATATATGCTTCTTGTGTCATTTCTATTTAGAAACTAGCAACATTGAATGCATTTTTTTTCATGAAAGCTGAGTATTGTGGTACTTCATGTAGCCACAACATCTGGGAGACTAAGAGAGGAGAGTCCTTAACTGATGTCAATTTGAGTGGCAAAATGAAGTCAATATGGCCCATAGAGATGTGAGCAAAAAGTATTAGTATCAGCTTTTGCGATGTACCTTGTCTTGTCTTGGTCATTAACTTTTTTTAGAGAAAAAGCAAACTAAATTAACATTACAAATATTTCAAAAGTGAAATTAAAAACAAGTCTCTCTAAATGAAAGTCAATGTGTGGTGAGGCAAAAATTACAATTACAGGTACAGAACAGCATCAGATCCTAAGAATCAGGGAACATTGTGGAAGAGGGGTTAGAAAGAAGCCAGAGGATCAGGGGGTCTATTGTGAGATTGCATCTTTTAAAAATGTAAGAAGCACAGAGTCTCACCAAACTGATTGCCTAAATATGAGCTGAAAATGTACAACAACAATAGACATGCTTAAGTGGTCATGAGAAAGATGGTGTGGCCTCAGTCCTCCACAAAGAACTATAGACAATACAAGAATGCTGGGGGAAGTACTGTACCTAGGGGAAGTGTGGGGAAAAAAAAAAGACAAGAAAGGGCGGGCCAAAGCAGCGTGGGGGCACGAGAAAGGGGCACACGCGACGGGCAGGGCAGCGGCATGTGGGTCTCACTTGGGCCAAGGCAGCAGCGTCTCGCATATGATACAAGCTGGTGCTGAGCCCGCTAGGGTTTGGGGAAGCTGGCAAGATGAGCATGCGCCTCAGCGTGATAGTGAATGAGCGATGGTGGCTCAGACATCTTGCTCAGAAGGTGGGGCTGTTCTGGTGTATATTTCTCTGTGGTACTTACTCCCGTGGACCGTTTGGCTGGGTGGCTGAGTCTCTGGTGGCTTGGAAAATGTAGCGACTAACTCTGTGTGGCGAATTTAATAAGAGAAGGCCCATAGCTTTAATGCTTTATTATTAAGAAAATAGAGAAAAGAGATAAAAAGATAAGGAGAAAGGAGAAAATAGATAAGAAAAGCCATGACCACGTGGAAAGGAGAAAAAGTAGAGAGATGAGAGAAATAGATAAGAAAAGGCAGAGAGAGAGATTGAGAGAGAGAGAGAGAGACAGGGAAGGCACTAACTATAGTGAGTCGGATTGCCAGGTAACTGAGGGGCGGGGAGAGTCTGGCTGCAGCCAGGTGACTGTAGAGGTGGAGTCAGGTTAGCACCTGAGGCATGGCTACAGGATTATGGCCTTGTCTTGCATTAAGGTCCCACAGGGAAGAGCACACCAGTTGTTTTTCTAAAATGAAAAGATTAGCCTTGAAAGCATAAATGAGTGTAAAATTATATGGACTGAGAAGGTCTGTATTTACAGATATATGAGTCTAAATCTACCTATCACCTATACATCTCTCATCTCTCTATCTCTTTATCTCTCTATCTCTTCATCCATCCCATCCATCCATCCATTCTTCTATCTATCTATCTATCTATCTATCTATCTATCTATCTATCTATCTGCCTGCTATGTATCCTAAAATTATATATATATATGTATATATATACATATATATATATACTCATTCATATATGAATGAGACAGCAATTAACAAAATGGGTTATGAATTTGAAAGAGCAAGGAGAGATATATGAGAAGATTTTAAGGGAGAAAAGAGAAGAGGGAAACGTGATAATTATAATCTCAAAAACAAACGAAATAATAAAAACAAAACACAAAGCTAAAAGCTGTATATGAGAGATTTTCAGGTTACCCTTCAGATTGAAGATAGCCTTATTGAAATCAAGCAAACCATTTTAATGATTAGTATTTCTCTGTTAAAAAAAAATCCAGCGAGCAGTTCTGAATTGCTAATTCACATCATCAAATTCAACTCATCTTTAGCTATGATACACATTTTTTTCAAATTGAGTAAAAGATATTATCCATTTATTAGCAATTACTTAGAAGTCCAGCAAACCTTATTTCTATGAAGGATTACATCAAATGGATTTGGTAACTTCCAAGTGGTTTGTAAAAATCGAAATTTTATTTTTCACATTTCACAAAACAACCTCACAAGCCCTTTAAATGTTAATGTCTTATCTTTTATTATCTCCACTATGCTTTTGAAAAATAAGAGTGGATGAAAATTTTCATGTAACCATTTGTTCTAAAAAATGTTAATTAATATATAGGGCAATCTGATTAACTCTTGTGATGTTTTCCCTTATTGTTAAAATGTTGCTAGAATGTACTTCTGATGTATGACTTACTTGGTATGCTACTAACTCATTATACAAATAAAATGAAGTGTGGAATCCAAGCAACATGGATAGAATATATGGAAAACAATCATAATGTTGTTCAAAGAATAATCTTCTCCAGATACACAATGCATATGCATGTGCTCATGCACACACACACACACACACACACACACACACACCACTCACACATACACATGCACATATATTCACATACACTCACATACTCATAAACATAAATACATGCACATTCACATACAAACCTGCTCACAGAACATACAAATATGCACATTCATGTTCACATACTCATACACAAATGCTCCAATAGTAACTAGATTTTCTGGTATACCAAAGGCTGATCCTATAATTTTGTTTGATAATTATGGTTATATGATAAAAACATTAAAACCAACCTATCAATACTCAAAATCTCTGGAAAAGTCACTCATTTCACCATGCACATGGAGTGAGTCTGTTCTTACATTAAATGTAAAACAATAAGTAAATCAAAGAATGTTCTGAGATTTCTCTTTACTTTAATTGTTATCTGTAATCTCTATATATGAAAGAGAGGAAGACATGATACTTATCTTTATGTGGTTAGCTTATTTCATTTAACACAGCATCACCCAATTTTATTTACAGTGTCAAATACAACTGGAATAAATTCCTTGCCATGACTGAAATTAGTTATCTATCAATTATCTATCTATCTATCTATCTATCTATCTATCTATCTATCTATCTATCTATCTATCATCTATCTATCTTTCTATCTATCTATCTATCTATCTATCTATCTATCTATCTATCTATCTATCTATCTATCTATCATCTATCTATATCATCTATCCATCCATCCTTCTATCTTGATATCTCCTAAGTATTATATAGAAAATTTATATTTAAGTTGTGGGGTTGTTTCAATTGTAATCCCTCCTCTTCCTCTACTTTCTCAGTATTCTAGTTGAGCTTTCTTATCAGTTTCAAACTTTTCTTCTACTTCTATTCTTTTTATAAATTAGGAGGTAGGATTCTGTTGATAAGCCTATAGAAACACATGTGTAGGTCCCATTTATGCAGCATAGAGTAGTATTCTTCATGATCTCTCACGAACATAAGAATTTAAGAAATAAGAACCCAGGAAATGGGACTTCATATGAAGTACATTTCATAGTATTTTCATAAATACAATCTACTAGTATGTCTGTAGTGTAGTGAATTAAAGATAACAGACAGATATTATCACATCTATCACATTACATAATCTTTGAAGTTTCCATATTCTGCTGTCATGAGGTATATCTAGGGCTGGAGGTTTCCAGGAGAATGTTCAATGCATTGAAATTGATTCTGCTTCATTTAGGCAAGGCACTTGATGTCCTTGTTCTTAGTTTCTAATTGGTATCTTTATTATCTAGATTAATTATCCTAATTTAAAATCCTTTCTACATTTGTTGCACAGTTGCTTCCATCCTCCTACCTTACACCCAATTGTTCTGAAATAAAATTTCATTTCTTGTCATAATCTGGTTTTTATGCCTGTGAAGTTATTTGTAGTACTCAACTTCACTCTGGGGTCTGACCCGTTAAGGCAATCAAGACACTTACCTAAAAAATGCTACTGGGTCACAGTGAATTAAAAGTTGGAGAGACAAACCTAGAGATTTTGCTGGCTTGACAATCTAAGTTAGTAATATATTATGGCAAAGAATCTCTGGGCTTCTGATGCTCCCTGACTTTAGTTACATTAAGCCTACATTATCATGTGTGTATATATATATATATATATCCATATAAATCATATAAATATTTCCAGGTTTCTGTTTTTATAATATATTAAACATTAAATAGAGGTTGATCTCTATAATGACATTGATTATAAAGAATAAATATCTGAGAGCTTTTGGGGAGTCTGGTTGGTTGATATTGTTATTTTTCCTATGGGATTGCAAATCTCTTCATCTCCTTTAATCCTACCCCTAACTCCTCCATTGGGGTCTCAATGTTCAGTCCAACAGTTACCACCAACCAGAGAATACACATGGAGGGACCCATAGCTCCAGTTGCATATGTAGCAGAGCTTGCTTTATCAGGTATTAATGGAAGGAGAGCCCCTTGGTCCTGTAGAGGCTTGATCCCTCAGTATAGGGGAATCCTAGGGCAGGGAGGTGGGAGCTAATAGAAGCAGGGGAGGGGAGATGGGATAGCAGATTTGTGGAGGGAAGACCAGTAAGAGAGATCACAATTGAAGTGCAAATAAATTAAAAAAAGTAAAAAAGTATAAAAGCTAAAAAGCTAAAATAAATATCTGTAAGTAGATGAGGTTTAAAGTTTCAGTATTTTATATTCATAAAATTATTGCTCTATTTGCAAATTTACTTATCCAAAACTTCATGAAAATGATGGTAATGGTGTGTTTGGTTTATGGCAACTTTGCAAAATGAAAGTCTTATGAGGCAGGAATTCAGATATGCAAAATGGAAAGGCAGAACATTAGAAGAATGGTGGGTGGAGAGGAAAATTAAAAAGTTGTTATGGATACAGCTGTAACCAGCTGTTTAAAAACAGAGAGAAGGGATGGTGTTATCCTCAGGGCCATAATTCTCATACTTTATCTTCATTCAAACACTTATGTGTTCCTGTCTCCGGGTTTCATGCAGTTCTTAAATCCATACAATTCTTATTTTTGCTCTCAGGTTATTAGAATATTCATCCTTCATGGTTAAAGTCAAATGCCAACACTCTGGGAGGCTTGTCTCAATCTCTCAAGTCCAAATTAATCACCTTTCATTGACATTCTCTTAGAACAGCATTTATGAATTTATTAAAGATTAATTTTACTCTACTGTAATCATTTAGTAATATATTAGTCATCCCTCTACTATAAGTTTCTATTAAGATAAGGATCAACTCTGGTATATATTTGTGTTTACTGAAAGTTTTGTTCTTTGATTAAGAAACTAGATATAATAAACAAACCAAATAACTTTCAAATTTTAGTCAGTGATCTGCCAGATCTTTTAAAAAAAATCCTCTGCAAATACCATAAGAAACATTTCATTTCCAGATTAAAAATAAGAAAACAAATCTTGAAATGTATCTGCATTCTTATTAGCTAGTTACTTGTGGAATTAAGCTTCAAATCACAATCTTTTTTAAAGCCATGTCACATTCAATTCAGTAATTGCTAAAATAAATTTTATTTCTATTTTGTTCTTTGTTTGATCACCTAGCCAAGATGAAAGGCTGACCTTGAATCACAAAACTTTGTTTACATTAGCATGAGGTGAACTAAGCCATGGTGTTATTGACAGTCATTAACAAGACTTTGATAGTGTCTGTAATCTTTCTTCTTTAGCATCTTGGGAAATCTTAGCTGTAAACACTTCAAAGAAATCAGACTGTCTCATCTCATAATGATTCTCTGTGTATCTATGAGAAAGGAAAGAAAATCAAGTTTAAAAAAGAGAGTAAAAAAGAATTCTGAAACCCTTGTTCTCTCTCTTCTCTCTGTCTCTCTATCTCTCTCTGTCTCTCTGTCTTTGTTTCTGTCTCTCTATCTCTCTCTGTCTCTCTGTCTTTGTTTCTGTCTCTGTATCTGTCTCTGTCTCTCTCTCTCTCTCTAGCTGTCTCTTTCAATATCCACAGAGGAAAGCAAAGGGTTTAGTTCATTATTCAACTGAATAAAGCACACAGATCTTGTTAACTTGAAAAGCATTATACTTCAAGCACAGAGTAGTGAATAACTCTAGTTAATTTTACACACACACACACACACACATATGTATATATATATACATATATATGTGTATGTGTAAATATATGTATATATTTATGTGTATATGTGTGTATATTTATATATATATAGGTATATATATATGTATGTATGTGTATATATATATATATATATATATATATATATGAGTGAAACGTGATAATACAAAAGAGATTCAAAGCTGGAATGAATTTTTAGAGGAATGTTGTTTCATAATACAAAATATGTTTCAACAAAGTATAACAATTCTTGATTATATCCAGGTAGCATGCATTCTTGAGACCTATTTTTTATCACTTTATACCAAATGTACCTTTCCTAATGCACCACAGATCTTTGGTCCTTTAACAACTATCTATATTTTAAGATCTAATAATCGGTCCAGCAATAACCTCACCTTTATGAATGCTAGTTAGTATTTCCACACTATTCTTCAAATTTTCAGATCTTATTTCCTCTCTTATTAAACAAATAAGTGATTAAGATTAAAATAGTGCCTAGAATTGATCCTTTTTTCTTCTCTTCTCTTCTCTTCTCTTCTCTTCTCTTCTCTTCTCTTCTCTTCTCTTCTCTTCTCTTCTCTTCTCTTCTCTTCTCTCTCTCTCTCTCTCTCTCTCTCTCTCTCTCTCTCTCTCTCTCTCTCTCACACACACACACAAACACACACACACACACACACACACACACACACACACACACACACACACACCATATACTGTTTCTTTAGAATGCAGTTTCATTATGGTATTTTCAAATAAATGTGTTTCTAATTATTCTTTTCTATCTTCTTTCCTACTCTCTGACCTACTCTTATCTATTTAACCTCCATAACCTCCTTTCTACTTTCATATCTCAGGAAACTTACTCTCCTATCTGTTTTTCCAAAACAACATATTCCTACATCTATGTTTTTGCTTTCTAGTTTCATATACAACTCTACTTACATGTGTACTAGTAACTAAGTGTATATGGGTTGATTTTGTGACACAGCTTTCTAGATTCAGCCATTTTCCTTCAATTTTCATGATTTCACCATAAGATACAAATATATTAAGAGATAGCTGAAATTAGAATCTAGTTCTGATTCAAAGACTGTGCACTTAAATTTTGTCATTCTGTGTTCTATAGTCTGGAAATAAGTACAGATATATAATGTGAAATACATCACAAGACTAATCAAAAATATATGTGAGACTAAATGCGGAAATATGCCAGAGTTACACCAAAATCAAATTTCTTTTCTCAAAAAGCAGTTTCAATTTATCTGAACATCAGAGTTGATTTTTTACTATACGTTATTAACAATTCACTGGCTTGCTCAGTTGCAGATAGGAATAAAGCAACAAACCTCCCTAAACAAAATCTCTACTTAAATATTTTAAGATATTTAATAATTCAAGAATTTTATTACTTCAACACAGATAGCTCTTTAGATCCAATTATTCCAAATTAGTGAGGTTGATTTGACAAGTACCTGTAGCCAGTGTGTAAAAAGCATCATTTGTGGTCATGCTGAGTCTATAGCACATTCTATCAGCACAAATGTATGAGGCAGAAAAAATGGACAGTTTGGTAATGGCAATTGCATTAAAAAACACACTTGGGAAGTGCACAGAGACAGTTAAAATAATGCTCAGAAGATACTGAAACAGCAAAGAAGTCCCATATTTTTATGATCCCGTCATAATGCTAAATCTGACATCTAATGTGAATTGCAGAAGTCACTAACAGTGTTGAACTCAGCTTGGAAATCATATCATAATACGAAATTAGGAATACCTCCAGAAGTACAGGCAAGGCCATGACTGGCCTGAAGATTTGAAGGCAATGGGTATGAACACTTAGTGCACACTTTTTGTAGATGTAGTTGTTCGATTCACTGGAATCAAAAGGAGGACACTCCACAAAGGGTTTACTTTAACACTAACACGTTCCTCTTCCTTCTACATAATGCATGCTTGTCAGCATTTAAGTTCAATTGCACGGCAAACCAAGATCACTGGAAATCCCTGCAAATGACTGAGAGAAAGTGTCAAGAGTAGCTTTGATTAAGGTTTATTGAAAAGCAAACTAAATAAAAACCTGACAACGATGAGATTATCTCCTAGGTTTTCAGTAGTATTGAAGCAGAAAAACAAATATTGGAAAGTAGAAAATGTAGGTCCCAACACACAGCAGTGAGCTCAATAACAGGTTAATAAAGAAACAGAGGGCTGCATAGTACTGGTGGGTTTGAATATAGATCTCGTGCTTGGTTTGATTTTTTGGCTATGTGTCTCATGTACTCAGGACCCTCATACTCTAGAAGCAACTTTCCTGATAATGTTTAAAGGAATGGTATATATACAATTTTAGCAAATAAGAGAATGGTATTTTCATTCTATTTATGAATAAAAGATATTCATTTGCTAGTATTTTCTTGAATTGTATGGAAGAGTTACTATATTTCAATGAGTCATGAACAGGGGTTAACTTTTTCATGTATAAAATTGATTTAAAAACCTAAAACTATATTTTATTTCCTAAATTTATATTTATGATAGAGAGATTATTAAGCAATAACAAACCAAAACATTTTATTCTCATTAATAACTCATTTTTGAGTGCTTGTGAAGGAGGCATAATATTTCTTGGGATGTGACCGTGGGTTAAGCATAGAGCAATTAATTCCTTCAAAACAGGCCAGCTATAAGCAGCCAATATGAACTGCTGTGTTTTTATAAAGGGTTCAAAGAAATGGTTTTTCAACTTCAATGCATCCTTCAATACGACAGGTATTGTGCAAGACACCACATCTCTTCCAGGTCGCAGAATGGGAGTAATAAAAATGAACAAATACAACAAAAGTGAATCCCTTCCCTGTATAAGAACAATCAATTTCATGAAACTTTCTTTTTGATCCTATTAAGAATTACCAAGACTCTGGGTGTATGGTATAGTTGAAAAAGAGTTCCAAATGTAAATTTTTGCTTTGCTGATTAGCTTTTGTCAACTTGATGCACACTAGAGTTAACTGGGATGAGAAAAGCTCAGTTGTGCAATTGCCTCTACCTGATTGATCTATGAGCATAATTGTAGGACATTTTCTTGATTAGTGATTGTCGTATGACAGTCAAGCCACTGTGAGTAATGTAGTCCAGGGCAGGTGGTCCTATTTGTCTAAGAAAGTAGGCTGTATAAGCCACAAAGAGCAAGTCACTGAGCAGCATGCCTCCATTCTCTATGTGGTAGTTTTCCTGCCTTCATTTTCTGCAGTGATGGAATATAATTGGAACATGAAAGTGAAATGTACCCTTTCCTTCTCTGGCTAAATTTGGTCATGCTGTTAACATAGCAGTAAAAAAATAAACTAAAAGTAATGTAAAATTGATTCTGGGTTTCCCTTAGGTGGAAAAATAAAGACAATGTCATATCATAGGATGATTCGCCTGAGGAAAGACCATCTCATAAGGTAGCATTATTTTATTGGGCCAGTGATAATGACCATATGATAAATCAATACCATTTGTATCATTCTGTCTTTGTTCACAATCCGTATGTAGGGTTTCTTTTTCACTTTTATGCCTAGAATTATAAAAGCCTAATATAGACAATGTACAAAATTTTCAGACAAGATTTAAATATCATTATTAATTTACTTATAAAAAATAATTCTACAACCGAAGAAACAAACAATACAGTTCTTAGCAAGCTTCTACCCTACTTTCACATATGCACTGTCAGATTTTTTTATTTTCACATGAAAGAACTTAGTGTCAGTTAAGAAGAATATAGTTTCTAAGCGTTTGAAATACCCTGTCAACAAATACATATATCCTTCATTAAGTCAAAGATATAGAAGAGAGTAATCTTGGTTCCAACTGTAAATAAGTTCTCTGAACTGCTGCCTTTTACACGTCTGCTGACGTCTGACATATTGAGTCCCTTGGGATAATTAGGCGAACTCTATGGGGCCTCTTTATCTATCTGGAAAGTCAGAAGTGTGAATGGACTTCCTAAGGGCCCTTTTATCTATAATACTCCACACAAACATGGATTTTCTTGTCACTTTCAATCAAGTAAAATAGTCTCTCAAGAATCAATCTTTTCACCTTTAGAAGTTGATTCATTTTAAAGGTCTTAAATGTAGATATGTACTTCATGGTCGCAGTATTTTCAAATCCTCCTCTTAAAAGTCAGAGAAGGTTCTATTTTTAGAAATTTCCCAAAGGAATTAGAAAAGTCTCTCATCCATGGTTCATTTCTTTTAAGAGCTAGATCACTGGTGCCTGCTGTTTCTCACACTGTGTGCCTGACTCTTGCCTGTAATTCTCACTGAGGTCAGCAGAGGTTGATAAGCTCTGTCAAATTGGAGAATCAAAATGAGTTTTTTCATGATGAAAGATGACGTGAATTTGGGTTCCTACAGCTTGAAGTTGTTCAATATCAACTACTTAAGGAAATAACCACAAATTAGCCTCATGAAAGATTATGTAAATAACAATGGCAATTCCACACTTAATTCTTTGTCTTTCAAATTAAATTCATAGGACATGGATGCTTCAGATTGAGGAATTTATAATACTCGTATTAATGTCATGTAAAGCCAAAAGAGATGCCTTCTGTAGTAAGGGTCGTTATTTTCTGACTGTCAAATTGCAAGGTCTAAAGTTTAAATTGGAGGCTCATCTAGGCATAATAGACAGAAATAGGAATATAAGAATGTAATAGAAATAGATATTTCAGTGATAGTTTTCATAGTTTCTTCAACAGTAAAGATACACTAGTTTATTTTTTCCTTCTCATTTCATACACATTCTGGCATCAACTCAAAAAAAAAGTATGTGTCTGGGTAGGTTACAGGTACACAGCTAATCTGAGCAATCTAGAAAAATCTTTCTCTTTGTCTGTATTTTGCTATCTCTGTGAGCCCCAAAATATTTTGGCTTTTAACATCTACATCTGAGTTGAAGATAGTTTTCTTGTGCATTTAGACTTCATCGAACATTTCTTTGTGGGTGTTCTTTTAGTTGGTAGTAGAAAAATGTGTCCTGCAAAACCTTTTCAGTGACACACAGGTTTATACATATTGTTAATAAAAATCTCAGAATGTTTTAACCCTCCTATAATATATAAAATTATAAATACGGGATTTGGAGTGCTTATACACTCAAGGGAAAACAAAATTTATTTATTATTATTTAATGAGCCACATTATATTTGGTAGTTCCTTCAAAAGTCAAGATGAAGTATTCTTTGCTCACTCTGAATGTTTCCTACTTTACCAATAATGAGAAGCTACCTTACCATGTAGTTAGTTGCAGAAAAGTTTACAAGTTTTTTAAATAGGCCATGGGTTTTTAAATTGACAGATAATGTATTCATATAATACGCAAGATATTCTCTCTGCAATTCTCCTATTTCATCAAATAAAAGGTTGGTTTTCTTTCAAATATATGTTGAATGCAATTATAACAATTATGAAAAAATTATGAAAATTATGAAGTATGATATATTTATAATGTCCAGCCCATAGTATTTGTCAATTAAGGAAAAAATTTCTATTAATTAACCTGTCTTGATGTAATCAAAATTTTGTAACTAACTTAAATCTTATCTTATGGGAATTGATGTTAACAAAAAGCATTCTACCCTAGAAAAGCTATATTCTGCTAGTCAAGATACTCACAATAATATTAGATTTGCAAATTCATACCCACATATTTCTACACTAATTTTGGTGATTGTTCTTTGTAGAAGCCCAAAGTATGTTTACATAAACACATGCCAGCAGATATGTGATATCTATCACTGTCTTCAATCCTCACGTAAAAACAAGCTGTGAGGTTGTCTTACAAAGGTTAAAATTTAATATTGTGAGAAATGAATTAGAGGAAATCAACTTAAAGAAATGTATTTACAACTGAATTCAGATTTCATTAAAATAGGATTGCTCTGTCAGCTGAATTATGCTGATTCCAATTTTCTCCACATTCCTGCCTGATAGAGTGGGTCTTTATTAAAAGAACTATCAGTCTTCCCTCTGCTTCCTCTTTCCACCTACCTGCTCTTAGCAACAATTCTCTGGATTTCTTTCACTTTTTCCTGACTTGTGTCCACATGTATGTGACTGATTCTTTTTTTTTTTTTCATTAGTTTTATTTCCTTCAGTGGTTGATGAACTGCTAGTAAACTGTGCATTAGCCAAATATTTTGACCATTTAGTTGGTCCCCATAGTTAAATACATGCCTTTTTTTGTGGGAAAGATTAATCGATGGGAATTATAAGCCACTGAGCTATTTCCTAAGAAGGGGAAGACACAGACCTTTTTGCTACCTTATCCTAGTCACAAAGAAATTCACACAGGTACTAGTTCCATTACAACACATTTCCTCTTATTATTTTTTTTTATTTTATTTTTTTAATTTACATTCCAAATCACTTCCCCTTTCCCGTATCCTCCCTCCCCGAAAGTCCCATAAGCCCCCTTCCCTCCCTCTTTTCTCCATTCAACCCCCTCTCATTACTCTGTCCTGGCGTTCCCCTACATCCAGTCTTTCCAGGACCAGGGGTCTCTCCTTCCATCTTTTTAGAAATCTATTGATATGCGGATTGTGTCTAGGGTATTCCGAGATTCTGGGTCAATATCCCCTTATCAGTGACTGCATACCATGTGTGTTCTTTTGTGATTGGGTTACCTCACTAAGGATGATATTTTCAAGTTCTGACCATTTGCCTAGGAATTTCGTGAATTCATTGTTTTTAATTGCAGAGTAGTATTACATTGTGTAGATATACCACATCTTCTGAATCCATTCCTCCGTTGAGGGACATCTGGGTTCTTTCCAGCTTCTGGCTATTATAAATAAGGCTGCTATGAATATAGTGGAGCATGTGTCCTTATTGCATGCAGGTAAAGTCTCTGGGTATATGCCCAGGAGTGGTATAGTCGGATCCTCCGGGAGTGTCATGCCCAGTTTTCTGAGGAACCGCCAGACTGCTTTCCAGAGTGGTTGTACCAGCCTGCAATTCCACCAGCAGTGGAGGAGTGTTCCTCTTTCTCCACATCCTCGCCAAAAACTGCTATCTCCTGTGTTTTTTATCTTAGCCATCCTGACTGGTGTGAGATGGAATCTCAGAGTTGTTTTGATTTGCATTTCCCTAATGACTAAGGATGATGAACATCTCTTTAGGTGCTTCTCAGCCATTAGATATTCTTCAGGTGAGAACTCTTTGTGTAGCTCTGTACCCCATTTTTTAATAGGGTTACTTGCCTCTCTGGAGTTTAACTTCTTGAGTTCTTTGTATATCTTGGATATTAGCCCTCTGTCGGATGTAAGGTTGGTAAAGATCATTTCCCAGTTAGTTGGTTGCCGCTTTGTCTTTTTGACAGTGTCTTTTGCCTTGCAAAAACTTTGTAATTTAATGAGGTCCCATTTGTCTATTCTTGATCTTAGAGCATAAGCTATTGGAGTTCTGTTCAGGAAATTCTCCCCTGTGCCCATATGTTCAAGGTTCTTCCCTAGTTTCCCTTCTATTAGTTTCAGTGTGTCTGGTTTTATGTGGAGATCTTTGATCCACTTAGAATTGAGCTTAGTGCAAGGAGATAAGGATGGGTCAATTTGCATTCTTCTGCATGTTGACCTCCAGCTGAGCCAGCACCATTTGTTGAAAAGGCTATCTTTTTTCCACTGGATGGTTTTAGCTCCTTTGTCAAAGATCAAGTGACCATAGGGGTGTGGATTCATTTCTGGGTTTTCAATTCTGTTCCATTGATCTACATGTCTATTACTGTACAAATACCATGCAGTTTTTCACACTATTGCTCTGTAGTACAGCTTGAGGTCCAGGATACTGATTCCCCCAGAGGTTCTTTTACTCTTGAGAATAGTTTTAGCTATTCTGGGTTTTCTGTTATTCCAGATGAATTTTTGAATTGCTCTTTCTAACTCTATGAAGAATTGAGTTGGGATTTTGATGGGGATTGCATTGAATCTGTGTATTACTTTTGGTAAGATGCTCATTTTTACTATATTAATCCTGCCAATCCATGAACATGGCAGATTTTTCCATCTTCTGAGGTCTTCTTCAATTTCTTTCTTCAGAGACTTGAAGTTCTTGTCATACAGATCTTTCACTTGTTTGGTTAGAGTCACGCCAAGATACTTAATATGGTTTGCGGTTATTGTGAAGGGTATTATTTCTCTTACTTCTTTCTCAGCCTGCTTATCCTTTGAGTATAGGAAGGCTTCTGACTTGCTTGAGTTGATTTTATATCCGGCCACTTTGCTGAAGTCGTTTATCAGCTGTAGGAGTTCTCTGGTGGAGTTCTTTGGGTCGCTTAAGTATACTATCATATCGTCTGCAAATAGTGATAGTTTGACTTCTTCCTTTCCAATTTGTATCCCTTTGACCTCTTTTTGTTGTCTAATTGCTCTAGCTAGAACTTCAAGTACTATATTGAAAAGATATGGAGAGAGAGGGCAGCCTTGTCTAGTCCCTGATTTTAGTGGGATTGCTTCAATTTTCTCTCCATTTAGGTTGATGCTGGCTACCGGTTTGCTGTAAATTGCTTTTACTATGTTTAGATATGGGCCTTGAATTCCTGATCTTTCCAAAACCTTTAGCATGAAAGGATGCTGAATTTTGTCAAATGCTTTCTCAGCATCTAATGAGATGACCATGTGGTTTTTTTCTTTGAGATTGTTTATGTAGTGGATTACATTGATGGATTTCCTTATATTGAACCATCCCTGCATCCCTGGGATGAAGCCTACTTGATCGTGGTGAATGATCGTTTTGATGTGTTCTTGGATTCGGTTGGCAAGAATTTTATTGAGTATTTTTGCATCGATATTCATAAGAGAGATTGGCCTGAGATTCTCTTTCTTTGTCGGATCTTTGTGTGCTTTTGGTATTAGTGTAATTGTGGCTTCATAGAACGAGTTGGGTAGTGTTCCTTCTGTTTCTATTTTGTGGAACAGTTTGAAGAGTATTGGTGTTAGGTCTTCTTTGAAGGTCTGATAGAATTCTGCACTAAAACCATCTGGACCTGTGCTTTTTTTGGTTGGAAGACTTCCAATGACAACTTCTATTTCTTCAGGGCTTATAGGACGGTTTAGATGGTCTATTTGATCCTGATTTAATTTTGGTACTTGGTATCTGTCAAGGAAATTGTCCATTTCCTCAAGATTTTTTATTTGTGTTGAATACAGGTTTTTGTAGTAGGATCTGATGATTTTTTGAATTTCCTCAGTTTCTGTTGTTATCTCTCCCTTTTCCTTTCTGATTTTATTAATTTGGATACTATCTCTGTGCTCTCTGGTTAGTCTGGCTAAGGGCTTATCTATCTTGTTAATTTTCTCAAAGAACCAACTCCTCGTTTTGTTGATTCTTTGTATGGTTTTGTTTGTTTCTACTTGATTGATTTCAGCCCTGAGTTTGATGATTTCCTGCCTTCTACTCCTCTTTGGTGTATTTGCTTCTTTTTGTTCCCGGGCTTTCAGGTGTGCCATTAAGCTGTTAGTGTATGCTGTCTCCCGTTTCTTTTTGGCGGCACTCAGGGCTATGAATTTTCCTCTTAGCACTGCTTTCATTGTGTCCCATAAATTAGGGTATGTTGTGCCTTCATTTTCATTGACTTTCAAAAAGTCTTCGATTTCTTTCTTTATTTCCACCTTGACCAAGTTATCATTGAGTAGAGCATTGTTCAGCCTCCATGTGTACGTGGGTTTTCTTTTGTTTTTGTTGCCATTGAAGACCACCCTTATTCCATAGTGATCTGATAGGAGGCATGGGATTATTTCTATCTTCTTGTATCTGTTGAGGTCTGATTTGTGACCAATTATATGGTCAATTTTGGAGAAGGTACCATGAGGTGCTGAGAAGAAGGTGTATTCTTTAGCTCTAGGATGAAATGTTCTATATATATCAGTTAGTTCCATTTGGTCCAAGGCTTCAATTAGATTCACTGTGTCCCTGTTTAGTTTCTGCTTTCCTGAACGATCCGTTTCAGAGAGCGGGGTGTTGAAGTCACCCACTATTATTGTGTGCGGTGCGATGTGTGCTTTGAGTTTTAGTAAAGTTTCTTTTACGAATGAGGGTCCCTTGCATTTGGAGCATAGATATTCAGAATTGAGAGTTCTTGATGGTGGATTTTTCCCTTGATCAGTATGTAGTGTCCTTCTGTGTCTTTTTTGATGACTTTAGGTTGAAAATCAATTTTATCCGATATTAGGATGGCTACTCCACCTCGTTTCTTGGGGCCATTTGCTTGTAAAATTGTTTTCCAGCCTTTTACTCTGAGGTAGTGTTTGTCTTTGACACTGAGGTGCGTTTCCTGCATGCAGCAAAATGCTGGGTCCTGTTTACGTATCCAGTCTGCTAGTCTATGTCTTTTAATTGGGGAATTGAGACCATTGATATTAAGAGAGATTAAGGCTGATTCTTATGATGGCATGATTGTGTGTCCACAACGAGTTGAAGTTACATTGCGTGATTGAAATGAAGTTCTACTAAATCTCAATATATTTCATTGTTTTTCAATTTAATGCCTAGAAAACTGGATGTTGAAGAATTATTTGCATGCTGTTCTCTGTAAATTTCCTCTCAATTTATTTTTTTCTTATTTTGGGGAACAATTGAGAAGTTTATCTGTAGTTCTTGCTAGCCACAAACTCACCTCAGTCCTCCTTCCTCAGTTTCACAAGTGTTCAAATTTGAAGACAAAAGGCAATACACCTGGTTAGCTATTCTTTTTGTAGTGAAATATCTCTGTTTTTTATGTTTGCCCACTTTTTAATTATTCATATATATATATATATATATATATATATATATATATATACATATATACACATATATACATACACATATATACCTATATATACATTTACATACACATATGCATATATACATATATATGGTCACTTACTTTGGAAAGCTGAGAATTGAGACTGTAACGTAGCTTCAAGTTAGCAACTAGAAATATCATTTTGGAAAGAGAATTTATATATTTGACTCCTTTTATCTGTGTTGAACTGCAAAGTGTGGAAAATTGAATCTTATGCTACTAACTGGTCAACAAATGTGGCCATGCTAGCAATACTTTATGATGTCTTTTCAGAACCATAGCAAGTCCAATCCACGATTAAATACAAACTTTAACCTTCTTTCTTCACACAGAAAATGAGATTTGTATCAAGGACTTTTTTTTCTGAGATGTTGAGCCCAGCAGAAAGTCTCATTTTGCCATCCAGATTTTCTTTCTACCTCTTCTATTTGCATCCTATTAGCATAATATTGAAAAATGGATGCAACCAAATAAATTTTTTTCATAACTGAGCAGTAAGAGAAATGGAATATCCATAACTATTTTCTCCTGCCTGCTACTTTGGGTAGGTACAGTTCACCATATTAAATGGTTACAAACTGTTTTTTGTTTTATTTTGTTTTTTTGAGCCTATTGCCCCTCCATATTTTTTATTTCAAATATTACATGTTAGAGGAGGATTAAAACAGCCTGAGGTGTTTCTTACCTATATGTGTAAAACTGATGTGAAACTGAAAAGTGCATTCAAGCCATTTAAAATTATTTCCTCAATCCTGTTACAAAATAGGTCCTATTTCACCTTTCATTTGATTATGCTTTCTTGTTGCAATTCATATCTTGTTGAGTTTGATGTCTTAACAAATTTCCCTAAATTTTTAAGACAACCTAATAGAAGAAAAGAATTTCAGAAACAATATCCTGCTTAAATGGTTAATATAAGCCAGAAATCATCTACACTTGTTGGCAAAACACTGTTCCTTAGATCTTTAGATTTCCCCAAAATAGTCACACTTAAGTTGGCTCAAAATATTTAGGTTGGCCTATTTTCACGAATTTGTCAGTGTGAGCTACTCCCTTTGGAGATTCAGAGTAAATGCATGCTTTGTGTGGATGGTGGTGCTATGCTACAGTCCAAATAGTGTCATGTCCAGCTTGCCAATGTATATTTTTGCTCCAAATGTATATTCAAAATGGATGTCTCAATGATAGAGCCTATGTACATTGATTGGTGTGCTGGTGGAGATAGTAGTCAATTTGTATGAAATGTCCCAATGAATGCACACAATTTTCTTAAAAAGAAAATGAAAATGGCCATGCATTTACCATTCAGCCCAGCTGCCAACCTGTGATCAATGCATCATTAGAGGCTTCAGTCATGAATACATTTAGTTGCTGAAATAACCCTGCAGGGCTCTAGGTTGTTAACTTATAATGAATAGACTTCATTGAGCCTACAAAATAAGCAAGTTACAGCTTAGCTTTGAGTATTTTGTTTGTTTGTTTGTTTGTTTGACTGACTGGCTGCAAGTCATATGTGTTTTTTCTCTTTGTTTTCTGTATGCAAATATAATGGGACAGAGAAAGTATAAATGAGGCTCCACAAAATTATGACAGTATTTATTCCTAGAATTTGACTCTCACAAACACAGGTAGATGGGATTGTCTATTGCTACAAATATGCAGGTCTTTTACCTGAGGCAGCTTGCACAGGAAAAAATTTTAGGAATAACGATAACTGAAAGGTCTTTATTGAGAAGTTAAAAGAGAAGTAAAAATTGGGCTGCTTCAAAGATAGCATCAGTGTAGACATGGGGACAAAAATGGACTTATAGATATAGGATGCACTGAATTCTCAATTATTTTCACCAGGTTATCATTTTGTGTTCATTTGCCCCTTACTCAAGCATTAGGCTGAGAAGTATAGGATATGAACATATGCACTCTTGTCTTGCCTAGAGCTCCATCCTCTAAACACTTGGACTGGTTTCTATGAGTGATATCTAGATCGCTCACTCCTGTCCTTGCTTTTGTTCTGTCCAGGTTTCAAGGGGAACACAGGTCCATTTTTTTCACTGACCTCCTTGTGGCTAATTCACTGTGCCTACTGGAATCTTTCTAAACTGGATCGATTATATTTTTCTGCTTTCCTGCTCAGTATCTCTTTCCAGTCCACTAAGAGCTTCCATGAAATTAGATAACTGCCTCTGAAATTGAGTCAACTTTGCTTCCAATGGTATCATGCTGCAGTGATGCCTCCATGGACAACTTCCTAATAAAGCCTCAAAGAAGTCTAAGCGTTAATATTTCTATCCATGTTTAGGTGGGTTCTTTCAGAACCAGAGACTGGCAATGGATGCCAGAAGAGCTTATTTATTTAAAGAAACAGTCAAGGAATGAATTACTATGTCTAACAGGAAAAGAAGGATATCCTGGTGTAGAAAGGATAAATAAAATAAAGGTGAGAGTTCATGTGAAGTTTCAGATACAGCACAAAGCCTAGTAGAGCTGTAATGAAGAAATTATGCCTGAATTCATTCTATTTCAAACAAATGACTTAGACTTTTATGCTCTTTCAGCAGTTACTGAATGTGGGCTACCTAGAATGGAGGACTGAGAGATGCTAAGTAGTTGGGTTACCCTAGCTTTTCTGATTATGGTATGCCCAGGAAACAATCCTAATAGAGTCATAGTCTGAAGCTGTTAATAACATAGCTTTAATAAAGGTGAGTGATGGATCAAAAAAGGTAATAAAGTGAAAGTCACTGGCTCTTCAATGGATCCCGCAACATTGTTGCAATACTCCTTGTATGTAATTTATAGGAAAAGCAGGGGTTTTTTTGAGAAATGAGAGAGAAACAGGAACTAACACAATATTTTACATTATTATGTTATTCTCAATGCTAAGAATGACATTTCTTTAAAGGGCAAAGTAAGTCACAGTGAGTTTACCATTACATATAAAATTTAAAGTTATGGAAAAATGACAAGAGGCTATAATTGTTCCCTGAATCATTTTTGTCTAAGTCATTGATCTAATAAAATATAATGCCTGAGCACTGACCCTGAAAAAGAAAAGGTTGGTAGTAGAAGGGCAGCCTATACGTTAACTGTGCTTGTTGTGCAAACATGCGGATGTTAGTTCAAATCCTACTACCACTTAAAATGCAGGGCAGGTCTAAGCAGTGGCTATGTGTGCTCTTACCTCCCCTGTACTGCAGCATGGGGCAGAGAGAAGAGAGTGGATACAGGCTCAGTAACAGACTCTTGTCTCAGTGAAAGAAGGAAGGGCATTTAATTAGGACACTCAATATCCTGCTCTGGCTTCTATATGTGAACCCATATACACACACACACACAAGCACAACACACAACACACACACAACACACACAGCAATTGGAATCCTTTCCCCTATGCTTTAAATGATTCTCTTAGCACCCTTCACATATGTCTGTATATTCATCATTAATACCATTGAGACTCCTGAACAACACTGATGTCCTAGTAAATTATAAAAATGAGTCCTACTTTCTGATTCAGTATCACCTTTCCACTAAATACTATAAGTAAAACAAACAAACAAACAGACAGACAGACAGCATGAAATTAAAGTAATTTGCTTAAAAAAAAAGGAAAGAAAAAAAGCAATGTATGTTAAAGGACATGTATATTCTAACCAGAAAGTTCTTATTGTTGATACTGATTTGTCCTTTCTCCCTCCACTTTGTGGCTTTAGACTATTTAGCATTCTGATTAGCTCATGCTCTATCAAGCATTTTCTTTTTCAAATTAGAAAAATAAGCACATCATTTAGAGCAAATATAGATAGGCAAACAAAAAGAATGGTTATTTCTACAAGGATTTTTAAATGAATACAAAAATCATAGCTGCACTTGCATGAGTACCATATGTATTCCAGTGTATACTAGATTTGATAATGTCATACTGAACTGAGAACAGATAAACATATGCTCTGGAATGCAAATCCCAGGAACTATCACTAGTCTTATTGGAAATAGTCTGACAATCACAATGGAATTTTAAAAATGACTTATGCTTACAGGAAGTACTGAATCCCTTCCACAGCCTGGGTCAGAGACTCTTAGAGAATCTATAAGTTCCATATGGCATACTTGAAATTTTAATATGTGTGTGTGTGTGTGTGTGTGTGTTACATTCTTTTTCTCATGACTGAATTACAAGATAGAAACAAAGAAAAAGTTTATTTTAAAATCATGACTTGTGTATATTATGGAGTAGAAGGCAAGGTATGGCCACTTAGTTCACAGTTTTGGGAACATAAGCATGTGGTCAATACTGTACACATAACTGTCAACCAGAAAGTAGAGAGCTGGAAATAGACCAGGGTAAGATGTGATCTTCAAAGGCTTTCAATAGGAGTATATTTCTTTATTGTCCTTTCTTTCTAAAGATGCCTACTGTTTCAAAAAAAAATGCCAGCACCCACTGGGAACAAGTTTTTAAACAGGAACACATGGAGAACATTTTATAAGCAACCCCTAGTAGTCTTTGTAGTCAAAGTGAGACTCAGAAAGGAAATTTAACATTCCCATAGCGACACAGTCAGTATGATGTCATCAGAAGCTCTTAAAATGTATTGCCTTTATGAGTTTTAGTCTATTATGAGTGTGAGTATTAATGTCATTCAAGAATACTTCTAAACTTTCTAATTGTTATCAGGCACATACATCCTCAATTAATTCTTCACACTGTCTACTGCAATAAATATTGTTTTTTTGGTTTATATGTTCTATTTATCATTTTTTTATGTTTACTGTGGACCTGCCTTATCATGTGACATTTTGTTTCTATGTTTTCTTCTCTTTATTATCCAGAGTTCTCTAGAGAATGTAGATAGGTATGTTATTAAATAAACACTAAATATATATTTTAAATATTGATTAAATATTAAATATATACTGAAATAGTAAGTAAATTGTGTCACACTTAAGAGGCCAAGAATACAGTAGTTGCTCAGTTTCTTGAAGCTGGATACCTCCACTGTCAGAATTGATTTATAGTGGCAATATTCTACTGGGGAGGCCAAGAACCTGGTAGTTTCCTTGTTGTCAGGACTGGATTCCTCAAGAGTGATAGTCTGGCTCCAAACAATCTGTAAAGTTTCGGTAGACTCTGTGGTCCTCAGTCAAAGATAAAGGCCTAGGTTTTGATATCAGTAAAGAAATTAGCACTAATAACAGGTAAAATAAACACAGTGGCATGAGAGAAGACCAAGCCAGCAAAAAAGTCAATAGTCCTCCTCTGCCATGTCTTGTACATTTGGAATACTACCAGAAAGTACTGGCCCAAGACATTGGATCTTCCCAAATTGACTAAGGAACAGCAATTCTTCAGATGAAGAATTGCTAATAAGCTAATAAGAACTGTCAATTTGTCTCTCAGATGATTCTAATTTATGGAAGGTTGACATTAAATCTAATCACAAAACCTCTGGAAAATTTCTAAACCTTCATTTTAAAAGTTAGAATATATATATATGAACATACATATGTCTGTATATGTAATTTATAATTCTCCCTTCATTTTTTCTTTTGTTCATATATTAATTGTTCTTCTTTGGAAACACTTTGCCTTCAATGGTTTTGTAGATTACCTTAAATGGAGAAAGCATACAAGGCCTCTCTCATTTTTGTATTCAGACAAGTTTGTCTACATAACTACCAGAGAATATATTACTCAATGTTATTGTGATGTTAGTTACTATCTCTGTCTTCTTCACACAGTACAAGCAAAGGTTTTGGAATATGAATCATACAGAGTATTTTCATTGTGGAAACTGTAAGAATAATAATACACAAACTACTAATATATCTTTGCTTTCTTGAGTATCCAGAATGGCCACATAAAGATGAAATACTTCAACACAAAACTAGTATGGTAAATCTAATAGGTCAGGATGTGTGAAAGTGCCTTGAACTCACTGGTACAGGAGACAACTGCCTGAAAAGAAGACCAATGATTCAGGCTCTAAGATCAATATTTCATAACATGACCTTATGAAACTGAAAAGATTCTGTAAGGCAAAAATAAACACTGTGAATAGGACAAAATGACAGCCTACAGATTGGGACAGGATCTTCACCATTCCTGTCTGATACAGAGTTAATATCCAAAATATATATGGAACTTAAATAATTGCATATCATCTTCCCAAATAACCCAATTACAAATGGGCTACAGAGCTAGACAGAGACATCTCAGCAGATGAATTTTGATTGGCTGAGAAGCACTTAAAGATATTGTCAAAGTAAGTCATTAGGGAAATGCAAATCAAAATGACTCTGAGATTTCATATTATACCTGTTGAAAAGGCTAAGATTAAAAAAAACTGAACTGATAGTACATGCTGGCAAGGACGTGGAGCAAGGGAAGCATTCCACCATTGAGTATGGGAGTGAAAGCTAGTACAACCCCTTTGAAATCAATCTGACAGTTTCCCAGAAAATTTGGAGTAGTTCTACCTCAAGATCCAGCTATACCACTCCTAGGTATGTATCTAAAAGATGCCTCAATATACCACTGGGACACTTGCTCAACTAAGTTCATAGCTGCTTTATTCACAATGGCCAGTAACTGGAAATAATCTAGATGTCCCTGAACTGAAGAAGGGATAAAGAAAATATAGTACATCTACACAATGGAACACTTCTCAGCTATTAAAGTCAAAGATAAAATGTACTGGTAAATGGATGGGACATGAAAACATCATCCTGAGTGAGGTAATCCAGACTCAAAATGACATGTATGGCATTTGCTCAGTTATAAGTGGATATTAGTCATAAAGAAGAGGATACTCACACTACATTCCACAGTCCCAAAGAAGTCAAACATGTAGGAAGGTTCAAGGGAGGATGCTTAAATCTCACTTGGAAGGGAAAATAAAATAGTCATAAGTGGCAAATGGAGGGAAGGAAATCGGTTGGAGAAGGGACAGGGAAGAGAATGGGGGAGTTTGGGATCAGGTGTAGGAGAGACAGGAGAGAGGGCCAGAGGGCTAGAAGAATGAATGAAAATCTGCAGCTGTTGGGGGTAACAGGCATCTTGAGAATGTGCCAGAAACCTGGGACCGGGGAGGTTCCCAGAAACCATGGAGATGATCTTAGCTGAGACTCAAAGTAGTTGGGATATGGAACCTGAAGAGGCCATCTCCTGCAGCCAGGCAATAACCTCATTAGAGCAATAAGGGGATCAACCCTCCCAGAAAACTTTCAACTCAAAATTTATCCTGTCTCCAAGAAATGCAGGGATGGAGAATGGAACTGAGACACAGGCAATGGCTAAGCAATAACTGGCCCATCTAGAGACCTATCCTATGCACAAATACCAGTCCCTGGCACTATTAATTATACTGTTATACTTGTAGAGAGGAGCCTAGTAAGCCCTCTCCTGAGAAGCTCATCCCAGTCTCTGACTAAGATAGATGCTGAGACCCACAGCCAAACATTGAATGAAGCTTGGGGACTCTCATGGAAGAGTTTCAAGAAGAATTGAGGACCCAGAAGGGGATAGTAACTCAACAGGAAAACCAACAAAGTCAATTAACTTGGACCCTTGTGGTATCTCAGAGACTGAGCCACCAACCAGAGAGGACACCACCAGGCTGGACCAAGTCCTGACCCCTCCTATACATATGCAGTCGATGTGCACCTTGGTCGTCTTGTTGGTCCCCCAACAACTGGAGCATGTTTATCTATATAGCTGTTGCCTGTCTTTGTAATATATTCCCCTAACTGGCTGTATGGTTGAGACTCAGTGGAAGAGGATGTACCTAGTCCTGCAGAGACTTTATGTGCCAGTATTAGGGGGATATACAGGGTAGAGGGCATCACCCTCTGAGAAGAGAAGGCAAAGGTGCAAGGGATTGGACTGAGTGAAGGGGGGACCTAGAGGGATGGCAGCAAATGGGATATAAAGTGAATTAAAAAAAACAAGAAGAAATAGCACTGAGATGTCAGAGTTGTAGATATTGAGTAATTTCCCCCTCTCCTTATCTAATAAATTCAGAGTTATTAATTGTTTTTGTTTGTTTGTTTTTAGTTATTGAGCACAAGGTTAAGAATCTTGTGAGTCTGTGTCTTTTTACACACAGCTCATTGCGAGGGTAACGATTGTTTCAAGAAAGAAAATACCAAAACCAAACCAAATAATCAAAAAGGAAAGAAAAGAAAACAACAACAACAAAAACCAGACCAAGACTAACAAAACCAAACCAAACAGAAAACTGGGATTATGTGTTGTTTCTGTACTGTTCAAGGTACTTCTAGTTGCAAGTAGCCATGTAGCTTATGGAAGATATGCTCTTTGTTTATCTGATTGGTGACCTTAAGGTTGGTCTATGGAATAGAACACCACAATGAGAACCACAAACATTGCCTTAGAGTTTTTCTTCCTTTTCTATTAGCATACCATGCTTTAAACTGTCAACTCAGATATCATTTCCCCACATGAAAGATAATTTACCTTGTATACTCAATAACATCCACTTGAGGAATTCAGGTAGAAGGAGACTATTTTCAATAAGTTAGCAACACATTGTCTATGGATAAAAACAACTGGCATACAAGCAGTCATGGGAAAATTAAGGGTCTGAAAGGATCATATGAAATATCTTCTATTAGAACATGTGAAGGAAAATCAGCCTTCTAAAAATCACTGTTGATGGTATCAGGAATGTTTGGCTTATAAGCACAGGGAAGGGTAATTTTTGTGAATGGCTGACATAGATATTTAAAGAGAATGAACTAATGAAATCTAAGACTACCAGTAGGGACCAGGGACCATTAATATAATGATGCTCTGATTAAAATAGAAAGTCTCCAAGTCACATTCTTGTGTACACACACACACACACACACACAAACATAGAAATATGCCATACCTAAAACCAGGTACAAAACAAGTGAATTTCCCACGTATATTTTAAACTTTTATGCTGTCAGAAAACAAAACAAAACAAAACAAACAACAAAGACCCAAGAAAGCGAACCAAAAACCAAACTAAAAACTAAAAATACCTGGTTTTGTTGAAATGGCTTACCTTCAAGAACATATACCAAAACATCACCAATACTCAAGATAGCTGTTTGAATCTACAATTGTTTGACATTTCTTACTTATACCAGAGGCAATAACAAGACTTTCAAATGTCTCTGTATATAATTTCTTTGTTTTATAAAAAATTGTATTCCATATCCACATTGCAGCATTAAAGTTGTTATAGATTTTGTTCAAAGTAAAAAAAATTGTTAGTGTTATTTGATATTGATGTCCAATATGATGTATTCAATGATTTCACATTACAATATTTTTAAACACCAGGTAGTAATGTAGTAATGTCTGGATGTGGTGGTAGTTCAGAAAAATGGAGGAAAAGTCTGAAGTAACATTTCCAATGCCAGCTTCACCAGAGTTAAATGGCTCTAAGAAGTAGTGTTTATGCTCAATGCATGAAGTTTAACCATCAGTAAAACATATATAATACACAATGGGAAAATTACTGCTAGTAAAGAGTATGCAGAACTATTATTCCAATTATTGATACTTTCAGGTATATATATATATATATATATATATATGTTATATTAATATATATATATATTAATATGTTATTTCTCAATATTATGGAGAAACAACCTGATTGATCCTTCCTCTCACTGGCTAGTTATTAATTAGATAATCTGAAGTTCTTAATGTATTTAAAATTTTTGAGTACCTGAAGATATGGCACAGTGATTAAGATAACTTGCTGCTATTGAAGAGAACCAGAGTTTAGTTCCCAGCACCCACAATCATCTCTGATGACAGCTCCAGGAGACCTGTCACACTCATCAGACCGGTGTGGGTACAAACATACATGCAGGCAGAACATTCATACATGTAAAATAAAAATAAATACAAGCAATTAAATGCTTTTATCATGTACCTCTCTCATTCTAGACATATGAAAATGGGTTAATGCTGTTATGAAAATGTAAGCAACAAATGTTATGAGCAAAATGTCCAGTGGTAGCCTTCAGCTAGGAGTCTTTGGCTATCAGTGGACAACTCTAGGTTAAGGTTGCATTTACCTGTCACAGATAAAATCTGTGCTATTCTGGAAAGAAAAGGAATAGAACAGCAAGATACAGACTGTAAACAATTGAAAAAATATTTAGTGACAATTTGACTTGGAGGGAAGCAGACTTGATTTTTTTTCTATGATTAAGATGGACAAAGGAATTTGTATGACTAAGTTTTCTGAAAATTCAAATATATGATATACTCAGGGATTAGATGTAAAATTTACTGATAGTTCTAAGTCAACAGTGATAATGTTTGCTAGATTTTTTAAAAAGAATATCTTAGATGTCCATAGTTAACAGAAGTTGTGTGTATGTGTGTGTGTGTGTGTGTGTGTGTGTGTGTGTGTTTTGTTACACAGTGATATGTTTATGTACATGCTTGTGGAGAACTATGGTTAAATTCAGAAATCATCTTTAGTTACTTACTCACCTATTTTTTGGTCCACCATTTCTCACTGGACCTGTAGCTGACAGTTAAGAGTTAGAGAGCTGACCAGTGAGCCCCAGGACTCCACCTGTAAGAATATCCCCACAGCTGTGATTACAATCTCACAGGCACACATGCTAAGCATTTTACATGGATGGTGAGGATCTAAATTCAGGTCTGCATGCTTAAATTGTAAGTATTTTACTAACTGAGACCTTTCAGTTCCTTGATTTTAATTCACAATTGTATAATTCATTGAGTTATATTTGAAAAAAAAAACCTGACTCATCTACAATTGTATAATTAATTATAGAACTAAAAACACAAGATTGACTTGATGATATTTTACCCCTTGTTTTTTCTAACAAAAGAGAAATATCAAATTTCCACTTTTAGTATACATATCACACTAGGTTCGATGAAAACCGATCCCATTTGGGTCCATTTCATGTACCATAGTATTGTAAATTCATAGCAAACATAACTATTTACATTTAGGAAATCTTGAAAGAAAAGCATGTGTACAGGCACACATATCTACTAAGTTATTTCTAGAAATGTACAATGTTTTGCTATTTGTAGTATATGTACCTAATTAAACAAAGCAGTAAGGAATCATGATTGTACTCATACATACTATGTAGCGTTTATGTCCATTTTTTTATGATCTTTGTATAAGCATGTTATAAAAATATCCTCAGTGAAGCAGGATGCTTTTTCACACAACCTAGAACTTTCTTAGTCTTGCATTTACAGGCAAGCTGATGGAAAGCGCAAGAGTAAAAACTTCACATCACTCCAACCACCTAATTCACTTAAAGTCTTTTTAAAGCATTACTGCAAGTTCTAAAGAAGGACACCTATGGAATGAAAGAGTATATGAAACTTCCTCTTTCAGGATTGATTTAAAAAGTACATCTGCTCCCTCTAAGTTTAGCTAGACAAAAGAAGAAACTGGATTTTACAAAAGCTAAGGAATGTTAAGTAGAGAAGAAACACATGGGATGTGCAATGTATGGTGATATAAAGAATAAGATATGTATTCCTAGTATAGCTAAAGAAGACTGCAACAGAAATTCAGCAACTTCTATGAAGAATTTCTTGTATATTGATTCAACAATTACAAAAGTGTAGATAACCATGATTTTAATTGCCACATTTTTCATCGCTTCTCCATTTAACCTTATTTCCCAGAATGCTAAGCTAAACGATTATTATTTGGGCTAGAAAGATGCCTTGCTGGATGCTCTGCCAGAAAATCTAGGTTTAGTGTCTAGTACATGCATGGTGGCTCATAAACACCTGTAACTCCAGTTATAGATGATCTGAGACTTTCTTGTAAACTCTGCAGGTATAAGGCATGCATGCCCCTAATGAATAGTCATACATGGAAGGCAGGCAAAGTATCCATGTACACCCATGCACCTATGTAAGTAAACACATGAGTGAGTGAGTGAATGAGTGAGTGAGTGAGTGAGCAATCAGATAGATAGATAGATAGATAGATAGATAGATAGATAGATAGATAGATAGATAGATAGATAGATAGATAGATAGATAGAGAGAGAGAGATAGATAGGCAGATACAGATAAAACTATGTTTAAAAACATTAATGAAATTTAAAGCCCATTCCAATTATTTAAATGGGATTTACACTCTGCTTCCAGGATTTCCTTTCCTATTGGTCCAAAATTTATCTAATATACACTTAACATTTCTGACTAAACATCATTAAGTCTTTTTGTTACATTTCATAAGAAATGTTTCTACCTCTAAGGTACCTTCATGAAGAAAACAATACCTATTCTTATGTGTTACTATATTTTGCTTGGAATAATTTTTTTCAAAATGAAGCCTCCATTAAGATTGACATTTATAAAGTACATTCCCTTACTAGTTGGTAATTTCTAAGAAGTATAGTCTCATAACTGAATGTTACAACTGTTCAATCCTCAGTTAACAGTTCAGTGTATAGTATAATGTGAGAGGGCCTCAAGTTAATCGGATACTGTTTATTTACTTCCACAAGTTCTGAGACACCATTATGCCAGCAGATCCTACAGAAAGCACAGATTGTTGGTTGAAGCTCTTGTGACTGTGTTGGTGTCCACTTTTCTCTTTCTGTACCTTGATGAGTATCTTCCCATACCAAAGATACTAGAAAACAGGAGTGAGGACTCCAGGTACCACCAGCTTGACCTCTCCACAGTCAATGAGCTGTGTGGATATTCTCTTGGAACTGGTGTTCATTGGTCAGTTTGCAGAAAGGAAAGCTCTGTCCTAGCATCACCTTGCGTTACTTGGGGATCTCCACATGATCCCCTCAGACAATCACTAAACTGAATGCAACTCCAGTCCCAGCACTGGGAGGCTTGCCTACATACAGAAGATGGTCTATTCAGACTCTCCCATTACTAGCAGTTCCCACTAGGATCTTCTACAATGTCCTTAAAATGATTCCCAGTTGCAACATGTTCTCTTTCCATCTAATATAAACTACACATCTGAGTCCCCTTGCTCCAGTCCCCACCCTCCCTAAGCCCACCAACAAAAATTTATTTTATTTTAAAATTTATTTTCCTCTACCCAGGGAGATTCATTTCTTATACTGATTTAATAGGAATTGCTTTGGGCTTCTCTCCTTTTAATTTGATGTTGGATAAAGACTCTCTGTTAACTGTCTATATTATGTTGAATTATGTTCCTATGTAAAACTAATCTCTCTGGTACTGTTACCATGAAGATTTGTTGCCTTTTGTCAAAGGCCATTTTTTTTCGCATCTAACAAGATGATCCTGTTTTTCTTTTTTTCTTGTTTATATGGTTGATTACATTTACTGATTTTTGTTTCTTGAACAATCCCTGCAAATCCAGGATGAAGCCTACTTGATCACGATGGATGATGTTCTTGCTGTGTTCTTGGATTTGGTTTTTAAGTATTTTACTGAGCATTTTTCATCTAGTTCATAAGAAAAAATGATCTGCAATTCTTTTTTTTTTTTTTTTTTGAGTCAATGTGGTTTGGGTAGTAGTCTAAGTGTGACCTTATAAAATGAATTAGGAAATATTCCTTGTGTATATTTGCTGGAATAACTTGAGCAGTATTGGCATAACTCTTATTTGAAAGCCTAGTAGAAATCTATACTAAAGCAGTCTGGATGGTCATGATATAATTTTGTTTGGGAGACTTTTATGGCTTTCTCAGGTGGTTGCTGGGTTTCAAACTCAAGTCCTGGTGCTTGGAAGCAATACAGTTCCCCAGTGAATAACCTCCTCCTGGCTCCCACAAGTGGACTTAGTTTGCTATTTTTAAAAGTAATTCATCATTTTTTAAAATACTATTATACTTTTTAGGAAAGTATTGCATATCAACCTCCCAGTTAAAGACAGGCACTCACTGTATAGTTAAAAGTTATAAAGGAAATGCTTATTTTACTGGAAAAAGCTGACTGCCCAGTCAAAGTTATTTGAGAATCCTGATTCTGTTTTCTTGCTAATATGCTATACTTGAAACTTTAAAGATTTCCATGTTCACTACTAGGAAAGTGCTTCCAGCTACTTCTTCCTTTTATTAATTAATTAATTAGTTTATTTATTTATTTATTCATATTCCAAATGTTGCCGTCCTTCCTCGTCTCCCCTCCATGAGTTCTACATCCCATACCCTCTTCTTTGTCTCTGAGAGAGTGCTCCCCATCCACTGGGCATTACTTTTCTACAGAATCCTTTCACACTGAAGTTCTCACACAAGGCAGTTCTCAGCTATATATGTAGCAGATGCCACTGACTAGCCCATGTATACTCTTTAGTTGGAAGCTTAGTCTCTGGGAGTTCTGAGAGTTAGTTGATAATGTTATTCTTCCTATGGGGTTGCAATTCCTTTCAGATCCTTCAGTCCTTCCTCTAACTCTTCTATAAGGGACCTGATCTCAGTCCAATGTTTGTATGTAAGTATCTGCATCTGTCACAGCCACCTCCTGGTAGAGCCTCTCAGAAGACAACATCCTAGTGTCATTTGTCTGCCAGCACAACATGGCATCAGTGTGTCAGGGTTTGGTGCCTGTGCTTAGGATGGATTCAAGTTGGGCTGTCTTTTTTTTTTCTTTTATTATTATTAATCATTCCATTCGTTTACATCTTGAATGATATCCACTTTGTGGTTACCCCTTCCACCAACACCCCTATCCCATAATATCCCACTTCCCAGTTACCCCCTCCACCACACACATCCCACATCTGCACTCCCTCTCCCTTTTGCCTGTATGAGCATGCTACCCCCCACCCACACTCTCCCTTTCCATAACTCCAGCATCCCCCTACTCTGGGGCATCAAACCTAACCAGGACCAAGGGCCTCCCCTCCTGTTGCTGTTGGGTAAGGCAACCCTCAGCTACATATGTATCTGCAGCTGTCTTCTTTTTGAAGGGTGACTGTAAATTGTCGAATCTAGGAAGCATGGGAATGCAAACCATTGCTTACTATTCTGGCAATTAAAATCCTTAAGTGCATAAAACTTAATTTTTCTACCAAAATGCTAAATTACTAAAAAATATAAAATAAATTAATTTTCTACCTTCCCTGCTTATTTTTAGACCTAATTAAAAAATAGTGCTAGCTCCAATGGGTAAAGAATGAACTTCTATAGTTCTGAATACTCCAGCTTTATTTTAGCCTGTTAATAACATCTACTCAAATCAATCTTACAACTGAAGCTGGCAAGCATATGTACTCTTCAAAAATAAAACAGTTGTAGATACTGCACAACCCACAATTTTATGTGCAGTGAACACTAATGTTTTTTGTCTAAATATTGCTAAATTATTTGCTAAATTGGAATGCAGTAGTTGGATTTTATTATCACTCCTAGAACTACTTTCTAAATTGTGGTGCTTTGAAAACAGATAACTGTCAGTTTTCATCAAATGATCGGATATAAGCAGTTTCTTTGATTAAATAAGATCAAATTGGATTTGAGGCTGTCAGATTTTCACTTGGCTTTTTAAATCATGATTTAAATTATATTTCTGTATGTACCATGATATGATAATTTATCAGGCCATGCATGCAGAAGTTATTTATGCTGCATTTTAAAAATTGGTTAAGGACTGGGTCATTTAATTTGTATGTTATATAATGAAGCATGAATTTTGTAGTAGTGCCCCCCCCCAGTGGTGAATGATAATGGGATGAAGCCTGATTTAGTTGTGCTTCCATAGGTCTATGGTATGTGCCTGTGCTTGGTGATAATAGTATATATTCCTGTAACCCAAAGAAGATTTAACTTGTAGTAACTATAAGAATTTTTATCATTAGCATAATGAATCATGGTATCATTAGAAAAAATATTTATTCTAGATGCAATTTCCTCTTTTGTAATTCCTTCTCTGTAGCTCACCTGAAGGATATCTTGTCCTTCATGTACTCATAGTTGCTTTCCCTCTATTAGAATTTGTATATGGAATGTTCCCTCATAGGCACAATTTGTTAAAAGTATGGAGCCCAGTTTCATATTACAGGAAGGCACTGAAACTTTGAACTTATATGGCCGTGCAGGAAGGCTTGACGATTGAATGTGGGACCTTCTTTGATTGTTCATTGTCTGAGTCCTTAGAACCTAGCAGGCCATCGTAGCTGTATAGATCAACTTCATGCTGTTTACTTTGACATGATTCCTATCCTAGGTTCCAAAGTAACATGGCCATCAATAATGGATTTGAAAAATACCAAACTTTTCACATATATTTTTTATTTATTACAAAATTATTTTATTTATTTACTTTCCAAACATTGCCCTCTTCTTGGTCCCCCTGCAAATTCTTCACCTCATCACGTCTCCCCTTTGCCTCTGAGAGGATGCTTTCCCCATCCAATCCTACCACACCCCCACCAACATACCCCTTCACTGGGTCATCAAGTTTCTACAGGATTAAGGCGGTCCTCTCCCAATGTGGCCAGATAAGGCAGTCCTCTACTACATAGACCAGTTTATCTCTGGGAGCTTCCAGGGGTCCAGGTTAGTTGATGCTGTTGTTTGTCCTATGCAATCCTCTTCAGGTCCTTCTGTCAGTCCCCTCTTCTATAAGGGTCCCCAACAGTTGTCCAATGGTTTGTAAGTATCTGTGTGTCTATTCCAGTCAGCTGCTGTTAGAGCCTCTCAGAGGATATCATGGAATGAACTCACTGAAGTAGATATTAGTCAAAAAGTTCAGGATATCCATGATTCAACTAACACACCATGTGGAGCTTAAGAAGAAAGAAGGTCCAAATGTGGATACTTCAATTCCACATAGATAGGGGAACAAAATAATCATGGTAGACAGATGGAGGGAGCCTTTATGGCAGCGGGGTAGAAGGAATAAAAAAGCAGGATAAAGTATGTGGGGACACAGGAGAGAAGCCCAGAGGGCCAGGAGAATGAGTGGAAATGTGCAGCAATGTGGGCTATAGGGTTGGGGGAACCTCTAGGTAGTCCCAGAGTCCTGGTATGTGAGAGGCTCCCAGGACTCAGTGGGCATGCCTTTGGCCAAAATGCCCAACAGTGAGGAGATGGAACCTGAAGAGACCACCTCCAGTAGATAGACATTGCCCCAGTTGAGGAATGGGCCCACCTACCCATTTTTAAAAATTTTATCCCAGAATTGTTCCTGTCTAAAGGAAACACAGGGACAAAAGTGGAGGACAGACTGAAGTAAAGACCATTCAGAGGTCAGCCCAACTTGGAATCCATTTATTTTCAGGCACCAAACCCTGACACTATCACTGATTCCATACTGTGTTTCCAAACAGGAGCTTAAGATTTGTCTCCTTTTAAAGTTGACTTTTTCTCAGGTAGTTTCGAAAATACTACAAAACCAAAACAATGCTCTCACATACAGCAAAGTTTCAGGTTTTAATAACATTGTTCAGTAGGCTATATCTCATCACATTTGTGCAGTCATGTAGGAACATGGATTCCACATCTCTAGATTCCTGACCCCAGCATAATCACCACAGACATGATAGGCAGCTTTAAGACTTACTTACTTTCCTTCTAGGTGCATATGGACAGAAGGCAGTGCATGTGACTTCTGTATACTTGTTAGCATTCACAGAAGAAATAATATGGTAGGTGTATAGTTATGGTAGCTCTGCCAAGCTTATAGTGAAGTATTAGATGAACCTGGGTTATCAAGAATCTTAAGTTCTTAGTTACTATGGACTATTTTGGCTTTATTTTTTTTCTGTTGGGCTTATTTATCCATAGCTTTCATTGTTTTATAATATATATACTTTATTTACATTTCAAATAATTATCCCTTTCCTGGTTCTGCCCTCCCCGAAATTCCCATTAGCCCTCTTCCCTCCCCCTGGTCCCCAATCAACCCCCTCTCACTTTCCTCTCCTGGTATTCTGCTACACAGCTGCATCAAGCCTTTCCAGGACCAGGAGCTTCTCCTTCCATCTTCTTGGGCATAAATTGATATGTAAATTGGGTCTTGGGTATTCCAAGTTTCTGGGCTAATATCCACTTATCAGTGAGTGCATACCATGTGTGTTTAATTTTGTGATTGGGTTACCTCACTTAGGATGATATTTTTCAATTTCACCCATTTACCTAAGAATTTCATGAATTCACTGTTTTTAATAGCTGAATAGTAGTCCATTGTGTAAATATACCACATTTTCTGTATCCATTTCTCCATTGAGGGAAATCTGGATTCTTTCCAGCTTCTGGCTATTATAAATAGGGCTGCTATAAAATTAGTGGAGCATGTTTCCTTATTACATGCTGGGGAATCCTCTGGTTATATACCCAGGAGTGAAGTAATGGGGTCCATGACCAGTATCATGATAGTATCATGACCAGTTTTCTGAGGAACCACCATACTGATTTCAAGAGGTTGGACCAGCTTACAATCCCACCAGCAGTGGAGGAGTGCTCCTCTTTCTCCACATCTTCACCAACATCTGCTGTCTCCTGAGTTTTGATCTTAGCCATTCTGACTAGTGTGAGGTGAAATCTCTGGGTTGTTTTGATTTGCATTTCCCTAATGACTAAGGATGTTGAACATTTCTTTAGGTTCTTCTCAGCCATACAATATTCCTCAGGTGAAAATTCTTTGTTTAGCTCTGTACCCCATTTTTAATAGGGTTATTTGGCTTTCTGGAGTCTAACTCCTTGAGTTCTTTGTATGTATTGGACATTGGCCGTATGTTGGACACAGGGTTGGTAAAGATCTTTTCCCAATTTATTGGTTGCCATTTTGTCCTGTTGACAGTGTCCTTTGCCTTACAGAAACTTTGTAATTTTATGAGGTCCCATTTGTCAATTCTTGATCTTAGAGCATAAGCTATTGGTGATCTGTTGAACAAATTTTACCCTGAGCCCATGAGTTCAAGGCTCTTCCCCAGTTTCTTTTCTATTAGTTTCAGTGTGTCTTGTTTTATGTGGAGGTCCTTGATCCACTTGGACTTGAGCTTAGTACAAAGAGATAAGTATAGATCAATTTGCATTCTTCTGCATGCTAGCCGCCAGTTGAACCAGGACCATTTGTTGAAAAGGCTATCTTTATTCCAAAGACGGTTTTAGTTCTTTTGTTAAAGATCAAGTGATCATAGGTGTGTGGGTTCATTTCTGGGTCTTCAATTCTATTCACTGATCTACTTGCCTATCACTGTTTCAATACCATGCAGTTTTTAACACCATTTCTCTGTAGCACTGCTTGAGGTCCTGAATACTGATTCCCCCAGAAGTTTTTTACTGTTGAGGATAGTTTTAGCTACTCTGGATTTTTTGTTATTCCAGATGAAATTGAGAATTGCTCTTACTAACTCTATGAAGAATTTCCTTGGGATTATGATGGGGATTGCATTGAATCTGTATATTGCTTTTGGCAAGAGGGCCATTTTTACTATATTAATCCTGCCAATCCACGAGCATGGAAGATTTTTTCCATCTTCTGATGTCTTCTTCAATTTCTTTCTTCAGAGACTTGAAGTTCTTTTTTTTTTTTTTTTGTCAAGAATCATTAGCTTAATAACCTTCTCAGAATTGACAGCAGGCTAATTGTTCCCACTTGAATTTTTTTTAATTTTATTTTTTTTTTCTAAGTTTTTTTTATTTACATCCAAAATCATTTCCCCTTTCCCGTTTCCTCCCTCCCCAAAAGTCCCATAAGCCCCCTTCCCTCCCTCTTTTCCCCATTCAACCCCCTCTCGCTTCTCTGTCCTGGCATTCCCCTACATCCAGTCTTTCCAGGACCAGGGGTCTTTCCTTCCATCTTCTTGGAAATCTATTGATATGCGAATTGTGTCTAGGGTATTCTGAGATTCTGGGTTAATATCCCCTTATCAGTGACTGCATACCATGTGTGTTCTTTTGTGATTGGGTTACCTCACTAAGGATGATATTTTCAAGTTCTGACCATTTGCCTAGGAATTTCGTGAATTCATTGTTTTTAATTGCAGAATAGTATTCCATTGTGTAGATATACCACATCTTCTGAATCCATTCCTCCGTTGAGGGACATCTGGGTTCTTTCCAGCTTAAGTTCTTGTCATACAGATCTTTCACTTGTTTTGTTAGAGTCACACCAAGATGCTTTACATTGTTTGTGGCTATTGTGACGGGTGTCATTTCCCTAATTTCTTTCTCAGCCTGTTTATCATTTTTGTATAGGAAGGCTACTTATTTGCTTGAGTTAACTTTATATCCAGACACATTGCTGAAGTTGTTTATCAGCTGTAGGAGTTCTCTGGTGGAGTTCTTTGGGTTGCTTAAGTATACAATCATATCCTCTGCGAAAAGTGATAATTTGACTTCTTCCTTTCCAATTTGTATCCCTTTGACCTTCTTTTATTGTCTAATTGCTCTAACTAGTAATTTCAAGTACTATATTGAAAAGATATGTAGATAGAGGGCATCCTTGTCTAGTCCCTGATTTTCATGGGAATGCTTCAAGTTTCTCTCCATTTAGTTTTATGTGGGCTACTGGTTTACCGTATATTGCTTTTACTATGTTTAGATATGGGCCTTGAATTCCTGATCTTTCCAAGACTTTTAGTATGTAAGGATGCTCAATTTTGTCAAATGCCTTTCAGCCTCTAATGAAATGACCATGTGGTTTTTTTCTTTGAGATTGTTTATATAGTGGATTACATTAATGGGCTTCCGTATATTGAACCATCCCTGCATCCCTGTGATGAAGCCTACTTTATCTTGGGGAATGATTGTTTTGATGTGTTCTTGGACTCAGGTGGAAAGAATTTTATTCAGTATTTTTGCATCGATATTCATAAGGGAAATTGGTCTGAAGTTCTCTTTCTTAGTTGGATCTCTGTGTGGTTTTGGTATCAGTGTACTTGTGGCTTTATAGGACGAGTTAGGTAGTGTTCCTTCTGTTTCTATTTTGTGAAATAGTTTGAAGAATATTGGTGTTAGGTCTTCTTTGAATGTCTGATAGAATTCTGCAGTAAAACCATCTGGTTCTATGCTTTTTATGGTTAGGAGACTTTCGGTGACCACTTCTATTTCTTTAGCTGTTATGGGACTGTTTATATGGTCTGCTTGATCCTGATTTAATTTAGGTATTTGGTATCTGTTTAGGAAATTGTCCATTTCCTCCATATTTTCCAGTTGTGTTGAGTATAGGCTTTTGTAGTAGGATGTGATGATTTTTTGAATTTCCTCAGTTTCTGTTATTTCTCCCTTTTCACTTCTGATTTTGTTAATTTGAATACTGTCTCTGTGCCCTCTAGTTAATCTGAGTTAGGGTTTATCTATATTGTTGATTTTCTTAAAGAACCAGCTCCTGTTATTTTTTTTTGTTTTTTTGTTTTTTTCATTTTTTGTGTGGTTCTTTTTGTTTCTATTTAGTTGATTTCAGCCCTGAGTTTGATGATTTCCTGCCTTCTACTCCTCTGGGGTGTATTAGCTTCTTTCTGTTCCAGAGCTTTCAGGTGTGCTGTTAAGATGCTAATGCATGCTCTCTCTAGTTTCTTTTTGGAGGTACTCAGGGCTATGAACTTTCATCTTATTACCGCTTTCATTGTGTCCCATACATTTGGGAATGTTGTGCCTTCATTTTCATCAAATTCTAAAAAGGTTTTGATTTCTTTCTTTATTTCTTCCTTGGCCAAGATATCATTGAGCAGAGCATTGTTCAGTTCCCATGTGTATGTGGACTTTCTATTATTTTTGCTGCTATTGAAGACCACCCTTACTCTATACTGATTGGATAGGAGACATGGGATTACTTTTATTCTTCTTATATCGGTTGAGGCCTGTTTTGTGACCAATTAAATGGCCGATTTTGGAGAAGGTACCATGAGGTGCTAAGAAGAAGTTATATTCTTTTGATTTAGGATGAAATGTTATATACATACATACATACATACATATATATGTGTTAAATTCATTTGGTTCAAATCTTCAATTAGTTTCACTGTGTCTTTCTTTAATTTCTTTTTCCTTGATTGGTCCATTGAGGAGAGTGGAATGTTGAAGTCACCCACAATTGTTGTGTGAGGTGAAATGTGTGCTTTGAACTTTAGTAAAGTTTGTTTTAAAAATGTGGGTGCCCTTATATTTGGACCATAGATGTTCAGAATTGAGAGTTCTTCTTGGTGAATTTTTCTTTTGGCCAGTATGAAGTGTTCTTCCGGAAATTTTTTGATGACTTTAGGTTAAAAGTCAATTTTGTCCAGCTTCTTTCCTGGGACCATTTGCTTGTAAAATTCTTTTCCAGCCTTATACTCTGAGGTAGTGTTTGTCTTTGACACTGAGGTGCATTATCTGTATGCAGCAAAATGCTGGGTCCTGTTTACATATTCAGTCTGTTAGTCTATGTCTTTTTATTGGGGTATTGAGTCCATTGATATTAATAGATATTAAGGAATAGTGATGGTTGCTTTCTGTTATTTTTTGATGCTATTTTTATGTTTGAGTTGTTATCTTTTTCTGGATTTGTTGAAAAAAGATTACTATCTTCCTTTTCCTAGGGTGTAGTTGCCCTCCTTGTATTGGCATTTTCCATCTATTATCCTTTGTAGGGCTGTATTTGTGCAAAGATATTGTGTACATTTTGATTTATCATGGAATATCTTGGTTTCTCCATCTATGGTGATTGAGAGTTTTGCTGGGTATAGTAGTCTGGGCTGGCATTTGTGCTCTCTTTGAGTCTGTATGAGATCTGTCCAGGACTTTCTAGCTTTCATGGTCTCTGGTGAGATGTCTGGTGTAATTCTGATAGGTCTTCCTTTATGTGTTATTTGACCTTTTTCTCTTACTGCTTTTAATACTCTTTCTTTGTTTAGTACATTTGGTGTTTTGATTATTATGTGACAGGAAGTATTTCTGTTCTGGTCCAGTCTGTTTGGAGTTCTGTAGGCTTCTTGTAAGTTCATGGGCATCTCTCTCTTTAGGTTAGGGAGTTTTATTCTATAATTTTGTTGAAGATATTAACTGGCCTTTTAAGTTGTAAATTTTCACTCTCTTCTATACCTATAATCCTTAGGTTTGGTCTTCTCATTATGTCCTGGATTTCCTGAATGTTTTGGGTTACAAGCTTTTTGCATTTTGCATTTTCTTTGACTGTTGAGTCAATGCTTTCTATGGTATCTTTGGCACCTGAGATTATTCCTTCTATCGCTTGTATTCTGTTGTTGATGTTTGCATCTATGACTCCTGATTTCTTTCCAAGGTTTTCTATCTCTAAAGATGTCTCCCTTTGTGATTTCTTAGTTGTTTCTACTTCTGATTTTAGATCGTGGATGGTTTTGCTCAGATCCTTCATTTGTTTGTTTGTGTTTTCCCGTAATTCTTTAAGAGATTTTTGTGTTTCCTCTTTCAGGACTTCTGCCTGTTGACCCAAGTTCTCCTGTATTTCTTTAAGTGATTTTTGTGTTTCCTCTTTATGGGCTTCTATCTGTTGACCCATGTTCTCCTGAATTTCTTTAAGTGATTTCTGTGCTCCCTTTGTAAGGGCTTCTACCTGTTGAGTCATGTTCTCCTTTACGTCTTTAGGAGAGTTATTTATGTCCTTCTTTAAATCCTCTAACAGCATCATGAGATTTGATTTTAAATCCAAATCTTGCCTTTCTTATGTGTTGGGGTATCCAGATCTTGCTGTTGTGGGAGAATTGGGTTCAGATGGTGACTTATTGCCTTGATTTCTGTTAGTAACGTTCCTTCATTTGCCTTTTGCCATCTGTTATCTCTGGTGTTTGTTGGTCCTGCTGTCACTTACTGATGCTTGGACCTCCTGTGTGCCTGCAAGCCTATCTCATCATCCCTATGTGACCGGCTTTCCCCTTTCACCGATTGCCGTGGGACTACCCAGCTCCTGGGTGCAAGTGGGGCCCTGGTGGACTGAGTCTCAAGTGATCTTACACTTGGGTGTTCCCTGTGTACCTGTCTGCACCTGTCTGCTCATTCAAAGGAGCTAAGATGGCTGTGGCCCCACTTCTAAACGCAGGACTCCCTCTGACTTCAGGACTCCCTGCAGGGCAGATATACCCTGGTAGTGTTGGTGCACAAACCGCTGTGACCCTGCCCAGCTTCTGGGTGCAGGTGGAGCCCTGCCAGGCCATGTCTCAAGAGATGTTCTACTTGGGTGATCTCTGTGTACCTGTCTGCGCCTGTCTGCTCAGTCATGGAGCAAAGATGGTGGAGGCCTCACCTCTAAACTTGGGACTCCCTCTAACTGCAGGACTCTCTGCAGGGCAGATGTCACTTGGCAGGGTAGGTGCACAGAAGGCTGCTGCCCAGCTCCTGGGTGCAGGTGGAGCCCTGGTGGGTCATGTCCCAAGGGATGTTATACTCAGGTGATCTCTGTATATCTGGCTGCTCCTGTCTGTATTTTGGCTTTAGAAATACTCCTGGAATTTCCCACACAGGAAAAAAGTAGAATAAATATTTCCCAAAAGAATGCACTATGCACAGGTCAAAGTTGACAAAAAAAATCTAAATCTGAATTCAGTGGGTAGCATAAGAAGCTGCAGTACATTGTTTAAAACATTGCACTAACCAGAAAATGTCAAATATGAGGATTTACAAAACTGTCAATGATACAATAACTGTGTCCAATAAAAAGTTATACTGAAAATTATATTGACATATAATTTATTCTACAACTGTTAGCATAGACATGTCTATAAATATGTGAGTGTAAATACTCAATATAATAAAACATTGACAGTTACATATTAAATATCACCCTTTGTGGGTGGAATGTTTACTCAAGAGAATAGTTGTTTAAGGAGGTATTAAATAAGAGCATGCCACACAGCCTCTTAGTGATTTTCCTTCATAATTTATATTTTTATTTTTAAAACTTAAAATAATGATACCTAGTCCAGATGATGGGGTGTTGTGAAGCATATAAACCTGTACAAGAGAAACATTCAGTCAACATTCAAACTACACGTCACAGATAGAGATTTAAAAGTGTATTTAATGAATGGAGCTAGCCATGTTGTATTTAGGGATAGCTATCTTTCTCTTTTCTTTTATATTTCTTTACCTTCCAGCCTTGATAATGATCTCTTATAAATAGGCATGGCATTTACCATAAAAAAACACCCCTATTTAAAATGACTCTACTATTTCTCCTTTCACCTCCACTGATCACTAGGAGAACTCTCACTTCTTTCTATCAGGGCTTGTGGGAGCAGGGAAAATGCTTACAGATAATAATATAAGACAGCATGCTTCAAAATAAAATGCAAGCAGTATCACTGTGACTTAAAGAATATTTGTTAGCCAACATCTCTCTGTATTTAAACCAAACCAAACCAAACCAAAACCAAATAAACCAAACCAAAACAAACCAAAAGAAACCAAAACAAACTTTGGCTCCTATTTTATTTAGAAGGTACAGGCATTGCAACAAAATTTGGTAGCCTGGGTGTCCTACATCAAATCTTACCATTAAGACTATACGCAATATGTCTTCTCAGGGCAATGTAAAGTGAAATGTCTTAATTGACTCAGTTTTTGAAGATATCATGGGTCAGACACGTTCATCAAAAAAAAAGATATATAACTATGAATCAAGCCAATATTCAATGAGTGAGAATATCTTCCTTGGAAAACCCTAGAGACAGATTTTTATATTGTATGTTTTGCAAAGCTTTATTCCCATAGACAAAACAAGATATAATATTGGTACTGTTAAGCTTCTATTTTTAAACCTATTCTCCCAAAAGTTTTGAACATTTATCTAGTTGGTTGTGCTTTTTCTGTATGGAAATATGCACACATGATGAACAACATTTGGCCAGGATTAAGTGAGCACTGTTCATTTTCTGCATTGTGTACTCAATGTAGCAAGCAAAGGCTGATGGCTATGCAGGGTCAACGATACAGACCTCATTAATAAGCAGATTAAAGAGAAATCCTTTTCCATCTCCTTCCATTTCCCTCTCCTTTCCTTTACTTACTTTTTTTTCCCTTCGTCCTATTATTTACTTCTCTGTTCTGCCTTTATCCTTTGCTCCTTGGTTCTCACATAGTCTAGGCTGCCCTTGAACTTGCAATGTAGCTGAGAACAAATTTGAACTTTTAATCTTCTTATTAAATAGGAAAATATGATTGAATCCTGGAGATTGTGTAGAAATCTCCTAAAATAATTCTACTTACAGCATAATTTAGAGTCAGGCTCTGCATCTCATTATAGTTGTGGCTTACCTAGCATCTCTGTAGTTTTCTGTCTGTGCATTTATATTCTATTCTAATTACTCTGCTGAAAAGGGAGTTTCTGTTTGTTTTCTAAGTTAAGCTTTCTTTTACTATCTAATTTTTTTCTCTTCATAAAAATAATGAGTAAATTACCACAGCATTTAACTTGTAATTACGTTCTTACTCTTTATTCATTTGTGTTACCTTAGTTCATTTTAAGTGCTAGGAGGCAGTAATTTTGTAAAAGCAAAATAAGTTATCAATTCTGTCACTTATGAAAGGAATTATCATATGGAGTACTCATATGACAACAAATGCTGTGGGTATGCCTATGGCATAATAACTTTGTTATTTGGAGCTAGTTTGTATATATGTATATATAGTTATGGATTTGTTCCCATGTAAATTATAAGTTCAAAAGAAAGCAGAAGAATACTGCAGTTTCTAAAATCAAGGCCATGCAGGTTTCTAACCTCAGTGTGATATATAAATCACTTTGCTATGATAAGCAATGTAAATGAATTACAGGATGTGAAGTTATTATTTTTTCAAACTGGACTCTTTAATGCCTTCAAAAAGTTGAAGTCTTAAGTTATTAGAGCATTTATTCCTGTAAAATGCACAAAATTGACAGGGTCTTTACATGGCTTTGATGTTGAGTTGGTCTTTGAAAACCAATTATGCTGTATATAAAGTGATTTACTTGGTAGAGTTTAAGATACACATGGATAGGAAGAAAAGTCTTGAGTCCTTTTGACAGGGTTTCAAATTGATTTCATGGATACACAGTATGAGTGTCCATATACACAAATCTTACATGGACGGCATCAGGAAGTCACAGGGCTCATGTGTTTCTTGTATATAGACCTTGTGGCTTTTGACTTTAGGGCCAATTGTAGTATATCATCCTGCTCTTGCTTTGCTCTCTCCCATTCATCTTTCAGTCCAACTTAGATCATATTACAAAGGGCATATGAATTTGTGTTTTATGAATACGTTGCTAACCATACAATTTTGCCCCATTTCCCCTCCTCAGTATAATCAGATAATATAGGAAAGTCTGCCTTTTTTTCTTTTGGGGGGGGGAGCGGCGACAGATGTTATGCATGCTAATAAGCAGTGCAAAACATTAGCTGAACAGGTTCACTTAATTTTGTTGCTAATCCTTGTTGACAGGAGCTGTGCCCTCCAATTTACAGCAGTGGAGCCTGTCAGAGACATTTAGGAAGTTGACAGGCCATGACAGGCCATGAACCATTTCTATTGCTCCACACTCTATCTCTCTGTATAAAACTAGTTTCAGTATGTGTGTGTGTGGGGGGGGGTGTGGTTGTGGGTGTGAGTGTATGTGTGTGTGTGTTTGTTTGTGTGTGTGTGTGTGTGTGTGTGCGCATGTGTGTATGTGTCTATGTGTTTGTTTTGTTGTTCTTGAGATAAGGTATCACTGTGTACTAAATGTTGACATTTAGATACCATACTCTGGTTCTTGGCTTTCATATACCAGCATCATCAGTGTGAAGATTTTTTTTACCTAGTCCAATTTCTTAAATTGTTAGACAGTAATTATCATTCTGAAAAATTTCCAGGGTTATATTGACTGGAAATATGGTGATTTCTAACAGGACTCACTGAGGTTATATTCTCTGCCAGTGAGCCAATACTTATGCACAATTCTTCATTTATTGAGTTTATTCTTTGACAATTTCATATGGTTAAAAATTGTATTGCTACTTTACTGCCCCTTTCATCCCTTTTATTTATTCTATCTTTTCTCTTAATATAATTTCCATATTGTTGACACTTTGCTATTGTTATTATCACTTTTATACTCACTGAGCATAAGAAGGATCATCAGTATAGTCATGGATTTGGAAATATTCATTGAACCCTGACAGTCTCCTCTGTGTGTATACTACTGAAGGCAGTGGCTGCTCTTTCCCCATGGTCTATTGCAGTTCTACAGGGAAGAGTAAGGTTCTGTAAGCCCTTGACTGATCCTTGATCCATTGCTGACTGTTAATAGCCAAAGTTCTTGGGAAGTCATGACTACATTTTCTATGCTATAACAGAAAGGCAGCATTTTGCAGGCCTTTCCCCTATCTTCATGGTCTTAAGTTCTCTCTACTCCTACTTCAGTGATTTTCTGTGAACCTTTGATGCTCTGGCACACATACACTGGTAGGGGATGAGCACCAGTGAATAGTCATACATCACTGCATTCGCTGGCATTTTTCTCAAAAGGAGGCTTTTCTGATTAAGGGTAGGGATGGACATACTACATTTCTATGAATATGAACACGAATACTTAGGTTGCAACTTGGTATCACCTTAAGTATTCAATAAGAGTTAATCACCAAAGTCTAAGCTATTCTCAATTGAGGGTTTTTGAACAGGTCTGTAGTACCATGTATGAAATCTGTCTTGTGGAACAGCCTCAAGTCCAAAAAGAGATTGCTTGGTTCCTCCTATAACAATGTTGACATTATTGCTCCAGTGGACATATCTTACCAGTAGGTTAGTAAATCTTAGAGTTCATAAATGGATAAGATTGAGGCTGCCTTTTCTCCCTGTATATATCACCTTTCAATACCATGAAAATTAGTCAGCAGGAGAAAGCTTTCAGCTCACTTTTATTTTGATTTGTCTATACCTTAAAAGCAGCATGTGTTAGTTTAGTAATAGTTTCTTAGCAAATAGTTCTGATGGGCAACCATTAAGAGTTTCTTTGTCTTTTTCTTCTTTTTTATTGTTTTATTTTTATGTTTCTTCTTTTATTGAGAGTTGCTATTTTTAATCTTTACTTTTTATAGAAACATATACTTGTTATATAATCCTGGTTTGTCTATGACTTGTTTCCAAGAAACCAGACTGGCCTCAAAGTTTAGCAATCTTTCTCTCTTTGTTTCTCAAACTCTGGGATTACATGCATGCATGTGGCACCATGTCTTTTAAAGCTGCTGACATGCCTTTTAAAAGAACCATCAGCCATCTTTCTTATAGTTTTCCCATGTTTGTTTCAATAAAAGAGTACGTTAATGAGCAAGTGACATACAACCTGAATTCATAGTGCATCAAAAAAGGACCAAAAATCACTCTCATTTTAATGATTATTTAATTCATACCTTAATATGTATACATAAATTTTTGGCCAAAATTTCAACCTTCATTTGTCCCTTTAATAATGGCTTATTCTATCCCCATCACTTCCCCAGTCCTGTTACAGATAATAACACAGTACACATAAGCAAATTTGGACATGATTTGCTACCTCAATGTCACTCACTGTATACTAGTGCTAAAGATGTTAATTAATTACATAAGTGTAAAATTCAACTGAAACGTGTGGCAGAGTTGATACACATGCTGCTGTGACTATTTTTAGTAAGAAAAATTGCACACACTCTGGACTTCAAGGATGCAGTGACACAACCCACTGAATGAAATTTGGCAAAGTTAACTCATAGGAGAGTGGAGGTAGGAAAACAACTTCCAGTGAGTGGGAAGATAATAGAAAAGGAGCCTGTGAGAGGAAGGAACATGCTGATAGAGAGAGGGCAGAAGGAGCAACATGGGTTGGCATTATGTTTTGTAACAGGAAGATGAAGTCCTGTGTTTTTAGAGCAGAAAAGACTGATTTGCGGAAATAACACTTAAAGCCTGAAGTAACATTTAGTGATTCCTTTTTCTTATATTAGTATGAAAGAAATGTCAGGACAAAACTGAATGACGTCTTCAAAGCAGTGTGTATAAGGGGGCTAATGGCCCAATGGTGTGGGTAGGGAAAGTATAGGAATAATGCTAAGAATTATAGTGTTTGTCGACTTCTAACATACCTTATTTCAATTAAAAACTCTGATTTAAGTACAATTAGGTAGATTTAGCTGCTTTAGATCAGAAGTGTGAGGAAAGAGTGAGCTAGAAAATTTGAGTGGTGTTATGTATGTTTTTTTTTTTTTCTGGGTTGTGGAGATACTAGGGATTTGCGCATAGATATTCATTTGTCAAAGTGTGCACAGTAAATACATATGTGGAAGTTTGTGTGTCAGTAGTAAGATATACATCAATAAAGCTATAAAATATTCAGTATCTTATGTCAGAGATCTTTATTGTTGCTTGAAACGCTAGTAGTCTCAAAGGTCTTCTGCAAAATATGTTGCTGCTCCAAGTCAGAAGTCATACACTCCTCTATAAGTGCTGGAGGGTTAGCAGCAAAGCCTATTGGTTATTTGTGAGGAACTCTTGGTATATATTGCTATTATATTGATTTTTTTCAAATATTGGGTTAAACTATGTTCTATTTCTTTTATCTATTTTAAAATTGTTCTATTTATTTACATTCCAAATGTTGCCCCACTTCCCAGTTACCCCTCCAAGAATTCTTCAACCCATACCTCTCCCCTTGCCTCTGAGAAGGTGAGTGTACATCTACAATTTGTATTCACATAAATGATGTATGTGCATACATGTGTGTATGTATATGTTCATGTGTGTGTATAAGAGTGTATATAAGTGTGGCAGTGTGCTTGTAGAAGTCATATGCTAGCCATGGACACAGTTCTTGGTTTTATTTTTTTCTTTATTACTACTGCTTATCTCGGCCTAGCTGGCCATTAAGCTTCCCCAAATCCTCTTTTCTATGCTTCTTATCTTTCTGTTGGAGCACTGGGATTCCACACATCACTATACGTAACTTTACATGAGTTCTAGAGATTCAATTTACTCACCATGTCAGACCATGTCTGACTGTAAGAATAACTGACAAAGGGAATATAAAAAGTGGACAAAACCAGAAGAACAAAAACAAATATATAAAAAAATGGCTAATGTGTGCACAAGGTTTGCATGTGTCGGTTCAGAGACATCCACTTTGTTGCCTCCTGCCACCAACACTGAGGATCACAAGACCCCAGTGTGCTTAGCTATCTCTCACTTTTTGTTACACAGACAGGAAATGAATGGCATCATCTTTGCTATAAATTTCCAATATAATACTTTTCTACCCAGAACAGCTCCATTTAAAAAGATTTACAGGAAATCACTCTAGAAAACGGGATACATCTCAAGTTGGGAATGCTTCAATGTACTTAGCTTCATGAGGCTACTTCTTCACCTATTAAACAACTTTCCTCTGTGCTAACCCCTCAATTTGTCTCTCATTGAATATCATTGCCTCTTCACTTAAAATTATCTGTGTTGTAAAAATAGACAAAGGCTGTTAAAATCACTAGTAAAACTTTTCAACTTAAAGTATGCAGCCATTTTATTTTGAAGACAAAATGTAACAGCAAAACAAATACTAATGATGGTTGGTTCATGGTATATTAAGTAGTCTTGAAATGGTTGCCAGGGAAAAATATAGATGTGCAATCTTCTGAGGGGAATTAAGCATAAAGACCAATTTGGTAAATCTTTCTTTCAGAAGGGAAATAGAAAGCAATCACAAAGGACACAGCAGGGATGCTCTATTACATAGATTCATTCTCATGGTTAAAAAAAAAATCCAACTAAAGGGTCTATGAAAGCAAAAGACCTGGCTGGTTATGTTCAGCTTATGATACACTCTAAGCACCTTCTCCTCTCTGTCAAAAATTTCAATTCATCTACTTACCTTATTTAAGGGTAAGGAAATTTCTTCATGAGTTTGCAATTTTGCCTCACTAGAACCTTCCTTTCTAGTGATTTTAAGTACTCACGGGCTATTAGGAAATGATGAAGCAGGCTTAGCCAAAGTGCTTGCTGTGCCAGAATCTCAACTTAAAAGCTTGGTAGTAACTCCTATATGTAATCCCAGCATTCCTATAGAAAACTGGAAGATAGAAATAGGGGAACCTCCAGAAGTCCATTGTCCAGCCATTTGTCATATGTAGTACTGAACAACCAGAGATTATCTCAAAAACCAGGGGGAAAGGGAAGAAGGACACCCAACACCTAGAATTTTCTAAATTCTCCAAGTGAGCTATAACACATATCTAACCACACTCATATGCACATGCATGCACATACGTACACACACACACACACACACACACACACACACACACCACATGCAGTGGGGACAGATGGAAAAAGGTAAGGAAGGGAAGCAGTCAAGATGGTAAGAGGAGTAGAGCAGAGGAGGGAAGGAGAGGGGAGGAGAAGGTACCATTTGCTACTTCATATTTTATATATAGTACATATTAACTCTGCAGTTGAAGTTACCTTTTGGAAAGTCAAGAAAATGACAAATATATTACAAGAAAATGTCATTTTTCTCAGTGTTTCTACTCATTCAAATGAATGATCTCTGAATGTCTACTATCTCTCATTGATTTGGGGAAACAAATGCTGCTGCATAGAGATTTGCTTATAGACTTTATTACTAGGAATATTTTCATTTTTGATAGAGAAGTGATTTCAACGGAAGTTGTCCTCTGCCCATTGTTCTCCTGGAAAGCTTGCCTTCTTTCACATCCCAAGAATATTTTCTTCATCAGCCTCAGAACCATAATCCACCTCTTCAAACTCTGGCAGACTACACTGTTCTATTTTCTGCCTCATCTGAACTTTGTGTCTCATGCATGGTTCTTCTTATAGTATCTGTTTCCATTACTCTGTTTTTTGCAGCCCCTGTTAAATGTTAACCTGGCAAATGACAGAAATAATTATATCTGATATCACTGAAATATGTGATATTAATATGTATTCATATATTTTGCTTGAGTTTTATATTCATGCAGCCTTGAATCTGAGCTAAGGAGTCATTACTTGGTATTTGTGTCTATTTTACATAACTGTTTTCTTAAGTTAGTACTTTTTAAGATTTCTAAAGTTTCAGATGGAGAGCATAGTTATACAAAATCCACTGAGTTTTACAGAATTGGCCTAAAATATAAAAGGGCTAGGCACTTCAACTTCAATGTTTGTGATAGCTTGGTAACACAAGATTGGCAACGGTCAAGCCCAGCAACATTTGATTATATAAGTAATGAACACTATACTGGTGGAATAAAATAGTAAGTCTATATGTAGTATTTCTCATGCTGATACTTGAGTCTAAATGAGTCCAACGTCTAAAGCCTAAAGTAGCATTTTCTCTATGATAATCACCTTTGCACCCTTTTACAAAGGTGTCACTATAACTAAAACAAATCCATGAAATTTCAGGCAAGTGAGGAATGCTGGGTAAAAGAGAGGCAGCCATGTCCAGGGAATAGCATATTGATGGGTGTTATCGTGCCAAATGATTGGCAATGAAAACATGCATACAAGTAATATCATAAGGACTGAACAGGGTACATTTAGGAATATATATTAGGAATATGTATCAGGGTATGTGAGGAATATATACGTGTGTGCAATGCTTTACAGTAAGAATTAGTAAAAGTTAGTAAAAAAAAAGGACATAAATTTATAAATTTGAATGAGGGAGAGGATAATTATTCTTGAGGTTTTGTAGTTGACAAAAGGAAGAGAGAAATGTTGCAATTATATTATAATCTAAAAAACATAATGAAAAAAAAAAACCCTTGGTGCTTCAAAAGAAGTCAATAAAGTTAAGAGATAACACCCATGAAATTGAAGATAGATAAATATCATGCATTTTACAATGATTTATCTAGAACACACAAAGAAGTTTAAAAAGCCAATATTAAAATTAAGCAAAAACAAACTGGCACTTTTTTTCCAAAAAGATATCCAAGAGGCCAGAATCATTAAAATATTGTCAACATTATTAGTCACAAGGAAAATGTAAAACAAAATCAAAATGAGATTCCACTTCATATCAACTAGAATGATTATCAAATTTATTCATAATATGTGTTAGAGATAATATAGATAAAGTGGAATTGCCATGAGCTGCTGACAAGATTGTAAACTGGTGTGGCAGCTCTGCAGACAGCTAGGAAGTGGCTCAAGTGCCAGCCGTTGACTTGCTACATGAGACAGCAATTCTGCTCCAAGATATATAAATAAGAATCTGCATCCTTAAAAAATTAATCATAAAAACATATAACAGCATGTTCATTAAGGCAAGATTTAGAAACTAGTCAATGTCTATTATTATCGAATCAACATATATAGTATCCATAGAATAGCATTGTCTTCATTAAGCAAATTCAGCCTTGTTCTAATTAAATGTTAAAGTATTGTAGAATCATCAAAATTCTATGAGACAAGAAAGTCATTCCTCAAGAGAATTACATGAAATTGTGAAAGTGAAATAAGTATACATACAAAACTTATTGATAGGAAATGAGAAATGAATGCTAATAAACAAAGATAATCTTTGGAAGAAGAATTATAAAATTGTTCTAAAACTGATTTTGTTCGCAATTCTGCAAATATAAAAACAGAAAAAAAAAACCAACTGATTTTTTTCACTTTCAGTGGGTGAACTAATATGGTATTTAATTGTATCTCAAAAACTTATTTTCCAAAAAAGTCACAAATATAACAAATAATCTTAAAAGTTCTAGACAATAATTTTCTTTCCTGTTCTTCTCTCCCACAGACATGGTGAGTATATTTTAAGCCATTTTAATTCTTTTCATACTCTGAATCATCTTAGTAAAATGTTTCAAATACTTACATTTTTCTAACAAAGGACTCCACATTCACCCTGCGTCACCATGCTTTGTAGTTTTTTTTTTTCTATTAATCTGGAATTAATAGGGAAGCAGAAAGGAAGCCATCTTCTTAGTCTTATTTCTCATATTAAACTGTAGTGATATATATGTGTATATATATATATATATATATATATAGTAACCCATGCAATTCATAAATTGAATGGATACTCAGTTCATAAAGGTGTCAGAATCTGTCAGAGAATGTAGCTGCAGTGACATTTTCTGACTGGCATTTATTAGCTTTTAAGCACCAGAAGAGAAGGAGATATCTGGTTTAGTATTATTTTTATGTGAGCTCTCCTAAGAATTGTCTGTCTCCTTAGCAAATCTTGCACTCCCTTCTCTCCACACTGCTATTATACACACACAGATTAATTTTTTTCTGGAGCCTGGGAGTTCCTTTAGATTGTTTTTGATGACTAAACTAACAACACTTGGAAGACCTTTGTACTGGATTTCCCAGAGAGTCAGAGGACTTGCCAAGAGGATTTTTGTAGGGAAGCCAAAGCTTTTCATTGTACTGGTGATTTCTCACCCGGTCTAGGGAGAGAGGGCCTTTAATTCTTTTACTTTGCAGAAATCATCACATAACAAATTGGAATATGAGCCTCTTGAGGAATTACTCTTTGGGTTTCTGAACTGCTTTCTTTGTGCTGAGTGAGGCTGATCATTGCATACCGCAAAGTGAGATGTTGTTGATACCTCTCAGATTCTTAATATATCTCTTGTGAAGTTTTCTGATTTGTTTATACTTCTTTTGTTGTGATGCTCATTAGTTTATATCATGTGCCTAATATGAAATAACCATTGTGCTACGACTATCTATAATAATTTCACATTTTAATTTAATACCACTCCTAAATGTAGGTAATAACAGAATTTTATGAAATATTAAATAGCTTACTTATGTGATCTGAATAATGAGACAGACACCTATGTTCCTTCTTGTGAATTAAGTGTGGAAATTTCTAAAATACATGTCTGAATGTTCATCATAAAATTTAAATGTCATTGCTAAAAAAAATTATAGATATCAGTTTATGTAATGATTACATTTCATATTTCCTTAAAGACAAAATTTGAATACTATACATATATGTTTGCAAAAGATTACCTTGTAATCAAATAATCCTAACCCCCTAACGTCCTGTTTGGTGTCATTTTAGGAAGAAACTTCATGTGTGATATGTTATTAATATTTATTCTTTTTATTTTATATTTATTTATTTATTTATTTATTTATTTATTTCACTTATTCACTTTGCATTGTGCTCACTGCCCCCTCTACCTGTCAGACTCTCACACAATACTTCCCCAATACCTACCCCCCTTCTCCTCTGAGCAAGTGGGGGCTCCGGGGTATCTCCCTACCCTGGCACTCAGTTCTCTGCAAGTCTAGGCACTTCCTCTCCAACTTCGACCAGACAAAGCAGGCCACTTAAAATGACATATTCCACATAGAGGCAACCACTCTTAGTTCAGCCCCTGCTCTGGTTGTTCAGGACCCACAAGAATAGCAAGCTATACATCTACTACATATGTGTTGAAAGGCCTAGATACAGAGGATATATGATCTTTGGCTGGTGGTTCAGTCTCTGAGAGCCTCCAAATTTATGTTGTGTTGGTCTTCTTATGGGGTTTGTATCCTCTCAGGGCTGCAATCCTTCTTTCTATTCTTCCATAAGAGTTTCCAAGCTCCATTCCTTTGGCTGTGTGTGTGTCAGCATCTGTCTGAGTCAGCTGGTGAGGGAAGCCTCTTAGAGGTCCACCATGATAGGTTCCTGTCTGCAAGCCTAACAAAATAGCATTAATAGTGTCGGATTGGTGCTTGTTCATGTGATGGGTCTTAAGTTGGGCTAGATATTCATTGGACATTAACTCAGTCTTTGCTCCATCACTATTTCCTACATTTCTTGAGACAGGATAAGTTTTGGGTTGAAAGTTTTGTGGTTGAGTTGGTGTCCCTTTTGCTCCCCCAGGGTTCCTGCCTGGCCCAGGCAGTCTCCCCAGGCTCCATATTCCCAATGCTGTGAGGCACAGATAAGAACATTCCCATTGATACTTGGCTGCCTCCTCTACCCCAGGTCTTTGTCTCTTCCTAGAGATTCCCCCAACTTACGCCCTACCCACCAATTTTGAATTACAGATTTCCATTCATTTTGATGGCCATTCAGCCATTCCCCCTACCCATCCTTAGACCCACACCTGAATCCCCCACTCCCTCCTAGATCCCCTCTCTCATTGAATTTCCTTCCTCCATCTATCTTCCATGAGCATTCCACTCCTTCCAAGTGAGACTCAAGCATCCTTTCTTGGGCCTTCCTACATTTTTAACTTCTTTAGGCCTGTGAAGTGTATCATGAGTATTTGAAAATTTATGACTAATACCCACTTATCAGTGAATACATAGTATGTATGTCTTTTTGGGGCTAGGTTATCTCACTCAGGCTAATATGTGAAGATGTGCCACATTTTCTTTATATAAAAATTGTGTCAGTACACTGAAAATTCTGAGAATGTGTTAGTTTCTTTGTCCATTGGGCTGGAGAGCTTAGCAGCCACAATCTAGAACTGAGGGCCTGATAGCTGTTGGCATTCAATTATTAGAAGATCAAGTAAACTAGATTATGATGTCAGAAGAGGAAGGCAGGAACAACACTAGTGAAGCTGAATTTAAGACTTCAACATAACAAGTTGAAGTATCTCTCAGTGAAACTCTAGACTTATGATGCCCTCTATGTTCAAAAAGCATATCTGATAAAATAAAAAAAAATGTTTTAAGAGAGACACAAACAAAATGAGAATTGGAAGACTAAAATAAATAACAATTCTTCTGTGAGTATATAATAATTTGTTTCTAGAATACTACATAAAGACCCATGTTATAAAAGCTTTTCTGCAAAGTGGTGCTATTAGGTGGGCCTTAGTAAGAGGATTTCAGATCACTTTGGTCTTACCCTTTAATGGAACAGCCATTGTTGACTACTGACACTCAGGTGAGTGCTTTTCATTACTATATGCTTCTATCAGGATGGGATGTTAAAAGTCCAAAGTAACAAGGATATACTTTGATATACTTAAAGTATTAACACAGCAATATGAGTAAACTTTCTAAATTGTTAGTCCCAATAGTGATGAAAACTTGACTAAACACAACAGAGAAATACCACGAACTTTCAGGGAACCATAATTTCACAGAATGATTTGTACCAAGTACAGGAAACAAAGTATAAAGTAGCAGTAATGAAGAAACCCTCACATAGAGAATTTAAAATGTTTTACAGAAACATAATAAGCTTTAAGATACAGAAAATATCTAAATTTAACTTATATATGGAAATATTTCTTTTAAAAAAATCCTACCCTCCAAATCTCTCCTTCTATAACACCCTCCCCTTTCCTTACAAAAGGAGAAGTTCCCCTTGTGTACCACTCCACCCTGGAACATCAAGTCACAGTAGGACTAAGAACATTCTCTCCCACTGAAGTGAGACCAGGTAGTCCAGTTAGGTTATCAATTGCAGGTAACAGTCAAAGACATGACTCTGATTGTTAAGGGACCCAGATGAAGTACTCATCCTGGATGCAGACTGTGTATATTCTATGGTTGATTGTCCAGGCTCTGTGAGTCCCCATGGTCTCAGGTTAGTTTATTCTGCAAGTTCTCTTGTGGAATCCTTGACCACTTCAGCTTGCTCAATCCTAATGTCCACTGTTACATAAGTTACTTAGAATTCCACTTGATGTTTGACTGTGGGTGTATACATCTGTTTCTATCAGCTCCTGAAGATTCTCAGGAGACAGTTATGCTAAACTCCTGCCTGAAAGCATAGCAGAATATCATTAATAGTCTCAGGGTTTAGCTCTCTTCCATGGGATGGGACTCAAGTTGGGCCAGGCATTGGTTGCCCATTCCCTCAGTCTCTATTTCATCTTTATCCCTGTTCATCTTAGGAAAGATTTTGGCTTGAAGATTTTGTGGGTAGATTGATGTCCCCTCTCTCCACTGGAAGTCCTGCCTGCCTGGCTCCTGGAAGTAACCACTTCAATCTCCATATCCTCAGTTGCTAAGTCTCATTTAGGGTAACTCGAATAGACTACCAGGAGCCTCTCCCATCCCCCGTCTCCAAATAGCATACAGACAATTGCAAATTGTCCCATATTGATCACCATGCATAAAACTCAAGGCCAAGTTGATCAAAGATTTCAACATAAAACCAGGAATAATGAATCTAATATAAGATAAAATAGGAAACTGTCTTGAACACATGGGCACAGAAAACAACTTCCTGAACAGAACACCAATAGCTAAGACGCTAAGATCAACAATGAATAAATGGGACCTCATAAAACTGAAAAACTTTTGCAAGACTAAGGGCACCATCAATAGGGCTTAACAACAGCCAACAAGATGGGAAAAGATCTTCACCAACCATATGTTCAACAGAGAAATAGTATCACAATATATAAATAACTAAAGAAATTACACACCAACAAACAAATAACCCAATCAAAAATGGGGTGTATACACAGAAGATTCTCCAATAAGGACACATGCTTCACTATGTTCATAGCAGCCCTATTTATAATAACCAGAAGCTGGAAAGAACCCAGATGTCCCTCAACGGAAGAATGGATACAGAAAATGTGGTATATTTACACTATGGAATACTACTCAGCTATTAAAAACACTGAATTCATGAAATTCTTAGGCAAGTAGGTGGAACTGGAGAATGTCATCCTGTGTGAGGTGACCCAGTCACAAAAGAACACACATGGTATGCACTCACTGATAAGGGGATGTTAGCCAAGAAGCTTGGAATACTCAAGAAACAATTCACATATCAAATGATGCCCAAGAAAAAAGAAGGAGAGGCCCCTGGTCCTGGAAAGGCTCAATGCAGCAGTGTAGAGAAATAGTACAGGAAAGGGAGAGGGGGATAATTGGGGAACAGTGGGGAGGAAAGAGGGCTTATGGGACTTTTGGGGAGGGGGGATCCAGGTAAGGGCAAATCATTTGAAATGTAAATAAAGAATATATCTAATAAAAAGTGGGGTATAGAGATAAACTGAGAATTCTCAACAGAGTAATAGCTAGTGGCCAAGAAGCACTTAAGAAATGTTCAATGTCTTTTGTCATCAGAGACATGCAAATCAAACAACTCTGTGATTTTATTTTATACCTGTCAGAATGGCTAATATCCAAAACTCAAGTTTTGGCATATGATGGCAAGGATGTGGAGCAAGGGAAACACTCCCCCATTACTGATGGAAGTACAAACCTATACAAACACTTTGGAAATCAACTTGGTGTTTTCTCAGAATGTTGGGAATAGTTCTGCCCCAAGATTCAGTTATACCACTACTGGGCATATATGCAAATGCTATCCCATTATACCACAATGACACTTGCTCAATGATATTCACAGCAGCCTTATTCATAATAGCCAGAAACAGGAATAACCTAGATGTCTCTCAACTAAAGAATAGATCGAGGAAATGTGGTTCATCTTGACAATGTAATACAGTTCAGCTATTAAAAAACAATGACACCATGAACATCGCAGGCAAATGAATGGAACTAGAATATTTCTTCCTGGATGAGGTAGCACAGACCCAGAAATGGGTGCATAGTATGTTCTCAGTTATAAGTGGATATTAGCCATAAAGTACAGGATAACCATGCTACAACTCACAGACCCAAAGAAACTAAGTAATAAGGAGGGCCAGTTGGACAATGCTTGAATCTCACTCAGAAGGAGAGAAAAAATAGACATCTGAGGTGGATGAGAGAACTTATTGTTGAGGATGTGAGAAGAGGAGCAGGGATAGGAATCGGGTGTGGGGAGATGGGAGACAGGAGAGGGCTGGGAGAGAAAACAGAAGTCGGTGGAGGGGGCCAACTCTGGACTTAAGCAGAGTTTCTGAAGGCAAGAAATCAATACCACATGTGAATATCCTAGACTTCATAATAGAACACTTCTGAGAAGAAAATTATAGACCAACATAAATAAACCACAAGCTTACACAGGCACCTGAATGGGGAAGAAAACTTAAAAAAAACAGTATCCAGCAAAGCAATTTTGTAACAATGCAGAGCTAAGAGCCTTCCTGGATAAAAAAAGTTATGAGAATTTATGACCACAAAATAATTCCCACAAGAAACAGTAAATGGGCTTCTTCAAACAATAACAACAACAACAACAACAATAACAGCAATCAAATAACAAGCAGAAAACATTCAAAAACCGACTGGTGAAACTATAAACTATTGCATAAACTATTTGAATTTTAGAGTGATGTTTAAATGTTAAAGTATAAACACAGGAAATGTGATATTTTAAGAAATGATCAGTATAGAAAAATAAAATATTATATTAAAATTCATTTCTTCAGACAAATAAAGTATGTTCTGAAGTATGTCATTTTTACAATATTTTCTCTTTTTTGTCTCTTTTATAATAACAATCATATTATAAAATCACTGCAAAACACATTTTATAATCAATGGGTATGTTGTTTATAATTTATAATAATCACAAAAGCAAAATTCTACTATAAAATAAGCTAAAAGCAATAAAAAAGTTATACAAGTACATAGCTAGAACAATTAATCTAGAATTTATTCATAAAGAAAAACTACAGGAAAAGGAATGCACAAAACATAATTATAATCAAACTATAAAATAAATCACAATATGGGTATAGCAGAATTTTGATGAAAAACACCTTAAATACAAATACATTTTTTCAGTTAAATGACATAGACTGAACACGTTCCTAGAAAACAACACCCAAAGAAACTATTACTTACTAGAGAAAACATAAAGTATGTTTACTTATATAAGTAGAAATATAGACTGAAAGTGTAGTGATGTGAAGATATCATATACAAATGAAATGAAAAGGAAAGCTAGAGTAACCATACCTGTATAAGATAGTACAAAAGCTGATAATAGCAGTATGAAAAGGAAATGAAGAATTTTATAAAATGAAAAAGACCATCTCATCTGATATGATGACATATTAACTTAAAACAAGAAAATATATACATATCAATATTAAAATATCTAATATAGAAATCTGGAAAACATATCTGGAGAAATACCTCAGTTGATAGAGTACTTGCTGAACTTTCAGGAAACTTCAAGTTCAATTCCACATGTTACTACACATTGACCTTGTTTGAAATATATACACACATTTATGTTATTAATATATAATAAATATATATTATATTAAAAATAGTTACAAGATAAGCCACCAATAATGCTTTAACCCAAGAAGTAAAATCTCTATAGTAAAATCCTTAGATTATTGAGGAAAGAAATGGAGAAGATAAATGAATATTTGTTAGTATAAATATTGTTCCTGGGTTGGAAGAATCAATCGATAACATGTTCACACTATCAGAAGAGATGTATAATTTCAATCACTGTCCATTTAAACCTGGATTACATTCTTCCAAGAAATAGGAAAAGTATACTTAAAAAACTCATGAAGTCACACAAATTTTCCAAAGAACTACCTGGAAGAATGAGAGTCTTCAAAGTATGCTATAAAGTTGTCCTGATAAAACAAGAATGGTATAGGAAACACACACTCTAATGGAAGAAGAGAGAGAGATCAAGAGAGAACATAGAAGCAATTAAATCATCTATAAAAAAAAAGATTTTCAGCAAAGCTGCAAATGCTATTGGAGTGAGGTTTCTCATAGATGGTGCCAAGAATGTCTACATATAAAAGAACGAAACTAACTTCCCATTTCCCATAATTCCCAAACATTAATCCAAGACTCTTAAATACTTAAATAAGCAAAACCTGAAACTTTGCAATTAGAACAAATATATAGATGAACTTCTTTAGGAAATTAGACTGTTGAAATAAAACCTTAAACACAGAAACAAACACAACAATAGAATAAGGAAAATACAGTAACTAAACCAAAAATTAGACAAACAATAATTCTTTCTCACAATGAGATATAGCTGTTGCTGCAATGAAACACCATGTCCAAAGCAATTTAGAGAGGACATGGTTAATTTGACTTACACTATACATCATCAAAGGATAGACACAGGAATTGAGATAGAGCAGCAACTTGGAGTCAAGGACTTGTCCCTCTCACGGCTTGCTCAACATGTCTTTTTATAGAACCTAGGATTACCAGTCCAGAGTGGCACTCTTTCATCTCAATCACTAAGTAAGAAAGTGACCTCCAGGCTTGCCTACAAGGAGAGGTTTAACTGATTTTGCATGTCAAGTTAACATAAAAATAGCTAGTATAAATATTTTCAAAACATATCTGCTAAGGACTAACTATCCAGAATGCAGCCATACAAAACTTGCAATGGCATCATTTAGTAGGTGAGAGAAATAAAATTCACTTTTAAAATAGACTACAAAAAAATCCAATTAAAAATGGGGTGCAGAGTTAAACAGAGAATTCTCAACAGAGGAATCTTGAGTGGCTGAGAAACACCTAAAGAAAGGTTCGAAGTCCTTACTGGCCAGGGAAATGCAAATCAAAACAACCCTGAAATTCCACCTTACACCAATCAGAATGGTTAAGATGAAAAACTCAAATGACAGTACATGCTGACGATGATGTGAAGAAAAAGTAACATTCCTCCATTTGCTGGTGGAATAGTTGGTACAATCACTCTAGAATTCATTGTGGAGGTTCCTAGGTAAATTAGAAATGGCTCTACTTGAAGACCCAGATATACTCCACCTGGGAATATACCCAAAAAGTGCTATACCATACCACAAAGACATGTGTTCCACTATGTTCATAGCAGCCTTATTTGTAACAGCTAGAAGTTGGAAACAACCCAGATGTCCCTCAACCAAAGAATGGATACAAAATAAAATGTGGTTTGTTTACAAAAATGGAATACTATTTAGCTATTAAAATGAGTAAATCATGGATTTGGAAGGCACCAAAAGGACATGCATGGTATGTATTCACTGATAAGTGGATATTAGCCAAAAAGTTCAGAATACCCATGATACAACTCAGACCATGGGAAACGTAACAAGAAAAAAGACCTATGTGTAGAGACTTCGATCTCACTTAGAAGGGGAAAGAAAATAATCATAGGAGGCAGAGGGAGGGAGGGACCTAGGTGGGAGAGAGGAGGGGTCTGGAAATGGATCAGATATGGAGGGAGACAGGAGAGAAACCCAAAGGGTCAGGAGAATGAATGGAAATATTCAGCAGTCAGGGTTGGGATGCAAGGGAATTTCCAGAGAGTCCCAAATACCTGGAATGTAAAAGGCTAACAGGACTCAGTGGAGATGACATTAGCCAAATTGTCCAACAGTTGGAAAATGGAAGCAGGGGTGACCACCACCACCAGTGGATGGACTTGGCCCCCAGGTGAGGCAAGGGGCCACCCATCCATCTTCAAAATTTGTGACCTAGAACTGTCTCTGTCTAAATGAAATTCAGGAATATAAATGGAGCAAAGACTGAAAGAAAGGCCACCCAGTGACCTGCTCAACTTGGAATCCATCTCATGCATGCACACCAAATCCTGACAGTATTACTGAGGCCATATTGTCTGTGCAGACAGGAGCCTGGCATGGCTGTCCTCTGAGAGGCTCTACCAGCAACTGACTGAGACAATTGCAGATTCTTACAGACAACCATTGGAAATAGGTAAAAGGCAAATATGGAAAAGTTAAGAGGAAGGACTGATGAGTTGAAGGAGATTATGACCCCATAGGAAGAACAACAGTGTCAACTATCCCAGACCCCTAAAAGTTCCCAGAGGTTAAGAGAAGAACCAAGTAGCATACAAAGACCAACTTGTGACCTTGGATACATTTGAAACAGAAGACTGTCTTGTATGGCCTTAGTGGGAGAGGATATGCGTATTTCTTTGGAAACATTATGCCCCTGGGAAAAGGGATGCTGGTGGGGGTGAGGTGGGGGAAATGAAGGGGTGCATGGGTGGGAGAACACCCTCTCAATGGTGGATGGCATGGGGGATGGAGTGAAGAATTACAGAATAGGGACCAAGAAGGAGGACAACTTTAGTAATGTAAATAAAACAACTTAACAATTTTTTTAAAAAAAGAATATGAAATCTGATACATGGACTCATTCAGTGGAAGAAAATTCATTCAAGAATATTTGATTAGCACAAATTGCCATCGATGGGCGGAAACAATGATACAAAAATGAGTGAGAACAAATGGGGGCTGGTTCAGGGAGTAGTATGGAAAGGCAAAGTGAAAGGACAAAAATACTTTGTGTGAAAATCTCAAAGAGATGTCAATAATAATAATGGTAAAAATGTAAGTACCCCAATAAAATATGGGTGTAGACTTGAGCATAAATTTTTCCAAAACAACTGGACTTTGTATAGATGCAACTCAACATATGAATAAAGAATTGTAGCTTGTACAAATAATGGGGTTTCACTCACAATTATGAAAGAATTCCATAATTTCAAGGAAATGTGGTAGAATTTGGGATCATTATGGTCATAATAAGCAAGAGTGAGACAGACAATGGCTTAATGTTTTGTTCTTTTTGCAGATGTGGATTTCACAAACACAATAGAGATAATCCATGGAAGTAAATGGGGAACTTTTAAGGAAGGGAAGGGACCTGGAAAGGGGAGGAACAAGATATCATGATAAGGGGTGAACTTGATTAGAGTATATTATATATATTTCTGAAATAGCAAAATGAAATCCTTGTTTTGTGTGTATTAATAAATGCTAATAGAATAGATGAGAACACAATACATGTGGAGCACAAGCAAAATGCATGCTACTCAGATATTGCTATTAGTGAATAAAATCTTTTCATTTATTCTAATGTGAGTGCAGCACTTGTCACTGTAGTGTGTGACATGAGCATAAGCTAGATCTATCAAGTCAAGTCTTACATCATGTCATTTAAATGTAGAACATGAAAGATATGATCTAAATGGGGGTGAGAATAGCGTGGTTTTAACAGACTCAGGCAAGAGTAGTGGGTGGCAGTGAATAGATGTTGAATAGTAGGTATTATGTTTCTGTAACTGTTCAGAGTCATGCTGGGCCAAGTGTTGTAAACACAAAGGTGAATGGATTACATATTATTTATAAAAAGGGGGATTTTAGTGCCTCTATTTTAAGGAAATGACAAATGCATTCATGTATTAAAATACCATTTTATCACACAAACATGTTCAATTTTAAGTTTTCAGCAATACCAGTTTATAATAATATTATTGCAACTAGAATTTTACAAATAAATATTTGTAGTAACTTTATTTATTATTGTCAAAATGCAAAGAATAACAAGGTGCCTTTCAGGGTGTATATAAGTTAGCAAACAGTAATATGCCAGAACTTGTAATATTATTCAGCAAGAAGAAGAAATGAACTCTCCAGACAGGAAAGCATTTGGAGGAAACAATTCAGTATTGTTTAATTCAAGAAGTTTATTTGGAAAGTTCATGTGCTGTATGATTACTGGATGCTAATGCATACAGGGTTCTTGTTCTATGTGGAAACAATTAAGATTGATTACTTGGAGTGATTCCATCCCATCATTTACAAATATGTCATATGTAATGCAATATGATTATGAGATTATCTCTAACTCAATGGGGTATTTGTCATTTTCTAAAAAAAATCTGGGCACCAGGCACTCTACTTTCACTTAAACAAACATTGTATCTGGGTACATACTGAATCTGATGGCAGAAGTTGGGTGAAGAACATTTATGGGCCATACCTTGTAAACAATGTAGTAATAGACTGACAAAGGATGTTTTCTTCCATAAAATCATATTTGGGGAGTAAATACATTCTCATTATCCAATCAAGCATGAAAGTGCAGTATACTACAGCACAAAACACACACATACACACACACACATTCACACACACACACATATATATATATATATATATATATATATATATATATACACATATGTATATGTATACGCACACATATACACAAAAGTACAAACCCTATGTTTATGTAAGCGTACATACATGTGACATAGTAAATTTTAGAAGACAGACTAAGCATATTGCATTTATCTCTTATGATATATTTATATGGGTTTGGGTTTATGCCTTTATAGCATTAATAGCTAAAGCTAAAGAGGTCATGATTTTCAGAGGACAAAGTAGTAGTGCACATAGCAGTGTTTGGAGGGACGTAAGGGGGCAAAAATGATAAAATTATATTTTAATTAACTTTCAGATATAGGACATAAATATAAGATAATTAATTTTCCAGGGTTACAACACAATGAAAGACATTATTTTGAACAGAACCTACCTCAAAACTATGTCTACAACATAATCCAGAAACAAAAATTAAAAAAATAAAAATAATAGCAAATAGGAGGAAATATTCATATGGCTGCTTTGGGATCAAGAAAGTAATCACACATATTTTCCTTTACAATTATTTCTAATTTTCTGATAGAAGTCAGTAATTTAAGCTGTGCATACTTAAACAGAGATTTCTCTAAATTAAAGAACAAAATTCTATTCTGAATATCTAAAAGAGGTTGTGGACCTAGACAGATGGCTCTGTGGTCAAGGGAAGCTGGTGATCTTGCTGGGAAATAAGCTTGGTTCCCAGTTGACTATAATTTAGCTCCAGTGTCTTATACCCTTTTACCTTCTAAAGCCACGTATGTGTGCACAGGATACACATGAATTCACAAAAGCACATGTGTATATATTAATTCAAGTGTAAATAATCCTTTTATGAAGCAATTAGAAAGTAAGATTTTATAGAAAACCTTCAGCATGTATGCTTTATTTAAATTATGATTCTGTAATAATTAACAAGCTCTATTTGATGTAATAATTTATCAGTTTCAAGTTGATTAGCATATCACAGAGCCAAGTTTAGACCTAAATAAAAATCTTCCTTTGTGGTCTACTGAGAATTCACATCTACCTCTTGAAGAAAATTTTGTTTAATATTTTTTTCTGGTGAATAGAATGTCATATTCTGCCTTTTTCCCCTCTTAAGCAGCCATCTGGTCTTGGTGTAAGAAATCAATTCTCTAACAGTCATTGAACCCCAGTGTACTGAGAGGCATGTCCAAACTATGTTTCTCTCAATATCTGGAGCACAACTGACCTTTTGTTCTTGCAGAAGCAGGCTCAATTGGAACAAGAAGGAACCTGTCAAGCCATTTCCCTGCTACAATATTCATTAGTTGAGGGCCATGATCTTCTAAGTCTCTACAGAAGATTCTTGTTAACAAGCCTCAAGTCAGCAATCTGCTCTTTTTCCCCAGCCTCAGGAATGTTTTAGCAGGGTAACTAATTCTTAAATGAGCCTGTTCCAGTGGTCTAATCTCTTAATGCATTTGAACACTATTCCCTCAGAAGCTCCACTTTGACAACAGGAGTCTGCACTGCACAGTTTGATATTTAACTTCCTCCGCACATAGTCCAGTGTTTCTGCCATCTCTACTGAGCCTATCTTCTTGGTTCATCCATCAGCACATGATCTTAGTCAACAGGAACTCTGGGTTTGATATTTTTACTTAAATTTCCAAAGGTTAGTGAGGTTGCTTCACATTTGAACCCTCTCTTTTGTCTATACCGACATGGTAGTTTATTGGTTCTTTATATTTTTACACCCATCAAATCATTTTGAAAAAAAAAAAGCTAGTTTTTTACAGCTATGTAAAAGAGAATAAATTTCAGTACAACATATACTTTACCGAAGAACATATTTGAGAATAATAATAACCAATCATGCCTTGTTTAATAAGAGTATTATATTCTGAAAAACACATTGGTGGACCATGGTGCTAACATTGAGACACTCTAGAATAAGTATACCAAGTACAAAGAGTTGGCGCAAGGCAAGTTCTCTGGTCATTCATAGACTGTTTGTTCCTGCTCACAAAACACAGAATACTCATTTACAGTAAATTTTTATAGCAGCAGCAAAGAGTGAATTTTGAAATAATGATACCGAGTATATATTGTAAACACAGAATGTTTAAGAATCAATCTTTAATGTAATCAAGTGTTACGTGTTCTAAATAATTATATCTGTTATGCTTTTGTTCAATACATGTATTTACCTTAACATCCCAACCCACCGGGGAAAATGGCATCACATACAATGACAGGAAAGTAGCGTAATTATTGAGTTACCTAACCCTGAGTGTTTTCTCAGCTACATTATAACCTTATAGATGTTCTTTTATATGCCTGTATGTATAATTATATTGGACATGTTGTAAGGTGCATGACTCTACTAAAACCAAATACATGTTCTAATATGTTTTTGATTTATATATTTCTCCTTCATGTGATGTTCAGATGCACTGAAAGAAGGTAGAAGGAATGAATAGGGAATGGTGAAAGAAAGCCAATTAAAATTGTTGATAAGACTTTTCTGGTGACCATGCGCAAGTCCTAGAGAACTTGTTTTAATATTTGAAGAAGAAAATTATAAAGTAATAAACCTTCTCAGCTTTGTGAATCTCAAACTTGTTGAATTTCAAGATGGCCATTTTGGAAGTTAGTTTATGGGATGTGATGTCATGTTTCAATATATGTAGCAAAATTAGATTTTTCTGCCTAATTTGTCATTTCCTCCTTTCTTGTTCTCCTTCTAAACCATGCCACATGAATCTACTTGCCTTCTCTTCACTCACTGCAATTCAATGTTATATGTAATATGTATATAAATATATTATAGTATATTATATATTCCTAAATGTAATCTGCTCAGTCTACATAATACTACTTATATGGGCAGTGGTGGCATATACCTTTAATCCCAGCACTTGGGAGTCAGAGGCAGGCAGATTTCTGAGTTCGAGGCCAGCCTAGTCTACAGAGTGAGTTCCAGGACAGCCAGGACTACACAGAGAAACCCTGTCTTGAAAAACCAAAAAAAAAAAAAAAAACCTGTATACTTTCTGGCCTGGTCAATTGTTATTGAATAACTAGTTGGTATGCTCTTCCCTAGAGAACACTTATTCTCCTATTCTCAACATTTCCTCAGCTGCCTATAGTTACTCTTGCAGGGTTGACACATTCTGTTGTTTTCCTCATCTACTTTGGATGTGATTTTGTTCTTTTGGTTCAGCTTATATTTAGGAAGTCCTGTTGGTAAGATTTTATGTGTATAGCTTCTGATATCACCAATTGGTGAGTTCTTCTGAGAAAGACTCTTTATCACACTCTCAGCTTTCCTTACTTAAATCTCCCTTGTCTGGTCCCAGACCACTTTAGCATGACTTTTTCAGCTCATATACCTAGCTAATTACTGAGGGATAAGAAAGAAACAGATTTTGAAGGAGTGTCTGTAGCCATCATCTAACTGAACTCGCATAATCCATGACTACATCATAAATATTATCCTTTATGCACACAGATAAGTGTAATGCTTTTATCAAGGAAAATTTTCTTTGCCATAAATGAAGACCATTATAGAAGATCACAACCAACAAAATGCAGAAAGGTGGAGCACAGACACATTATACATCCAAAAAACAAATTTTGTTTATGTTATCAAATTTATAATATTTTACACATTTCTTGAATTAAAATAATAATAAAAATGTTTTTACCTATTAAGGGAGAAGTGACAGAAAAATTGGCAGAGGGGGATTCTGGAAAAATAAAAATGATAATTATTTACTCCCTAGAAGTATTCTTATCCAATGGAACAATTCTCTTCCACTTTTGGGATTAAGAAGAACAAACGTATACACACACACACACACACACACACACGCACACGCACACGCACACGCATGCGCGCACACACACACACACACACACACACAAAGACACACACTTCCGACTTCTCTTAGCAATCTGTTTTCTTTTAAGTCAGTTCTATGGTTCTCCAAACTGACTCTGTTCTATCAGAATTTATCTGGATAAGAAAAAAAAATGTGTTTCTTTACTGGTAAAGAGTATCTTTTCAGGAAATTCTCCCCTGTGCCCATATGTTCAAGGTTCTTCCCTAGTTTCCCTTCTATTAGTTTCAGTGTGTTTGGTTTTATGTGGAGATCTTTGATCCACTAAGAATTGAGCTTAGTGCAAGGAGATAAGAATGGGTCAATTTGCATTCTTCTGCATGTTGACCTCCAGCTGAGCCAGCACCATTTGTTGAAAAGGCTATCTTTTTTCCACTGGATGGTTTTAGCTCCTTTGTCAAAGATCAAGTGACCATAGGAGTGTGGATTCATTTCTGGGTCTTCAATTCTGTTCCATTGATCTACATGTCTGTTACTGTACCAATACCATGCGGTTTTTAACACTATTGCTCTGTAGTACAGCTTGAGGTCCGGGATACTGATTCCCCCAGAGGTTCTTTTACTCTTGAGAATAGTTTTAGCTATTCTGGGTTTTCTGTTATTCCAGATGAATTTTTGAATTGCTCTTTCTAACTCTATGAAGAATTGAGTTGGGATTTTGATGGGGATTGCATTGAATCTGTGTATTACTTTTGGTAAGATGCTCATTTTTACTATATTAATCCTGCCAATCCATGAGCAAGGCAGATTTTTCCATCTTCTGAGGTCTTCTTCAATTTCTTTCTTCAGAGACTTGAAGTTCTTGTGGTACAGATCTTTCACTTGTTTGGTTAGAGTCACGCCAAGATACTTAATATGGTTTGTGGCTATCGTGAAGGGTATTATTTCTCTTACTTCTTTCTCAGTCTGCTTATCCTTTGAGTATAGGAAGGCTTCTGACTTGCTTGAGTTGATTTTATATCCGGCCACTTTGCTGAAGTCGTTTATCAGCTGTAGGAGTTCTCTGGTGGAGTTCTTTGGGTCGCTTAAGTATACTATCATACCATCTGCAAATAGTGATAGTTTGACTTCTTCCTTTCCAATTTGTATCCGTTTGACCTCTTTTTGTTGTCTAATTGCTCTAGCTAGAACTTCAAGTACTATATTGAAATGATATGGAGAGAGAGGGCAGCCTTGTCTAGTCCCTGATTTTAGTGAGATTGCTTCAAGTTTCTCTCCATTTAGGTTGATGCTGGCTACCGGTTTGCTGTAAATTGCTTTTACTATGTTTAGATATGGGCCTTGAATTCCTGATCTTTCCAAGACCTTTAGCATGAAAGGATACTGAATTTTGTCAAATGCTTTCTCAGCATCTAATGAGATGACCATGTGGTTTTTTTCTTTGAGATTGTTTATGTAGTGGATTACATTGATGGATTTCCTTATATTGAACCATCCCTGCATCCCTGGGATGAAGCCTACTTGATCGTGGTGAATGATCGTTTTGATGTGTTCTTGGATTAGGTTGGCAAGAATTTTATTGATTATTTTTGCATCGATATTCATAAGAGAGATTGGCCTGAGATTCTCTTTCAACAGAAAGAGAATCTTCTGTTCTGTTTCTGAATCTTCTGAATCTTCTGAATGTTCTGAATCTTCTGAATGTTCTGAATCTTCTGTTCAGTTTCTGAACAGAACTCCAATAGCTTATGCTCTAAGATCAAGAATAGACAAATGGGACCTCATTAAATTACAAAGTTTTTGCAAGGCAAAAGACACTGTCAAAAAGACAAAGCGGCAACCAACTAACTGGGAAATGATCTTTACCAACCTTACATCCGACAGAGGGCTAATATCCAATATATACAAAGAACTCAAGAAGTTAAACTCCAGAGAGGCATGTAACCCTATTAAAAAATGGGGTACAGAGCTAAACAAAGAGTTCTCACCTGAAGAATATCTAATGGCTGAGAAGCACCTAAAGAGAAGTTCATCATCCTTAGTCATTAGGGAAATGCAAATCAAAACAACCCTGAGATTCCATCTCACACCAGTCAGGATGGCTAAGATCAAAAACACAGGAGACAGCAGTTTTTGGCGAGGATGTGGAGAAAGAGGAACACTCCTCCACTGCTGGTGGAATTGCAGGCTGGTACAACCACTCTGGAAAGCAGTCTGGCGGTTCCTCAGAAAACTGGGCATGACACTCCCGTAGGATCCGGCTATACCACTCCTGGGCATATACCCAGAGGCTTTACCTGCATGCAATAAGGACACATGCTCCACTATGTTCATAGCAGCCTTATTTATAATAGCCAGAAGCTGGAAAGAACCCAGATGTCCCTCAAAGGAGGAATGGATTCAGAAGATGTGGTATATCTACACAATGGAATACTACTCTACAATTAAAAACAATGAATTCACGAAATTCCTAGGCAAATGGTCAGATCTTGAAAATATCATCCTTAGTGAGGTAATCCAATCACAAAAGAACACACATGGTATGCAGTCACTGATAAGGGGATATTGACCCAGAATCTCGGAATACCCTAGACACAATCCACATATCAATAGATTTCTAAGAAGATGGAAGGAGAGACCCCTGGTCCTGGAAATACTGGATGTAGGGGAATGCCAGGAGAGATTAACGAGAGGGGGTTGAATGGAGAAAAGAGTGAGGGAAGGGGGCTTATGGGACTTTCGGGGAGGGAGGAAACGGGAAAGGGGAAATGATTTGGAATGTAAATTAAAAAAATAAAATAAAATAAAATAAAAACGAAAAAAACAAAACAAAACAAAACAAAACAAAACAAAACAAAAAAAAAACCATAGACTACTGAAACCAATGTTATAGCCATCATAATATGCTCCACTGCAACACTGCTTCCCATACTAAGCCTTTCTGAGTATTTTAACAAAAAATTATTTGACACAATAATGTAGCCTAAATGGAAAAAAAAAAGAGTATCTTTTATTATTATTGCTGCTAAAGACCTTAAACCATCTCTAATTTAATCAAAACTTATCATAAACTTCCTCTGCTTTTTAAATAATCTGGAATTTGAATTTTTGAACTACCATAAAATGGAAAGGGAGTAGGCATACTTTTATCATGGATATAAGAACTATCAGCCATTGATGTAAAATTTTGGCTCAAAATTCTTATTTTTTTCTAATGCTACATAATAACTATAATTTTACTTGATGTAAGGTAGTTTTGTGCTCACAAAATTTTAGCTTAGAAGCAAAACCTAGATGTGGGATAGAATCCAAAATCCAGCTACCTGCTGGTAAAGCAAAATTATACCCAGGAAGACATTTTATTCAACCCACCAATTACATGCAAAAGATTTGGGTCAGACACTTCCAGTCTGGATTAAGTACTCGAATATGACAGGCCACATTTGAGCATAATATTGTTCTATTTAAAATATAACAATAATACTATTAAATGTCTGGAGCTTAGAATTCAACACAACAGCACAGGAGAAAAATCTACTAAAAAGATGTCTTTTTCATAATACTATTTACAATTTTAAGTCTTCCATTCTTCAACATTTTGTGCTAGCAGTTGTCTGAAAGAATATAGTAAAGTGTAAGGAAATAGCATGCAATCATTGCTCCACTTATTTACAGAAGAACCCCTAAGTCCCAGGTATTTTAGTAATTCGGTCTCCCTTAACATTCGCTCCTTGAATAGTAGCTGCTAACCATCCTCTTTTGAGGATGAAATGAACTTAGAAGTTAACCTGCAAGTTCAAGGTCAGAAAGTAGTGTGACATATCTAAGATTTAAACAAATTTCTTCACAGTTCCATATTTCTACAATTGCTAATGCGTTTCTATGAATCCCCCTTTCATAAGGAAAAGATTTAAGAGGGACAAAAAAAGAGAGGTCAGAGACAAGAAAACGATGAGAACAGATTACAACCTTGTGACCTTGTAGGCTATTTCTCAGTTGGCACAGAGTTTCTCAGTAATTCTAAAACAATTATTCTGCAGTTAACTGCAGTTAATGACTAAGTTTAAGATCATTCTACTTGTAATTATTTTTTATTTTAGTCTCTTTGGGCCTTCTTTAAGCATAACTACGGGAATTTTAAGTCTCTATTGTTGGAATAGCCACATCTAAAATCACATCAAACCTCATGCTTTTTCATAAGTTAAAAAAGGGGAATAATTGAAGAATGAGGTAGATAACCTTAATGTCTTCTTTCCCACTCCTGTATGATGTCTAACTGCACAAGTTTGCCTTTGTTCTGAGCAAAGTATTGGTTAAATACACTTCAGGGGACTTAATGACTTTGTCCCTGCTTGATTTCACCTTGCTTTCGAAGAGACATGATCCTATGGCCCTGTCACTCTCCTGATACTTTTTCTACCAGTAAAAAAAGAAAGGTTATTCATTTAAAGACAAGGCAAAGTTCAACTGTATATTGTGGCTTTCCATTGTTAATGTTTACAGTGTTGGTTGGAGACTAAGAATTAGGGAAATTAATACAGGTAGATGAGTGTGGTCCTCAATTAACAGAGCTCCTAGGGGCTCACAATGACTGAATCAACAATAATGCAGTTGTAAGGGTCTGAGATAGGTTCTATGCATACAGTGTTATAGTTCTGAAGATTACTGTATTAATGGAACTCTTAAAAGTGACAGTTTGGAGGGGGGATTTTCTGACTCTTTCGACTTCTCTTAGAACCCTTTTCCTCCTACTGGGTAGCCTTTCCAGCCAGTCTTGATATGAAGATTGGTGCCTAGTTTTCTTGTAACTTTCTATGGTGTATATGATTGATTTCCCTGGGATGTCTGCTCTTTTCTGAAAAGAAATGGAGGAGGAGTGAATATGGGGAAGAGTGATGAAGTGGTAGCGGAAAGGGGTGAAGTCTGTGGTCGAGAAGTCATGTATGAGAGAATAAGACTAAGACGACAAAGTAAAACAAAAATGAAAAGCTTTGTACCAACTCTTTCTCTATGCACATGCTTAGAGAAGTAGTGTATTAAAATAATTTTCTGCATATTAGTGGTTGGAAACATGAATATGTGTGTGTGTGTGTGTGTGTGTGTGTGTGTGTGTGTATACATACATTCAAGAGAAAGTAAAATTGTGTACCATTGGTATGAGTAGTTGAAATGGATTCAAGGGGCCATTGTAAGTCCAACCTTGAAACTTTTGAAATGCATTCAGCCTTTGCATGGATCAATCTACACTTTACCAATGCCATTTTTCAAACACTGCTGAGCTCCATGTAGATTGACAGGACATCCAATCTCGTTCATGAGAAACAGCTGATATTTTGATAGGAACAGTTAGAATTTCTGATTATCAAGCGAGAAATGTATACAAACACACATGTTGGGAGTTTAAAGCTCCATAAATATGGACACAATTTTATGAAGACTCAAGTGATACTTTCAATATTGCTTATATCCGTATTTTCCCAGATTTCAATACTAATTACTCCAGATAGGAGTAATTTTCTTTGTTCTCAAATGGGCTGATTATGTTCACAGCAGTGTGGCTGAGTATTAAATATTACTTTTTCATTCAAATAAACAAAAATGTGTTTAATTTCAGTCAAACACTGAATAGGGTGAAGGGGTTAGAGGTTTTATGTGATCATTTGCAGAGAATGTGTTTTAGGGCTAAAATACACTCATTCTATATGCTTGATATCAAGATGTCAATTTTTTACTTGTTATTGTAAAGCTCTCCAAAGTGCAGAGGCAATCTTTAATTTCATGTGCATGAATTTTAAATAAAAGATGGGTACTTGCACTGGTCTAATTCAATAAATTACATTAATTCTGTGTGTCATGAATTACAAACACACACACACACACACAAACAAACACAAACACACACACTCACACACACACACCTCTAAAATCCTTCAATAACTTCTCACTTCTCTCAAAATAACGATACTCACTAATATCTACACCACAATACTACTACTATAGGTGTTATCTATAAGTGTCTGCACCTTTGAATCTTTAGCTCTACCCTCATGATCTACTGAAACTTCCGGAGAAGTTAGAATATAACATTCATGCAGCTTAGGAAATAAGGCCAATAATTCACAAATAGGACCCTAGGAGACCACAAAGTGTCTGTACAGCATAGGAAACAATCAATAGATTAAAGAGGCATTCCAAGCAATGGCAGAAATATTTTCTCAGACATAGATTTAATAATCAATTTCCATCTAAAATTCATTTATAAAAATTAAGCAGGTAATAACTCAAACTCACTGGGCTATTATCTGGACAGGAACTTCTCAATATATGTATAAATGGACAACAAACATTTCCAACGTGTTGAACATTATTGGCTCTCAGTATTGAGATGCCATCTACTTTCTATTGGCATGGCCATCATCAGAAAAATAAATGATAAAAATTCTGGTGAAATGAAGAACAGTCATTCTGTGGGTGTTGTCAGCAGCTGCCTCTATGAAAGTCAGTAAGGAAAGGACCCCAAAGTCTAGGATTACAACTACCCTTTGATACTCTATAGCATTTCTGGGTGTCTACCCAAAGAAATCTATATCTAACTATACTGGAATTTGCTTATCTGAGTTCCTTGTCACTCTATTCACCATAGCTAGAAGCAGGCTAGATATGCATCAATCAGGTTTTTAATAAAATATTTAATGTACACACAGTGCAATTTTATTCATTCATCAAGGAAAATGAAATTATAATTTTTTATTAAATGGCTAGAACTGGAAAACAGATTATATTTATTGATGCAATTGTCTTAGGGTATTCCTGATGTGAACAGACACTAAGACAAAGCCATGTCTTATAAAGGACAATGTTTTATTGGGGCTGGTTTACAGGTTCAGAGGCAGCATCCAGGCAGGCAATGTTAAAAGTTCAAAGTCTTTTCTGAGATTTATCCAATCACCACCCCCCCCCCACAAAGCAAAAACAGGAAACAAACTGGGCAAACACCAAACTCTGCATCTCCATATCTGGTGACAAAGCATTCTTCAGATCTCCAACTCCATTTTTGTCCATTTGTTCGTTCACAAACTTCATTTCCTGGGGTTGTTTCTACTCCGTTAGCAGCATTTCTCAGGAGATATCCTATAGATCTGACATCTTGAATATCTTGTGGTCTCCAAGGCAACTTCAATGTTACAGCTTATAGTTTTAATATCTGGGATCCACACATGATTTTCTAAGCCCTTCCAAATGGCTGTCATCACTTCTGTAGCTCTGCCCTCTGTAGCACTCTAAGCTCAGGTTGATCTACTCCAGTGCTGCTGCTGTTCTTCGTGATCATCCCATGGTACTGGCATCTCCAATAAAATGGTGGCTTCTTCTGCTACTAGGCTTCACCAATAGCCTCTCATAGGCTCTCATTAAGGTACCAAGCCACAAATCCTTGCATGATCCATTCAGTACTGAGCTGTCAACTACAACTGAGGCTGCTCCTTCACCAGTGGCCTTCCATCTCATCTTACAGTGCCAAGCCTCAGCTGTTTTGCATAACCCCTTTATTCCTTCAAAACCAGTACCACCCATGAAACTCTTACATATTACCAAGTACATCAGCAGCACTAGGTACAACCTTGGTGATCTCTGGAACACAGCTACTTCATGCTCTCAGAAAACACTTCCCAGAAGATTTCACTTCAGTGATTCCATTCTCTTTTTAATCACTGCTAAGCTAAATTTTTAGATCCAGCTACCCAGCAACAATTGTCCCTGTAGTTCCTTCTATTCTTGTATCTAAAGCCAGAGCTACATGACCAAAGTTGTTGAGTTCTTCTGCCTGTAGGAGTTGGAACATGCCCCCTTGTTCTATTACATTATCACTAGCTTTATGTTTTCCAACTGCTTCACTTCCTAAGTTTGCCTGTCCTGGATCTTGCTCTGTAGATTGACCTTGAACTCAGAAATCTACATGCCTGTCTCCTGGAATTAAACTGTGTATGACCACACCTGAACTTGTCTTCATTTAGAGCCTTCTCTGTCCCAGACTGGCCTTAAACTCAGAGATCTGCTTGGCTTATATTTTATGTTTTCTTCTTTCTTTTCCAAGATTGCTACACTTGTTTAAAATGCTCTTCATGAGACATAACCAGAGAGCAAAGTCTCTACTGGTCTTTTTTAAAGATTTTCCTTTTCAATGTAATTAATAAGTCTCTTTACCTTAGACTCAGGTAGACTCTTCAGACAAGGGCAAAAAGTAGCCATAATCTTCACACAAAAGCAGTCTCTAGGCCTCATACTGAAATTCTTCTCCACTGAATCCTCTTGGGCCAAGTCTGAACAGTTCAAATCAATCTCAGAAACAGTTTTTCATATTCTTACTAGAATATCCCATTAAGCCCCACTTAAAGTTATCCACTGATTTCCAAATACAAAGTCCCCAAAAATTTACATTATTCCAGAAAAAATCAAGATGAGAACTATCACAGCAATACCTGACTCCTGGTACCAACTTCTGTCTTAGTTAAGGTTTTCTTGCTGTGAACAGACAGCATGACAGACAACATTTAATTGGAGTTGGCTTACAGGTTCAGAGACAGCAAACAGGCAGGCATGGTACAGAAAGAGATCAAAGTTCTACATCTTCATCTGAAGTCTGTTAGCAGACTACTTGCAACTATGCAGCTTGGATAAGGGTCTTAAAACCTACAGCCACAGTGACACACTTACTCCACCAAGACTACACCTACTTCAACAGGGCTACATTTTTTCATAGTGACAGTCCTTGGTGTGAGCAAATACAAAGCATAACAGCAATCTAGACTAAAAAATAACAAACTCATCTTTTCTCTCATATGTAGATTTTAGCCTTTTTTGTCTACTCTTATCTAATCTATTTATAATAGTATTTGAAGCTAGGAAACTAAGGATCATTGTTCTAGTGAAGCCTTAGGGTAAGGACATAATAGGAAGCAGTATTATGAAAGGAGGTGTGGAGATGGAGGAAGAGGGCAAGTTTAAGGAGTCAAAGAGTTGAGGAGATAAAGAAAATCAGTATGTGCAAGAATGTTAAAAAGAATGGGGAATAGCAAAGAACTGTATGGAAACCTACTACCATGTAACTGAATTAAAACATAAAACTTATATAGGAAACAATCATAGAAGGGATATAACATGCATAGCTAGAAAAAAATGCTATTTAAGCTGTGTGTTATTAAGCAAAAATTTTGTGTCAGTAGTTGCATATATCTTTATGAATTGGTGGTGAATGAGTCCCCAGAGTTGCCGCAAACTACTCAGGCTCTTGGCATTTCTATTTGTTGTCTGCTATCATACAGATAGGAGTACATCTTACAATTGTTTAGTCACCTGCCTAATTCTAAAGAGCTGAAGTTGTGAATGTTAGTTCATACAAGGTTATTATTAAGTGGAATAATTGCCACCACTTCTGAAGTCATTGAGGTTACATTATTCAAACAAAAGCTTGAATTATTCAGACATTCATTAGTTGTCACTGCTTGTCAATCATAAAATATACATAAAATAAAAGGTTTTTTATCTTTTTTATTGGATATATTCTTCATTTACATTTCAAATGTTCCCCCCTCTCCCTGCTGTTATGAGGATTTTCCTTTATCCGTCACACTCCTACCTTCCCACACTCAATTCCCCTACACTGGGCATCTATTGAGTCTTCGTAGGACCAAAGACCTCTACTCCCATTGATGCCACACAAGGTAATCATCTGCTACATATGCAGCTGGAGCCATGCATACTCTTTGGTTGATGGCTTAGTACCTGGGAGTTCTGAGGGTTCTGGTTGGTTGATACTGCTGTTCTTCCTATGAGGTGGCAAACACCTTCAGCTCCTTTAGTTCTTTCTCTAACTCCTCCATTGCGTACTCTGTGCTCAGTCCAATGGTTGGTTGTGAGCATCCACCTCTGTGTTTGCAAGGCTCTGGCAGAGACTCTCAGGAGACAGCCATATCAGGTTCCTTTCAGCAAGCATTTCATGGCATCCATAAGAGTGTCTGGGTTTGGTGACTGTTTATGGGATGACTCCCCAGACAGGAGAGTCTCTGGATGGCCTTTCCTTCAGTCTGTGCTCCACAAGATAAACCAACTTGTATTTGTAAAAATTAAGCACATTTAAAAGAGAAAGCTGATTTTTCTTTTTTCTTTTCTTTCTTTTTTTTTTGTGGGGCTCACAAGGTTTATTTTAAAATTAAAGAAACAGTTTTCACTGGAATATTATGAAATTTTTTAATTTTTTATGATTACACTATTTTTTATTTTTTGTTAAATTCTTTTTTCTTTTTATTATTATTATTTTATTTTTACTTTTTAAGTTTTTTCACCCACATTCCAAATGATTTCCCCTTTCCCGTTTCTTCCCTCCCCGAAAGTCCCATAAGCCCTCTTCCCTCCCTCTGTTCCCCATTCAACCCCCTCTCACTTCTCTGTCTTGGTATTCCCTTATATCCAGTCTTTCCAGGACCAGGGGTCTCTCCTTCCATCTTCTTGGAAATCTATTGATATATGAATTGTGTCTTGGGTATTCTGAGATTCTGGGTTAATATTTCCTTATCAGTGACTGCATACCATGTGTGCTTTTTTGTGATTGGGTTACCTCACTAACGATGATATTTTCCAGTTCTGACCATTTGCTAAGAGTTTCGTGAATTCATTGTTTTTAATTGCAGAGTAGTATTCCATTGTGTAAATATACCACATCTTCTGAATCCATTCCTCCGTTGAGGGACATCTGGTTTCTTTCCAGTTTCTGGCTCTTATAAATAAGGCTGCTATGAACATAGTGGAGCATGTGTCCTTATTGCACGTAGGGGAAGCCTCTGGGTATATGCCCAGGAGTGGTATAACAGGATCCTCCGGGAGTGTCATGCCCAGTTTTCTGAGGAACTGCCAGACTGCTTTCCAGAGTGGTTGTACCAGCTTACAATCAGATCCTCCGGGAGTGTCATGCCCAGTTATCTGAGGAACTGCCAGACTGCTTTCCAGAGTGGTTGTACCAGCTTACAATCTCACTAGCAGTGGAGGAGTGTTCCTCTTTCTCCACATCCTCGCCAACTGCTGCCTCCTGTGTTTTTGGTCTTAGCCATTCTGACTGGTGTGAGATGGAACCTCAGGGTTGTTTTGATTTGCATTTTCCTAATGACTAAGGATGATGAACATCTCTTTAGGTGCTTCTCAGCCATTAGATATTCTTCAGGTGAGAACTCTTTGCTTAGCTCTGTACCCCATCTTTTAATAGGGTTACTTGCCTCTCTGGAGTTTAACTTCTTGAGTTCTTGTATATATTGGATATTAGCCCTCTGTTGGATGTAGGGTTGGTAAAGATCTTTTCCCAGTTTTTTGGTTGCCATTTTGTCTGATTGACATTGTCCTTTGTCTTACAGAAACTTTGTAATTTTATGAGGTCACCATTTGTCTATTCTTGATCTTAGAGCATAAGCTATTGGAGTTCTTATCAGGAAATTTTCCCATGTGCCCATATGTTCAAATCAGTGTGTCTGGTTTTATGTGAAGGTCCTTGATCAACCTGGAATTGAGCTTAGTGCAAGGAGATAAGAATTGATCGATTTGCATTCTTCTGTATGTTGACCTCCAGTTGAACCAGCACCATTTGTTGAAAAGGCTATCTTTTTTCCACTGGATGGTTTTAGCTCCATGTCAAAGATCAAGTGACCATAGGAGTGTGGATTCATTTCTGGGTCTTCAATTCTGTTCCATTGATGTACATGCCATTCGCTGTACCAATACCATGCAGTTTTTGACACTATTGCTCTGTAGTACAGCTTGAGGTTCTAGATACTGATTCCCCCAGACGTTCTTTTACTCTTGAGAATAGTTTTAGCTATCTGGGTTTTCTGTTATTCCAAATAAATTTTTGACTTGCTCTTTCTAACTCTATGAAGAATTGAGTTGGGATTTTGATGGGGATTGCAATGAATCTGTATATTGTTTTTGGCAAGATGGTCATTTTTACTATATTAATCGTGCCAATCCATGAGCATGGCAGATTTTTCCATCTTCTGAGGTCTTCTTCAATTTCTTTCTTCAGAGACTTGAAGTTCTTGTCATACAGATCTTTCACTTGTTTGGTTAGAGTCACACCAAGATAGTTTATATTGTTTGTGGCTATCGTGAAGGGTATCATTTCTCTTATTTCTTTCTCAGTTTGCTTATCCTTTGAGTATAGGAAGGCTACTGAATTGTTTGAGTTGATTTCATATCCAGTCACTTCGAAGTTGTTTATCAACTGTAGGAGTTCTCTGGTGGAGTTCTTTGGGTCGCTTAAGTATACTATCATATCATCTGCAAATAGTTGTAGTTATAGTTTGACTTCATCCTTTCCAATTTGTATTCCTTTGACCTCCTTTGTTTGTCTAATTGCTCTAGCTAGAACTTCAAGTACTATATAGGGCAGCCTTGTCTAGTCCCTGATTTTAGTGGGATTGCTTCAAGACTCTCTCCATTTAGATTCATGTTGGCTACCAGTTTGCTGTAAACTGCTTTTACTATGTTTAGATATAGGCCTTGAATTCCTTATCTTTCCAATTCGTTTAACATGAAAGAATGCTGAATTTTGTCAAATGCTTTTTCAGCATCTAATGAAATGACCATGTGTTTTTTTTTTTCTTTGAGATTGTTTATGTAGTGGATTACATTGATGGACTTCCTTATATTGAACCATCCCTGCATCCCTGGGATGAAGCCTACTTGATCGTGGTGAATGATTGTTTTGATGTGTTCTTGGATTCTTCGGCAAGAATTTTATGGAGTATTTTTGCATCGACATTCATAAGAGAAATTGGCCTGAGATTCTCTTTCTTTGTCAGGTCTTTGTGTGCTTTTGGTATTAGTGTAATTGTGGCTGCATAGAACGAGTTGGGTAGTGTTCCTTCTGTTTCTGTTTTGTGGAATAGTTTGAAGAGTATTGGTGTTAGGTCTTCTTTGAAGGTCTGATAGAATTCTGCACTAAAACCGTCTGGAACTGTGCTTTATATGGCTGGAAGACTTCCAATGACCACTTCTATTTCTTCAGAGATTATAGGACGGTTTAGATGGTCTATGTGATCCTGATTTAATTTTGGTATTTGGTGTCTGTCTAGGAAATTGACCATTTCCTCCAGATTTTCCAGTTGTGTTGAATACTGGCTTTTGTAGTAGGATCTGATGACTTTTTGAATTTCCTCAATTTCTGTTGTTATATCTCCCCTTTTGTTTCTGATTTTGTTAATTTGGATACAGTCTCTGCGCCCTCTGGCTAGTCTGGCTAAGGGCTTTTCTATCTTGTTGATTTTCTCAAAAAACCAACTCCTAGTTTTGTTGATTCTTTGTATGGTTTTATTTGGCTGAGATCCAAGTGATATTATGCTTGATTATCCCTGTGCCTGGAGGTCCCTACTGATCTGTTGCTGGAACAAAGATGGCAGAGTGCACTGTGCACCCTCTCGGCGCAGATCACTATGCAGAGCAGATGGCCCAAGCAGCGCTGGCGTCCAGACGAAGACAGAGCTGCCCCACCCTTGGGTGCCAATGGAAGCCCAGCAGACTGTGTCCCAAGTGTTGTTATACTGGGGGGGTCCCTGTGTACCTGAAGGCTCAGCGTAGTCAATTCCTGCAGCAGAAGTCGCCAAGGGGAGGCTGGTGCTGATATATTCTTTATTTACATTTCAAATGTAGTCCCCTTTCCTTTTAACCTCCCGAAAATCCCCTAACCCATCCCCCCTCCCTCTGCTCACCAATTCACACAATTCCACTTCCCTGTCCTGGCATTCCCATATACTGGGACATCTAACCATCCCAGGACCAAAGGACACTCCTCCCTTTGATGTCCAACAATGTCATCCTCTGCTGCATATGCATTTGCAGCCATGGGTCCCTCCATGTGTTCTCTTTGGTTGGTAGTTTAGTCCTTGGGACCTGTAGGGGTACCGGGTGGTCCAAATTGTTATTCCTCCTATGGCGCTGCAGAACCCTTCAGCTCCTTGGGTCCATTCTTTAGCTCCTCCATCGGGGACCCTGTGCTCAGTTCAACGGTTGGCTAAGAATGTCCCCCTCTATATTTGTCATGCACTGGCAGAGCCTCCCAGGTGACAGCTATATCAGGCTTCTGTCAGCAAGCACTTATTGGTATACACAAGAGTGTTTGGGTTTTATAACTCTATATAGGATGGATCCCTAGGTGGGGCAGTCTCTGGATGGTCTTTCCCTCAGTCTCTGCTCCACACTTTGTATCTCCTCCTGTGGGTATTTTGTTCCCCCTTCTAAAAAGGGCTAGAGTATCCATACTTTGTTCTTCCTCCGTATTGAGCTTCATTTTATCTGTGAATTATGTCTTGGGTATTCAAAGCTTCTGGCTAATATCCACTTATCAGTGAGTACATACCATGTGTGTTCTTTTGTGATTGGGTTACCTCACTCAGGATGATATTTTCTAGTTCCATCCATTTGCTTAAGAATTTCAAGAACATAAGAGAAGCCTGCTACTCTATACTTAATCTAAGGACATTGAGCCTTGTGCAGTTTGACTCTCAGCCAAGCTCCCTACCCTATTGTTTTCTTTCTTTAGTGCTCCAAATAGGTACAAAGAGTAGATCAGAACTGCCAAATGGGTTTAATGTATTTGTGATTAGGGAAGGAATGAGAATGGCTGGAATGAATAAGAAAGGAGAGAGCACATATAAGTGGAACAATGAGATCCATCAATCTTCACTTAGCAAACAAAATGCCATTGCTTTTCTTCTTGTTTCCATTTTTCCAACACTAAACCCTGGTAGATGGAAATAAAAAGAAGACTTGAAAAGGCAAGATTCAATATCTCTAGCATGGCAGAATTTTGAGTACTCAAATCTCTCACAACAGAAGGATCATTTTCTTTTCTTTTTAATGAAAGAGGCAGAAAAAAATAAAAGCAAAAAAAAAAAATATGTAGGGAAAGCCTGTGGCCCAGACAAACAACTTATGGTTACAACTATGTGACATGAATGTCACGGGTAATCAAATCCTTACTGCTGTACCTTGCTACTACACTAAGAGACTTGACACTGTGTGTGTGTGTGTGTGTGTGTGTGTGTGTGTGTGTGTGTGTGTAGTGTACCGTGATGCCAAGGTCAAATGTTGATCCTTGTTTTAGATCTCTATGTTTTCTATTTCTCCTGCAATGCTTTCTCCCTATGGTATTTGTAGGTCTGTTTGAAGCACTATCTTAAAGAAGAAACTGAGATTCAGAGCATATTGGTTCCTACTTCTCTACCTTCCTCAGTGACAAAGTATCCAAAGGTAGCAGTGTGCTGTTTATTTTGTAAACCTTCAAATTCACAAACATAAATGAATGAATGCAGTCATTGTTCCATGGTCCTGTGTTTAGCCAATGAAAAATATAAAAAAATTTAGAAAGTCTGTTTTTACTTTGTTTATACAGATATTTCCCTATTTTTATTCCATTAACAGCAAAGTGTAACAATTATGTGCATAAAATTTACATTATATTAAGTATTACACATACTGGAGAGATCATGAAATTATATGGGAAAATGTTAATATTTTATATGAGCACTGAACCCGATTTAATCAAAAGGATTAGAGCTTCCATGGATTTTGCCATTTACGAGTAGTATGGAAGTTTTCCTTCACAGACACTGAAAGTATCTATGAGAGACAGAATTCATGTGGAGAATACTTTTATTTATTTTTCTTTTATTTTTGGCTCTTTTTTTATTAGGTATATTCTTTATTTACATTTCAAATGTTATACCCTTTCCTGGTTTCCCCTCCAAAAAATCCCATAACCCATCTCCCTTCCCCCTCTTCCCCAATCAACCCACTACAGCTTCCCTGTCTTGGTATTTCCCTACACTGCTGCATCGAGTCTTCCCAGGTCCAAGGGCCTCTCCTCCCTTTGATGTCCAACAAGGCCATCCTCTGCTGCCTATGTGTCTGGAGCCATGGGTAACTCCATGTGTACACTTTAGTTGATGTTTTAGTCCCTGGGAGCTCTGCGGGTACTGGGTGGCTCCTATTGGTGTTCCTCCTGTGGCGCTGTAAACCCCTTCAGCTCTTTAGATCCTTTCTCTAGCTAGCTCTTTATTTTTCAAATTAGCAGTTTGTTTAAAAATTCATCTCAAATTTTCTAGTAGTCATGGGGAATTAGTATATTATTATTCTTGAAATTCACTTGAGTATTTTTAAATTAAAAATGAATCAATTTGCCTGAGGTCAGCAGAGCAACAGGAACTTAAGATTTCAGGTTCTATGACCCTGTTCTTTAGGACCAGTGAACCCTCCTGGGAGCAGGGCTTATATACATGGACATTTATCTGTTTTTAATCTGGTCGGATCTAGCCTATATTTGTGTCACTTTATTTGGTCCCTGGGAGCCATTGTAAGACTCTAGCTAAATTAGATTTCTGCTTACTCTAGCTGTGTTTTAAGTTTCTATTTACTATAAAACTTCAGATTTCATTTCTGATTTTGGTTGTGCCTTACCCCCATTCCCACAGAATGGTCTGTAACAAATATTCCCAGAAAATATCTTAACTTCCTGGTCTTGCTTCAGTAACCAGGCTTGCTTATAAATTTCTCCAACTTATGATTTTGCCCTGTAAAAGAAGCTTGAGAAATTGGCTCGGGGCTGTTGTCCTGAACACTGCCTTAGGGAAGAAAGCTGCCAATTAAGTTCTCTGATATGCAAAATAAAACTTACTTTAATTTGACCATAATTTGATGTTGGTGCTCATTTTCCTTGTGTCTGTGAGATTAATACCTGCTTCATTCCCCAACTATTATTTCTTTTCAGACTAGCCAATCAAATAATACTGTGTGGTTTGATCCAGCCAATGGGGAAAGACTTAGGTCTTTAATGTAATTTTCATTATAATAAGACCTCAGTGCAAAAAAAAAAAAAAAAAAAAAAAAGAAAAAAAAGAAAAAAAAGATTTCAGGTTCTAAATCATACAATATGTATATTGAATGTCTAATATAGCAAGATATCAGATTTTGTGTGGTTCTACTCTGTAGATATGACATGATAAAAATCTATAAAATCTGTGACCCTCTTCATGTACCAATACAGAACTCAAATTTGGCACCCACCCCATCCCCCTGTGCCTTGTTGTCCCCATACTGCATGCATCCCAGTATTGGCATGAATGTAACCCAACATAAGACTTTAAACTTAATATAGATTGTACTGTCACCTGATTTTGCATTTCCATAGGCTAAACTGTATAGATGCCACTATCTTGCCACAATGTCAAAATAATATACATACTGTACTTCTATTTAATCCATATTACCACATGTATGTCACTATAACTTGTTCTGCTCTATTCAATAAAGGCTGTTGTTCCCTTTGCAGACAAACTGGGAAAGAAAAAGTCTGTCATATATCTCCATTGTCTCCCAGTTCCTGCCATCTCAACCCTTCCCTCCCATTCCTAAGTCCGCTGTGTCTGACAACTATTCACAGTATTGCACCTTCATGCATCAGTTTAATTTTTCATTGGGCCTGTCTGACATTAGCTGTTGATATGCACATGGCATCTATTGTGTCATCTTACAGAACTGATCTTACAAGTATCACAAAAGTCCAAAAACTGATTTTCATGTGAGTGTTTTAAAACAGAGAGAGAATCTGAATTATCCTTCCATGGAGCACCAAGAAGTCCATGTGCTGTTAAATGGTGAGATAGTTAGGACATAAGTTGATAATTAACCTCTTCATACATATGAAAAGCAGTAATCTATCATTGTCAGGCAATTGGCAAATGAAGAAGGAGCTTAAGATACAAAGGGAAGAAAGATTGATCTCTTGAAATCTACATTTCACAAAGAGCTTCGAGCATTGTCAATCAGCACAGCTACATGTACATTTGTGCAGGTAAAATACATGTACATTTGTGCAGGTAAAATACATGCACATTAGTCACACCTCTTTCTTTTTCCCAAAATGGCAATACCTATGAACAGCACTACTAAAAAATAGAAGTATTTCTATCTCTTTATTTTAAAGCACAATACAAGGGAAGCCTTGTTTATTATACTTACAACTTAAACTCACAGAGAGGAAAATTGGGTGTGGAATTACAGAGGAAAGAGTATTCAAGACATGATAGTAGAGAAAATATTCTAAGTTCATGGGAATTCACTGCACAGAAAGGAAGGAAAAGAGACAGACATAAAATCATATTTGGCTGAATGATATATCAAGCCACCTGGGTCAAAACAATACTTAGAACTCACACAAACAACCTGATTCTGTAAATTTCTTTCTAAATTGAAGAGCAGATTCCCGTGGGCTTTGAAAAAGAATTCTTTTCTAAATTACTGGGTAATTTTCTCCACTCCAGTTGAGCTATATAATCAGACATGGTCAAAACATTGTACCAGGAGTACAATAGAACATGAATTCAAGCAAACCATGATTCCATGGGCCTGCAGCTATAAAAGGTGGTCAGAAATGAGAAGGGCAAGCAGGACTTGGTTGATTTTATGTGGAAAAATCTGTAATTACACTGTATTCATGGAGCTTGTAAATGATTATAATTTAAAATATATGTTAAATTGCACATCTTACCATATTAGACTTTTGGAATCATTCATTAGATGGGCTTTTTAGAGTCTAATTTTGTACTCCCAGTAATAACGACAATAAAATAAGACTCAGAAAACTGAGTCTATACATAGACAATCTTATCTTCACAGGACAAGACTTAATGATGTTTATTATCTGAAATGAAAATTGAGCAAATAATTTTTATATTTATTTTATTTCATATCAATTGCTTTAGAAAATAAAAGGCACACTCCTCTACAATAACGACTTATTTTCAGGAAAAATCTTGCATTTATTTCCATTATTATTAAGTATATAAACTTATTTGTTATGAGAAATAATTATTTGTTATGAAAAATAATTATTTGTCTGCTGTCATCAAATTTGTCTATCTGTCATCAAAGAGTTTGGGTAGCTTTATGGCTTTTACCTTCAGGAATAGAAAATATATAAAATTGGCACATAGAGCTGGGTCCATGTACTTTTCACATTGAAACAGGTTAAAAAAGTAAGATTCTTGATGACAGCTACAGTATAAAAATGCTTTCTACTGTCACTTCTAAGTGAACAAATGTGCCTAAGATCACAACTCTTGAGTTGCTGGTAAGAACTTCAGTGGAAGGCACAGTGTGTGTGTGTGTGTGTGTGTGTGTGTGTGTGTGTGTGTGTGTGTGTGTATGTATGTGTCTGTGTGTGTGTGTGTGTGTGTGCATGTGTCTGTGTGTGTGTGTGCATGTGTCTGTGTGTGTGTGTGTGTGTGATGTCGCAATTGGAAACTCCTTCATTAACATAGATATTTAAGCTATTACTTTTCATCACCAATTTCTATGCCAGACAATAGTCTAGATGCTCATGTTGCAAAGGTGAACAAAATAGAGAGTCTCTTGCCCTCAGCAAATTTGCTTTGAATTGGTGGGAAATTTAGGAGGAGGACTTGAACTATTTTCTCCTCTTTCCTCTTCTCCATGACAGTTAGAGACTAGATTATTAGGGTGAGGTGCTTGCATTCTTCAGAAGAACAGTCATGCACTGGTGACTGAAAGATGAGGTAAAATGTGTACTTAAAGCATCTAGGTCAGACTGCTACAGAATCCCTGATCTCTCAAATTCCTGTGCATCCCTGTCAGCTGATGTTGAGGCAGTGTTCTCATAATGTTTGGCTATGGCACTATGTATCTGCTCCCATCAATTGTTGGATGAACTCTCTCTGGTCTCTTTGATGATGATTCTGCTAGAAACCAGCCCCCAGAACACTGCAGACAGCACAAATTGTTGATTTTGTGGCTGGGATTGTGTCTCAATCTCTTCAATTGAGGCCTTGTCTGAATATAGAAAACAGTCAGTTCAGGCCCTGTGTCTCACAATAGTAGGAGTCGTTGATAGAGTTACTCATGTAGGTTTAATACATATGTTATAGCTGAGTAAGCCGGTGTTCTTGTGGGAATGCTAACAGTGAGAGTCTTGGTGGGAAGTGCTATCCTTGACTCTTTTACCTGCTTGTGGGACATTTCTTCCCCTCCTGGTTTACCTTGTCCTGCTTTTGATGTGACAGTATGTGTCTTGTCGTTTTGTAGGTTGTGATCTTTTATTCAGTAGAAGCCCCTGGGAGGACTGCTCTTTTCTGAATGGGTAGGATCTCAGGGAGAGGGGAGGAGGAGGTGGGGAGAAGAGAGAAAGGGGACATGCAGTCAGCAGGGATGTGATAAATGAGAAAAGAATAAAAAATGAGACAAACATTAAATCAAAAAATGAAGGAGGGAGGCTGGAGTGGACTATTTTGAAAGAATCAATGTAAAAATCCATCACAGACTTCCTGTATGTCAAATACTGAACTTAGTGTCCACACGTGTTACAGATTTAAGGGTACCTTATGACATCAGTATGCATGCTTGCATTTGTATATACCTAGACATACCATTTTTATTTTTTTGGTTTCACAGGCTAGAATATTTCACTGAAGGTTGCCTGTTTTTCTTTAGTTAAGTTAATATGTACTCCTTTCTTTGAGATGAAAACTCAAATAACAGGCAACCTGATGTTCTCCTGTGACCTTTGAACATAAACCTTTATGAGTACTTTTTCCTTCCTCTTTTAAGGCAGAATAACACTCTGTAGCCCTGGCTAGCTGATAACTTAAAATAATCCAGCTGCATCAGTATTGTGAGTGACTTCAGATTACCAAAGTGTGCTGTCATTAAAAGATATATCTTTTTAAGTGATTGTTTTACATATATTTTTATATATAAATCTATTGTATATATGCACAATTTCTATATTTAATAAACATGCATATATACATGCATACAAACATAGACATACACACATATGCACACAAACACAGACATATATATATGTACACATCATATACATATATACATATACATATATGTCATATACATACACATACATATATACATACATATAAACATACATACACATACATCATATACATACACATACACATATACATGTACATTTATACCCATGTCAAATAAGTGAAGAACAATTTTTAAGAATATAAGGGGAAAAATCACTTATTACATATAAGTACAAATCTTTCCAGGAGCTGGCAAGGATTTGAATATATGTTCACACAATTAATGAGATAGAAAATGATTCACAGCAGAGCATAATACATGATCTAACATAAATGAATAAAATATATCATAAAAATGAGATCAATGATAGGCTGTATTATGACCATACATTGTAGTAATGGTAGGCTTGAATATATGGTTTCAGTTCAGAGTCTACAGGCAGAGAAATGATACATAGGCACCATCGTTTGCAGTGTGGTTACTTTGCTGTACTGAGTCTCTGTTCTTTGACGTGGTTCATCAAATGAAAACTGGGAGACCAGTAACAGAATAGAATACTTGGAGATACTTCATTCTAGTCACCATAGCAACCAATATAGAAACAAGAAAAGCCCTGTACCTCATAACACACCTGTGACTTAGGTGTCATCATCCTCCCTATATGAAAATGCACCTTAAAGCAGGCAGAAACTGGGAAACTGTCCAATATAATGAAAGTAGTTAATCACAGAGTTCAAATAAAACTCAGGTATATTGTCACTGAATCCAACTTCCCAAAATTTCTCTTAGCATTTAGTTAACAAATGAACAAAGTAACAATTATTAATATGGAACACGTATATATATGGTCATTAACTACACAGATAACTTCAATAATGAAAGAGATGCTACATCTCTATTAATGACTTTCAATAGCAAGGAATTTTTTGCAGTTAGGCTGAAGTATCATGGGGGATATCTATGCACATGTGGTTTCTGAATCTGGAAGCAGTGGCACACTGTTGGCAAAATCTGGAAGATCATGTCTTCTGCAAAGTGATTTGCACTTGAAAAATACCAATAACCAAGAACTGTCCAACTTAAAATGCCAAGAAAACTCCTGTAAAATATTCCATTTTAAAAACCACAGGAATCACTTCACTTAAATTCAGACTCCCTTTTTTACTTAAAAGGGAGAGTCATATCTGAGCCATGACAATTAAAAACAATATTGATTTTTTCATACTTCAAGGTGCGTTTGCTCATAAAAGAGTGTCAACAGTTTAGCATCATGTAGAAGATACTATGCATAACATGCTTTATTTGTAATCTGACTTTAGAACTCTCTCTTTGCTGGAGACAGTGGAATGAATAGAACTGTAGATCAGACGTTATAGAGGGCAATCCATTACGGAAGAGGGACAGCAGAATGAACATCTGAATCAGAGTGTGCATGAGAAGTCTGAGTAGCACCCACCTGACGTTTTAATATTATCCACATTGATCAAAACCTTGAGGGGTTTGCTTTTGTTTTTACCCTTTGGATTTCTTTTGCTTTGCAGATTCGTCCATCATTATAAACCTGTGGGTAATGTGAATTTAATCTTTCCTCACTGCAGCAGTGTTTCATTTCTTATATCTAACAGCATTTTAAATCTATGAAATGAATTATCTGTTCACAAATCAGACTGTCATCTTCAGGTAAGCTGTGCCGGCACACACACACACACACACACACACACACACACACACACACATGTAAATCCAATTTGCAGTTGTGAATTATGATTTGAAAGGTGTAGGTTTCACATGAGAAATTTCATCATCTGGAATTGCATTGTCATTGAGGATAATAAGAATTGAATTTAGCTACTGAAAGGAACAAAGACAAATATTGAAAGATGGGAGGCTTTTCTAATCCACTGCAGAACTATAGAGTATTCTGTGAGATTAAGCTGAGACACCATTTGCAGAAATCAGTAACTGTTTCAGTTTATTAAAAGCTTAAGAGTAAATCTATTTGGGTAATATGCAGTTTGCAAGAAAAGAAATTTCTTCAGCATCAACTCTTTTGCTGTTTCCATTTCCTCTCAACTCACCAAGAGGTAATCAGCGTGGGAGTAGCTCTGATCACACTAAGAAAACATCCTGATCTTCATTAGTACAGGGTCGATGCAGGACATTTTATTCCACATCAAGAATGGAAAGACAGTTCCCCTAGAATCAAACACATCAAGCTGTGGGGCTTCATAATCCCTCTAATTAATAAACTACTGAGCACACAGCTTTCTCAAAAGCACTTTAGAACCTTTGTGTTTGAAAATCAATAAACAGAGATATCACCACATTCCTTTATTTGTGTTTGCTCCCTATTTTCTAAGATTAGAAAAGAGATACGAATGATGAGATAAAATTTCAGAACAGATGACTTTGACATAAGCTTTAACAAATGTTTAGGTTCTTCCTTCTGTGCAACAAGATACACACAGAATGAAATATGAGCTGTTTTTCAGTGATCTTAAGATGCATAGTTATTAACATCTTGTTAAATATGTTCTTTTGCACACTCTGTCACTGCAATGTTTCATGAGATAGGATTTACCATGTTGGCACAAGATGGCATGCCAACACTGTTCTCTCTAGGGATACAAGTTCTTAGAGGGATGTGGGTTGAGAAAATACAATGTATTAATACTGAGGAGATAAGCTCCATGGTTGAAACAAATATATTGGGGACCTTTAAGTTTTTCTTTTGCTGTGGGTCTTTGAAAAGTGTTAAAAAGGAAAAGACCAGTATTGAAATGGGGTCAATTTATTTATTTAGGAGGAGGGAAGAATAAGTGGGATAGGTATTTTATTGTATTTCTAGCATTTTTAGAATTTAATGTAAAGAAACAAAGTGCTAATGAACTAACACAGATGGTGTTTAGGTTTCTAGCTTTGTTGTTATTGTTTCTCTTTCTGTGTGTGCACGTGTGTGTGTGTGTATGTGTATGTGTGCGTGTGTGTGTAGTCAGGTAAAATCATTGTTCTCTCTTCCTTGAGTTGTGAATAAGAGTGACCTTTGTTCATCAGGTTTACATGGCACACTGCTCAAGGTTTTTTTACAGCCTTCTGTCAGCTATCTGGACCCATTTTCAATAATTTATTTTCTCATTGTAGTACATGTCACTGAAGTTTTCCTCCACACAGAGAAATTTTTCTTGTTTCTTCTTTAATTTTTGTTGGGTGCATCAAAAATAAAGTCACAGTAAGCACACACATATTCTCAGAAATAGTACAATAGTAATAGAGTTCAATGTATAAAAATTATTGAGTTACAATAAGTCCCTATTTAGTATATTATAAGCAATGGTTACTATTGCTCAATATTGAAACTCTCCTCAGTATCACAATGAGGTCTATGTGACAATATATGTGTAAACAACACTGTTCTTTGCCTTCAAATCTGCCATAGTTGAACACATTGTAAAAGCACTGCTTTCACTGACGCTGCCTCAAATGTTTATTTTCTCTTCTGGAATTCTTTCTCTTTACTTATTATGTGTTGCTTTATCCATTCTCCTTTTTTTCCTCATTAAATTATAAAGTTCTTATATATTTTAATTGAATCAATGAGTTGTTAAAGGCTAATGTTGCCCTGTAAAGTGTTGCATTAAGACCAGTTTGTAATGTTCTGCCACATATGACAAGTTATATGTATAAAGCAATGGAACAAGGATAAGATGGGATTTAACTATTGAATTCGATAACTTACATTGGAGCAGGACAGGGTGAGTAAGGGAGGAAGAAATAAACACTCACTTTCATTTTTTCACAATGGAATACTACTCAGCTATTTTTCTCTTTTGGTTTTTCTTTTTTTTCTTCTTTTCTTTATTAAATATATTCTTTATTTACATTCAAATGATTTCCCCTTTCCTGGTCCCCACCCCTGAAAGTCCCATAAGCCATCTCTCCTCCCCCTGTTCGCCAATCAACCCTTTCCTGCTTCCCTGTCTTGGTATTCCCCTATCAGGTGCATCAAGCCTTTCCAGAACCAGGGGCCTCTCCTCCCTTTGATGTCCAACAAGTCGATCCTCTGCTACCTATGTGTCTGGAGCCATGTGAAACACCATGTGTACTATCTGGTTCATGTTTTTGTCCCTGGGAGATCTGAGAGTACTAGGTGGCTCATATTGTTGTTCCTCCTATGGTGCTGCAAACCCCTTCACCTCCTTGGGTCCTTTTTCTAGCTCCCCCATTGGGGAGTCTGTACTCAGTTCAATGGCTGGCTGAGAGTGTTCTCCTACCCCCCTGTATTTGTCATGTACTAGCAGAGCCTCTCAGGTGACAGCTATATCTGGCTCCAATCAAATTAAACAATCTCTTAATATTACCATTTTATATAATAAAGCTTCCCAATAAACTCTTTTGAAGGACATTAAGCTGATCCTTTGCCAGTGATAGTTAGCAGTTTTCTTCTACTATTACTACTGGTATTTCTAATAAACTAGAAATTATTGTAGGAACAAAGTATGTTCTTCTTTAAGAGAATGTATTCAGCATCTTTGCCACAAGGATAAGTCACTTTCATTTTGTATTTTTCAGTGTTTCCCCATGAAGTAGACATTGAAGAATTTTTTTTTATGGTGGGCATGAGAATTAATGAAATCAATGTGCATTATTTGAAATATATTCTAGCTTATCTTCTCAATAATGGCTTTTAACATGGAAAACCTGAAGGAAGGTTGACCTCATACTGTAGTTTACAAAAATAGATATTTTCTTTAGAATATATTCATAAAATTATTGAGCAAATAATCATTTTCCTTGAGATGCTGCATTTTGAAAACTACAAAATTGCATTTTTTCACTAATGGCACCAAATTAAGGCCTTGTACATTTTAGGCCAGCACTGATCTTTTAAACTTCTTTGTTATTACTCTATCTGTTTTTGGTGTAGCTACTACATAATCCTCAAGTATTAGTTACTGACAAAATCCAAACCTTGTTCAAGTACTCTATATCTTCCTTTTCTATATAAGAATGTATATTCATCCTCAAATCTGAATCTGTCTAATCCTTCTACAGCATCTGTGATATACATATCCGCTTGTCATTAGAGGATCTGCTCATGTAGTCCATCCAGTGTTGGACAGTTTGATACAAATGATTAAATCTATATGTTGATTTGTACACAAATTGTATTTATTTAAAATATATTAACATCAAACACAGAAAAGTATTCTTCATTTGCTCATTGCCAGTTTGTGTAGCAAGCACAGCATTTCATCAAACTGGTAACTATTGGAAGCAGTAGTCCACACAGTAAGTCAATACATTGAGAAAGAAAAGCCATGGTTTCTTGAATGTACATCTGAAGAACATGACAAGTGAGTGAGACTTCCGTTCTTCAGAGCTATTACAGGTATGTGAGATCATATAATCTCTCTCCTATTGCAGTTATGTGAGCACAATATTTGTTCATGATAACCTGGATCAAACCTTACTTACACTCAAATATATTTCAATTACCCAATAAACACTTTTTCAACAGATACGAGGACTTTTGAAATTCATGTATTCACCTACTTCACAAAAAAATTATGGAGTGTCACTTCTAACATTTGAATAATTGTGGAGACTAGAAATTCAAATGAGACTGAAACCACAAGGTCAGTGCCCTCATGAGAAATGAATCAAGGTGTGTTCAAGGATGATGCTCCTTAGAAAACCTAAGCGAGAATCAGTTCATAATTTTACATGGTTGTACGCAAGAAGCAGGGTGTTTCCCATCACTCATCAGAAGGATATACTCCCCTTTCTTCCAGGAATAGAACATCGCAAACCAATCATGATATCTACTATTTAGACCTTAAATTGGCACAGAAACATGAATATCTGCAGGCATTCTCCACTCACTATATTATCTGCAGTTGCAAATTTGATCAGTGCAAATGAGAACTATTTTTAGTTCATATGAAACGGAAATTGACAATGATTAGTCCAATTCTGCTTTTATGTGGTATTTAAATGTTATTCATAATATGTTTATATTATGAATATTATTCATATATTTGATAATACTTACATAATTTATAGTAAGTATTATATCTCAATATCTCATAAGTCTGGGAACTGGAAATGAGAACTGTATACTAATTGATAAATGTCTTTACCATACATGTGAAATAAGACTTGCCTAATCAATATTTTAAAAACCAAATGTCCCTCTTTTAACACTTTATTACCTCAAAATTACATTCATTTAGAATGTTTTGCAATATTGCTTTATAGGGTTTATTAAAAATTCCCCTTGATAAGTGCAAAACAAAGAAGAAATCAGGCAGAGAGTTGAGAAGAGAGGGCAGGGGCAAGTGGGAATGAGAGAGAAAGAGACAGGGAATCATGAGTGAGAGAGACAGAGACAGTGAAGAGGGCAGTCGCAGATGGCAGGGACCCAAGAGGTTCCCAAGACCTAATAGGGATGACATAGCTGAAATGTCCAACAAAGAGGAGAGAAAACCTATAGAGACCATATCCAGAAGTTAGGCAGAGTCCCAGTTGAGGGATAGGGCCACCAAAAATCCAAAATTGCTCCTGTCTAAAGGAAATACAGAAAAGGTCATCCAGAGACTGCCCCACCAAGAGATCCGTCCCATATGTAGACACTAAACCCAGACACTACTGTTGATTACAAGAAATGCTTGCTGAAAGGAGCCTGGTATAGCTGTCCCCTGAGAGACTGTGCCAGAGCCAGACCAATACAGATGGTTTGGCATGAAGCCAACCATGGGACTAAGAGCAAGACCCCAATGGAGGAGGTAATGGAAGAACTGCAGGAAATGAAGGGGTTAGCAACACCATAGGAAGAACAACAATATCAACCAACCAGAACCCCCAAAGCTCCCAGGAACTAAACCACCAACCAAAGAGTACACATGGAGAGAACCATGTCTCCCAACTGCATATGTAGTTGAGGATTACCTTCTCTGGCATCAATGGGAAGGGAGCTCCATGACCCAGCATAGGAGAATGTTAGGGTGCTTAGACAGGAAGGGGGTGGCAAGGTGGGGAGCATCCTCATAGAAGCAGGGAAGACAGTGGAGGGATTGGGGGGATTAAAAGGGAAGGGGTATAACATTTGATATGTAAAAACATAAAATTACCAATAAAATAAATAAAAATGTCAATAGAAAGTTTAACATGAAAGTCACAAATAAAAATCACACAAAATAAAGACATTAAATGTTTGAAAAAAACACAAACACAAACACAAACACACACAGAGTAGGGTGTGCACTTTTACAAAGTGGATAATATTTTTGCCATACATAGAGAAATGAGAGTTTATTGCTCACAAGTTTTGATTTCTTAAAAAGAAACTTTAAACATATCAATATATACATCCAATTCTGAATGTCTCATGTAAGATTGGATATATAGACAGCCAAAAAATTTGACAACTGCAATTATTATTTAAAAATAATTCATAGATATTTATGAAACAAGTTTAAATATTTTCAAAATTGTTGTGACTAGCATATTGCCTCATGACAATTATTGTTGACCTTAGCATTGTTAATATTTATTAATAAATTTCCTTGAGTTCCAACATGACTCTACTTGGTTATTGACTATAGTTCTCCTATGAAAATAGCACCTACCCATCAGCAGAAAAGAATGCCTTTGAAAGCATTAGCACTTGTGTATGGGGTTAACAGACTCTCTACAATACTCAACAGAGAATGCCAGTAATCCATAACAATGCCTGTCACCACAGAAAGGATTATTCCAGGTTTCTAGCTTCTCCCATGAAAAGAGATTCAGATATATGCTTGTAAATTCAGAGCATTAAGAATACATTCTGGTAGACCCAGTGATATTAAATTGCAGCTGTTGCAATTGAAAAGATTATGCAATGTGGTTTAGCAAGGAACAGAAATACCATGCACTATAGAATTCCTGGTGATGACGATTATACATCTTTGCCTATGGCTTCAAGCGATCAGGGAAGCCAGCCAGTAATTTTTCTCCCATTTGCAATCTATCCACCATCTCTGTCATCTTTTCCCCCCAGAAAATACCAGCCATTGTTTTTATTTTGGTAGTGAAAAACAAGGCCGAATGGAGTGAGCATGTTAGAAGCTCAGTTGAGCTGTGCAGTTTAAATTCATTCACTCCTGGCTATGTAACCAACTTATGACCCCAGCCCAATGAAACAGAAATAGTGAACATGGACAACTAAAGAGCACAAACCATGACCAGGACCAAATATGGGACCTGGCTAGCAATCTCACCATACAGCAGAACATAACCCACAACTCTTTCTGTGCTCAACTTGCAAACCTCTCCATACTTCACCAGTAATGCTGCTTGGAGAGATAGTACACCCAGAAGTATCATTTCCTAAAGAACACATACTTTGTTCCCATTGTGGAGCTCAGCATGAAGCTGTGACTAAGGTAGGCATCTAGAGTACACCCTAATCTCAGAGTGTGCACAACAGTTTGACCTGACCAATTCTAGCAGGAACACTCACCTTTTTATGAAGACTACCAGGTTGGTCATCTAGAAACATAGACAGGAGGGATGGAAAACCAAATTACCCACCAAAATAGTTAAGTGTAGGAGCATACACAAAATGGAAAAAAAAATTGAGTCAGTAGGAATTAGGATGATTCGAGGGGGTTTGTTCTGCAGTGTAAAACTCACCTCAACTTGTCTTTGTCTTCAAAGATCCTGATGTTTGAAAGAACAGATATTTTTTTGAAAATAAATCTCAATCTGATGGTTTGTCATATATTTTTACATCTGTAATAATTAATACACGGGGGGGGGGCGTTGGAGAGATGGTTCAGTGGTTAAAAGCACTGGCTGCTCTTCCAGAGGTCCTGAGTTCAATTCCCAGCAATCACATGGTGGCTCATAACCATCTGTAATGTGATCCGATGATGCCTTCTGATGTGTTTGAAGAGAGTGACAGTGTACTCATATACATATAAATAAATAAATATATAAATAAATAAATAATACACATATACATATATTGATATTTATATAATCGTAAATATATAAAATGAATATGTGTAGACATGAAAGATTTATTCACACACACAGAAATGCACAAAGCATATAGCATATGAAGTGAATTGCATGTACACAATTGGCCAATTACTGCTGAAAAGAGGGTAGCCACAGTTTTTTCCCCTTGACATAGAAGTATTAAACATTTATTTATTAATTTATTTAGCTTGATGCTACATAGATAACTTTAAGCATAAATATACTAAATTATTCATAATTACTCATTTAAAAAATATACTTGGGTCAATACTACTCACATTTTGCAACACTGGAATGTCAAATTCAATTTCCACAAAAATAAATATGATTCTGATGGGAGGGATGGAAAGAATTTTGAAAGAGATGTGATACAAAAATACTTTATTCAGTCTATATTGTAGGAAAGTTACCTATTTTCAATAATAATTAAAAAGTAATACAAACCAGACACCCATATGTAACATGGTCCTAGATCTTTCCATTTGACTAAGTGATCTTAATCATCTTAAGGAAGACTAGTTGGAGTAACTGAAAAAGTGAAAATGGGGGCATTAGGGAGGGAGGATCCTGCGAGGGAAGTGGAAGGGGTAGGAGAGTTGGTGTGGGAATGGGGAACCTGGTCTGGTATTGGGTGAGGGTAAAGGACTGAATCTCTGAGGGCCAGCACAAAGAAGGAAAACAGGCAACCTCAGGAGACAGGTGGTTGGAGGAACCCTCCAGAATGAACCAGAGACCTGGGAGGCTAGAGATTCTCAGGACTCAAAAGGAGTCCATTTCACCTTAGATGAAATGCCTTACAGTAGGGAGAGGGAACTTATAGAGCCCACCTCCAACAGGAAGACAGGGCATCAAATAAGGGAGAGAGGGACTATCCCATAGTCACAACTCTGACCCATAATTGTTCCTGTCTGAAAGAACTACAGGGATGGAAATGGAGAGGAACCTGAGGAAAAGAAGGTCCAGCAACAGGCTCAAAGTGGGATCCAGCTCAAGGGGCGGTCCCAAGGCCTAACACTATTACTAAGGCTACAGGACAAAAAGAGAACTAGAATGACCACACTCCAGAAGACCCAACAAGCTGCTGAAAGAGTCAGATGCTGATATTTGTACCAAGCCAATGAAAAGAAGCAGCTGCCCCTTGCTGTTGAATTAGGGAAGGCTGAAAGAAGCTGAGGAGAAGGGCGACCCTGTAGGAGGACCAACTGTCTCAATTAATCTGGGCCCATGCGATCCCTCAAACACTGGACCACCAAACAGGCAGCATACACCAGCTGACATGAGGCCCCCAACACACATACAGTAGAGGACTGCTGAAACTGTGTCCATTCAGAGATGATGCATCTAACCCTCAAGAGACTGAAGGCCCCAGAGAGTTTAGAGGTCAGGTGGGGTGGTGGGTGGGGACATCCATGTGGAAACGGGCTGGGGAGGAGGTATGGGAAGTGGAACAGTCTGAAGGTGGACGGGAATGGCGGTGGGAGAGATAAAATATGGAGTGTAAAAAAATAAATAATTAAATAAAAATACTTGAAGAAAAACACAAAACTATGTAAAATATCTGATGTTGTCTGGAGATGCGCCATCTCCCCACTCAGCTTTCTGAGCGGGAATTTCCAGACCTCACTGTTAGCCACAAGTCTTTCCTACATAGGGTGGAGCGCTGCGATCTCCACCTTCCTGAATTAAGCAGGCTACCCCACAGAGCAGAGAAGCCTTGGAACGGACCCTCGGACCCTCACTGAACAGACACTCAACCTTGGGGGAAGTGTTTTGCCCCAAAATCTTAAATCCTCAGTCCTCCAAAATAAACACAGACTTTGAACAGCCCATGCTGTCTTAGTCTCTGTCTCTTGTTGCTGCCTCCCCATCCATTCCCAGCTTCCAGATAACTGATTCGAATATAACTGCTGTTGGTTACATGGAGGCATATTGAACATATTTTATTAGATTTCCTGATCTTAATAGTATCAAAATATTCTTTTGTGTGTTTTGCTAATAATACCTATATGAAAATATGCTTTTTATTAATTTGATTTCAAATATTGTACTTTGTCTACATATAGTATCAGAGATTTGGATAATGAATTTTTTATTGGTTGACTTTCTAGGCCTCAATGTTTCATTTACTGTCTCATATAGAGACAAATATATGCAATGCAAGGTTCCCTAGATACAGACAAATATTTTTGTTTTATTTTGCTCTTAAACAAGATTCACCATATAGCCTTGGCTAACCTGAAGTTCCCTAGATAAAACAGGTTGTCCTCAAACTCATAATCTACTTGCCTTAGCTCATCTCCCTAGTGTTGAGATTAAGGGCATGCACCACCACAACCAACTAAGAACTTTTTCATATACTATATTATACTAAAGGGAACCCTTCATGTGTTCCATAAAAAATTATGCTTGTATTGATATTGATTATTATTACATAAGTCTTTCCCTTCTTACATACAGTAAAATTTCCTTTTTTCTTTAGTGGTTTAATATACATTTTTTCCTCTCTGTTCTTCCAGACCCAATGCCCCAGTCTCTTTCCTAGTCCTACAAGAAAACACCAGATGCAGCATGTCCTGTGGATTCCACAAATCATCACCTCCTAATATCCCTTCCTCAACAAATGTATCACTGTTTGCCAGGCTTCAGTTCCAACCTCCCAGAAACTCATGTAGGCTGCTGAGAGTCTTCCCTTTCTGTAGAAAAATCACCATGACAGTTTTCCTGATACCTGTCCACCTATCTCCTCTGTACCCCTCAGACCTCCATTTTTTTTTTTTTTTTTTTTGGTTTTTCGAGACAGGGTTTCTCTGTGTAGCCTTGGCTGTCCTGGAACTCACTTTGTAGACCAGGCTGGCCTAGAACTCAGAAATCCTCCTGCCTCTGCCTCCCAAGTGCTGGGATTAAAGGCGTGCGCCACCACCGCCCCAGACCTCCATTTATAATCTTTCTCCCACCACTTGTTGCAGATTCCAGGAGGAACTGCTGCCCCTGCTAACCTAAGGGCCACTCCTCCAGGGCCACAATAGGATGAAGGGAGATAAACATCTTTCCTACTCCTGATATGGGTATGCATTATCTCAGTCTCATTTCCAGCTCTGTAGCTGGACACAGGCTATGATTTCTCTTTTATCTATGATCCTGTTTTCAAAAATATCATAAAGAATTTCTCCTCCAAACAAATTTTCTCTGACTTGTTCCATTATCTAAGCATCTATAACCAGCATGCATTCCTTGTATACATATAGGCTGAACAAGCCAAGAAAACAGGCAAGACAAAGGAATCACACTCTTTGAAAATCAGGAGGAAAACAGAAGTCAAGGAATAAAACACCCATCCAATAAACATAAATCAGCACCTAGTCATAGAATCGTCCCATAAAACTGATCGATGCCTAGATGCCAGCATAAATAACCGCTAGAACAGTAAGTCTCTAGTAGAGTCCAGCTATATCTACTACAGTAGGTCTTGAGTATTACAAATTATTTGAATCACAGGTAAAAAGTCTTAAAACTTTCTGTATGAAGATGGTACAAGTACTTGAGGAGGAAATAATTAAATACCATAAAGAAATCCAGGAAAACAAAGCAAAACAACAACAAAAAAGAAATGAATAATTCTCTCAAATACTCCAAGGAAATGCAAACAGACCATTGAAGGAAACAAATAAAACTGTCAAGACATGATATGGGAATAGAATCAAAATGAGAGAATTCTGGAAAGGAAAACCTTAGGAACTGAAACAGGAACTACAGTGGCAAACTTGTCTGAAAGATTACAAGAGTAAGTGAAGGGAATCTCTGAGGTTGAAGATAGGGTAGAAGAACTAGAGCTACTGCTCAAAGGAAATGTTAAATCAAAAACGAAGTCAATCAAAAGCAACAACTAAAATCCAACTTCTGACACAAAGCATTCAGGAAATCTAGAACACAATAAAAAGATCAAACCAAAGAATAATAGGTATATAGAAAGAAGAAACCCAGCTCAAAGGGCTACAAAACATCTTCAATAAAATCATAGAAAAATTTTGTTAACATAAATAAGAGATACCTATAAAGGTTCAAGAAGCATACTGAATGCCAAACGGATTAGACCAGAAAAGAAAGTCACCTCACCACATAATAGTGAAATCACTAATCCCAATAGCATATTACTAGCTGAAATCACTAATCACAATACACTGTCTCAAGTTAGGCCGGTTATTGTTAGGCTATTTCCTGTATCTCTGCTCTATTTTTTTCCCTGAACGTCTTGTAGGTGGGACACATTTTGTGTGGAAGGTTTTGGAGGTGGGTGGTAGCCATTTCTTGAAGCCTGGAAGAGCAGATGAATTTTTCTTACTTACAAATTGAATCCAGGAACATATCAAAAACATCACTCAACATATCCATATAGGTTTCATCCTAGAAATGTATCAACGGATAAAAATACAAAATCCAGTAATTATTATCCATCATATAAACAAACTGAAAAGAAAAAAAAAACCCAAATGATCATTTTATTAGATGCAGAAATAGCCTTTGGAAATATCTAGCAGTCCTTCATGATTAAAGGCCTTGAGAGATTAAGAAGTGTACATGGATGGTAGGGGACATAGGGAGGAATTGGGAGGAGTATAGGGAGGGGGTAGTATAATCAGGACATATTGTATAAGAAAAGAATCTATTTTAAACAAAGGATAAACATTAAATAAACTAAGACAAGAAGGCTGAGATGGAGGTGGGAGGGATCTACTGGACTGGTTATGCAATAGACAGATAATTTAGACTCAGTAAATCTGGAACCATTAGAGTCCATGACATAAAAATTTATACAATGATAAAAATTCAAATTTAATCATAATTCTAATAAGTTCTACTGGTGAAAGTAAGATAGATTAGTATATCTCATTGTAAACAAATATTATACTTTATGTAAAAATAAAAGAGACATTCTGTTATTCTGTTTGTGGAAAGATATATAAAACACTATTAAATAGTTTATAAAGATATAGTCTATATAATATTTGGTAAATTAATGTATTATTTCCATATAATAAAACATAATGTTTGAGATATTTTTAAGCTCAAATAGTTCTTGAAGCTACTATCACTATTACCATGTTTTCCTAGCATGTAATTTATCATTTATTCTGGTACCAAGAGTCTAATGTGATATTCAATTGTAAGAGTCCCTAAATATATGAACTTAGATGTGAACTTATGAAGGAAGCTGTTATTCCATGAATCAGTGGTTTCAACTCCTGACATTATGGACTACTGTTAGAATGTAATTCTAAATGTGGTGTTTTGTAAATAGAATTTTTTCTTTGGCCATAAATATGAAACACTTAATATATTGCTATAGACGTTACTATTCAAAGCAAAAGAGTGCTAAATACTGATATAATGATATTCTTACAGTAGAGATATACCTATAAATCTAAACAAATAATTTGTAAGTTTAGTATGATAATGAATGACATTCAAAGATTTTCTAAGCAAATCATTTTTGTGCAGAAAATAATAACTTCATTTTACATCAAAGAGAATGTGTATTTAGTTTGTATAAATAACTTTAAAAATATTATTTTTGCATTGTCTTTGTTTCACACTCAAATTTTGCCTTGTCATAGAAAATCAGTTTTTAGTTTTATTAGACTTTGTAAAATTTTACACACCATTGGACTAATTCATTTCTTTAGTATTCAGTAGATTTATAATGATTGATAACAGATATGCAAGATTTTGAAAGATTACTCGAATTTTCTTAATTTTTCTTACCTTTTTTATTTAAAAAAAATTATTTTTTGAAAAACTTATATATGAGTATTGCCTTTACATAATTTTCACACCTTCCTTTACCCTCCTCAAGTCCTGGTTGTCTCCCCCAGAAGTCACTGTTCATTTTGCAGCTGTTTTCAATCAATTCTCTTTAATTCAATTCCTGGTTAATAGTCCTTCTTCTTTTCTTTTTAATAATTTTATGTTTCTTATTTGATATATTCCTTATTTACATTTCAAATGATTTCCCTTTTCCTGGTTCATCCCCCCTGAAGCCATTTCCCCCTCCCCCTATTCCCCAATCAGCCCTCTCCCAGTTCTCTGTCCTGGTATTCCCCTACACTGCTGCATCAAGCCTTTCCAGGAGCAGGGGTCTCTCCTCCCTATGATGTCCAACAAGGCCATCCTCTGCTGCCTATGCATCTGGAGCCATGCTTAACACTATGTGTACTATCTGGTTGATGCTTTTGTCTCTGGGAGCTTTGGTAGCACTAGGTGGTTCATTTTCTTGTACCTCCTAGGGAGCTGCAAACCCCTTCATCTCCTTGGGTCCTTTCTCTAGCTCTCCCATTGGGGACCCTGTGCTCAGTTCAATGGCTGGCTGAGAGTGCCCTCCTCTATATTTGTCATGCACTAGCAGAGCCTCCCAGGTGACAGCTATATCTGGCTCCGGTCAGCAAGTACTTGTGGACATCGATAATAGTGTCTGAGTTTTGTAACTGTATATGGGATGAATCACTAGGTGGGGTAGTCTCTGCATGGTCTTTTCCTTAATCTCTGCTCCACACTTTGTCTCTCTATCTCCTTCTGTGTGTATTTTGTGCCCCCTTCTAAGAAGGACCAGAGTAGTCATACTTTATTCTTACTTCTGCTTGGGTATTATTTAACAGAGGACAATATATACAATATATACAAATAACCCAAGAAGCTAGACTCCAGAGAGCCAAATAGCCCTATTAAAAAATGGGGTACAGAGCTAAACAAAGATTTTTCACCTGAGGAATATCGAATGGCTGAGAAGAACCTAAAGAAATGTTCAACATCCTTAGTCATCAGGGAAATGCAAATTAAAACAACACTGAAATTTCAGGAGACAGCAGGTGCTGGTGAGGATTTGGAGAAAGAGGAGCACTCCTCCACTGCTGGTGGAATTCCAAGCAAGTATAACCACTCTGGAAATCAGTCTGGCAGTTTCTCAGAAAACTGGGCATAATAAAATAGAGGACCCTGCTATACCACTCCAGGGCATATACCCAGAGGATTCTCCAGCATGTAATAAGGACACATGCTACACTATGTTCATAGTAGCTCTATTTATAATAGCCAGAAGCTGGAAAGAACCCAGATGCCCCTCAACAGAGGAATGGATACAGAAAATGTGGTATATTTACACAATGGAACACTACTCAGCTATTCAAAACAATGAATTCCTGAAATTCTTAGGCAAATGGGTGGAACTGGAAAATATCATCCAAAGTGAGGTAACACAATCACAAAAGAACACACATAGTACACACTCACTGATAAATGGATATTAGCCCAGAAGCTTGGAATACTGAATACTCTTTTTTCTAAGGGTCAGGGATTCATTACCTCTCCATTTACACCACTCCATCTCTCCCACACCCTCACCACAAGTGTCAGCTCTACTGTGCTGCCTGGGCAAGGCACAGGGCCTGCTATTGTGATTGCTGCCCCAAGTGAGAGATGGGCATTCTCCCCATTGTGTCACATCCAGTGAAAGATGGGACCAGTTATTCTTAGCCCTTGAAGTTTCACTTGATCCCTGGCTCCTTTCCCAACTTGTGAAATCCACAATCTCTGGGGGTAATATGAGCAAGGATATCAACACTGACCCCTGCTTCTTTGTAGCCACAGATTTAGACATGGTCTTCCGCAGCAGCTCCAGCTCAGATCCACCATATCCTCAGGTGGCTGTACTCCCCATTCACAACTGGCAACTCCTCTCAACCCTTGAGTCTCCAGTATACCTCTTCTCATAATGCTCAAGTCGCTCCACTTCTCTTTCTTTCCCATCTGGCCACCACATCCTTGCACATTGTGATGTTCCTGCTGCAGTCTAGCCAAGCATCTGGAGTGCTTCTGGGTAATATCTTCCATCCCTGCTGAAAATTGTGGAGGTAAGTAGGTGTCTTTGGCCAGGTTGTGCTGTGCGCTGGAGGGCAGGTCTATGGGTAGCATGGCTGTTTGCAGATCTCTGTCTGTCTTCCTCTTCCAAAGCTGGGTGCCTAAATTTGATTTGATTTGGTTTGATTTATATGTATCCTAGGTGTACGCCATCTTTGGCTACCAAGTCACACATCAAGCTAGGATGAACAAAGGACTGCCATCTGCTTTGCCCCTAACTGACATCAGAACAACACCACAAATAAGGTGTTACTTTGCCAATTGCCAAAGAGAAATGTATCGATATCAATTATCTGTCAATCATCTAGACAAATTAAGGTATGAGTAATATTGCATTTTGGCTTCTTCACATTTAATTTTGTTTACATCTTTCACGTTTCTTTTCTTATATATACAGAAATTTCTCTTATTCTGTTTAGAATTTACTTTCCTGAAATTCTCCAACTCTTTTTAATAACGTGAGTGCATGCTTTTAAATTTTCTGTAGTAAAACTTTTGTTGAAAATAGTTTGTGTATATATATGTGTGTGTGTGTGTGATCATCTTCAAATAAATATTTTAAATGTATTTTCTGTTTTCATCCAATAGTTTTAAGCATTGAATTTGTAAATGTCCAAAATAAACTAATATTAGTTTTACTTTTGCATTTGAATTTCTTTTTATGATTTATTTTCTATATTTTTTATTTACATTCCCAAAGATTTCTCCTTTCCATTAAACTGTTGACCTTAATAAATCTTTGAACTTTGAAATCATTTCAGAATAATTAAATTTATTACCAACTTTTTGGAAATGTTCAGTGGAAGCTTGAATAAAACACTGACCTACTGTTTGTCTAATATAGTTTCTATGAAGATCATTACTGAAAGATTTCTAAAATGTGATGGTTATATCAGAACCACCTGGTTCCATTAGAAGTGGTCCTGAGGTAACAGTTGACCACATTAAAAATAAAAAAAAAAAACAACAAACCAACAAACAAAACAACAGAAAAACAAAAAACAGAGACCTAGGATGGCACAAAGTGCACCTTATATATAGGATGCAAGTGACAGAAATATGGTCTGGTTGGCAGTAAGATCATCACAATCTCCAGAGTATCAATCAGAGAGAAGATAGAGGTGAATTTTATCCTAGTAGAAAGTATTGAATTGATTTTGAGCTCATGGGAAGGAGATAGACACATTACTTTCACCAGCATCCTATTTTAAAGACTAGTCATAGTAAAGCTCTCTTTGGTAGAGGCTGAGAAAGCCAATTCAGAGACCCACTACCAGACAGTTTGTGAAGAGAATCTAAATTTTAAATCTCTATAGGATCCTCATTTTGAAATCAGGGAACCCTGGGTAGGAAAGAGTGAGAAGGAATGGAGGACACCAGGAGAACATGGCTCACAGAATCAACTAGACAGGGCTCATGTGGATTCTGAGTCTGAATCAGCAAGTGTAGGGCCTATATCTTTCTGCAATAGGTCCTCTGAGTGTATGTTATGTCTTTCAGCTTGGTTTTTTTGAGAGACTCCTAAATGTGGGAGCAGGTGTCTCTCCGACTCTTTCGTCTGTTTTCGAGACTTTTTCCCTTTTACTGGGTTGCTTTGTCCAGCCTCAATATAAGGGCTTTTGCCTTGTTTGTTGTATTTTATTTTGTCTTGTATGGCTGTCATTTCTTGAGGGCCTGCTCCTTTCTGAGGAAGAAATGTAAGTGAAGTTGATCCACAGAAAAGGGAACGATGCAGGAGCAAGGAGGAATGCAATAATTATCATTTCTCTATCTTCCAAAAGGTCTACAATATGCATAACATAAAGATCTAAATACCCCATTGTGATTCAATTTGTTCAGATGTAGTTCAAAAATATTTTTTGTCATTAACCTTATGGGATTTGAATATTTATGTCTAAGACATAGAAACTTATTTAATTAAAAAAATCCATTTTGATTTGCCTAATTTTTGTAGTTCAGAATGCTTTTTGTATATTTCATTTAATGTTGATTCAAAATAACGGTTACTTTATATTTAGAATGGAGTTTTCTCTAAATTCAGATTTTCTGTGGATATAGATATAAAAATTTGAAGTTGGTTACTTCTGTGACAGGATCTTCCTTTTCTTTGCCAAAATGAATGGTGCCTTGTAAATGTTGTTTGGTTGTTTGTTTGTTTGGTTGCTTTTTGCTTTTTGTTTTTGTTGATTTTGATTGCTGTTGTTTTGTTGCTGTTTATTTCTGTGTTTGTTTTTACCTTTTAAGAAACTTAGAGAACTTGTTTAGAGATTTGTGTTTCTTTTTCCTAGGCACCTAGTAATACCTAGAATAAGTTCTGCTGGGTATTATCTTCAATCTTGTTGGAGGTTTACAGTATGCCCACACACCAAGGCCATATTTTCTTCTGAGAGAGAAACACAGTGGTTGGAAGAGAAGCTGTGACTCCAGACTCAGTTCTCTGCCACCACAGAGAACATACATTTTAAGGATGTAGCTCCATGGATGCTCACAAGCATCAACTCTGTGCAAACCCTGGTTCCAACCTGACTGCTTCGGATAAGTCTGAGAAGCTAGAAATGAGTGATTGCAATAAATACTTTTTGATGCTGTATATTGCTTCATTGTACAATATTTTTCATATAAATCTGCTTATAGGATTTTTCTCAGAAACCTGGCTTCACAATTCAACAGTATTTTTTTCAGATTTAGATTTTGCTTAGGTGCTTCAGTTACTATTTTTAACATGTAATATAATTTGATGCAAAATAATTTTAGGGATAGTGGTATTCTGAGCTGGTCTTGGATACCACTACCAGAATGTAAAATTGTTCTACACGTATTTCATCCTTCTGCTTTGTAAATCATGTTGTTTTAAAAGCACTCACATGGAAATAATTGATAATTTCATATAATATCGTCTCATGACTTCAATGCTTTCTTTTACTTATAGTCAAAATAAAGCAGATCCCATAAAGAAGGTGTGACTTACAGGAGGACCAGAAATATTGAATTGCCTTAGAAAATGCCTACAAATAAATTCTGCTAAATTAGTTATTTATTTTCAATTTGAAAGAGACTATTTTTATTCCAAAGCATGTGTACATATTTACGTTAACACTAGGTTTGTTGATCAAGTCCTTTGTTGTGATATCTAAGCTAATAATGAATTTCTGTTACACAAGAAAAATGGTTCTAGAGAACTCGAGTAAGTTACTTAATTTGATGAAATAAGTCAATATATTATGTAATGTCTGACACCTTTTCACTTTTATTTGTTGGAAGAATTAAAATGTTCAACTTTACCTGAAAAATTATCCAATGTGTGTCAGATAAAATTTTATTTTATTTTTAGCTTGTAGCTTATAATACGTTTAAAAAAACAGAAACCTTAAAAATCATAAATAGAACTTAAAAGCATTCATAAAATCCTCATATATATATATATATATATATATATATATATATATATATATATATATTTATATGTTGTCTGTACACAGGCAAGTGTATATTTCTGTTGATAAAAGTTTGTCAATGTTTACTTTTGCTTGACATGAGATTTTAACCACACAAATTAACGCTGAATGTGATTTTTGCAAAGTGAAAATTAAGCTCTCTCCAGGGAGTCCTCTTATCCTTCATATAAATTTTCAGTTCTTCAAACAGGAAGTTAACCTCAGAAGCAGCACCACCACCTGTGCATGCTTGTGGTTAATATGTCTCAAATCCCTGTGAAGACCAACTGAGCAGCGTATTCAGTACTGTAAGCCTCAATTTTCTGAAACATTGTGGTAGTACATTTTGTCATTACCTGTTGCATGTTTACTCACCTGCCTGACGTGGTTTCTGCCCTCTAAGGCTAAACAGAGGAATAGTTTAACAGTTACAATGCCCTCTTGACTTGGTTTGAGTTTGATTTGTAAGCTCAAGACAAAGTGGATCAAGGACCTCCACATAAAACAAGACACACTGAAATTAATAGAAAAGAAACTGGGGAAGAGCATTGAGCACATGGACACAGGGGAAAAATTTCCTGAACAAAACACCAATAACTTAGGCTCTAAGATCAAGAATTGACAAATGAGACCTCATAAAATTACAGTTTCTGTAAGGCAAAGGACACTGTCAGTCAGACAAAATGGCAACCAACAAACTGGGAAAAGATCTTTACCAACTCTACATCCAACAGAGGGCTTATATCCAATATATCCAAAGAACTCAAGAAGTTAGACTCCAGAGAGCTAAATAACTGTATTAAAAAATATGAGATACAGAGCTAAACAAAGAATTTTCACCTGAGGAATATCGAATGGCTGAGAAGCACCTAAAGAAATGTTCAACATCCTTAATCATTAGGGAAATGCAAATCAAAACAACCCTGAGATTTCACCTCACATCAATCAGAATGGCTAAGAACAAAATCTCAGGAGACAACAGGCATTGGGGAGGATGTGGAGAAAGAGGAACACTCCTCCACTGCTGGTGGGATTGCAAGCTGGTACAACCACTCTGGGAATCAGTCTGGCGATTCCTCAGAAAACTGGGCAAGATACTACCAGAGGACCCCGTTATACCACTCTTGAGCATATACCCAGACGATTACCTAGCATGCCATAAGGACACATGCTCCACTATATTCATAGCAGTGCTATTTATAATAGCCAGAAGCTCGAAAAAGCCCAGATGTCCCTCAACGGAGGAATGGATACAGAAAATGTGGTATATTTACACTATAGAATTCTACTCAGCTATTCAAAACAATGAGTTCACGAAATTCTTAGGCAAATGGGTGAAACTGGAAAATATCATCCTAATTGAGGTAACCCAATCACAAAAGAACACACATGGCATGCACTCACTGATAAGTGGATATTAGTCCAGAAGCTTGGAATACCCAAGGAACAATTCACATATCAAATGATGTCCAAGAAGAAGGAAGGAGAGGCCCCTGGTCCTGGAAAGGCACGATGCAGCAGTGTAGAGGAATACCAGGACAGGGAGGGGGTTGATTGGGGAACAAGGGGAGGAGAGAGGGCTTATGTTACTTTCGGGGAGGGGGGAATCAGGAAAGGAGAAATCATTTGAAATGTAAATAAAGACTATATCTAATTAAAAAAAAAGACTGGAGAGAGAATAGACAGTAAATAAATTGATACTCCTGGTGGTGTCCGCCTGAGGTCAATGTTCCTCTTGCAGCTGTTTTCTATAAATCCTCTTTAATTAAATTCTTGTTTGATACTCCTTAGAAGGGTCAGGAATTCTTCAACTCTCCACTTGTAACACTCTTGGCATTGCCCTTTTATATTTCTCTTATATTAATTTGAGTCATATATCTGCTGTCTGTTTCTATTTACTAATAGCTATAATGTGGGCAAAAGGGATCTACAACTACAAGTTGACTGTTTTCAAAGCCCCACAGTTCTTAACCAAAGATATTTAATTACCACTATGAGAATCAAACACCTACTTACTAAGACCTTAAAAAGTTCTAGGTTACTCTCACCAACTTTTACTATTCAAAGATTAGCCATATATGATAAGATCAGCCAAACTAATCTTTGAATTTTCTCTGTTTTCTTAAACCCCTTTGATGACATACCTTAATTCCTTAGAGCTCCAAGTATTATATTTTAAAATAAAATGGTGGATTAATGATTACACAGATAAACCTCACTATGTAGCATGACCTGTATTTCATTTAAGAATATGTTTTTAGGAATGAGCAGAAAAGATATATTTTGGTACATTCTATAAATATGGATATGGCTATAGTTATGTGCATAATTATCTTCTCCTTCCTCATTTCACCATTTTACTTTCCCTGTGCCAGGCCCTCACCTGAGTCTCATTGTTTCTTATTGGAACATGGATTGTGTTTTCACGACCATTATCTACACTGTTTTAATTATGCCACTTTAACAAGGTTTGTGGAGCCAGAGTCTCTTCCATGGTTATTAAATAAAGAACTCTGCTCAGATCAGTGTTCAGGTTGATTAGTTGTTTTGGTGTTTTTTATTTTTTTATTCTTTATATTCTTTATTTACATTCGAAATGATTTCCCAGTTCCCAGTTCCCCACTCCCCGAAAGTCCCATATGCGATCTTCCCTACCCCTGTTCCCCATTCACCCCCTCCCACCCCTCGCTTCTCTGTCCTGGTATTCCACTACACTGCTGCAACGAGTCTTTCCAGGACCAGGGGGCTCTCCTTCCTTCCTTCTTGGGAGTCAACTGAAATGTGAATTGTGTTTTGGGTATTAAGAGCTTCTGGGCTAATATTCACTTATCAGTGACTTCATACCATGTGTGTTCTTTTGTAATTGGGTTACCTCACTTAGGATGATATTTTCCAGTTCCAAACATTTGTCTAAGAATTTGATGAATTCATTGTTTTTAATAGCTGAGTAGTATTCCATTGTGTAAACATACCACATTTTCTGTATCCATTCCTCCATTGAGGGACATCTGGGTTCTATCCAGCTTCTGGCTATTATAAATAGGGCTACTATGAACATAGTGGAGCATGTGTCCTTTTTGCATGCTGGGGAGTCCTCTGGGTACATGCCCAGGAGTGGTATAACAGGATCCTCCAGAAGTGTCATGCCCAGTTTTCTGAGGAACTGACAGACTGATTTCCAGAGTGGTTGGACCAGCTTTCAATCCCACCAGCAGTGGAGGAGTGTTCCTCTTTCTCCACATCCACGCCAACATCAGCTGTCTCCTGAGTTTTTGATCTTAGCCATTCTGACTGGTATGAGGTGAAATCTCAGGGTTGTTTTGATTTGCATTTCCCTAATGATTAATGATGTTGAACATTTCTTTAGGTGCTTCTCAACCATTCGATATTCCTCAGGTGAAAATTCTTTAACTCTGTATCCCATTTTTTTAATATGATTATTTAGCTCTCTGAAGTCTAACTTCTTGAGTTCTTTGTATATATTGGATATAAGCCCTCTGTTGAATGCAGGGTTGGTAAAGATCTGTCCCAGTTTGTTGGTTGCCGTTTTGTCTGATTGACAGTGTCCTTTGCCTTACAGAAACTGTAATTTTATGAGGTCCCATTTGTCAATTCTTGATCTTAGAGCATAAGCTATTTGTGTTCTGTTCAGGAAATTTTCCCCTGTGTCCATGTGCTCAAGGCTCTTCCCCAGTTTCTTTTCTATTAGTTTCATTGTGTCTGGATTTATGTGGAGATCCTTGATCCACTTGGAGTTGAGCTTAGTACAATGAGATAAGAATGGATCGATTTATATCCTTCTGCATGGTGATCTCCAGGTGAGCAACACCATTTGTTGAAAAGGCTATCTTTTTTCCACTGGATGGTTTTGGCTCCTTTGTCAAAGATCAAGTGAAAATAGGTGTGTGGGTTCATTTCTGGCTCTTCAATTCTATTCCATTAATTTAACCACCTATCACTGTACCAATACCATGCAGTTTTTATCACTATTGCTCTGTAGTACTGCTGGAGGTCCAGGATACTGATTCCCCCAGAAGTTCTTTTACTGTTGAGAATAGTTTTAGTTATCCTTGTTTTTCTGTTATTCCAGATGAATTTGAGAATTGCTCTTTCTAACTCTATGAAGAATTAAGTTGGGATTTTGATGGGGATTGCATTTAATCTGTATATTGCTTTTGGCAAGATGACCATTTCTATTATATTAATCCTGCCAAACCATGAGCATGGAAGATTTTTCCATCTTCTGAGGTGTCTTTGAATTCCTTCTTCAGAACCTTGAAATTCTTGTCATACAGATCTTTCACTTGTTTTGTTAGAGTCACACCAAGATGCTTTATATTCTTTGTGGCTATTGTGACGGGTGTCATTTCCCTAATTTCTTTCTCAGCCTGCTTATCCTTTGATTATAGAAAGGCTACTGATTTGCTTGAGTTGATTTTATTTCCAGCCACTTTGCTGAAGTTGTTTATCAGCTGTAGGAGTTCTCTGGTGGGGTTTTTTGGGTCAATTAATTATACTATCATATCATCACAAATAGTGATAGCTTGACTTCTTCCTTTCTAATTTGTATCCCTTTGACCTCTTTTTGTTTTCTAATTGCTCTAACTAGAACTTCAAGTACTATATTGAAAAGTTATGGAGAGAGACGGCAGCCATGTCTAATCCCTGATTTTAGTGGGATTGCTTCAATTTTCTCTCCATTTAGTTTGACGTTGGCTACCAGTTTGCTATAAATTGCTTTTACTATGTTTAGATATGGGACTTGAATTACTGATCTTTCCAAGACTTTTAGCATGAAAGGATGCTCAATTTTGTCAAATGCTTTTTCAGCATCTAATGAAATGACGATGTGGTTTTTTTGTTTGAGATTGTTTATGTAGTGGATTACATTGATGGATTTCTGTATATTCAATCATCCCTGCATCCCTGGGATGAAGCCTACTTGATCATGGTGAATGGTAGATTTGATGTGTTCTTGGATTCGATTGGCAAGAATTTTATTGAGTACTTTACATCGATATTCATAAGGGAAATTGATCTGAAATTCTCTTTCTTTGTTGGATCTTTTTGTGGTTTTGGTATCAGTGTAATTGTGGCTTCATAGAATAAATTGGGTAGTATTCCTTCTGTTTCTATTTTGTGGAATAGTTTGAAGAGTACTGGTGTTAGGTCTTCTTTGAAGGTCTGATAGAATTCTGCATTAAAACCATCTGGTCCTGTGCTGTTTTTGGTTGGAAGACTTTCAATGACCACTTCTATTTCTTTAAGGGTTAAGTGACTCTTTAGATGGTCTATTTGATCCTGATTTAATTTTGGTGTTTGGTATCTGTCTAAGAAATTGTCCATTTCCTCCAGATTTTCCAGTTGTGTTGAGTATAGGCTTTTGTAGTAGGATCTGATGATTTTTTGAATTTCCTCAGTTTCTGTTGTTATCTCTCCCTTTTCGTTACTGATTTTGTTAATTTGAATACTGTCTCTGTGCCCTCTGGTTAGTCTGGCTAAGGGTTTATCTACCTTGTTGATTTTCTCAGAGAACCAGCTCCTAGTTTTGTTGATTATTTGTATGGTTCTATTTGTTTCTACTTGAATGATTTCAGCCGAGTTTGATAATTTCCTGCCTTCTACTCCTCTTGGGTGTATTAGCTTCTTTCTGTTCTAAAGCTTTCACATGTGCTGTTAAGCTGCTAGTGTATGATCTCTCCAGCTTCTTTTTGGAGGCACTCAGGGCTATGAGTTTTCCTCTTAGCACTGCTTTCATTATGTCTCATAAGTTAGGATATGATGTGCCCTCATTTTCATTAAACTCTAAAAAGGTTTTGATTTCTTGCCTTATTTCTTCCTTGACCAAGGTAGCATTGAGTAGATCATTCTTCAGCTTCCACATATATGTGAGCTTTCTGTTGTTTTTGTTGCTGTTGAAGACCACCCTTCCTCCATAGTGATCTGATAGGAGGCATAGGATTAGTTCCATCTTCTTATATCTGTTGAAGTCTGTTTTGTGACCAATTATATTGTCGATTTTGGAGAAGGTGCCATGAGGTGCTGAGTAGAAGGCATATTCTTTTCTTTAGGATGAAATGTTACATATATACATATATATATATATATATATATATATATATATATATATATATATGTGTGTGTGTATATATATATACACACACACACACACACACACACACACACACACACACACACACATATATATATATATATATATATATATATATATATATATATATATATATGTATATCTCTGTTAAATCAGTTTGGTCCAAAGCTTCAATTACTTTCACTGTGTCCCTGTTTAGTTTCTCCTTTCCTGACCAGTCCAATGTGGAGAGTGGAGTATTGAAGTCACCCACAACTATTGTGTGAGGTGCAAAGTGTGCTTGAGCTTTACTAACATTCATGCTGATCTCAATAAGAAATACATTTCTCATTTTGTATACATATGAAAGTAACTTAATAACTCGAGTGGCAAAGGATGCTAGCCTACAATATCAATAACTGGCTTCTCTGTAAGATGGTTTCCTCTAAAGTAGTGTCAATATTCTTCATTCACTCCATTTTATTTTAGTGTTGGTATGAGCTCTTGAGTTCAAATCTCTCATTTCTTTGCACAAGGAATCACTTACATTTCCCAATATTATGTCTAAAAGGTTAAGGATTTTCTGAGGCATAAGATAAAAAAAACTCTTTTACTTTCATTAGGTATAATTGTAATTTTTTCACACCCATTAAACATGCGATGGGCCAAAAATAATGTATTATTTTCTGCATCAGCAATCTAGATGCTTCATTTTTTTCTGCTACAATGTTTTAAAAAGCTTAAAATTGTCTACTACCATACTTAAAACGTGAAAAACCGTACAAGCTGAAAATTGACTTTTCCTGAACTGATCACAGATTTGAGAATGTCAGGAAATTTTACAATCTGCCCAGGTGTCCACCAGCAGATGGATAGATAAGACACATGGCCTGCACATAAGGAATTTTTATTCACCAAAAGAAAAGCAACATTAGGTTGATTTAGAGAAAGTAATTTAACTAGAAATCACCACATTAGGAGAAATAAGTCAGACTTAGAAAAAAAGAAAATACTGCATTTTTTTAATATGAGGAATTTAGAATGGAGAAAAGAAATTTAGACAGGAGTATAGACCTCGGACTACTTGGGAAAACAAAATGACTAGCAAAAAGAAGAAAGGGGGCAAGGGAGCAAGGGGTTGTGTGAAAAAGACCAAAGTGTATTGGAGTACATTTGTGAAAATGTTCTCTGAAACTCATAATTTTACCAAAGAGTTTATGCTAAATAAAATGAGAATGAAGATTCCTTGAACCAATATACAAATAACAAGAACAATATTTATACTTCTAGGAAAATAGTGAAGGTAAAAATATGTGTATAAATATATTTTGAAATCCATTCTCATAACACATACAAACACATACACACCACACACACACACAAACACACATATGCACACACACACACACACTCACTGCCAATTCTCCTTAAGGAGTAGAGTAAAACATGATGCCTCTAAAAACAAACAAACGAACAAAAAAAAAAACCTCTTCACATTGATTCTATATTATAAAGTGGAAAAATATTAGTGGTACTAACATATTCTAAAACCATATGAAAAAAATGAAAATGATAAGGGCATGGTTGGGAGGGGTGAGCTGTTATCAGGCATATATGCTGTATACTGAATAAATTCATGAAGCACTATTTAAAGCAACCTTAGAGTGCTAAACTGTGTATTGCCCATTCACAGTAGTGCTTAAACACATTTGAAAATGGTGTATAATAGGTGGACAAAGGAAAGCAAATTACATGAAAATTAATTTTAAACACAGAGGATGAAAAATGAGGTTAAAAAGAAGTAAGGAGTAATTTGAATAAATAGGTAATAACATAGTTGTAGATGCTACCCTAACTGTATCTGAATCACTTCAAATGTGAATGCATAGAACCAGATTCTTGATTTCTCTACTTTTTTCTTGAAATTAATTAGATTTATGTTGTAAATTTGAGTGCTTTTTGTTTTTAATTTTACTTTTTTAATTTCCTAGTACGTAAACATTAGTCTTCTCATGTATTTCTCTAACATTTTATTAAATTGCTATATTTATCTATGATACATACAATTTTATGTAATATACCTTTACGAAAGCTCATGTTCAGTTCTAGACTTTTTTAGTCTGTGGGTATTTAATGTTGATTAACATACATACTATTCCTAAGACTTTCTCTGGCCCACATGTTGTTTATGTTGTCTGGTCCAATCTTCATATATTTATGAATATTTTAGATAACTTGTCTTCTGAGTGTTTACTATTCTGCCTTAAACAAACAAAAATACCATTTTTCTAAGGTAAGGATATGAAAGCAGGCTTTGGGATTCAGTATGTGCTGTGTGTTGGTAAAAGTTTTGTGAAAACATGAATGTGCTGTGTATATGCTTCTTGGGGGGTGGAGAATTCCATAACTGTCAATTAAATTAATGACAGAACTGCTGGGTTTAACTACACCCAAAAGACTGCCAGCTTGATTTTCAGTTACTACCAAGAGCTACTAAAATCTTCCACAGTAATACTCATTTCTCTGTTTTTTCCCACTTATATCTTTGTTTGCTACAAAATGATTTGTTGCACTGTTTTCTGTTGCATTATCATCAAGCTTATATCTTCCTGGACAATAGACCACTTTATCATTATGTAAGTTTGCCTTACCTGAAGTTGGATGTCATAAATTAATACAGCAATTCTAGATGTCCTTTTACTTGTTATTTATGTTCACATTCCAAAAGTTTTATTATATGTCATTGTTTGAGTTTAGATTAATTTATAGACAAATAATTTACATTGTCAATTTTATCTACTGAACAAAATAGTCTCTCTTGCTTACACCAACTTACTCTTTTAATTGCTATATTTAAAAATATAAGTAAAAGAATTAAAACTCAAATCTCCTTAATCATAACAAAAAGAAAGAGGGGAATTAGCTATTGATACTCTTGGAAGTAAGCCAAAATCTTATAAATTTTGCCCCAAGATTTGATAAATAACAAGAAGTAGATTAATTTCTTTAATCAGAAAAAGTAGTATCAAAGGAAAAATGTGATTTTTGTATGTCTAAGTCTATATGATGATTGGAATTTTAATTGTTAAGCTTCTGAAAAAAACACAGAGATGTATGTTGAGCTGATATACTTCATGTATATACGTGTTTGGAAAAAGGCAAAGAAAGTATTTCCCATCTTATTTCATGATGTTAGTATAGTTAAGAGATAAAGAAGAGATCATCATAAGTATCACATAACAAACTATTCATAAAATTCATAAGTATCACAAAACAAACTATTAGTGATTAAATATTATTTCATATTATAAAGAAATGGAAGACTTTTTCAATATTCAAATATATATTAAATAATACACCATAAAAACAGGGACTGTCAGAGCCTTACACATACAGAGGCAGATGCTAGCAGCCAACCATTGGACTGGGCGTGGGGTCTCCAGTAGAGGAGTTGGAGGGTGGTCCAGAGGAGCTGAAGGGGTTTACAACCCATGGGAAGAACAACGATGTTGGCCACCCAGATGTCCCAGGACTCCCGGGGTCTAAACCATCAACCAAGTGGTACACATGGTTCCAGTCAAAAATGTGGCAGAGGAATGCCTTGCTGGTCATCAGTGGGAGGAGTGGTCCTTGATCTGGTGAAGGCTCAATAGATGCCCCAACAAATGGAAATCAAGGTGGGGGAGAGGTGGGAGTGGGTTGGGTGGAGGGATCCATACTTGGAGGCAGGGGGTGGGAGGAAGGGTTGGGGATTTTCTGGGAAAGGGGAATACGGGAAAGGTTTTAGTATTTGAAATGTAAATGAAGAATATATTCAATAAAAAAGGAAAAAAAAGAATGTAATATAAATGTAACTAATATACTTTCTTAATTATTTAAGTAAGTTTTAATTCTTTACTTTTTCTGTTTAGCTATTATTTCATTTCAATCTTCTTTTGTAAAATCTTCATGAATCGTTTCAATTACATTTATATAAAAAGATATTTTCTACTTCCAATTTAATACTCTGTTATCATCAGTCTCAATTAAATGTAGTATTATGAGTACCATATAATACATTAATAATTGCCTTCCTTCTTACCTTCCTTGTCTTACCGTTTGTTTGAGATTGCACTCACATCTTCAATCAAATTAATGATATATAAATATGGATCTATATATTTAATTAAAATATATATGCATATATGTTTATGCTTTTAATTTTGCTTTTACATTATATGGAACAGACTTCTTTAAATTTTCTGTATTATTTTGGTACAAATTATAGTACACAATAATCTATATATTTTGTTCAGGATAAGCATGTTTTTCATTTTGATAGGCAGATATATTGAAGGTATTTTCATTAGAATTCTTTAAATTGTGATTAGGGTAAGAGATTTGTTTTTGAAATAACTTTATTTCCCAATAATTGAAGCCAGTCCTCTCCCAGAATTTTCATAACAGAAAATCTAAACAGGTGAGTCTTGTCACCACTATGGAAAATTGACTAAATGCTAACAAACACATTGGTAGTAGCTGTGGATCTAAGAAGTTTTCCACGTGATTGTCATGTGTACAAATAATGAAAGAGTTTCAGAGAGAAGTGAGTTTCGTTTGGGGAATTCTCCATGAATGTCTTTGCTTCTTAAGCTTTGACTCAGTGTTTCATATTTATTATGGAATATTTAACATAAAACACATATATAGTGTGTATATTTATAATATGCATAATTAAGAAGTGCATGATTAAGAAGTGGAATCAGTGTGTTGTTAATATATTTGAACATGTCTTTGATCACAATTTTTATATCATCTTTTTTAAACATGTACAAGAATCTGTATGAAAGAATACATTACCTTTTTTAATTGAATATATTCTTCATTTACATTTCAAATGTTATACCCTTTCCCGGTTCTCCTCTCCCAGAAAATCCCCACCCCATCCTCCCACCCCCTGCCTCCAAGAATACGCCCCTCCACCCAACACACTTCTACCTAACCCCCCTCGATTTCCCCACACTGGAGCATCTATTGAACCTTCGATGGACCAAGGACCAGTCCTCTCACTGATGCCTGACAAGTCATTCCTCTGCCACACTTTTGCCTGGAATCATGTGTACCCCTTGGTTGATGGCTTAGTCCCTGGGAGCTCTGGAACATATGGTTGGCTGACATCCTCTTTCTTCCCATTGGGGCTGCAAACACCTTCAGCTCCTCCAGTCCACCCTCCACTCCTCCACTGGGGACCCCATGCTCAGTCCAATGGTTGGCTGCTAGCATCTGCCTCTGTATCTGTAAGGATCTGGCAGGGCCACTCTGGAGACAACCGTAACAGGTTCCTTTCGGCAAGCACTTCTTTTCATCCATAATAGTGTCAGGGTTTGTTGACTGTTTATAGGATGAATCCCCAGGTAGGGTAGTGTCTGTTTGGCCTTTCATTCAGTCTCTGTTCCACACTTTGTCTCCTTTATTCCTCCTGTGAGTATTTTGTTCCCTTTTTCAGAGGAACCAAAGCACCACCACTTCAGCCCTCCTTCTTCTGGAGCTTCTTGTGGTCTGTGAATTGTAACTTGTTTATTTTGAGCTTTTGAGCTAACATGCACTTATCATTGAGTGCATACCATGTGTGTTCTTTTGTGAGTGGGTTACCTCAACCAGGATGACACTTTCTAGTTCCATCCATTTGCCTAAGAATTTCATAAATTCATTGTTTTTAATAGATGAATAGTACTCTATTGTGTATATATACCACAATTTCTGTATCCATTCCTCTGTTGAAGGACATCTGGGTTCTTTCCAGCTTCTGGCTATTATAAATAGGGCTGCTATGAACATAGTGGAGCAATTGTCCTTATTGCATGTTGGACCTCATCTGGGAGCCTAGGAGCGGTATAACTGAATCCTCAGGTAGTACTACGTCTAATTTTCTGAGGAACCACCAAACTGATTTCCAGAGTGGTTTTACGAACTTGCAAACCCACCAACAATGGAGAAGTGTTCCTCTTTCCCCACATCCTCTCCAGCATCTGCTGTCCCATGAGTTTTTCACCTTAGTCATTCTGACCAGTGTGAGATGGAATCTCAGTGTTGTTTTGATTTGCATTTCTCTGATAACTAAGGATGCTGAACATTTCTTTAGGTGCTTCAGAGCCATTCGAATTTCCTCAGTTGAGAATTCCTTGTTAAGATCTGTACCCCATTTTTTAATAGAGATATTTGACTTCTTGAGTTCTTTGTATTCATTGGAAAATGGAGCTATATCAGATGTAGAATTGGTAAAGATCTTTACCCAATTTGTTGGTTGCCATTTTGTCCTATTGACAGTGTCCTTTGCTTTACAGAAACCTTGCAGTTTCATGAGGTCCCATTTGTCGATTCTTGTTCTTAGAGCATAAGCCATTGGTGTTCTATTCAGGAAATATTCCCCTGTGCCCACATGTTCAAAATTCTTCCCCACTTTCTCCTCTATAAGTTTCAGTGTGTTTGGTTTTATGTGTAGGTCCTTGATCCACTTGGACTTGAGTTTTGTACAAGGAGATAAAAATGGATTGATTTGCATTTTTCTGCATGTTGACCTCCAGTTGATCCAGCACTATTTGTTAAAAATGTTATCTTTTTTCCACTGGATGTTTTTAGCTCCTTTGTCAAATATCAAGTGACCATAAGTGTGTATGTTCTTTTCTGGGTCTTAAATTCTATTCCATTGATCTTCCTGCTTGTCTCCGTACCAATACAAAACAGGTTTTATCACTATAGCTCATTAGTAGAGCTTGAGGTCAAGGATGGTGATTCCCCCAGGAGATCTTTTGTTGTGGAGAAGAATTTTGCTATACTGGGTTTTTTGTTATTCCAGATGTATTTGTTCTTTCTAGATCTCTGAAGAATTGTTTTGGGTTTTTGATGGGGATTGCATTGAATCTATAGATTGCTTTCGGCAATATGGCCATTTTTACTATATTAATCCTGCCAATCCATGAGCATGGGAGATCTTTCCATCTTCTGAGATCTTCTTTGATTTCTTTCTTCGGAGACTTGAAGTTCTTGTCATACAGATCTTTCACTTGCTTCGTTAGAGTCACACCAGTGTATGTAATATTATTTGTGACTTTTGTGAAGGGTGTAATTTCCCTAGTATCTTTCTCAGCTTGTTTATCCTTTAAGTAGAGGAAGGCTACTGATTTGTTTGAGTTAATTTTATATCCAGCCACTTTGCTGAAGTTATCAGCTTTAGGAATTCTTGTGTGGAAGTTTTGGGGTCACTTAATTATATGATCATATCATCTGCAAATAGTGATATTTTGACTTCTTCCTTTCCAATTTGTATAACTTTGACCTCCTTTCGTTGTTTGATTGCTCTGGCTAGGACATCAAGTACTATATTGAATAGATAGGGAGAGAGTGGGCAGCCTTGTCTTGTCCCTGATTTTAGTGGGATTGCTTCAAATTTCTCTCTGTTTAATTGGATGTTGGCTACCAGTTTGCAGTATATTGCTTTTACTATGTTTGGGTATGGGCTTTGGTTTCCAGATCTCTCCAAGACTTTTATTGTGAAGGGATGCTGTATTTTGTCAAAAGTCTTTTTAGCATCTAATGATCTTTTACCTTGAGTTTGTTTATATAATGGATTACTTTGATGGATTTCCTTATATTGAACCATCCCTGCATCACTCGGATAAAGCCTACCTGATCATGGTAAATTATAGTTTTGATGCATTCTTGGATTCGGTTGGCCAGAATTGTGTTGAGTACTTTTGCATCAATGTTCATGAGGGAGATTGGTCTGAAGTTCTCCTTCCTTATTTGATCTTTGTTTGGTTTAGGTATAAGTGTTATTGTGGCTTCATAGAATGAGTTGGGTAGTGTTCCTTGAGTTTCTATTTTGTGGAATATTTTGATAAGAATTGATATTAGCTCTTCTTTGAAGATCTGATAGAATTCCCTACTAAACCCATCTGGTCCTGGGATTTTTTTTTTTTTTTTTTGATGGGAAACTTTTAACAACTGCTTCTACTTCCTCAAGACTAATGGGAGTATTTAGATGGTTTATCTGATCTTGTTTTAACCTTGGCACCTGATATGTATCTAGAAAGCTGTCCATTTCATCCAGATTTTTAAACTTTATTGAGTATAAGCTCTTGTATTAGGATCTGATGATTTTTTGAATGTCCACACTTTCTGTTGCTATGTCTCTCTTTTCAGTTCTCGGTAGTGACTCTGTGCCCTCTGGTTAGTCTGGCTAAGGATTTATCTATCTTGTTCATTTTCTCAAAGAACCAGCTCCTGGTTTTGTTGATTCTTTGTATAGTTCTTTTGTTCCTATTTGGTTGATTTCCGCCCTGAGTTTGATTATTTCCTGCCATGTACTCCTCTTGGATGTATTTGCTTCTTTTTGTTCTAGAACTTTCAGGTGCACTGTCAAGCTGTTAGTGTAAGCTCTCTCATTTTCTTTATGGAGGCACTCAGAGCTATGAGCTTTCCTTTAGCACTGCTTTCATTGTGTCCCATAAGTTTTGATATGATGTATCTTCATTTTCATTAAATTCTAAAAAGTTTAATTTCTTTCTTTATTTCTTCCTTGACCAAGCCATCATTGAGAAGAGTATTGTTCAAAGTTCACATGCATGTGTGTTTTCCATTGTTTTTGCTTGAACTTAAGACCAGCATTAGGCTGTGGTTTTCTGATAAGGTGCTTGGAATAATTTCATTATTTGTGTATCTGTTTAGGCTTGTTTTCTGACCAATTATATGGTCAATTTTGGAGAAGGTATCATGAGCTGCTGAGAAGAAGGTATATTCTTTTGCTTTAGAATGGAATGTTCTATAAATATCTGTTAGATCCATTTGGTCCATAACTTCAGTTAGTTTCACTGTGTGTCTGTTTGGTTTCTGTTTCCATGATTTGTCCATTGTTGAGAGTGAGGTGTTGAAGTCTCCCACTATTATTTTATAGTGTGCAATATGTGCTTTGAGCTTTAGTAAAGTTTCTTTTATGAATGTGGGCGCCCTTGCGTTCAGAGCATAGATGTTCAGAATTGAGAGTTCATCTTGGTAGACTTTTCCTTTGACCAGTATGAAGTATCCTTCCTTATCTTTTTTGACAACTTTTGGTTGATAGTCAATTTTGTCTGATATAAGAATGGCCACTCCAGGTTGTTTCTTGGGACTATTTGCTTGGAAAATTGTTTTCCAACCTTTGACTCTGAAGTAGTGACTGCCTCTATCACTGAGGTGGGTTTCTTGCAGGCAGCAAAATGTTGGGTCATGTTTACGTATCCAGTCTGTTAGTCTACAGCTTTTTATTGGGGAATTGAGACCATTGATGTTAAGAGATATTAGTGAAAAGTGATTTTTTCTTACTGTTATCTTCTTTGTTAAAGGTGAAATTCTGTTTATGTAGCTATCTTCGTTTGGGTTTGTTGAAAGAAGATTACGTTATTGCTTTTTCTAGGGTGTCGTTTCCCACCTTGTGTCAGTATTTTCTACTCATTATCCTTTGTAGAGCTAGATTTTTGGAAAAATAATGTGTAAATTTGCTTTTGTCTTGGAATGTCTTGTTTTCTCCATCTATGGTAATTGAGAGTTTTGCTGGGTATAGTAGTCTGAGCTGACATTTATGTTCTCTTAGGGTCTGTATGGCATCTGCCCAGGATCTTCTAGCTTTCATAATTTCTGGTGATAAGTCTGGTCTAATTTTGATAGGTTTACCTTTATACGTTACTTGACCTTTTTCCCTTACTGCTTTAAATATTCTTTCTTTGTTTAGTGCATTTGGTGTTTTGATTATTATGTGACAGGAGGACTTTCTGCTTTGTTCCAGTCTGTTTGGAGTTCTGTAGGCTTCTTGTATGTTCATGGGCATCTCTTTCTTTAGGTTAGGGAAGTTTTCTTCTATAATTTTGTTGAAGATATTAACTGGCCCTTTAAGATGTAAATCCTTGCTCTCTTCTATACCTATAATCCTTAGGTTTGGTTTTCTCATTGTGTCCTGGATTTCCTGGATGTTTTGGGTTACAAGTTTTTTGCATTTTGCATTTTCCTTGACTGTTGATTCAATGTTTTCTATGGAATCTTCAACATCTGAGATTCTTTCTTCTATCTCTTGTATTCTGTTGTTGTTGCTTGCATTTATGACTCCTGAGTCCTTTCCAAGGTTTTCTATCTCCAGAGATGTCTCATTTTGCGATTTCTTTATTGTTTCTACTTCCATTTTTAGATTCTGGATAGTTCAGTTCCTTCACTTGTTTGGTTTTTTTTTTCCTGAAATTCTTTAAGGGATATTTGTGTTTCCACTTTAAGGGCTTCTACCTGTTGACCCATGTTCTCCTGTGTTTCTTTAAGGGATTTTTGTGTTTCCTCTTTAAGGGTTTCTACTTGTTGACCCATGTTTTTCTGTATTTCTTTAAGGGAGTTATTTATGTCCTTCTTAAAGTCCTCCACCAGCATCATAAGATGTGATTTTAAATCCAACTCTTGTTTTTCCGATGTGATGGAGTATCCAGGATTTGCTGTTGTGGGATAACTGGGTTCTGATGGTGCCATGTTACCTTGGTTTCTGTTGGTAGCAATCTTGTGTTTGCCTTTGGCCATCCAGTTACCTCTGGTGTTAGCTGGTCTTGCTGTCTCTGACTGTGACTTCTCTGACCTGCAGGCCTCTGTGTCTATACTCCTGGGATACCCTTTCTCTCAAATGCCCTGCATACAGCTGGATCTCCAGGAAGTATCAGGTTATGGAGTTTTCCCTGTGCCAGACCTAGCAAGGGTCAAATGCCCTGCGTGCTGCTGGTTTTTGAATGCCCTGCGCACTGTTGGTTCTCTAAGAAATATCAGGAAATGGGGTCTCCCCCTGTGCCAGACCTGGCATGGGTGTACCACATCAGAGCAAATCACACGGTGAAGAAGCAGCTTTATTTTATATTCTTACTTCTTAGAATATTCTTTGTAATAATGAGACAAAAGCAAACAATAAAGATATATAACCTGACTTTATTAAATTATTTTGTCTAAAATACTAACAAAGATGGAATAAATGAAAACAATGTAGGTATTTTAAAATTAACAAGTGAGCTAATGAATGATAAACATTAAATGAAATAAGCTCATGCTTGACAGTATATCTTCTTCTTGTTTAGTTATTCAGTTCACTAGCTTCCACTTTTCCATTCAATGTATATTTCTGTTTTTGCACTGCACTAATAATCTTTACAATATTCTTGCTACCTAAAAGCAAGTGGAAGAGATTTTTTTTTGCTGTGTTGGCCTAATGTTTAAAAAGCTAAATAAATAAATTAATTAATGAAGTAATTAATTGATTAATGAAACTTCCAAAACAAACATAAAAATAACAACAAAAGATAAATGGAATATGACTAGCAGAGATGAAAATGGAGAAGAGCCCGAGGACAAGAAGGTACAACAACAGGCTCAAAGTGGGATCCAGCTCAAGGGGAAGTCCCAAGGCCTAATACTATTACTGGAGTGCTCACAAAAAGGGACCTAATATAACAGCACTTCAGAAGACTCGACAAGCAGCTGAAAGAGTCAGATGCAGATATTTGCACTCAACCAATGGACAGAACCTGTTGACCCCTGATGTTGAATTAGGGAAGGATAAATGAAGCCAAGGGGGACCCTGTAGGAGAACCAGTAGTCTCAATTAATCTGGACCCCCGGGATCTCTCAAACACTGGACCATCAAACAGGCAGCATGCACCTGCTGATATGAGTTCCCCAACACACATACAATAGAGGACTGCCAGGTCTGTGTTTATCCAAAGATGACACACCTAATCCTCTAGAGCCTGGAGGCCCCAGGGTATTTAGAGGTCAGGTGGGGTGGGGGACAGTGATATCCACGTGGAGATGGGGGAGGGGAGGGGATATGGGATGTGGAACAGTCGGAGGGTGGACAAGGGTTTGCAGGATGGGGAATAAAATATGGAGTTATAAAATAATTAATAAAAAATTCTCACAAAAATAAATTCAGAAACAAACAAACAAACAAACAAAAAACTAGATTCAGAAGCTGGAGAGATAATTCAATATTAAAAAAAAAATTGTTGTTATTGCAGACTCATGTTCAATTCCACCCTGCACATGTGGCTCAAAAATCACTCATTATCTCAAGTTTAGACAAAAGGAAACCATTTTCAGATCTTTGCAATCATGAGGCATGCAAATGGTATAGACATTCATATAGACAAAATACTAATACACAAAATAAATATCTTTAAAAGAATATTTTTAAAAACAGTTTTAATGTGCTTTCTTGAAAAGAAGAAGAAATATATTTGAGGTGCAAAGGAAAATGAACATTAGCATTTTCAATATTTTAGACATGAATTGCCAAAATAATTTTATTTCAAAACCAGCAGCACTGGGTAGAAATTTTAATATTTTTTGTAAGACCTATAAGTGGAGTATAAAATAATTACCATATAGCAATGGTGAAATAATGTTGAATGGGAGAGTAAAAAGATATATAATATAAATTGTAAATACACAATTTCAAATGCTGAGATCTATGCAAATAAAACAGAAAATGATGAAGTGATAGAGAGAAAGAAACACACACATACACACACACACACACACACACACACACACACACACACACATTTTCTCCTGTTTTATTTTCATCTCTAGAATAAAGATTCTCTTTCCCCCACATTCTACCAACCTAATAAAGACATTTACCAGTACATTTTCGAAAAAATACTGCTTTCCTGTCTTTGAGTCTGGGGAAGATATATAAATCAAAAACAAACTACACCATATACTTTCACAGAGTTGGCGAGATAATAGAAATTGAGAAGGAAATGGTGAGTGGTGAGCTGTATTTTCAAGAATTTTCACTTAGTGCCTACATATGTCAGGGTAATAATCACATACTTAGGGAATTCTCTCCTTACCTTCTTCACATCCTCTTCAGGTCTGTCTAAACAATTACCATATAGAAACCATATATATATATATATATATATATATATACATATATATATATATATATATATATACATATATATATATATATATATATATATGTATATATATATATATATTCCATATATGCCATATAGAAGCCATAAACATATGCCACATATGTCATACACAAGCCATATACATATGTCATCTACAAGCCATATATAATATATTTCCATTACCTTTCCTTTTGTGAGTACATATTTTAGTGAAATCTAATATGGAATCAGTAAGAGTATCCTAGATTCCATGTTTATTCTGTTTGTCACAGAATTTGAGTCACAATAGATATTTAATACATACATATTTATATACAAATACACATATATTGTTTGTTTTATTGAAAGTATGCAAATCTTCATTTAATTATTTATCAATAACAGTAATTTCCATGTTTATTATTATCTTCACATGAATAATAATCCTAATATTTTAATTTGCTAATATATGTTAGGAATCTATTAAAATTATCAATATCAATAAATGAGTACATTTTATTAGGTGATGTGATGTGTACTCTTTCATCTGAACTTTGGACAAGCTCAGAAGTTTTCTTATCTCTAATACATATTCATAAATGAGTATACTTCTGTAAATCTTTCTTACTAATATCTGAAGCAAGAAATTATATAAAATGAATATAACATTGTTCTTGTAGTTCTACAGTAATTTTGAGAGACAATGTTTTAGTTTGCACCTGGCATCTGTGTTTAAGTAACAAACCCACCATGACTAGTAAGAATGTCTTCCCCAAGTCAATCTATGTACCCAATACAATGAACACAAGAATATAATACCAATAGCCACTTCCATATTGTCTCCACATTACATGATTAATGAAAACACGTGCTCTTGACTACAGACAAATTCAGGATTTGAATTCAATTTGGACAGAAACAAATATACTCATTTTGGTTTTTAGTGATAAGTCAATGACTTTCTAATCCTTTTCATCTTGCAAATGCAATAGTTAGTCTCTGATACCAAAGCATTTGTAATTCACTTCATCTGTAATATGTGCAGGTTTTTCTCATCAAATGAGAACATCTATGAAGAGATAAAAATATTGTTGAGATTATACAACAAATAGCAAACTAAGGTCATCTTAGAGATGCTATACCTAGAAGCTGTAGATATATACTTCATCTTTAACCCTCTTTTAGACCACTAAGTGAGAAGCATAGTAAGAACTCAAGAGGCACATGCACTGATCATGGATAAAATGTTGAGTATAGGATTGTAAATCAATGTGGAGACAAATACAAAGGTAGACAATAAATATAATATCAGTTTATAAACAGTTTACTGGTAATAAAATGTGACAAGCTATCATTTAAAGCATTAATTTAATATTGGCTTCTTACCATGTAATTGTTTTGCAAGAGAACACTCATGTAAATAATCTGTTTCAATGGACTTCCTACTATTTACCCAATAGTCTATTTGACTTTTACACTTAGCTTTGTCAGGTAAATGGATGGCATTATTTTCTTGCTTCATTTCCTTGCCTCAATAGTTATTCAATGAAAATAAATAATTCAACTAAATTGTCACAGACTGAAATTCAGGATCTTTGCTCACAATAGACATGAATTTAAGCATTAACTGCATAATTGCCTGCTAATTGTTCTGTGGTTACATTTACCTTAAGCTGTCACAATATTAAAACACATCCTAATTGTTCCTCAAATGATGTCATGTCTTCTTCCATCCTGTTATCTTCACTTTGACTGTAAAGCAAAAGAGTTGCTTAATTTCTCTGAAACCTGATCATCACATCTGGACACTAAATAATTTTAAACACAATGATTATTAATGAGGTGTGCTTATGCACTTTGAGCAAACCCAAGAGGGAAATTTATCTGAAGGCTCAAGTAATGTCTTAATATAAAAAAAGGTGATTTAAAATTACACATCTAACTACAATGTTGTTTTTATCTTCTTCTATAAAATCCAAATGGCAACTGAAATCTTGTTACAGGAATGGTAATTTGGGCCAGTATAGATTACTGATAATTACAAATAATATTATTGTGACTACTAAAATATTGAAGCCTTCCATTAAATCAAGATTTGGGCTAAGGGAGAGGGAGTTTTGCAGGGACTAAAATGGTCAGGTGGCTCTGTAGGTGTTTTATATGTCTTTTGACTGTTCATAAATCTAAGATATTATTAAATGGCTTATTTTTGTGAGTAACCATAGTGCTTGCTTAATTTCCAGCCTTCTGACAAAATACCTGAGAAAAACAATTCACAGCATAAATGAATTCTTTATGCTGTTTGAGAGGTCTCAGTTAATTGTCTCTTGGCTTCATGGTGTTTAGGCCTCTGGTGACACATCATCATATGGATGGGAAGAACGCTGTAATGGATGGGGATAGTGGACCAACCCCGCTTTCTCTATGACAGCTGGAAAAAAGATAGAGTAAGAACAGAGCTCAAAGCAAGTGTTATTGCAGGAAAATGTCCTCAATAACAAAATTACTCCAATTCCATCTCACAAGGGAACATTTCTACCACCTCAAAACAGTGCTACCAAATCAAGACTCCATCAACATATTCATCCATTAGTTAGGTAACTACACACAAGGTCCAGTTACCACTTGATTACTAGATCCACCACTGTAGATTAAATGTTGGACATGTAAGCATTGGCAGGGTGGGTACACATCATATTTAAATTTTAACAGCATTATTTAATAACAGTTTATATTGAAACCTTAACCATCTATCTAATTTCTAGATCCTGGCTGATTTTGATCTAGTGCCTTATTCAGCTAAGGAGGTGGATCTGCACCATCAAGTAACTGGGATTAGATTCACACACACACACACACACACACACACACACACACACACACACATTTGAGCCTGTGCCACAAGCTAAATGAACTTTTATTCCTGAAGCTTTAATTTCTTTATCTATCCACCCCTTAGCTGTTGTTTCTTAGGGAGAAATCTTACTTAACTGGTTATTTTGAATGTTTTTAGCTCTTTTAAACAGAAGGTGAGTGGGTGAATGATCTATTTGGGGACCAGTGTGTTAAAGAAATAGTGGCAACACCTCATGAAAGTAACTGTTGATATTAGTAATGAATGTCTGAGATGTGTCACTTGGGGACTGTGTGATTGTTCAGTTATCTCTTCTTCCCAGTAGACAGAGTTCCCTGAGAGCAATTTGGTGGCATGTGCACCTTAATATATTTTGGAGTATAACTGAATATACATATAATGTTTCAAATATGTTATATATTCTAAAAATAGATAAGAAACAAGATACTACTTGCACCACATACAGAAACACTGAACTTAAAAAATGACAATTTAAACAAATTTAGCCAATTTCTTTCCTCCTTGTGGAATTCAGTTTTCAAATGCAATAAGTGAGAATGAAAAATTTATAGGAAAGTTTACTTATAAGGATGGAATGGAATAATATATTCAGTATGCTTACTATAGTATGTGAAATATAGGAAAAATTATGTGTGTGTTCATATGTGTATGTAGTGTGTGCAAGTGAATATGTGAGTACAGGTAGCATGTATGTTTGGTTTTTTGTATTTGTGTGTGTGATACAGAAACCAGAAATCATTGTTTGTGTATTACTATGTCTTTTTTGAGACATTACTTTAGAGGCACTGTCCCTCACTGAATCTGAGATTTCTGACTCAGAAGACTGACTGGTCCACAAGTCCAGGGAATCTGCACCTCTTCAGGATTAAGATTGGAGTTGTATATGTTTTCCCGGGTCTGATATTTTACATTGGCACTGAGGATCAAATTCAAGTCCCTATGCATGTTCAGCACGTACCTTACCAGCAGATACCTTTTCCATCTCCAGAAAACAATAATAATAATATTAAATCTTCCAAACCAGTCCTGAGTCCTGCTTTAAGCATGTTTAAACATGGTGATAATATGTGGTAAATTGCATTACAATTTTTGTTGTGTGTGAGTATGTATATGTAAAAGTTTTAAATCTTAAACAAGGACTAGTAAAGACATCATTCTTTTATAGGATCATGATTAAATTCTTAGCACTGACATGATAACACAACTGCAGGGAGTCCAAGTTCTGGGAAATTTGACATTTTTCTGCCATTAGATTTCATTTGCCATTTGGCCCAGAAAAATATATTTGGAATATCTAGCTCTCATCGTTTCAGTAACTGTCTGTGAAGATGAGATTAGCTCCTTGTTCTTTTCCTTTTGAACGGTTCTCAATTAATCTACAAATAAATTTATCCATCATTATATTCCAGAGGTCAAATGTTTTCTTGACACCACCAACACTTTGCACAACAATTTGTATGTTAATCTTTCCACACTGCCAAGCAACAACTGGATTTCAACTCTACTTTTATCCTTGAGAAATTAACTTTCAATAGAATTATATTATATTTTGTATTTTGTTTGACTTCTTTTTTATTTTTATTTTTTTATTTTTATTAAGTATATTCTTTATTTACACTTCAAATGTTGTCTCCTTTCCCGGTTCCTCCCACCCCCAAAAATCCCATAAACTGTCTCTCCTTCCCCAATCCACTCTCCCCTGCTTCTCTGCTTACACTATGGCATCAAGACTTACCAGGACCAAGGGCCTCTCCTCCCTTTGGTGTCTAACAAGAACATCATGTGCTGCCAATGTGTATGGAGTCATGGGTAACTCCATGTGTACTCATTGGTTCACCGTTTTTGTCCCTGGGAGCTCTAGAAGTACTGGGTGACTCACAATGTTGTTCCTCCTGTGGCGCTGCAAACCCCTTCAGCTCCTTGGGTCCTTTCTCTAGCTTCCCCTCTGGGGACCCTGTGCTTAGTTCAATGGCTGGCTGAGAGTGTCCCCCTCTGTGTTTGTCATGCACTAGGAGAGCCTCCCAGGTGTTAGCTATATCCCGCTCCGGGTCAGTCGGTCAGTGCTTGTGGGCATCCACCATAGTGTCTGGATTTTGTAACTGTTTATAGGATGGATCCTTGGGTAGGGTAGTCTCTAGATGGTCTTTCCCTCAGACTCTGTTCAAACTTTTGTCTTCGTATCTCCTTCTGCGGGTATTTTTTTCCCCTTTCTACAAAGGACCCAAGGATCCATAGTTTGTTCTTCCTCCTTCTTGGGCATCATTTGATATGTGAATTGTGTCATGGGTATACTAAGATTCTAGGCTCATATTCACTTATCAGTGAGCACATACCATGAGTGTTCTTTTGTGACTGGATTAACTCACTCAGGATGATATTCTCCAGTTCCATCCATTTGTCTAAGGGGATCAAGAACCTCCACATAAAACCAGACACCTTGAAACTAATAGAAAAGAAACTGGGTAAGAACTTTGAACATATGGGCACAGAGGAAAATTTCTTGAACAGAACACCAATAGCCTATGCCCTAAGATCAAGAATTGACAAGTGGAACTTCATAAAATTACAAAGTTTCTCTAAGGCAAAGGATACTGTCAATAAGACAAAACAGCAACCAAAAAATTGGGAAAAGATCTTTACCAACCCTACATCTGACAGAGGGCTAATATCCAATATATACAAAGAACTCAAGAAGTTAGACTCCAGAGAACCAAATAACCCTATTAAAAAATGGGGTACAGAACTAAACAAAGAATTTTCACCTGAGGAATATCGAATGGCTCAGAAGAACGTAAAGAAATGTTCAACATCCTTAGTCATCAGGAAAATGCAAATCAAAACAACCATGAGATTTCACCTTACACCAGTTAGAATGGCTAAGATCAAAAACTCAGGAGAAAGCAGGTGTTGGAGAGTTTGTGGAGAAAAAGGAACACTCCTCCACTGCTGGTGGGATTGCAAGCTGGTACAACCACTCTGGAAATCAGTTTGGTGGTTCCTCAGAAAACTGGGCATAATACTACTGGAGGACCCTGCTATACCACTCCTGGGCATAAACCCCGAGGATTCTCCAGCAGGTAATAAGGACACATGCTCTATGATGTTTATAGCAACCCTATTTATGATAACCAGAAGCTGGAAAGAACCTAGATGTCCCTCGATGGAAGAATAGACACAGAAAATGTGGTATATATATAGAATGGAGTACTATTCAGTCATTAAGAACAATGAAGTCTTGAAATTCTTAGACAGATGTTTGACTTCTTATATTAACGTGTGTTTGAGGAGCATAGACATTGTCAGTATCTTTAGTTTGTTCCTTTGACTTGATCATCACTAACATATGGTATAGATAGATCTTTATTTGTTTATAAACATTTCCCATACACATGTGTCTGGATTATTTTCATTCTCAAGTTGGTGCAAATAATACTGTAGTAATGCTTTACTTCTTAATCTTTGTCAAAATGAATGCAAGGGCCTTTCCAATCTAATGAATCCCACAACTGTTCTCAGAGAAAAACCAGATGTATGTCTTCAGAGACGAGATGTTCATGATTTGGATTAGATTTCCATAGATGCTTACATATTAGATGTTGCTGGTGGTTCCTCAGATTTTCATACTAAAACTTTTTTCTGATGTAGAAGAGAGTGTAGCTCAGTAGGAGAGTACTCACCTGAGATATAGAATGCCCTGGGTCCAATCCCTGACATTTCAAAACTAAATAAATAAAAGGTTTTGTTTCTAAAAAAAAAAAAAAACATAACATTACTTTAAAATGAAGCACATAATCATTATTCCTGCCATAAAATCATAAACAAACTGCATATGAGAGAAAAAAGCAGTTGGCCCCTGACAAACAAAGCCTTTTATTAGGTTAGTACTAATACATGACACAGAAAAAGAGTAACCTGGGAGGAGAAAGGTCTCTGAACATATGTGGCATCTGCTATTCTGGCAGTATATCACTAGGTGTAGCACCATGTCTCTTTACCCTGAGAATTATGAAATATTGTAAAAACAAACTGTGTTCAGGTGTTCAGGTTAATATTTGACCATGTAGCTTAAATGCAAAGAAGGGAGAGGATATAAGAAACGTCATTATAATATGCCATCACTGTTGAGAATATGCCATAGGCTTTAGGTTAAAGTGTGAAGGACCCAAAAGGTGCTCAGCTATAAGGAAATTGAGCTTCACTGCTGCTTATCAGGTATAAAATGAAACTTTCCTTGACAAGCTTTCAGAAAGAGTCTAAATGGCCTTTTAAGCTTCACAGAGTCAGATTGAATTTACCTCCTGCCAGATTTGTGAAATGCCCACAGCCAGGAACTTTGATTCCTCTAAACATATGATGCAATTATGGAGATAAGGTACTTAACACAAACGAGACATCTCATTCATTACTGTTGTTAGGACCTGTCCAAGAGCGTTACCATCCTGATATAATAGCTGGGAAATCTGATCTATGAATAAATAACTGAAAGTAATTGATTAATTCTACCATGGAGGCATAACAAGGAAGGAGCTGTGTTCATTATTTTGCTAGACTAAGAGAGGGATTTTGGCAAGCCACTTAAAGAGCACAAAAGATGAAAGGAACCCAGGGAACTTAGTAGTAGTTCAGAATATCAACCTCTGCTAAATAAAAAGTTAAAGCTAAAATAAAGTGAAAATAAAAATAAAAGAGAGAGGATTCTGTGGAAAAGAACATCCAGCAACAGGCCCAATATGGGATCTAGCTCATGGGGAGGCCCCAAGGCCTGACACTATTACTGAATCTATGGAGCACTCACAAAAAGGGACTTAGCATGACTGCCTAGTAATATGAAACATTTTCAAGTCAGTAGTATCACATGGCATCTGGTTAGAAGGGACATAAGGAATTGTAGTTCTCAGCCTTAGACTTTCTTCTGTGTGATTTATCATAAATACTATTACCATAAATACTAACACTGTCTTACAGGCTGCTTCTTGTGTACACTGTCTGCTCTTATTTAGTGTTCCCTTTGGTGACATGTGTTCTAACATGTTAGAAGGAAAGGATGGATTAATTCACTAAGAGAATTTGTGTAACTTTTAAAAGTCTTTCTAATGAAAGAATAAAAGTAAGTTAGTGAAACATCTGTTAATAAATTGTAAAACAAAATAGTGTTTTATAAATCCAAAGTGTCTTGCAATTTTGGCAGTTTTTACCTCTCAGCTGAAGTAATGAGATTTTGTTTTCTACCAGAGTTGATGCCTTATTCTGAAACAAAGTAAATTGTTAGAATGAATAGTTCTTAAGAGATGGGATATGGGGAATGCCCAGTACTGGCTATAAGACAATAGTACTAAATAAACTTACATCAAGAAATATGGTCACTCAATAAGTTTTATGCAAGCATTTTTCCTACTAGTCACTGATAACAAATTGACTATTGTAAAATAAAATTCTTGTCTCATTGGAGGAAAAGAAATGGTCTCCTTGAGAGGGTAGAAAATACAAACTGAATAGTTAAGTAAATATGAATTTATTTTTTCCATTCTGACAACATTTTAAAGAGATATGCAAGTCTTATAAGAAATCTACAAAAACAACTTACAATAGTAAAATATTTTAGGAGTCATCTCAAATTTCTCATTGTAATTAGTTTTCTGTTTTTAAGAGCATAGGTTTTAAATTTATTTTCACTGAATAAATATGTTAACTAGCTTCATTTAGCCATGGTACACTGTATTCTCTGTGTCACAAATACCAAGTTACATACTATAAATATGCACAATATTTTTTGTCCATTAAAAGAAGCACTTTTCTATGAGGTACAAAAGTTACAATTATTTATGATTCTAGAGATGGGGATTTAGAAGTTATCTGACACTGTATTCTTTTACCAAAATAATAGTAGTAGGTTCTTTCTCAAGGCCAGTGAGCTCCCTGGACATGGGTTATGGTCCTCATTTGCATGACCTATCATGTTCTTTTCCCCATAGACCAGGCATTAAATTTCATCAGAATAAGTTGGTTATACCCATAACATTTGTTTCACTATTGCTTCCATGGAAATTTCTCACCATTCTGGTCACTATGGATTAAAATGTAAAAATAGGTGACTGAATTTCTCAGATGAAAGCAGAACATCTACATAATTCCTTTTTCCAACACCCTGTAAAAATTGAAGTATAGTAGTAATCTAATTGTACAGGTCAGAGTTCTGGAAGAAATGAAACAAAATAGTGTTTTCTGGGCATGATAGATTAACGTACTCATGAACTCATAATTCCTATTCAAAAATCAAGCCTGTCAACAATCTTGCATAGAGTAGAGGGTTTCTGGGTCTCCAACTTACCAGAGCTATGAACAAAAGCTGAGACCTTCCAGGAGTGGATGTGTCAAATGTCTTTAAGAGTAGATCTCTTGGTAGCTTTCCATGATTCTCCTTTCTCTACCTTCATTCTTACAATACAAGCACTAGCATTTACAAAGGTAAGCCACTGTGACTAGTTTTATATAATTTCTGGGGATTTAAACTCTCAGATCTTTTTGCTTGCAAGGTGAATAATTTACTCACAGGTAAGACTGGCACCCTAAAACCTAATTTTTGATTATTTTAAGTAATAAGAAATATAAAAATCAAGTAAATTAGAGGTTCTATACTGATTATTTTTTATTTGCTTCACGACTGCTGATAAGTCTGTAAGTCCATTATAGATCTAGGATAATTGAGAGGTTAGGCAAAGACATTTTTGCCAAGAACTTCATTTTATTGCTAAATTATATTCTTGCATAACTACTGAGGTATCACAAATTTTTGAGTCTCTGCTCTCTGTCAATTCTTAGTTTCCTATAAGGTCATTTGGAAAAATATGGTTTAGGAAAACAAAGCAGACAACATTCTGAAAGGTAGATGCTTTGCTGAATGAAACAGAAAACTTTCTAGGAAACAGAGAAGTTGTGAAATATGTGGGTGACAGAACACCCTACAGTGCCATGTGATGTGCTTCCAGGGGTCTTGCTCACTCCCATTCCTTTGCTCCTATTGGCAGTAATGAAAACCTCTGCTTTTCTTGACTTGTTAATATATTTGAGATAAGGCTTTAAAATGATTTTTATATGTGTGTCTCTCTGAGTTGGAATTTGCACAGATGTGCATTGTTCAAAAAAAGAATCCAGACAAGCACCAATTCCTCTGGAATAGGAGTCATAGGTGTTTCCAACCTCCCCACTGTGAGTGCTGGGATCCCATTTCCAGCCCAAAGCAAGAGCAGCACATTGTTTCAATCACTTTAACCCTCTCCCAGAACCTTAAGACACACACTCCTTTTCTGTTTTCTTCATCATTGTTTCATCATATCGGACCAACAAAAACAATTCTTATTTCCCTTGATTACTGTCTTGTACGCCAACATGAACCAGGCCAATCATTTACTTTCAGAGGTGAGTGGGGGTGGAAAAGAGGGAACTGAAGTTATTCTCTTTGGACTTGTGAAAGGATGCACTTTCTGACTTGTGAATAAGCAATACTTCAACAGAGAAAGAGAAAACTGTCAGACAAGAGAAGTAAGATTTATGAAGCTGCCCTGCAGAGAAAGTTGTATTGAAAAACTGAACCCTCTCAGTGTGCTTAAGTTTCCTTGCTAGGAGGATTTTTCAAGGGCTCTGCTCATATGCCTTGGTGATTTTGTGAAATGATTTCAATGATCTCACTGTAAACCCTACCATTTCATGTAAACTTCTGCTCTTACTGTTTGATTTCCAGATAACATCCTAACAAATATATTGGTAGAGTTTCTGTGTGCTGAAGTACATCTAGATAAGAAAATAAAACACCGAAGCAAGCACAAAAAGACAGTATCCCTTATATTGTTTCTGCTTATTTATTAATTGTGAGATTTCTTGCATGAGTACTGCCGTAACATAATTTCCATCCTAGCATGTCTTCATAAACTATTTTTCATGTCCCCACATTGTCTTTTAAATTATGACCTCTACTTTTGATTTCAAGCTTCCTATAATACTAATTAAGTATAACAACACACACACACACACACACACACACACACACACACGGATTCTATTTTCTCTTGCTCATTAGTATGTATGTATAAGTATGAATGACTGGTATTGGATACCCTATCAGGGGTCACTTCCCTAGAGAAGACTGTATCTCCTTTTATAAATAGAGACTAATTAACTATAGTTCTTCATATAATATTGGGGTCTTGTGACATTATATAGATCCCCTCTACACTGGTGTGGTAGCTGTTGATGTCATTGTGCAGATCTTTTAGGCAGTTATAATTTTGAGATTTCATGGGTACAGCTACCCGGTCATACATAGAACAAATACTTTGCTGTATGCTTCCTGATTCTCTGTTTCTTCCAATATGATGTTGCCTAAGTTATAGGTGTAGAGGCTATTTTTTATATGTATCAGCTTTGGCAGAAGCTCTTGGTTAGTTTTTCTTTACATTTGTTCAATTGTGGAATATTCTGATTCAAAAGAAGCTTCTGGATGAGCAAGGAGACCCATACTCATACACAGGTATAAGGATAAGAATTTCCATTTCAGTTATAAAGTATTATGTTCTAGAAAGTTGGCAGTTGTAGGCTTTCCTCTAGATTCCATGACCTCACCAGGAAGGGGTGTTAGCCTTGGTTTATAGTACCCAGCATGAATTTCTTCCATTGAAGTGGGCCTTAGGATCAATTAAATGATTGTTGCTTACCTCTAAGTTAGAAATGTCACTAATGCATTTTTAGGGATGTCTTTCAATTTCCTGAGATCATAATATAATTATGGAATTTCTTCCTTCTGTTTCCTTCCTCCACACAATCCCATATGTGCCTCCAATTCTCCTTCATATTCATGACCTCCTTTTTAAATTAGTTGCTACATACATACATACATACATGCATAATATATACAAATATATTTCTAAATATAATCTTCTTCATCTGCATCAAGCTACTTGTATATATACTTTCAGGTATGATCATTTGATATTGGACACCAACTGGTACATTTTTCCTTTGTAAGATGACTTCTACCTGTTACTCTCAGCTTTCCTCTGGATGATTCTTTGTGTAGGGTTGTGGCCTCATGGATTTTTCCTTGTCTACTTTCTCATATCAATTTTTGTTCTGCTTGTTCAGCTCATGTATGGGCACATCAGGTGTTATGTCTATATGGGCATAGGCTGACATTACTAGGAAATACACTCTCAAAAATACTGCCTAATTCTCTCACTCTTACAATTTCTCTGTCTCATCTTCCTGAACGTTCCCTGAGACTTTAGATGAAGAAATGTTGTATAGATATATTCATTAGGACTGAACTCAACAACTATGTATTTTGATAGGTTGTGGTTTTCTATGCTGTTCTCTGTCTGCTACAAGGAGAGGTTTCTTTGATTAGAGTCACAGACTACACTTGTCTGTGAATATATGGACAGATGTGTATAGGTTGTCATGATTATGCTGATTATGTAAAGTGGTGGTTGTAGATTCTTCTCCTAAAACCCTGACTTCACTATCAGTGAATAATTTGCTAGGTTTCTGGTACCAGGCATGGTTTCACTCTTGTTGAGAGTACCTAAAGTTCAATTACATAGCTGTTGATTATGGCCAGGTTATCTGTATCACTTCTACTCCATTAGGGTTATTATGCCATGCCTATTATTGATGTAGTAATGTTCATGGACACTGTAGATTTACAAGAATATTATTTTCCTTCTTCTTTTAGAAGCTTGAACGATGTCTTCCTGTCCCACGAAAGCTAGTCCTCAAGGAGTGGGCATTTATGTCAGTTGCAGATCAAGGGACTCTGGATACTGTTTGTTTGTGAAGTGTCTTTGCCAATTAGGACTATGTTTCATCCCTGGTGAGCACCCAAGGGTAAAAACAATTTCCTAAATGTTTTGGGAATCCCTTGTTTAACCCTGGACAGTAATTCAAGAAGACTTCTCATGTCTGGTGTTAGAGTTTTTGTGACATGGTTATTGAAAAATATTCATTAACACCATATGGTGTGTATTTTATACATACAATATGGTGCATTGTAAGTTTTTAAAGGTAATTATTAATGTCATGGTTCCTTGTACTTTTTTAAAGAGATCTTCATTGTTATGTTACTTGCCTCCCTCCTATTTCTGTATGTGCATATGCACTTCTCCTCATAAAAATAAGCACTTTCTCCATTTTTCTGTCAGATCACTTGTTTCCTGTGACTCTGCTTTCCTCCAAAGTAGTTCTACATTTACCTTGCTCCCTGTTCTGAAGGACTCCTGCTTCTCATTTTCCTCATCAAATTGTATATACTCTGCTATCACCTTCTTTACTGCTTTCCAAACTCCATTACCTGTCCTGTCTTACTCTCATAGTTTCTGTAATTACTGTAAGTGATGCACTCACATCTGAAGATTTTCTGTTAGAAGATTCAAAGGTGACAATTGTCTTTCTGGGTTTGGTTTACCTCACTGAAATGAATCACTACTGGTTCCATTTATCTGCAATATTTTTGTGACAGCCACAAAATTAGAGACCCAGACCTAAATACAAGTAATTATAGCCATCTGACATTTGAAAATGATGACAAAAATACAAACTCATGAAAAGATGTCATCATCAGCAAATGGTCCTGAAGAAACTGAAAAATAAAATTAGACTTTTTTTTTTTTTAGAAGTTTAGGCATTAGGTAAACTTTTTTTAATTTTCTAAGTTTTTTTTTTTATTTACATTCAAAATCATTTCCCCTATCCCGTTTCCTCCCTCCCCGAAAGTTCCATAAACCCCCTTCCCTCCCTCTTTTCCCCATTCAACCCCCTCTTGCTTCTCTGTCTTGGCATTTCCCTACATGATTAGATATTTTCTTTTTTTTTTTTTTCTTTCTTTTTGGTTTTTCAAGATAGGGTTTCTCTGTATAGCCCTGGCTGTCCTGGGACCCACTCTGTAGACTAAGCTGGCCTCTAACTCAGAAATCTGCCTGCTTCTGCCTCCCAAGTGCTGGGATAAAAGTCATATACCACCACTGCCAGGCTTAATATTCTCTTTATTTACATTACAAATGCTATCCCCTTTCCTTATTTCCTCTCCAAAAACCCACTATCCTATATTCTCCTCCCCCTGCTCACCAACCCACACACTCCTGCTTCCCTGTCCTGGCATTCCCCTACAGTGGAGCATTGAGCTGTCACAGGACAAATGGACTCTCCTTTCATTGATGTCTGACAAGGCCATCCTCTGCTACATATGTGGCTGGAGCTGTGGGTACCTCCATGTGTGTTCTTTGGTTGGCGGTTTAGTCCCTGGAAGCTCTGAGGGTACCAATTGGTTCATACTGTTGTTCATTCTGTGGGACTGCAAAAGCCTTCAGCTCCTTGAATCCTTTCTCTAACTCCTCTATTGGAGACCCTGTGCTCAGTTCAATGGAGGAGATAGTGTAATAAGTAAGGATAATGTATAAGCACTACGGAGATATATCTTCTGGGTCACTACAAAATGTTAACAAGTGAATAAGGGACATCATTTTATTCCTGTGTTTTGATATTTACTTTATATATATTTGTGTATAATTAGCTTGTGAATTCTTAAATTGCGACATGAAGTTCACGAGGCATTGGAAGTTTGGTTATATTGGGAAGATAGTTGAATTCAAATATGGAAGATATAGTTCTAGAAAGATCAAAAATCAAAAAAGATAAAAAGAATACAAAAAGAGAAGTAAATTTAACATATAGATATTAAATTAAAGTTTAAAAACATAAAGAAGCAATGTCAGAGACACTGACAGGAAGTAACAAGTTTTCCAATTAATGTCTTTGATCTATCTGTCTATTAGCGGTACTTTTGCTTTTAAGGTTTCTGTGGTTCTTTTGAGGATGTAGGATATGAAATAGTTTGGTTTTCTCCTCCAGATATTTCCTTGGTATATACACCATTATTTTTACTAAGCATTACATGAATTTGGAACTGATTTTCACTTTTGTTTTGGAAGATCTTTCTGTTATCGTAAGTATATTGCATAATTGTCCCTATAATTAGTGTACAGTTAAATTTGCAAGTTGATTTGCAGCCAATTGTTATCTAGCTTCTGTGTAATCTTGGCAACCTCATTACTAATGACTCATGGTCTACATTAGCAGTCACAGTGATTAAAACCTCCTATGGCCATGGCTTCTAAACAAGGAGCTTCTTCTTCTGAATTTATTATCCATGTGCATATCAGTTAAGCAAGGAGACAGCAGACATTAATCCTATTCCAGGTACCATAGTAGTATTGCAGAAGAGATTGTGTCAGAGTAATGTTTTTTTATAATTTTTAACAAAAGTACATCTTTTAATATTAATATGAAAATAATCTAAATAGAAGCTGAGAAGAAAGTTACGAGAAAAACAACTGTTATATATTATAATTGGTAGTCACAAAAAGTATCTTGAAGAAAAGTCTGAAATTAAGAGACATTAAATCTGTAACATGTGTATAGTTCTATTCCTGTGAACTGATTTTTGCTATCACTTTGTATATTTAGTTTTATGCCAAACCTTCTATAAATCATTTATTTAAAGTAAAATGTCATATCTTTTCACTTAATGCTTCACAAAAAATAAGATACAGAAATACAACACTTGTGATTCATATCCACCTTCCACCTACCTTTCTTTGAATCTATTTCTTCCCTGTCTTCCCACATCAGGAAAGAGACAAATCATTTAATTAGCTACCAATATGATTTTCTTTGAATGTTTTTTCCACTCATCCCTCATATTTAGTCCTGTTCTTTTATTTTTATCCTCTGATGCCCAGCAATGCTACATGACTTCATTAGGGCCATGAGAAACTCCTATTCTGTTTGTTTGACTCTTATCAGTATTGCACACTGATGGTCATATGAGTTAATGATGTTTTAAAAGGAAATGAATCAAAACAAAAAATGCCCTACTTGTTTTTTCTGGACAAATGAGTTTCATTACCTGCTGAAAGAAACACAAAGAGTACCCAAGGAAATGAAGTTTGGCAGATGGATGTGTATCACTTTGCAGGATTTTGAAAACTAAAATATGTAAACCATATCATTGATACATACTCAGGATTCCAATGTATTTCTCCTTTGGGTTCTGAAAAAACTGATTCTGTAATTGCACATTTGTTGAAAGTAATGGTGTTACAAGATATTTCCTTTTTTTAAATTAGATATTTGCTTTATTTACATTTCAAATGGTTTCCTATCCAATGACATTGAGGAAATGAGAGGTCTGTGATTGGAGAGAAAAAAGGGCAGGTGAGCTAAGGGTTGGGAGGTGAGAGGAGACCCAAGAGCTCAAGGAGAAGAAGAGCTTGGCAGGGGAGAAGAACCAAAGAGCAATGGAGTCAGACGTTAATTTATCATTGTAAATTGGCATCTTGTAGTTGTTAGTTTCATATACATAAATACAGTTGGTTAACTAAGTTTAAGAGTCGAGCTTTACAGGGTAATTGGAATGAATGGGCGCTGGGCAGAAGCGAGATAAACATGCAGAAACCACACCAGTAATCTGGGACCTCCGCTGGAGGGAAGGCCAGGTGGGCAGGACTGCTGAGGAGCTTGGGTCAAACAGAGAAGGACCCTGCCCGGATTGGAAGCATCATCCTGTGCCTCCATGGAGAGTTGGCAGGGAGGTTCGTTTTAATTAATTCCTGTTACATAATGGCTATCATGAGAATAATTTACAAATAAAGACTGAAAATTCCTCCACATGTATTTCCAGAAAAATGAAATGGCTTTATTGCTCTTTATAACATAATATTTATTACAGGTATACAATACAAGTCAACAGGTCAAGCAGTTATAGATAGACCGAATAGCACCTTAAAGGATATGCTTAATAAACAGAAAGGGGAAACAAAAACTCCTAGAAATAGACTGAATAATTTCTTATTAACAGTAAGTTTTTGAATGCCAATGGTGCTAGAACAACAACTGATGAAAGATACCGGATTGTAGAAAAAACTGCTGAATTAAATCAACCTGTGTGTGTGTGTGTGTGTGTGTGTGTATTTGTTTGAGGTTTCAGTATTTTATTCAAGTTTTACTTTAAGTGATGTTAATTACAGCATTTGAAGGGGAGGGGCTAATTACACACAAAATGGAAAATTCTATAATATACCCATTAAACTGCTAAAAAAAAAAAATGGTGGTGAGGCTACAAGAGGAGTCAGTTGAGATCCCTGGTGTTGTCAGTGTATGACCACAATCACCTGCCCAGCTCAGAGCTGGAGAACCCAGAAGGTATTTCATACTCTGGTGCAATGGGAAAAAAAGGAATTAAAATAAATTAGAAGAAAAGCACACCACAAGGAAAAATTAAGTCCTGAGTGAGTGACCCCACCATGATGCCCACCCCTGTCCACCCTCAAATGGCACAGAATAGCTAACCACACCCTAAGGACTTTTTTTAGTGTAATATAGGTAACTGATAGGCTAGGATGGGAACAGGGAATGATGAGAACAGGGGCAGGGCGATCTGTCTAAACCCATCCCTTTCACGTAGGTTTGTATGTACATGCTTCCAAGAAGATAGGATTGGAACACCAGGGTTCGATACTGGCTCGGGAAGTCACAATTTCATCTGGGGACTGGATACAGATTTTCAAAGGTTTCGCACGTTCCCAGCTCCCACTTCCTGCCTAGCATCTCTAGAGGGCTCCTCCCCAGCCCAAGCCTAAAGCTAAAAAGGACCCTTTCTGGAATGTGGTTTCTGCTGTACCTCTGAAACGGTACACATCTTAAAGCCGAGTCATCCTTAGCCTGGAGGTCTAACATGATATTTTATCAAGTCTCACATCCCCAACATACAACATTAAAACACTAATTCTGAAGGTAGCTATGCTGCAACATAGTTTAAAATTAACGATTGTACAATATTCATTTATGCATGAAATTCCAGTCCTAAACCAAGCTTGTGGCTGCCCGCCTTGATGTCCCTGTGTAGAGAAGCATGTTGGGGTGTCTTGTCGCCTGTGAGAAGCAGCTGACCAGCTGAGCTGCCTGCATCTCCCGCAGAGCAGTGGGAGCTTCCAGACCTCAGTGAGCCACACCTCCCCCACCTGGCAGAGCCGAGATGACACCTATTGTTCTTCAAAGAGTTAGCTCCCTGCATCTTCCGCTGATTAGCAGAGCTGTGGGATCCACAGTGGAGCCGAAGCCCGACTGACCAGACTGGCAACTCTGTCCAGAGGGCCCCGCCTTTTATCCCCAAGTAAAGAGAGACTTTGTACAGTCATGTTTTAATGTCTCTGTGTGTTTTTCTCTTGTCCCCCGTCGTTTCATTTTTCCAGCTCTCTGTCCACAGAGAACCCACTCATGTGTAACTCCCAGGTGGTTTCAGATGATGCCTCAAACGTGGGACGTGGAAAAGGAGAGAACAACTTGGGTGGAGTTCCATGGAAACGGAATAAAGGTTAAGTATCAGGGGCCTGATAAGCAACATAGAGTATTAATTTCAGCACTAAAAATGTCAGGTTTTTTTGTTTTTTTTTTTTGTATGTGTGTATATATAAGTGTTTGTGATTTTTTTTTCTATATTTTTTTTATTTACATTCCCAATGATTTCCCCATTGCTGGTTCCTCCCTCCCCGAAAGTCCCATAAGCCCTCTTCCGTCTCCCTGTTCCCCATTCAGCCCCCTCCTGCTTCTCTGTCTTGGCATTCCCCGACATCCATTCTTTCCAGAACCAGGGGTCTCTCCTTCCTTCTTCTTGGAAATCAATTGATACTTGAATTAAGCTCGGAATACCCAAAATGTCAGGTTTTGAAGGCTATCATTGCAAGGGGCAGAAAGAAGGGATACAGTACTAGATGAATCAGTGTAGCCTGACACCGAGATCAGCTAGGGGTGACAGTGATGTGAAACCAGGAATTCTGTTAGGCAAATTGTCCGCAGTCTAGAACTGCACTTTAGGCAAGAGAAAATTAGGGCATAAATAAAATAAAATAAAATAAAATAAAATAAAATAAAATAAAATGAGTAAAAAACAAAAACAAAAAAAGGAGAGAAAAACAAATTTTAGAAACATGAAAGAGAAAGAAGGAAAATGTCTTTGGTGTATGTCTTTTGTTTTCTTTGGTGCACCAATTGTCCACGTGTCAGCTTGTGCCTCGTTGCTTGAATGACTGTTCTATGTTTCATGTTGAAAAGAAAAAATGGTAAAAACTTCGTCTGCTGGTGGTCTATCTCTTAATGTCGTCTCTGTTTTTACAGTGGAGGCTGTGCCGCATTTAGCTAGGGAAACAAAACAAAAGCTGCTTTTAAAAAAAGGCTAGCAGCTTGTCAAGTTTTAGGGCAAGTGAGCTGATGCTTATTTATCCTAGAAAAATCTATATAATTGTTGTTATTGGGTCCAAAGTGCTTTTTCTCTTAAAATTATGGCTAGAAAAAGAAAAAATGCGTTTGATTTAAATTTATAAGTTTTGTGTAGTTGCTTTATTCTTGTTTCTAATTGATATTAAAGATATAAGTATTATAAATGTCTTGACTATAGAATATTGGCTCATAAGTTTTTTAAAAGATGTAATGTTGGTAACAAAAAATTAGTTTAAAACTGATAATTCAGGGTGGCAGCCATCTTAAGCAACATGTGGCATGACCCAACTCAGGAAATACAGGCCTCTAAAGATACATCCAGATTAGTTTAATGTTTTATGTGGATCCGATCCTAAGAGATTAGTCATATAAAGAGATAAGATTTAAAATAATGTTTTCTTAATGAGATATTGTAAGTTACACTGTCTTGCATTGAAACATGAGAACTAGCACACAAACTTTAACGTGTGCAAGTAATGTGTTTGCCATTGATTTTAAAGGGAATAGATGTTTTAAAATTGGGCTTTGCTTTTCAAAGTTACAGGTATGTTCTAACATTACAAGAGAAAGTTAAGAATTATGTTTAAAGATTGCCAGTGTAGCATCGACTGCAGTTTGCAGTCTGATTAAAGGCTCACGATTCTTAAAGTTGATTTCCAGAGTGATAAAGGTTAAAAACAGCTATGGCCAGTATAGGCCTGTTGCTACTTTTTCACAAGTTTATTAGATACAATTATAAAGGTAAAATTTTTCCCAAGATTAAAAAGGAAATTTCAGTGGGATTTTAGTAAAAGTTTTCTGGGAGCCCTCAAATTGCCATATTGTCTGGCTGCAGGCTACGGCCCTGCAGGACAGGTGGGTGTGGGTCTGGCTTTGACTATAGGCTCAGATTAGAAAATATTTATATTTGGAGTTAATGCAAACAAAGCTCAGAGCTCTCTCAGTGTGCAGGTTTACTTTTGCATTACAAACCCCACCTAAGGAGTTTCTGTCCAAAACAGCATTCTTAAAGATTTATCCAGGTGTTGTTCAAAATAAAGTTCAAAATTAAGATTTATAAAAGGCTAATAAGGCTATGAAACTTATGAAGTCATTAAAATTTGGCCTGCCTAGTGCATATAGAGTTATATGGATTTGGAGATTTTTTTTTTATGTTATTCCTTTGTATCCTGATGATGGTAAAGGGTTTGTGAGTCAATATCATTGGAAAGTTTTGCCTCAAGGAATGGCTAATTGCCTTACCTTATGTGAAAAAAAAATGTGCTGTCTCTGCTTTAATGCAAAAAGCTAAGACTTTGAATCTTTCAGTGTATATTATTCATTAAATTTTATTACAGGCCCTTGCTCTTAACAATGGGCTTTTAAATTTTTTTTAAAGTAGTTGTTGCTTCAGAAAAGGATTCAAAAGTAATGTATCAATTATGTCTTAAGCAAATTGATACTGAAAATTCAAATAAAAGATAATCTGCTTATTCTAAATGATTTTCAAATGTTAAGATATATTAATTGGCTTTATCTTATATGTTAATGCCATCTTAAGCTTGCCGCAGAAGAAAACTTACTGTAATCATTTGCCAGTAGTTTGTTATGTGTTCACTGCAAAGAGAACATTAATGTAAAATCACCTTGTTTCATCTCCAAGTAGAGTTTTATATTGATAATTGGTCTATTGCATGGCAAGCCTTTTAGGCAAAATTAATAATTGTTATCCAAAAGATGTTTTAAAATTTGCTTCCTTACATGTTATTGTATTTCTATATATTTATACATGCATCCTATAAAGAATACATCTACTGTAAGAGTAAAGCTCATGTAATTGGATTAAATGTTTATTTCTTTTGAGTTTCCCCCTGCTTCAGCACAGATAAATGAATTGGGTGCTGTGGCTGCTACTTTTAAAATGTTAAAAATCAAACTTTTAATTTATATACTGATAGACAATAAATATATTGATAGCTCATGGCTTACAGTTGCTTACATCATCAAAATAGCAATGGCTTGAAAATTATTTTATCCTTTTTAACAAGAAAAGCAACTAAAGATGCTACATTTATTTTCTATGCTTACGTAGTCATTATTTATATTATTGACTATTCTCAGTGTTCCAACTTCGCTTAAAACAAATAATGGAACTAGATATTTATTACAGTCATCAAATATTTGAGATGTTTTTAACAATTTAATTCTTTATAATTCTCAAGGACTAGATATTGTGAAACCTTAAAACAATATCTTCTAAATAAAAAACAAAAAGGAGGGAAATTGTATCTCTGTGCATATTATTAAATTTTAAAAAGTTGGATACCAAGGAACAGCTTGCTGAGTTTATAGCATCCAACAACTAGGCATGCTCATGCCTAGGTGAGATGAAATAATCCACTTATTGTCATATGGCATGATCCTGAGCAGTTATTCAATATGGGGAAGAAGGCATGTTTGTGTTTTATCCACAGAATGCTGCAGAAGCATGCTAGCTGCTAGAGTGATGGGTATGACATGCTGAAGATAATGCCGACCTGTGAACTTGCTGAGTGCCCTGACAATGGTGACTTTACCTGCCTATGTCCCAGATCAGATACACTGTCTTGTTTATACCTTGTGGGACAGAGAACATGGAGACAATTAAAACTGACTTAGAAAAATTAATCTAAAAGAGGAGTTATAGTGACTCTTCTCCTTCCTTTAATGTGATCAGTTTACTCAATCATGGAGTGGAAATGAATCCTATATTGGAGATTCCAATTATGAAGATGGATAATCTTTCAAATATAGTCTCCATTCTTTCTGAGAAGTAATATTTCATCTGTTGGTTCTCAAAGTCACTTCCCCCACACTGGGAAGCTAGGCTTTGTGTTTTTAGAGATGCTAATCTACAATTGAATTGAATACTTGGGACCTTCCAGCCACTTCCCCCACACTGTAAACCTAGGTTCTGCCTTAAGAGCTGCTAATTTACAATTGAATTGAATACCTGGGACCTTCCAGAGACTAGTTAATTTGCAACTGAGCATTGTTCCCTTCTTAACTCTTTATCTTGTATTTTAAGCAGACTATCTCTATCCAGGCTCACCTGAATTGGAAACAGGCATGTGTGTCAAAGACACTTGCATGGCCTTTGGTGACTAACTGACTCTCTGGTATCAAAGCCTTATACAAGTGGATCTCCTTTATGGAGCCACATAGAACTCAGATCTATGTGTGTCCCCTTACGAGCTGACATGGGCACCAGTGAGAGTTTGCAGAGCAATGCATTGCACAGGGAGGATTTAACTGAGTCCCTGGAGAGCACACCTGATTTACAGAGGGGTTGGTATCAGTCCTCAGACATTCTGTGGGGATTTCCCACCAATTTAAGGCTCTGCCCTTCCCCTCCAAAAGACACCAAGGGCCATCTAAAATGTGGAAACAATTATCTGTTCTCCACAAGGGGAATTAGGTCTCTGCTCCCACTCCCTGGTTAAAGGCCCACCGTCATGGACGGATGACTGTCCACTTTTTTGTTATCTCCTCATCTTAAAACTAATAAAGAAGGAGGAGATGTAGAGAACCATGTTGGGGTGTCTTGTCGCCTGGCAGAAATATTGTTCTCCCAGCCTGTGAGAAGCAGCTGACCAGCTCAGCTGCCTGCATCTCCCGCAGAGCAGTGGGAGCTTCCAGACCTCAGTAAGCCACACCTCCCCCACCTGGCAGAGCCAAGATGACACCTATTGTTCTTCAAGGAGTTAGCTGCCTGCATCTTCCGCTGATTAGCAGAGCTGTGTGATCCACAGTGGAGCCAAGCCCGACTGACCAGACTGGCAACTCTGTCCAGAGGGCCCCGCCCCCTAAGCATATATTGCCGCCTTTTATCTCCAAGTAAAGAGAGACTTTGTTCAGCCATGTTTTAATATCTCTGTGTGTTTTTCTCTTGTCCCCATTGTTTCATTTTTCCAGCTCTCCGTCCACAGAGAACCTGCTCGTGTGTAACTCCCAGGAGGTTTCATTCCCGCCTGACAGCATCAGTATGATACCTGGTTTTAGGGTTTGAGTGTACCTTAAGCCAATCAGACTGGAGTTGTTCACTTTGATCAAAAAGCAGGCATCAGGGTAGACGTGATACTTGCCTGCTATTCCAAAGTGGAGTGTTGCAGTTTCCTGAAGGTCAGGAGAGATTGACAGCAATCTCCAACTTCTTGTTCACCTTTTGGTAAATAGAGTCACTAAAGTATGTCCCGTCATTCACATTAGTGTGAAGCTGGAATTCCTTCATCTTTTAGCCAACTGTGAAGTTGCTGTGAGTCTCTTGGGACTTCGAGGTCTCAAAATTCATCTGGTAGCCAGCCAACCAATCCTCATAGCCAAGTACCAGGGTACCGTGGATTGAGGGCCCAGTGATGTCAAAGTCCACATCACAGACCAGGTTGATACCCTCACACTTGTACCCTGACTTGATTTTAACATTTTCCCCTAGTGTTAGGCAAGAAAGATGAATTAAAGGTCAGCTTTAGTCCATGAGCAAGATGGTCTTCCACAGTGATCTCAATGCCCAGGGTATTTATTGTCTATGTTCCACTTCTCTGTGTTAGTCCATACTCAGGCTATCTGCACTTGGTTTCTAGACTGCTGTTCACCTTGGTGGTTTCCATGTTGGCAGAGCCTGAGCTGAGAATTATAATCCATTCTCGGACTTCATTTTTAAATCAAGTTTTATTAAGCCAAAGGCATAGCCCTTGGCAAAGACATCCCTGGCAGACTTGCCAAGATCAGCATACGCAGGAGGCATGGCCTCAGGGGCAGTTATAGTGGGGGTTGCCGTGAGGACTTTTATATTTTAAAGATGTTTAAATATCAGAACAGACATTAGAGAATGTAATTCTTTGGGAAAGAACTATTTTCCTATATTTCCACAGTTGATGAAGTACTATGTGTTCCATCGAAATTGATAAAGATCCAATCCAAATAAGAGAAACTTCTACATGAAAGGAAGAACTCAAGAAAAAAGAGATGCAAAAAGACAGCAAGACAGATGATGCAAAAAGTAGACCACCAATGCATTGGGACAGCACAAAAAAGACAGCTGAAGGACAGATCATCAAACTGTCAGAGAGAAAATCTTGATGCAGAAGTGGACATTGCTGGAGAACAGATTAGGACTGCAGTTATGAAGGATCAGCACATGAAGCAGATCTTCATAAGAACATTTGCATAATTAAGTGTATGAGATTGATATGCTTCTATTGTAATAAACTGTGAACGTTTTTAGCTACAACAGAAAGGAGGAAGATGTAGAGGAATCCAGCATCATGGCTGCTCTGATTACATCAAAGATCCTTCTGCACCTTTGTGATCTGTCTAGACTGTAAACATGGTACACACCTTTTGTCTCTGGATGGAATATAGACACACCCTTGGTACACACCTTTAAGGCAAAATTAGTTTGCAGAAAGAAACAGCCATAATTGAATGGTATATAATTGAGAAAATGAGAAAGTAATGAATCAGAAAGATTTGAGAGAATGAAACAAATCTCAGGAGAAAAATTAAGAGCAATGCAGAGAAAGAGAGTTCAGTTGGTCAGTGAGCTGGGAGTTGTGTCAATTGGGAGACATTGCAATGAGTGCAGTGCAATGGAGTTGAGATCCTTGGTCAGTTCATGCACTTCAGTGCAGGTCAGCAGAAGTAGTTGAAGCCAGACAGTAATAGGGAGACAGAAGATTAGAACAAATTGCCAGAGTTAGTTTTAGGACAAGCAGAGCAATTCAGTAAGAAGCTGAGAGAAGCCAGATTGAATCAGTCAGCTTGGAGAGAAATGTGAGCAGGAAGAGCTGAACTGAACCAGCCAGAGTTCAGAAAAAAAAAAAAAACTAGAAAGAATGTGCTTATTCAGCAGTAAGCCTTTAAGCCGACAATTATATCTGGCAAATAAAAGGTACTTTTACAAAACCTCAAGCTTGCTTTATTTAAAAGAATACAGTCATTTTGTATGACAAAATAGAATAAAGTAAAACTCATTTTCCTGGTTTATTTATCCTTTACCATAACATTACATATAAATTTGCCATTATTCTGAAATTATATTCAATTTCTTATTTTCTCACACATGCCAAACAAATAGTTGTTACATATCTTCCTTTTTGATGAATTCCCCGTTATTATCATCCCTGGGATGATTGAGCTTTGGAAAAGCTATCTTTTTATATTTTTAGAGTTATATTCAGATACTCCCTGACAGCATGGTAGATATATTGGCCTCCATCATTCTATATCACCAAGGATGGCTTTGAACTCCTGATCTTCCTACTTTCACTCCCAACATGAGATAGCATTATGTATGAACATTATCATGGTAGAGTTTGAGATTATCTTCATTATCAAAATTTGTATGGGCATTATCATGGTAGAGTTTGTTATCTTCATTATCAAAATTATATTAGGATAGTTGTACTCTTTTATTGCACAGATTAATTTCATATTACTAGATACAGAAGAAAACCAAACATATATATTGCTGCTGGTCAATTCTTTCTAGAGTTTTAGAAATTCTAGAAAGTAAAAACTGTATTTTATGCTAAATCTCTAAAACCTACAAGATTTTCTAATTTCTAACTAGTCTTTCATGTAGCATACATTGAAAGCAGATGGCATCAACTTATAAAAGGTCATGATATGTTCAGGTTTGTTATATATTTAATTTTGGCTATTCAGTATTCTCTTAGTCATTAGAGAGTGATTTCCTGACAGCAAAATGGTATCTAAATATATTCAATGACATAAACATATGGAACAATGTAATAATAAATAATGACTGTATTCAATTGGAGGGGGCAAGAACTTTCTGGAGGTGACAATAAATCATCTACTAAATCCATAGCTGACTAGAAGACACAGAAAGAGTATTAGATATGGGGAAGTTTTCTCTTTGTTTAATGGCCAATTTGATACAACCTTGCATTATTTGGAAGAGAACCTTAACAGAGAATTTATATATATATATTTCCATGTCTTGGGTGGGGTTTCCTTTATTGTTAATACACATGGGAAGATCTAGCCCATTATAGGTAACACCATTCTCTAGGTATGGAGTTCTCATCTAACTAAGAGGAGAAACTTGGTGAGACCAAACAGGCAAGGAAGTGTATATATTTTCACTGTTGAATGTGGATGTGATGTTACTACCAACTTGAATTCCAAGTTTCTTTATTAAAATGTTGGAGAGTAAATTGGGATTGTAAGCCAAATAAACCCTTTCCTCCTATGAACTGTTTTCTCTTGGGCTATTTGCCTTGGCAGAATAGGACAAACAAGAGTACCAACTTACATCAATCAGTTTTATAAAGCAGTTCATTTCACAACTTTCCTTAGAAACTTTGGATCATAATTTTTGTTCTGCTCTTTTGAGATTCAAATCTTCTTTCTTCTCTTATTCATATTATACCTCTGGGATGACTTCTTACGGCATGACATGAGAGTCATTCTCTTTAAATTTAAATTAAAAGGATAATAGTACTCCAACTTCCTATTGCTGAGACAGAGTCGGAAAATAATTTCCCCAAGCAAGCTCTCTGTAAAGGATTTTATACACATATGAGGATATATTTGTATTGGAATGAACAAGGATATGAAGGAAACCCTTTATAAGGTAAAAACAATTTTCATCAAAGAAGAGATGTGTTCTGTCTAATGGATACTATTGATAATTAGCAGAGAATGAACTGTAATCCAGAGTTAACAAATCAATGATACAAGAATTGAGATGGTGAAAATGCAAAACATAGGAGGTATATCTGAGGTGTAGAGAATAGCTATGTTGATGGCCACCTCATTTGTCTGTATAGACAGAAACTGCAATAGAACATATTCCCTCAGTGACTGTAGATAGAATCCAACAAGTCAGAAATAAGTTATGCATCTGTATAAAAACTATGTTATTATATTCTAGCACAAACATTTGTATGAACATTGTATTGAAAACTATGCTTTTATTATCTTATTATTACTACTTATGAGTTGATGTTCCATAAGGGAGAAATACCATTTCTCAAAAGTTACTCTTCATCTCTTATCTTTCCTCAGCAAACACAAAATACTACATACAAGCAGATCATCAAAAGCTTATCATTATTCAGTATCTTAAAAAAAGAAACATCAGCCTAATTCACAAATAATCCTCTGAATCAATTAAAAGTGAGAGAGTCATAAAAATAATTTAAAAGATCTGAATAGGAAAGTTAGTCTATTAAAGACGAGTTGAACATTTTTTGCTGAAATAAGCAAAGGACATCCAGAACCAAAGCACCTTTGCTCTTCATTCCTTTAAAGGCCTATTTAGCAATAGTGCTTGTTAGATTTCATTTAGTATTGATTAGATGATAACAAAGTATCACATTGTATATAGGTCACTGCATGGGTATTTGCATCTCTCTTGTTTCATTCAATGTTTATGAAGAGGAACTTATAATTTGCAGGTGTCTGTTCTCAAAAGCAAACACAAGGTAAAGTACTAGGTAAGCCAACTTCTATACATAGCACTGGAGAACACGGAAAAACACAGTATCTAAATACTTAGAAAAAGTCCCACCTAGGGATCTATGCCATCTGCAGACACTAAACCCCAACACTATTGCTCTTGCTAAGAAGCACTTGCTAACAGGAACCTAGTATGGCTGTTCCTTGAGAGGATCTACCAGCACCTGACCAATATAGATGCTGATACTCACAGCCAACCATTGGACTGAGTTCTGGGACCCAAATGAAAGAGTTAGGGTAAGAACTGAAGGAGAAGAGGGGGATTGCAACTCTATAGGAAGAACAATATCAAGTAACCGGACCACCAGCACTTCTAGGGACCAGCCAAGATTATACATGGAGGGAGCCAGGACCCAAATACATATACAGCAGAGGAAAGCCTTATCTGACATTGGTGGGAGTGGAGGTCCTTGGTCCTGTGGAGGTTTGTTGTCCCAGAGACAGGAGTGGGTAGGTGGGTGGAAGTGCACCATCATAGAGGCAAAAGGGAGAGTGCAAATGGGATGGGCAGGAATTTTGAGGGGTAACTGGGAAGGGGTATATCACTTAAAATGTAAATGAATAAAATGATTTAAAAACAAACAGCCCCATGCTTTCCTACCCTACTGCAGTCTCTAAAAGAACACTTCGAGACCTGGTGATAGTTTTCTCTATGGACAGAAACAATTCCAGGACAGCTCACTACAAAAGATTTCAAAAGGCATAGTGGCTTATGAAGATTTGGTATTTCTTTCATCAGAGACTTGAAGTTCTTGTCATACAGATCTTTCACTTGTTTGGTTAGAGTCACATCAAGTTACTTTAGATTGTTTGTGACTATTGTGAAGGGTGTCATTTCCCTAATATCTTTCTCAACCTGTTTACCTTTTGAGTATAGGAAGGCTACTAATGTGTTGGAGTTAATTTTATAACCTGCCACTTTGTTGAAGTTGTTTGTCAGCTATAGGAGTTCTCTGGTGGAGTTTTGGGGGTCACTTAAGTATACTATCATACCATCTGCAAATAGTGATAGTTTGAAGTCTTTCTTTCCAATTTGTATCCCTTTGACCTCCTTTTGTTGTCTAATTGCTATAGCTAGAACTTTGAGTACTATATTGAATAGACAGGGAGAGACATGGAAGCCTTGTCCAGTCTCTGATTTGAGTAGGATTTCTTCAAGTTTCTTTGCATTTAGTTTGATGTTGGCTGCTGGTTTGCTGTATGTTGCTTTTATTATGTTTTGGTATGGACCTTGAATACCTGATCTTTCCTAGACTTTTAACATGAAGGGATGCTGAATTTTGCCAAATGCTTTTGGTTCAACTTGCGGTTAGCATGCAGAAGAATACAAACTGATCCATTCTTATCTCTTTGTACAACACTCAAGTTCAAGTGGATCAAAGACCGCCACATAAAACCAGATACACTGAAACTAATAGAAAAGAAAATAGGTAAGAGCCTCAAGCACATGGGACCAGTGGAAAATTTCCTGAACAGAACACCAATAGCTTATTCTCTAAGATCAAGGATTGACAAATGGCACCTCATAAAATTAAAAAAAAAAAAACCTTCTGTAAGGCTAAGGACACTATCAATAGGACAAAACCACAGCCAACAAATTGGGAAAAGATCTTTACCAACTCTATATTTGATAGAGGGCTAATATTCTATATATGCAAAGAACTCAAGAGTTAGACTCCAGAGAACCTAATAACCCTGTTAAAAATGGGGTACAGAGCTAAACAAAGAATTCTCAACTGAGGAATACCGAATGGATGAGAAGCACCTAAGGAAATGTTCAACATCCTTAGTCATCAGGAAAATGCAAATCAAAAAACCCCTGAGATTCCATCTCACACCAGTCAGCTTGGCTACGATCAAGAACTCAGGTGACAGCAGGTGTTGGCCAGGATGTGGAGAAAAAGAAGCACTCCTCCACTGCTGGTGGGATTGCAAACTGGAACAACCACTCTGGAAATCAGTTTGGCAGTTCCTCAGAAATTTGGACATAGTACTACCAGAGAACCAAGCTATATCACTCCTGGGCATACACCCAGAAGAGTCTCCAACATGTAATAAGGACACATGTTCATAGCAGCATTATTTATAATAGCTAGAAACTGGAAAGAACCCAGATGTCCCTCAACAGAGGAATAAATACAGAAAATATGGTATATTTACATAATAGAGTTCTACTCAAATATTAAAAACAATGGATTCATGAAATTCTAAGGCAAATGTATGGAACTAGAAAATATTGTCCTGAGTGAGGTAACCCAATCACAAAAGAACACACATGGTATGCACTCACTGATAAGTGGTGATAAGCCCAGAAGCTGTGAATACCCAAGATACAATTCACAGAACAAATGAAGCTCAAGAAGAAGGATGGATACTTTGGTCCTTCTTAGAAGGGGCAACAAAATATCCATGGGAGGAGATACAGAGACAAAGTGTGGAGCAGAGAATGAAGGAAAGACTATCCAGAGACTGCCCTACCTGGGGTCCATCCCATATACAGTCCCCAACCCCAGACACTATTGTGAACGCCAACAAGCCTGTTGAGAGGAGCCTTATAGCTGCCTCATAAGTGCCTCTGCCACTAACTGACAAATACAGAGGTGAATGCTCTCAACCAACTATTGGACTGAGCACAAGATCCCCAATGGAGGAGCTAGAGAAAGGACTGAAGGAGCTAAAGGAGTTTGCAGCCCCATAGGAGGAACAACCCAACCTTTACCCCCAGATCTCCCAGGGTCTAAACACCCATGAAAGAGTATACATGGCGGGATCCATGTCTCTAGATGTATATGTAGCCGAGTATGGCCTTGCTGGGCATCAGTGGGAGGAGAGGCCCTTGATCCTGAGAAGGCTCAATGCCCCAGTATAGGGGAATGCCAGAACAGGGAAGCAGGAATGGCTGGATTGGTGAACAGGGGGAGGAAGCATGGGATAGGGAGTTTTCAGAGAGGAAGCCCAGAAAAGGGTAACATTTGAAATCTAAATAAAGAAAATTTCTAATAAAAAAAGATTTGTTATTTTAAGGGGTCGCTTTGGTTAAGAATGTGGAAGATAGAATAAAGAGTGTAAATATGAGGTCATCTGGCAAATATTTGTTGAAGTACTTGCTCTGTAAACTCTCACGCTACCCCAGTTTGTACAGTCTTGTGCATTTATATCGGTATAGCACATCCGGGTTCCAGAATTTCATCTTCAGTAGTAAATACAGGGTTTAAAGTTAAATCCTGTGTCGTGTAATCAAACTCACCATGGACTGACAGACTTCTGACTCTATAACCTCCATCAGTAAAAGAAAAAATATTGTCTACCACACATTTAAACTAGCATTTGAACTAGCAAATAGCCATGCTTGTCATAGTAAGGGTAGGAATGAATTGAGTTGTTTCTTTTAGTGCTCATATGAGACTATGGATACTTATTTTAGTGATTTTTTTCCAATATACAAGAATATTCTTATAATAATATACTTTTAATTGTTAAAAGAGCTCAAGGAAGGAACTGATCTTCCCAAGCAACTCCATTTTCTCTCTACTGAACTTAGGTGTTAAGTGAATCACCACAGAAAAGTTTGCCAACATGTGCATATCTTTAAATACTAAAAGTCTTTTTGTCAAAAAATATTTATTTATTTATTTATTTATTTATTTATTTATTTATTTATTTATTGTATACAAAGATTTTTCTTAGATGGATGTGTGTGAACTGTGTGCCTACTTTGTGCTTGCAGATGCAAAACGAGGCATCAGGTCTGAAATTGAAGTTATGGGTCATGTTGAACCATCAGCATGTGAGTGCTGAAAATGAGCCCAAGCCTTTGCAAGAGTTACACAAGCTCTTAACTGCTGAAGCATCTTCATTTTGAAAATCCTCAATCAAATCCTCAATCAATCCTGGAATAAGCTGAATATATATATGTCTGTGTGTGAGAGTCTGTATACTGTGGATTTTGTGTCTGATTTTTCCTCTTTTTTTTTCTTTTCCAGTGATGAGAAACAAGGATAGCTTTCTGGGAAAATGGCATGTAGAGAGATCCTGATCTTATCTGTTATAGGATTTTCCTGTGCACATTTTTCCATAATAGATCTTCTATATAATATTGAATATATTTTCTCTTCAATGCATTACAAATCCCCACTTTTCCATTTATGGCTTTCTCAAAGATGTGGTGTTCATCCCTTTATAATTCAGGCAACAGAAAAGGTAGTGACCCTACCCTCTTATCTTTCTGCAAGAAGGCAGCTAACTTCCTAAGCGGCCAGTTAGCAAACAGAAATGTCTTCCACTCTTAAATCATCAGGAAAATTTCTGTATGACCACCTTTGGCTCAAGTTCTGTTTCACTGTGTGTTTGAGCAGAGCTGTACTCAGTCTCTTTCCTCTGCTACAACAGTCCCGAATAATATATTCTTTTTCTTGCAATTCTGTCTGCTGAAAATTTACTTTGAAAATTGTTCATTCATTTCAGAACTGTTGAAATTCTGACATTTCCTTTAATAGTGTGACTCCTAAATGCCTCAGTGTGGAAGAGCTTTCAGACAGCACTAAAGAATAAATGAGTACCAGTCAGAGTTCACAAAGGCAAACCAAACAGCAGGTATATTTAGGAGATTAGGCATGTACTAGTCTCAGGAACTATATTTCCTCTTGTTGATTTACTGTTAGGTTTTTCTGTGTCTAGATTATTATTTTATGCACATATAAAAGCAGAAGAAAAATACTTTCTTTTTTTCTTTCCTATTTATTTATTTATTTACTTATTTTAAACTCCAGATTTTATTCCCCTCCCATTTCACCCTCCAACTGTTCCACCTCCCATACCTCCTTCCTGACCCTCTGTCTCCACGAGGATGTCCCCACCTCCAACCCCACCAGACCTGTCAACTCCCTGGGGCCTCCAGTCTCTTAAGGGTTAGGTGCATCATCTCTGACTAAATCCAGACATGGAAGTCCTCTGCTGTATATGTGTTGGGGACTTCATATTCCCTGGTGTATGCTGCCTGGTTGGTGGTCCACTGTTGGAGAGATCTCCAAGGTCCAGGTTAATTGAGACTGCTGGTCCTTCTACAGGGTCACCCTGCCTTAGCTTCTTCCAGCTTTCCCCTAATTCAATCATAGGGGTCAGCATCTTCTGTCCATTGGTTGTGTGCAAATATCTGTATCTAACCCTTTCGGTTGCTTGTTGAGTCTTTCAGAGGGCAGTAATGACAGGTCCCTCATTGTGAGTGCACCATAGCCTCAGTAATCCTCTCAGGTTTTAATATTGATATTGTGGGAATATAATGAAAATATCTGAGAGAAATTTTATTTTCTCCTTAGAGCCTCAAAAGACAGGATTTATATAACACATTTTTATTGATTGTTATTAAAAAATATTTTTGCAATAATCCAGAATGTCACAGAAGTTAGAGTTCAAAGACACTTTTCTTAGCATAACAAAGGTAGTGTTAAAATGATTTGTTCTTATGAATTTTAAGATGATTGCATGCTCCATGAATTTCTCATATAGACTCAATTTAAAGGCAGGAAGAAAATTATTTCACATTTCAGTAAGATATGATTTTAGAAACTAGCAAATAAACAGACTTTATTGCTTTAGGTGATAGAGGATGTTGCACTATACCATACATCCCCACACAGGGCATTCCAAGGCCTGTCATTACTTATAGGACAATAATTTACCATGTCAATTCATCATGTCAAGCACTAAATCTAGACTGGTCCTTTATTAAGCAATAATAACAAGAGAGATCAAACCCACTTAATACCTGCTGATAATTCAATGTCTGAAATTATAATAGCAGCAGATGGAAAAGTATTGCTTAATTTTATAATGTAAGTCAGATACTCTAGAATATGGGAAACAAGACTTTAGATGATATGAGAATTACAGCTCTGTAGTAGAATAATTGTCTACTGTATACCACTCCCTGAGTTGAAGTACTTAGAGAAAAATTAGCTGGAGAATTTAATAACAGTATAACATTCCTGTCAGACACCCCATGCTTTTAGATGTATTACACACAATATAGATTTTCTCAAGGAAAATTACTAAAGGTTATACTTTTGATACACAAATGTTTAAGGAATTATTAAAAACAGTAGTGTTTGAGTCTAAAGTATTATGTATAAAATGCACCTTATACATCAGACATTAATACAGTACATATTTTAGCATAAACCATAAGGGGAAAAAAAGAAAATATGAAAGTGCAAAGACAAAGGTGGAGGAAATTTGCAAAAATTTTTTAGCAGAAAATGTTAACGTTCCTCCCCCCCCACCCCAGGAAGGAAATTAAAAGGAATTCATTGAAAAATAAACTACAGAATTAATTGAAAATAAATAAATTACTGAAATATCACAGACTAGATTGTAACACATTTAATTAGAATTTTATGCATTGTATCTAGGCCAGTATTAACCACCTGCTGTGTAGCAGACACTATTCTAAGTTGACTCCAGAGAATTCTACAATGAACACAGCAGACAACCTTTTGCTCTTTTGGTGTTTATATTATAGTTACAGATGGGATAGAAGGACATGATAGACAAACTAGCAAGTCAATATAGGGAGTTTCCTCCATGGGTATTTCTGTTGTTTGTTTGTTTGTTTTAATGCCAAAGTAATCAGAGTATTTAAATGTACAAAGATGATGATTGTGAGTGAAAATATCTAACACCTTTATAGGAAATTGTAAGAACTTTGCACACACACACACACACACACACACACACACACACACAAACACACACACACACCTGTATGATAAAAAAAACCTCCAGAAGTTCTGACATGTTCTAGAAAGATCAGTTTGGCATTGCAAATGATAATCCTCTCAGGAATACTGACTAAAATAAAAAGAACTGGAATATATTCAGGACAGAGGGTTTTATGAAGAGGAACAATTAGAACCAAAGAAAGGTCCAAGTCAGTGCTGCTGTATATAAGGATAATATCATGACATGGAGCAAGCATGATGCAGTTAATAAATACAGAAAAGTGGGCATTAACTGATGAAATCAGATGTTCATCTTTTTAAAAATTAATTCCTTCTTTATTCACTTTACATCCAGATCACACTTCCCCAGTCTCTCCTTTCTTCTCAGTTCCACCCTTACAAATCCACAGAGAAAGGAAGATCTTCTTTGGTACAACTCCACCCTTGAACATCCAGTTGCAGTAGGACTAAGCACATTTGCTTTCACTGAGGCCCAATCAGGTAGTCTAGTTAGGGGAAGATGATCCAAGGGGTGGTAGGTGGGGACATCCATGTGGAGACAGGGGGTTAGGGAGGAGGTATGGAATGTGGAACAGTCAGAGGGTGGATGGGGTGAGGATAAAATATGGAGTGTAAAAACTTAAATTATTTAATTAAAAAAACACCCAGAACCTTCCCCCCACCCCCAGAAAAAGTAGTTTAAGAAGCAAGAAGAAATCCTTCAGTCAATGCTCCTATCTGCATTCTGCTCCTCAGCCCACAGCACTGCCTGACTCTGAGGAGGCATGCTGCCACCCAGGACAACCAGGTTCGACCCTCACACCCAATTCCCTTCCTCCTGAGTCTTCAACCAAACCAATAGCTATAAGATTCCAAGGCCCAGAAAATATCATCCAAAAATATCAAAGAAGGAAACTTAAAGAAATAGCTGTCAATATACAATAAGCTTACAGCAGACCTAATAGTTTGGACTAGAGGAAAAAAATCTTCCAGAAACATAATAATCAAAACACTAAATGTAAGGACTGAAGAAAGAATATTCAAAGCTTCAAGGATAAAAGGCCCAGTAACATTTAAAGCAGACCTATCAGAATAAAACATGACTTTTCAACAGACTCTAAAAGCCAGAAGGTACTGGACAGAAGTATTTCAAACCATTAAGAAACCACAGATGTAGGGGAATGCCAGGACAGAGAAGCAAGAGGGGGTTGAATGGGGAAAAGAGGGAGGAAAGGGGGCTTATGGGACTTTCGGGGAGGGAGGAAAGGGGAAAGGGGAAATGATTTGTAATGTAAATAAAAAAAAACTTAGAAAATTAAAAAAAAATGAAACCACAGATGTCAGACCAGACCAACATAACCAATACAAATTTACATTATCATAGACGGAGAAACCAAGTTATTCCATGACAAACCAAACTTAAAAAATATCTTTCTACTAATCTCACCATAAAGAGGATACTAGAAAGGAAACTCAAACTCAAGGAAGGTAACTATGTCCCAAAAACCACAAAAATCAAAAAAGGAGAAACAGCCACATGCACGCACACATATACATACACACACAGGGTATCACCACCATCATCAAAATAATAGGAATTAACAATCACTGGTCATTATTATCTTCTTCAATGACACTTTATCATACATATTTTTTTCTGATAGGAAGGGTGAGAATCTCAGGGTGTTGTTGTTGTTACTATTTAACTTCCCAATATGTGATTTTTAGTTTTCCATTTAATTACTACATTCCATTTCATGGTCATTTGTCCCTAAATTTGAGAAGTTGCAGATTATAAATAAATAAGTAATCTTAGTTGATTATTAATTAATTATTAATTAATTAATTAACTAATTTACTTTATATCACCACCAAGGGTTACCCTTCCTTCTCTTTTCCCAGTCCTTTCCGTCACCTCTCTTTCCCCCATCCGCTCACCCTACATTTCTCTTCCGAAAAGGGGATGATTCCCATCTCATCAGTATCAGCAAAAACACCACCAGTACCACAACCACCACCACCAACAATGACAAGAAAATAAAAATTGATAGTAATAATGATAATAAGCAGAGTAGTCACCAGGATTGATTTTCATAATAAGCTCTACTTAGCCAAAGCAGGTAATGCTCAGGAATTCATACAGGGACAGGGGAGTTCCAATGGTGATGACAGCTTCTGGAAAATACCTGAGAAGTAAGGTTTGACTCCAGCACATGTAATGTTAAATAATAAAGAAATAGACTATTACTGAAATCTAAGTGTCAAGAACAAGATTCAATCTAAGCAATTGAAAACAGAGTTAAGTTTATTATATTGGCATGGACTACAATTATAATTAACAAAATTAGGTTTCCCTTTATGTTTTTATGGTTAAAATCACAGGTCCATCATGACACTGCTTGGGTTGGAGTCCTAATTAAGAGTAACAAATTATATCAGAATTACCACAGTTATATAAAACATAAGAGTTCATCTGTGTTTGAAGCACAGAGGAGGTACACAGCATATATTATCTATATTAATTGAAATCCTCAAAGTGATTTTGCAAAATTCTCATATTTCACTCACTTGCTAAAAATTAAATGGAAGACATGATTTCATAACATTTTACAAGTTTGAAAACTGGTTTTCCTCAAATAACAGTTTGATTCCATGGAGCAAATAGTCAGACCCCAATGGAAGACTTTTAATACTCACTTTTCTTTTTTCAGCTTTCAGTATCAGCATTCAAATAGTCTATAAGTATTAATGAATCTGCATGTTTGAGGCCAAAATGTAAAGTAGTTTCTGAGAAATAGTATATTGAGTAGTCAGTTGTATAGAATCCTTACTCCCTTTTCTAAGAGACTGTAACATCTACAGTCAAGTAGACTTTATTTAAAGTTTCAGATGTCCAGTCCAATATCACCATGGTGGAAACCATGGCAGCATACAGCATACCATAGTGCTGAAGAAGCCAAGAGTTCAACTTCTTGATACAAAAGCAGCCTGGAGGAGGATCTCTCCCACACTGGGCAGAGTTTGAACACTGAGATATCAATTCCCACATCATGATGCACTCCCTCCAAAAAGGCCACCCCAACTCCAACAAGGCCAGGCCTTTGAATAGTACCATTTCCCATGGGCAGACCATATTCAAACCATCACAGGAAACTCCCTGACCCCCATAGGCTATTCACACACATTAGTCTATGGGGGCTATACCTAACCCTGGCATAATACAAACTACATTTAGTCCAACTTCAAAAGTCTTCTTGGTGTATCTATCTATCAACAATATTTAAAAGTCCAAAGTTCAAAGTGTCTTCTGAGATACACCCAATTTCTTAACTGTAATCCAATATAGAATCAAAATTTAAAAAAAAAAGCATATCATATACTCCCAATGTTACAAGATATGTATTACTCTTTCAAATGTCACAGTGAGGAAATATTGGACCAAAGCAAGACCAAACCAGCTGGACAAACTCAAAACTCTGTATCTCCATGTATGATGTCCAACTCCTTTCAGTTTTGTTCACAGCAACACAATTCTTACTTTTAGACTGGTTCCACTCCTTCTTAGTAGTATTCTACATTGCTGGCATTTCTAATATCTTGAGGTCTCAAATGCAACTTCAATTTCATAGCATGTTGTTCCAAAGTCAGAGATCTATACATGACCTTCTGTGTCCCTACAAAAGGGCTTTGGTCAGTTCTTTATATCTGTCCTCTGTAGCACACTAGGCTCTGTTTCATTTCACTCCACAGATCCTATTCTTCTGTGTGGTTATCCTGTAATAGTGGCATCCTTAATATGCAGGGGTCTTTCACCACAACTAAGCTTCACAATAGTGTCTGTTAGCCTCTCTTCATGTTTACAAGCCTCAATTTCTTTGCATAACTCCTTTAGTTCTTGGCCATGAACTGAAACTACATCAATGGTCTTTTCTAAGTGCCAAGCCTCAGCAGATGTCCATGACCTCTTCTAATGTCAAAACCAGTACCACTATCAAAACCAGTGATTCTTACACAATACTAGCTGCAGCACAAGGTACAACCTTGGCTATCTCTGGACTATGGCTTCTTTGTGCTTTCCAAAAACACTTCCCACAAGATTTCACCTCAGTTAGGCTGGTCTCTTCGTAATCATTGATAATTTCCTAACCTCAGCTAAGGACCATCCATTGTCAAGTTGCTTACTGAGGCAAGAGCATGACTTCCTTATATTATATCATCACCAGCTTTCTTGTTTTCAATTTCTTCACTGCCTAAGCTTGGCTTTCCTAGAAACCTGTTCTGTAGACTGACCTTGATCTCAAATATCTGCATATGTCTGACTCTGAGAGCTTGGATAAAAGACCTGTGCCACCACTCCTGGAACTAAGCCTTTTCTTTTTCTTGAACTTGTACCAGAATGCCCTTGAATGCAGAGAATTTCTTGTCTCTGTCTCCAGGAATTAAAGGTGTGTACAAACATGATTGGACCCAATCCTTTCATGACCAGTATGCCTTAAGATCTGGATCAAAAGAATGTGTCTTCCATTCATATGATCTGGCCCACAGGTATGCCCTCCATTTCTGGTTTGTAGTTCATTGCAGATTGTGAGTCCAAATGAAAATACTAACCAAATCATAGTAGTACCTAACATGATATAAGTATTCATTGTTCAACTGCAAACACATAAACAATAAACTTAGCTGTATGGGCTCTTGGCTGGAGTTCACCAATACCCTAATTCCACTTAATAATCTTGAACACAAGATTTATCCCTATTTCACTTTCAGTTGACCTTTTGTACGTTTTGTACATTTCCTTCTCAGTTTGCTGGGCTTGATCAAAATGCTCATCATAAAAGTGAACTGCAGGGTAGAATCTATCCTAGGCTTTTCTTTTCTTTTTTATTCTTTAATCTCTTTTACAGTCCAGACTTTATCCTCCTCCTGGTCCCCCCCGCCCCTCAACTGTTATATCTGCTAGGCATTTTAAAGAACCCCTTCCTAAATGCAACCAATCTCAATCTCCTCCCTTAGCCTCATGCAGATGCCCCAGATGAGGACAAAAAGTAGCCACATTCTTCACCAAAACACTGTGAGAACAATCTCCAGGCAACATACCAGAATTCTTTTTCTCTAAAGCCTCTTCAGCCAGGCCTCCATAGTTCAAAACATGCTCATCACCATGGTTTTCCATATTCCTACAAAGATTTCCTAACTAGCCCCACTTAAAACATTCCACTTCTTTCCAATGCAAAGTCTCAAAATCCACATTCCTCCAAACAAAAACATAGGCAGGCCTATCACAATACCCCGCTCCTGGTAGCAAATCCTGTCTAAGTTTGGGTTTCATTGGACAAGACAACTCTTATAAAGGACAACATTTGATTGGGGTTGGCTTACAGTTTCAGTGGTTCAGTCCATTATCATCATAGCAGAAAACATGACAGCATGCAGGCAGACATAGTGCTGATGAAGCCACAAGTTTAACATCTCAATCCAAAGGTAGCCAAGGGGAGGGTCTCTCCCACACTGTTCAGAGTCTGAGCACTGAGATATCAAAGCTCATCCCTACAGATACTTCCTCCAACAACAACATGGTTGGTCAAACTTACTCCAAAAAGCCACACCTCCTAATAGTGCTATTTTCCATGGGCCAAGCATATTCAAACCACCACAAGAACTATATGGATAAGAATACTTTTGTGGTATGAGGATGACATGAGATGTACTTAAAAACAGGAATATGGAAGCCTATGTACATTGGCCCCAACTTCCTTTCTTGCTCTCATTTTCTTCTAAGCTGTGTACCGGTCTCTTGCCCAGCAAAGGGATGTGAGTGCTCACTGATTTACTGCTTAGTCTAGGGTCTGATGGAGAAACAGAATCTTAAAGAATGGATAATTTATAAAGAAAAAATTTGTTTGTCATAGTTTAGGAGTCTAAAATGTCTCAGGATGTGGTGCTGACCTCTGATGAGCATCCTTGTGGCATGTCAATACTGCATCAAACACCACAAGTATGTCTGAGCAAGAACAAGCAACAGAATCAAGGAGAACCCAGGTAACCAAACTCAATTCTCTGGAAGATCATTCCTGTGATAACATACTCAGTTTCAGGATAATGACCTTAATGTAACTATTATGTATATTTTCTCAAGTCCTAGCTAGCTCTCAGTGTTCCTTTCTCCTAATCATATCATAATGGAAATTAATTTTCAATGTGAGTGATAGAGGGATCACCCACACAAGACATCCATATTGGTTATATTTTATAACAGACAGTAGAGAATAGAAAAATTCAACATGATTTACGAACAGAATTGGCTTCATTTGCACTGAAGGCAGCTACAGGAGGTACATTTTAGAAGTGTATTTGAGTTCCCTGATGTTCGTTCTCAAAGCTTGAGGTTACAGATATTTTTTGGTTAAACCTTAGTATTATTAATAATAGACAGCATGATCATGGATATGAATGCAATGAAAATGCATTAAAATTAATATGTGCTGTTTGCAGGCATGTGCACTTTACCTTTTACAGGACTGAAGAGCAGAATACATTTTCTACTGATTCAATATTCTCTAGTATCTCATATCTCCAGGATCAATTAAGCTCAAGCAGTGTTTATTGACCAATAGTGGAGGAAGGAAAACCTTTGAGGCAACATAGACACCCTGGTAAAGCTCAGAACAGTATCAGAATGGATGCTACGAGAGAGTTGGAAGTTTGTATTCTGGACTATAGCTTAAATTCTGTAGGATCATCTTCTACATCAGTATCTTCCCAGGATACCCTATGGCAGTGGTTCTCAAACTGCTTAATGTTACAACACTTTAATATAGATCCTAATATTGTAGTGATTCCCTAACCATATAATTATTGTCATTGCTACTTCATAACTTTAATTTTTCTACTATCATGAATCATATCTGTGTTTTCCTATGGTCTTTCCCAACCCTAGTGAAACATTTCTTTGATCCCAAATATGTCATGACCCACAAGATGAGAACAATTACCCTGCTCATTTAGCTGAATATGTTGCAAATCCAGAAGAATGATAGATCTCTAATATTTTATCTTAGTGTTCTCTGTTGACATCCTAAATTTCCAAAACAATGTATTAAAATCTAGACTTGTTTGTAATCTCTGAGTCTTTCATAATGTTTGTTTAAAATTTATATCTATGAATTAAACTTGGGATTCTTTTGGCTTAATAGATATGAATGTCTAGAATATCTCCAGATTTCAAAAGTATTCTTTCACTAATCTTCCTATAATCAACTCATCCTGAATTACCATAATGTAAACATTAATGAATTATAATTAACCTATAGGATTTTATATTTGGCATTCCTTTTAGTGTGTGTATTTTGCTCCAATGTCTATTGTTTCAAAATGAATGAGTCTTTCAGATCAGTGTTTTGTTGTTATGTTATTCTAATTCAACTGCTGAGTGGCTCTAGGAAAAATTTCAGTTCAGTATTCCCCATATTTCATGTTTGATTTTTCTAAAACAATTAAATTCATTGTTGTATTTTTCATACCTCTTTGCTGTTATTTCCTATAATTCACTGAGTATTTTTCCAGAGTATTATTTAGAAACACTCTATCTAAAATACATTTCTTAAATGATCATATTAGTGAGGTAGCTCATTAGGCAAACATGTAATCTGAATTTGATCCCTGCGATCCATATGCTAGAAAAAAAGAACCAGCTCCTAAGTTGTCCTCTGATTTCCATATGTGTCATGGGGAACATGAGTCTAAATACAGATACACAGATACACACACACACACACACACACACACACACACACACCACATATAAATACACATACTAGCATTCACGTACATACATATAAACACACAATAAACTGGACAAAACATAATAACAATTTTTTAAAAATTCCTGGTCAGATAGTTCATAGATACCCACAAGTTTGGGATTAACAATAGTTTTTAAATATTGTTATTGTTGTTGTGTTATTTTCTTCAAGGTGTAGCTTACGTTTTCAGATAAAGGAGACTGGGGTCATCTTGATTAGGCCCATAAATTGATTCTATAAACCAAGGTAGAATTCTGAGATTGGAAGAATTGGATCTGTGAATTCTGTCTTAGATCAAGGAAGTTTCTTTAAGCCGTTCATCAATTGTAGCTGTGATGTGAGCTTGAAACTCAGTCCTAGACTTTGGTGCTGAGGGGTTTAGCTGAAAACTAAGTTGACTAATAATCTTAACCATTCCTGGAGCCCAACTGTATACATTTTAGGGCTAGGATAGAGTCTGCAAGCAAGCCTTCATCAGTTAGCATGAAGACTGAGTTTGTTGGAACCAGATTATTCTAGTGATTTGTGAGCTACACTGGTAAGTAGGATCATTGATCCTGATGCAATAGTCTACAGAAAATACATGTGTGGTGTACTGGCTGGTTATGTGTGCCAACTTGACACAGGTGGGAGATATCACAGAGAAAGGAACTTCAGTTGAGGAAATGCTTCCATGAAATCCAGCTGTAAGGCAACTTCTCAATTAGTGATCAAGGGGGGTGGGCCAACTGTGGGTGGTGCCATCCCTGGGCTGGTAGTCTTGGATTCGAAGAGAGCAAGATGAGCCAGCCAGGGGAAGCAAACTAGTAAGTAACATCCTTCCATGGCCTCTGCATCAGCTCCTGCTTCCTGATCTGCTTGAGTTCCAGTCTTGACTTCCTTTGGTGATGAACAACAGAGTTGAAGTATAAGCTGAATAAACCCTTTCCTCCCCAACTTGCTCATGATGTTTGTGCAGGAATATGAACCCTGACTAAGATATGTGGATTTCTTCTTTCCCATGTAGATGGTTTTTTTCCAGCATGTAATCCCAGTGTTTAGGGGAAAAGTGACAGGAATATTATAAAATTGTTCCTCCCTTCTACAGTGGATCTTTACTATTAAGCTGTACCTGATGCTGCACAATATCACCTGGATCTCATAGTGCATGTGAAGGTGGTTTTGGCAGGATCATTTGTTCAAATTGGTGTTTCTATGAACCCTATTGTAGTTTTCCTTTGCCATGCTAATATTACGTCTAGAAACTAATGTATTAGTAGATACAAAAATAGTTTTCTGTTGTCTTTCTCATAAAGTATTTCATTTGTTGTTATTATGTTGTTAAAGTGTGCCTCAAGAGAGAATGAATCTGCCTTTTGTACCAATTTTAAAGAATGTGTGTGTGTGTGTGTGTGTGTGTGTGTTTGTGCGTGTATGTATGTATGTATGTATGTACGTATGTATTAAGTATTAAATTGACCTAAAAGCTAGACACATCAAATGAGCATTTTGGGGAAATTATGGTATATTTTTATACTATTAATATCCTATTTTCCTCATTACATAAATACATTTAAGAGACTTTCTTGTCTGATTTTATTTTTCCAAATTAAATTCCCATTATAATCTATGATTGATTTTATTAATTCCAATTATTAAACAAAGTATATGAAAATCACAGTTAAGAGAATGCCACAGGTCATTTTGTTTTGGTGACAGACAAGTTGATCTAGTTCTTCAAGTAAGAATACAACATGTAGTATGTTCTCCCTGTCCTGGGTCAATTCAGAGTTGTTTTTACACTTGCTTGGTTGCAAATATTACTAATCCTGAGGTCTCACTAGATCAGTTTCAGTCAATGTGAATGAACCATCAAACATTTAAGTAAGAGCATTAGTGGTTTTCAGTTCCCTATCTTCAAATGTTATTTCCAAAGAAACCTTGACATGGCCATAGATTTTGTTCCCAGTATATTCTCTTCAGTTGAAAGAAACAACACTGGATGTAGGGTAATGCCAGGACAGAGAAGTCAGAGGGGGTTGAATGGGGAAAAGAGGGAGGGAAGGGGGCTTATGGGACTTTCGGGGAGGGAGGAAACGGGAAAGGGGAAATGATTTGGAATGTAAATAAAAAACTTAGAAAATAAAAAAAACAGCAAAAAAAAAGAAAGAAAGAAAGAAAAAAAGAAAGAAAGAAAGAAAGAAAGAAAGAAAGAAAGAAAGAAAGAAAGAAAGAAAGAAAGAAAGAAAGAAAGAAAGAACACTACATGGTATCAAAGATTCCAGAAATCTCCTGTTGCTAATAAAAGGGAAAGTGGCATGAGAGACAGTGTCTTTTTGTCAAGTCCAGCTACACACCTGAGATCTCTGTTCAATTATAGAGTGCAAGACAAGGATCAACGTCTTAAAGTTGCCATTAATTTTCAAGTGATCAGAGTTACACTAAGAAAAGTAATATTTTTTTCATTAAATATTTATTTACATCACAATCACTGTTCCACCTCCGGGTACCTCCCCCAAGTCCTCCCTTTCTCCTCTGAGAGGGTGAGTCCTCCTCTTGGGTATCTCCCACCCTGGCATGTCAAGTCTGCCAGATTAGGTACATCTTCTCCCATTTAGGACAGACAAGTCAGCTAGAGAGATTGAGCTGCATATCTGATACATATGTGCCAGGGGCCTTGTTCCAGCTTTGGTTAGTGGCTTAACCTCTGAGACCTCTCAAGGACCCAGGTTAGTTGTCTCTTCTTGGGCTTCCAGTGCAATTTCCTTCCCCTTCAAGGCCTTCAATCCTTCCCCTAAGTCTTCCATAAGTGTTCCCAAACTCCATCCAATGCTTGCCTTTGGATGTCTGCATAAATCTCTCAGAGGACAGTTATGATAGGGTCCTGTCTGCAACTACAACAGTGTATCATTAATATCCTCAGAAACTGGTGCTTGCCCATGGGTTGGGTTTCCAGTTGGGCCAGTTATTGGTGGGTTTTTCCTTCAGTCTCTGCTCAACCACTTCATTTCTTTTACACAGGACAAAGTTTGGGTGGAAAATATTATGGGTGAGCTGGTGTCCTTATCATTCCCGTGGAGATCCTGCTCGGCTACAGGAGGTGGCCTCTTCACATTCTGTGTTCCCACTGTTAGGCATCTTGGTTGAGGTCACAGCACTGGTTCCTGGAAACCTCCCCAGGTACTTTCTAGAGATTATCTTCTCCCCCACCAACCCTGGTAGCTGCATATTTCTCTTCATTCTCCTGGCCCTCTGGGCCTCTCTCCTGTCTCTCCCTGCACTTGATCCTCCCTCCTAATTCCCCTCCTCCTCCCCTCTCTCACCCAATTTTCCCCTCCCTCTGCCAGATATGACTATTCTGTTTTGCTAAGTGTGATTAAAGCATCCTTGCTTGAGACTTCCTTCTTGTTTAACTTCTTTTGGTCTGTGGAGTGTTTAATGAGTATTCTGTATTTCATGGCTAATATTCACTTATCAATGCATACATATCAGATATGTTCTGGACAAAACAGCAGGATACAGATTGGGAAATGATCTACACAAACACTACTTCTGACAGGGAGCTAATGTCCAAAATGTATGGAGAACCCAAAAAGTTAAACTTCAACAAAGCAAATAAGCCAGTTTGAAAACAGGGTACAGGTCTAAACAGAGAATTCTCAACAGAGGACTACTATTGGCTTAGAAGCAATTAAAGAAATTCCCAACCTCCTTGGTCATCAGGGAAATGCAAATCAAATGGACCCTGAGATTCTATCTTATATCCTTCAGAAAGGCTAAGATAAAAAACTAAAGAAATCCACAATAGTGTGTGGGTTAGGTGACTGTATATGGGATGGATCCCCAGGTGGGACAGGAGCCTAATATAGCTGTATCCTGAGTGACTCTACCAGTATCTGACAAATATAGAGGTGGATGCCCTCAGCCAACCATTGGCTAGAGAAAGGACCAAAGGAGTGGAAGGAGCTTGCAGCCCCTTAGAAGGATCAACAGTATGAACCAACCAGTACCTCCAGGGCTCCCAGGGACTAAACCATCAACCAAATAGTACACATGGAGGAACTCATGGCTCCAGCTGCATATGTAGACGAGGATGACCTTGGTGGACATCAAAGGGAGGAGAGGCCCTTGGTCCTAAGAAGGCTCCATGCCCCAGTATAGGCGAGTGCTGGACAGGGAGGAATTGGTGGGTTGGTGAGCAAGGGGAGGGGCGATAGGATAGAGTGTTTTTGGAGGAGAAACCAGGAAAGGGGATGATAGCATTTAAAATGTAAATAAAGAAAATATCTAAAAAAAAAAAAAAACTCAAGGAAAAGCACATGCGGGCCAGGATCTGGGGAAAAGAAAAAACTTGTAGAATCACTTGGAAAACAAATCTGACAATTTCTCAGAAAAGTGATATTTGAAATGTCCAATTAAAGAGGCAAATTTCTTTGTTAAATTTTCATAATTTGATTACACATCACAGTTCTTGAGGTCTAGGAACAAAAAAGTCCAAGAAAATACCATGACAGTACCACAACTTTCCCACAGATTGTAACTGAGTTCAAGATATGAGGCTCAAATTTCAACGGTCTCCTATAGGGACTAAGTTTTCCATTGGCAGGTTTGAGAGACGATAAAGCTTGCTTATGAGGGAGCTAGAGGAAGAGAGAGATCTCAGTTCACATTAAGGGTGTGTACTAATGCTGTGGAAGACACTGCACCATTTCTGTGAACTCTTCCCTGTCAGTCAGGACAGGGGGCTTAAGAGAGCCCGCACAAGCTCAGGTACGGGTGACCCGACATTCTCATCGAGGATAAGCACACATGCAGATACAGGGACACACAAATAAAAACCATGTAAATCGTTTATTCTCCTCTCTCTCTCTCTCTCTCTCTCTCTCTCTCTCTCTCTCTCTCTCTCTCTCTCTCTTTCTTTTTCTTTCTTTCTATATTTCTTTCTCTTTATTTTTTTTGAAGTTGTTCTCAAGACAAAGTCTCACTGTATCACCTGAGTTGCCTAGGAAATTTGTATATAAAATACCTGGCCTTGAACTCATAGAGAGCTACATATCTCTGCCTACCAAGTGCTGGGCTTCAAAACATGCACCAGCATGTCTTACATTCCCAAATAAAGCAAATTAAAAAAAAAATCAGTTCTTCTCCAACTACAGCTCAGGGAATGTTGAAGAAAAGGGGGATAAAAAGGTTGTAAGAGCCAAAGGATCAGGAAATTTGCTGTGGGATTGTGTCTTCTAGTAATATCATAAGTTATACCCATACAGTTTCACTAATATGACTGCCCTAACGTGAGTCAAACAAGAATGACACCAAAAGACAGGTTAAATAAGAAGGAGAAAACCCACAAGGACTGAATTCTGCACAAAGAACAATAGACAACTCAGGAAAGCAGGGAGCAGGTGAACAGCAGACCAATGAGTTGTCCAGGGTCAAGTAGTCTCACCCAAACCATAAAAGTAACATTATACATTCTAAACAGGTTCCATTTAGGAAAATATATGCAAATACACACATGTATACAATAACAATTAGTGAAAAGAGAGGCTATGGATTTTATAGAGAATAGGGAGGGGCATATTGGAGGCTTTAGAGGGATGAGAAGGGAGAAATGTTGTAATAACATAATAATCTCAAAAAGGAAAAACCAATTTTCTTCTTCTTCTTCTTCTTCTTCTTCTTCTTCTTCTTCTTCTTCTTCTTCTTCTTCTTCTTCTTCTTCTTCTTCTTCTTCTTCTTCTGCTGCTGCTGCTGAGGGCCTTATTAATGAAAAATACTTCCTGGGGCATGCAGGCATGTTCAGTATAGAGAGTTGGGTACTAAGTCTAGACTTTCAAAATGTTCCCAAAGGAAACTAGAAACACAGGAAAGGCTGAGTTCTCTGTGCCACTTGCTGTCTGCCTGCACTGACTTTTGAGCTTCTGTGCTGTCTTTGAGTCACCTGGTGCACATAAGTTCCACTGTTATACAGCAATTTCTGCCTAAGCATCATTTGGTTCCAAATTTAAATCTGTCTCTTTGCTGCTGCCTACACATTAGGTCAAAATAAAATCACACTGACAGTTTTACAATGTGCATAGAACTTGACATTCTCTGAGACTCCTCTAAACTTTAAAATGTAGAGAAAATCAAAAAGAAAGGCTGTCATCCAGCGATCTTTAAAACAAGAGAGACCCCCACTGACATGCTAAAGATGAAGCTCCATTTAAGAGGACAAATATGTCAAGTAATGAAATCATCAGCTAGATTTTTTTTGCGAATCGATTGTTTCCCCTTAATTAATTTATTATTCCAACATTATGAAAGTAAATAATAATAATAATAATAAATGGGCCACTTGAAATATCTGTAGGTCATTGAATTAAAATACAGAAAAGTCTTTATTGTTCTTATTTGTATTTTGTTATTACGGTCAATTCCCTTTTTGATCCTGTATAACCAACAAAATGTTCTAGAATCTTCCAAGTGAGCTTTTCTCCTTTGAAAGAGTTTAGCACTCTTTTGCTGATTGTATTCTTTAGTAGACATTCTTCAAATGTATTATAGATCATCATTTTACATCACTTCTCAGTATCTGTATTTACTTCCAAACCATGTATTCTTTTCAGGGAAAAAAACAAAGTCATTTATATATCTGGTTCTCTTCTTAAATGTGTGTGTGTGTATATATATGATACGTATCTTATTAATCTTAGTTAAATCTTCATTGTAATATAGATCACCAACATTTATTATGTTACTAGTTTATAAGTATAGTTATAGATAGCAGTTACTCTTTTGAATAAATTCATGGTTTATTAATTAATAAATACATTATTCAATATAATGTCATGTAGGTGGGTTCTGAATCACAATCACAATTTTAGTTTATAAGGCAACAGGAAAGTAAAATTCCATATGGTATAAAAATATTGTATTTACATATTTGTACATAGTACTCTACTTATTTATAATAAACATTTGACCTAGTATATATTAAATTTCCACAATATTAAAGTTACTAACTGAAAAGTTCATGATAAGCAGTATGCAAATGTTATTTGCTTGAATTATTTAAAATACCTATGACACAAGCATTATTTAAAAGTTGCCACTTTTACTATTCCATTTATCAGACAAAGAGCCAAAATTGAAGAATGAAGTCCTTCTTTTCCAATGTCACTTCCATAAGAGGTAGTATTATTGGTCTATATGTTTTACAACAGGCAGACATCCTGTATTTCCCTCTTGATTTTTTTTTTTTTGCAGACACTACACTGAGATTTGTTTCCCATGTAGTTAGAAGACATTAGTTCCATAGGACTCTAATTTCCAGTCTGACCCACTATATATAATGCTTTGGCCAACTTGATAAGAAACAGATCAGATTGCACACAAGTTAGAAAATAGGTTATGAACAACTATAGTTTTCTGTCATGAGATACCTAATTTATGATTCTTACATTTCTGTGATACTAAAATGTTGTCTATTTCTTTATTATTCTTTTATGTCATATTGCTCTAAACTGTCAGGAGTATCACACTGCTAAAAATACCCTATGAATTGAACATGTTTTTCCTTAAACTTACAACAGGCCATGTTTTGATTAAATCATAATATGCCAAAAATATATGTAGAAATGTATATATTTTTAGGTAATTAACAGTTGGAATTAGAGATGAATGGCACTTCCTCCCCCTTACCAGTTGCTTGGTGATTATAACTATATTTTTGTCCAGGCTAATTTTTATCATCAGCCTTTTTTGTAGACACTTAAAGCCACTTCATCGCTTCAGCTGCTGCAATCCATCTGAGTTTATATAGGGGCTATGCTTAACTCTGTTGAAGTCAGACCAGAAAAATGCTTCCATTCAGGAGGCCCAGGCCCTAGTGGGCTTAATCATACCAGTTACAGTAATTGATTCAAAAGATTAAATAAAATTCTGTGCTTTCTCTTACTAGAAAACACCTTCAATGTGTTTTGTTTTTAATAGACTTCATTTCATACCATGCCTTATGTTATTCTTCAGTAATGATACTATCCTACAATCAACTGGACATCATCAAAAGGAAAGACCACATAATCCATACCAAGGCAAAATGAAGCTTGAACTTCTGTTTTAAGTAAGGACAAACTCAGAGTCCTGGAATCATGATTTTACTTCTGACAAGCACTCTCTGTAATGAACATACTCCAAACAAATCCTAATAATCCTGACTGTGTTCCTTTTCCATGTTGAAAAAACAAGAGAACACATGTGACTTAGTACGTAATTTTTAAGTTTTGGAATAAATAGTTTAAGAAATCAAGCATTGCTGGAATTGCTTCACACAGACAGATATAATTTGACTCTGGTATCAAATTGAAAAATATTCTAAGACAAATGTCATATAGACTTTCCCATAATTTTCCCAATACCTTTATCATATCACATTTTTATATTTCAGTATTTCAATCATTTTGTGAATGATTTTGTATGCAGTGTTAAGATAGTATCCAATTTCTCTCTTCTCAGAAGACAGGTAGTTTTTCAACATAGACTGAAAAGACTGTAATTTTCTTTTTATCTTTTTTTATTTTTTATAATTATTTTATTAGTTTATTTCTTTACATTTCAAATGTTATCTACCTTCACAGTTAAACCCCCATCCCCTCCCCAGTGCCACCATTGATCAAGATGTCCAACGCCTCCAGCAGGGGAGAGGTGATCTTTATGATTTTATTGATTCTCTAGCTGAATTAGTCCTCCAAAATAGACGAGGACTTGACTTCCTCTTTCTCCAATGGGGGTCTTCTGTGCAGCATTAAAGGAAAAGTGCTGCTTCTATACTAGCAAAACAGGGGTAGTCAGAGATAGTACGAAGGTAGTCAGAGAAGGATTAGAAAAATGAAAGAGAGAAAGAGAACCTGCAGAAAGTTGGAAAAGAGGGAGGGAAGGGGGCTTATGGGACTTTCGGGGAGGGAGGAAATGGGAAAGGGGAAATGATTTGGGATGTAAATAAAAAAACTTAGAAAAAAAAATTGGTTTTCCACCTCCCCATGGCTTACCACACTTTTACCTAGAATTTTAGGACCCTTTGTGGGCCTGATGTTGTTATGTTCTTTTGGACTGTGGATTTTTAATCAACTCACAATCTTAATCAAACAACAGGTTGATAACCTGGCTGCCAAGCCCATTCAGGTACATTACCATCAGCTGGCTATGGAAGATTGAGAGATGGCTATACAATCCTCTGAGACAGTCACGAAACAGCTTAAATGGCACAATAATGTACCCTGGCAAAAAAAGTGTCTCTGTCTCTGCCATTCCAGGCGGGACTCCAGAAGGAGTCCCCTTTTACAAACTTTTCAAAATCGAGGCACCCATGGTAGCTTGCTACCCTGATGAGTAGATAACCAAAGATGGGCACCTTCCCAAGACCATGCCCACCTAAGACAGGAATCCCTGGGGACTGGTAGGAATCTCCAATGACAGGTAAGGGCAATGGGATACTGGGTTGAATCCTAAGACAGTCACTACTCCACTGTTCTGGGGCCTCTTCTATTCAATCCTCCAATGGCTACCCAACCCTGCTCATTTCTATATAGAGAAGGGGAAGATGCCAGGAGCCACTCTCACTTTGATCTTCAGCCTCCTTTCATTGTTACTGGTGGGCTCAGCTATTCAGGCTCATTTAAGTTGAAAAGATACTAGCTCTTGATTTAGCCAAATTAGCTAACCAAAGTGAGTAGGTTAGAACAAACATAGCTCTCCCACAGTTGGGTCACTTAGCAACACGACCTGCACCTACCTTCCCTTGATTTTTAGCTAATCAGTATCCTGCAGCTGCGGCCAACTTCCCTCTAAGGTCCTGAGAAGAAGTCAAAGCAAGTCTCCTGAGATAACATCTACATCCTGCTTGCTCCACTCTACATTGCAGTGTGTCTCCTGAGATAACGTCTACATCCTGATTGCTCCCCTTTGTATTACAGTGTGAGAAAAATAAAAATTATAGCTTGATCAGAATTCCTGTCTTGCTGTTGGTTCTTTGCGTCTCTTGTCCTCGATTCTTCCTAGGTGGCCCTGAGACCCCTGTTGACTATCCCACAGGTTGGGGCAACACACTACCTTTCAATTTCCTCACCCTCTGTACTTCTCCATCTCCTCCCGCACCTGATCCTGGCCCCCTTTTCCATCCCCCTCTTCTTTTCATCCCAGATCCCTCTCTCCCTCTACTTCCCAGAGATAATTTTCTTCCCCCTTCTTATTAGGACTGAAATCATTTTCTAATGTATGTTCTTGGAATCCTTTTCAAGGGTTAACTGATTTATTCACCTGCAGACTTACATTTTTAGAAATATCTAAAATTGGGCTTGAAATATAGTTAACACTTTCATACCCTGTACCTCTCTTGAATAACACGTTAAATCAGAAGAAAAGATAAATGTGTGACTACAAGAGAAATATAAAGAACTAGTAAATATTTTGGCTCCTATGTGTTCTGTGTGAATTTACACACACACACACACACACACACACACACACACACACATAAATGAGAAAAAATCTTGATTTTTACTCTTGATAATCCCATATGGTAATCCAGTCAGTCCTCACAACTTGACACTGAGATTAGCATATTAAAACTCCTTTAGTGACAAGTTACATCTGTTAGGTCCTAACCTCCACTGAAACTGTAGAAGGTCACAGTTACTTTCATCACCTCCTCCAGCAGGATACAACAGTATAGAAGTCACTCATGAATAATACTATATTCGATTGTTTTAAGTAAGTCCACATGTGTTCTCAATTTAACAGTGTTAATTGTGAATACAATTTTAAAATTAAAGCCACAATTTTGAGAAAATTCCCACCTGTCTAAAAATATGCAGGCACTAAAGAGATTATCTCTATCCTCTATATGCAGACACAGTTTATATAGTTGACAAACCATGGGCTGGGCATTGGTATTACAGGAAAAGGCATTTAGAAAACAGCAATACTACTTAACCATACATATGTAGATTATCATCTGAGATACTTAAAGCCAAGTTTAGGAGAGGTGTGCAGGGAACAGAAAGTCACTAACAAGAAAGAAAGGAAGTAATGCAACATGAACGGGGTACATGCTGCTATTCTAGGAACACAAGGATCAATGTCATCAGAAAACCCTGAGGACCAGGTCACAATATGCCTTAGTTGAATTTCTAAGCAGGTATGGAAGCTGATATGAATTCATATTCTGTCAGCCTCTCATAACCATAAAATAAGACAAATTTAATCATTACCTGCAGATGTGCTCTATGTTTCTGTTAAAGACACCATTTTTATTTTTCATTCAAGTCCAAGTGTTGACTCGGTATTGTAGAATGGACAGATTCCTCCTCCTCCTCTTTAAACTTTTGTTAGCCTGTAATTTCTTGAAATATTCTGGATAATGAAAGAAGGTATTTTATTTATTTTCCCCAGTTCATACAGGCTATCCTAAGATTATCTAAGGAAGTGACTCTATTACACTCTTCCAGTCACAACTAACACTATCTCTTCATTAAACAATATTTTACATATCCATGTGTTGCCTGGGAAGTCACATGGTCCGTCTAAAGCAAAAACTGAATGAGGGAGCTGAGCTAGTATTACTGTCCAAATAGAAAAGCCCCTATCTTTCTGTATTTTGCAGTTTATCCCAACAAAGTCCATTGGCTTCAGTAAAGTGTTTACAGGATGAATGGCTTGAATCTACACATACAAATATGTTTGTATTTTATGCTTCAATCATACCTAATACTGTCAGAGAATCTAATTTTTGAAATGTTATTTTTTAATTTCCTGTCCTATCTTACATATAAAATCATCAAACTTTCACACCTCTTTTGTTTAAAAAAATATCTATTGCAACTGAACCTTTAAAAAAAATAAAAATAGGGATGGTCCCCATTAGGAGTGAGTGCATGTCCATAACTCGAAACCTGAGCATGTCAGGCACTATATTCCTTGACCCATGGGGCATATTTGAGGAACTCTGGGAGCACCAAAAATTCCATAGTCAGCTTAATGAATGCAGACCCTGAGCTGGCCCATAGCTACCTGAGTGTGAGAACAGGATTGGAAGTAGTCTCATGACTCCTGACTGGCATTCTTCCCATTGCACAGGACCCAGCACACCTAGTTATAACTCACATAGCTCCCAGAAGAAGGAAACCCCATAAATCTCTTTGGTGGACTTTCACAACACAAATCAGTCTCAGTTACAATTTCTCCAGCAGGATTTCGAGGCTAGAGCAAAACATGCTTCCTAACACTATCATGGAGATAGATTGTTCCACAAAGAGTTGTGCTGCCTTAAATAGGTCATATCAAAGCACTCAGCTGTGGAACAGGAAACACTACAAAGTCAGACCACCAAATCCAAGCAGAATGAGAATGGTAGAAATCCCAGGAATGGGAGCTGATAAACAATTAGTATAAAATATGAAAACTATTTCTATGTATCTAATTTGACTTAATTTTACTTGCATCTGAGGTGATCTAAATCACTAGTAAATCTCTGTGTTAGCTCTCCTAAATATGCCACTAGTTGAGAAAGATAGTCTAATTTATTTCACTCATCTGTGTATTTTATTTGTCTTTTTTATTACAGAAGGTTTGGGTTTTGCCAATTTCAAGTGAGGAGAGAATTAGATTTTAAATTATATCTAAAGGCATTTGGTGGTGACCATAAATTGTCTGTGTACCTTCATGAAATAATAGAAAATTGACTAACAAGTACACTAACACTTTGAGTGTCTCTTCATAGAATTGCTTTAAATCCTTAGAGAATGTGTCTTCTCTCTTCTTTCCAATTCATTAAGCACCCATCCTGTATAGAGCCCCCTGTATTTTTACCTTTGCATAAGGTATTTCCATGTCTTCCAATGTCATTTCCATCAATCCCATACTTCCAGATTTGTTAGTCTTTTTCTCTTGCTTCAAAATCAAACATGTAGCCCCTTTGAAAGGCTCTGTGAATGCCTAAAACCCTGTTTACCCATTCCAGTATTAAATGAACATATTTTTCTTGACATCATAGTGTTATTAAATAATGGCTGATTTCCTGTTTTTGTCCCCTTAGTTAGAGACTTAGATGACAGAAACTATGTCTGTTTAGTCTTTAATTAAATACAGCACACACACACACACACACACACACACACACAGAGAGAGAGAGAGAGAGAGAGAGAGAGACAGAGACAGAGACAGAGACAGAGACAGAGAGAGACAGAGAGAGAGACAGAGAGATAACAGACATAAAATATAATTCTATTCTGATTACTTCCTTCTGAATTGTCATTTTCTTTGGTCAGAGCACTTCCTGTAACCTCATACCTTTGTAATTGTTTAATTTCCTTGAATGCAAATGAGCAGAAGTACTTCCAGCTTTTTTATGGTAGCATATTTTAAGGTGACAATGACTGCCAGTGTATTTCGTCAATTCTAATCTTGTTTGCTTTAGGCATCATAAAATGTCAAAAATAATCTTTAAATAATGTTTTCTCAATAAATTCTTATAACTTATCAGGGAAACTAAAAAATGTACTATTATCTGAAATAATGATTTCTTCTTAGTACATTTTCAAATGAAGCTTTCCTATATCCAAAAATGTGTTAGGCAACTTGAAATATGTGGAGTGGCTAATATATGATAATATACAAAGTTATTTATTTCTTCTATGAACAGCAGTGTGAAGGGTTGAATAGCATCTCATTGAAGACCTTGTGGAGCTGAGTTTTGTACAGTTTTGTGGCTCTGGCCACAGGCATTTACCCTCCAGGAAACTAACAGTATGGATTGCCAACAGTGACACTCATTCCCGGTATTTTAGAAAAGGAGGGCAATTTCCCATGTTTCCATTTTTTCTTTGAGTTTCTTTCCACCTAATTAGCTTCTTCATGTCTCCTGAATACTAGGTGATCCAAAGTTTTCTTGGCCATGGAGCAAGATAAAATAATTTTTGACTCAGATCCTCGGTTCATACACAGATTCATTGTTATAACCCGTAAAACATTTTACAGCAGATTTATAGATGTTTCAACTTATAAATTTACTCCAGATTACTAAACTATTAAAGACTATAGACAAACTTTGATGTGTCCTTGCGTTCTTACTACTTGAGAAAACTCAAGTTCATTGATATGTGCTGAGCAAATCTATTTCCAGTGGACAAAATAATGCAATTGCTAATAATTATATTGTCATTGACATTTTACTCAATATTATTGATTTAAGTTATCATTTTATTGATATTTTGTCCTCTAACAATTTCATAAATTTTTATAGAGTACTGGAATGACTTTCCTTGTCTATCCTTATCTTCACCCCAACTCTATCAACCCCCTTCTTTGTCCTTACAATATGTGACCAAAAGTTTCCAAGGCAAAAATATTTGATTGTCTTTTTATTAACTAATATCTACTAGATAAGTAGTACCACTAACTCTCAGAGTAATCCGCAGAGGTCAGTCATAATTCCTGGGCCAAATTAAGGCTAGCTTGGGTTTTGTAGAGATTGCATTTTGAACAGAATCCATCATCACTTCTTGGTGCCTCACTGTCTCTCTTAATGTACAGAAAACCCCAGCTAAACAACTGTAAATTATATGAATGACTCTCCTCATTGCTATGATAAAACACCCTGTGAACTTCAATTTAGGATGAGAAGGTTAATTTTGGCTCACCCTTAAATAATTCAGTTCATATTGAGAAATATGTGGCTACAGAAGCCTGAAGAGGCTGGTCGTACTGCATCTAGTCAAGACAAAGAACAGCGAAACAACAGGGTGCCACTTGTTTTCTATTTTTGTGAAAAAAAATCTACCTCATGAAATGGTCTACCCTGGTTGTAGTGATTCAATATCCCAAAAATCAAATAACTTAAACTGGATAGTTCCAGGGAATTATTCAAGGAAGTTGGTCTCCTGGGTGATTCTAGGTCTTGTTGATTCTTATCGTAGCTGTCATGTAATCCACAGAAAGAAGCATAAGATTTTACTCACTTGTTTTATGAACTTAAATTTCATCAAGGTGGTCCATTCAGGATATTTCATTAGTGAACAAGAAGGAGAAACAGTGAAGAGCACCTGCCTGACACCAGCATTGTGAACGGTGAAAATGTGGTATTAAGACTAAAATGGCTTGGGTCTTATAAACCTGCACAGTCTGGCAGGTGGTCTGCTCATTTTTACATAGAGTTCTTATAATGGACACAACAAATAAACAATACTATTCTTAATGTTAAAGATGAAACTAAATTGCATTACACAAAGATAAACTGATCTATTAAAAAAAAAAATGAAGAATGGCAACATCCCAGAATTCACACTCTATTATTATCCCTCATTGTTTCAGGGATTCTCTTTGTCCACATTAGTCCTAATAACCCTGGACAAGAAAATTGGGGGGAAAAGCAGTTTTATTTTTTCAGATGGTAGATATATGAGTTCCAACTTACTGATTCAGGGAAAGATTGGACTCTATCACTTGCTAGTATTTGGTATAGATGAGTTTAATTCTTACATAGATACAATGACCCTAGGCAGAATTAGTGAAGTTCTTGCAAAGTAACCACTGTTTAGTTCCGTGGTTATTAATTGAATTATATTTATTCAGCAAAGCTAAAAACTACCCAAGCATGTCAGAATTGTGGTGGGTCCTGATATCAATATATCACCAAAAACATATTATAACTGAACTGATGTTATAATATTATAACATAACATAAACATATTATAACTGGTGTTATAAGATATAAATAAATATCTTTATAACATCTTATAAAGATATTTTTGGCATGAAACGAATGTAGAAAACTAAAAAGTGAAATGCCTAATGAGTAGCCATCATTATGAAAGTTTGTATGTGTAAGTATTTCAAAAGAAAAAGTAATAAAATCCATAAGATTTAAATGAAGAAGCCTGGAAATAGAAGCATTATCTATATATAAATAGAAAGACTAAAACAAACAATAAAACAAACAAACAAACAAAAATCAAAGAAAAAGAAGAGAAAACTTATTACTTATCAGCAACACAGAATCCACTTGGTGCCTTTCCACTTCAAACTTCCCTAGTTCATGTGATAATAAATTCCCTTATCCTTAAAATGATGCTGGGTTAGCTGTAACATGCACATATACCAACTTAAATAGAAGTTCTTTCTTTCTCACTGGTTTGATATTAAATCACATGTAGGCATTTGTCTGTGGAAGCTGGTTGAAGGGAAAAAAGAGTCTCAAACAAGATTGAGTAACATTTTCAAATATCTGAGAAAGGAATTGGCTTTACAAAGATACATTCATATGTGGAAAGAATTTGCTAGTGAGTTATTACTATTCTTCCATTTGATAAATAGACCAATTAAGGTTTTGTGACTGATTTTTCAGGCTCCCACACAGACATTGATTGGGAAGCTGGATTTCTTTCCCTCTGATCTTTCTATTACATTGTGCTAATGTCCAGATCTAAATGAAATTTAAATATCACATCCCTTCCGTGACTCATAAAATGCAGTTCCTTTAGAGGTTGATTTATTGTGTGTGCCCAAAAAAGATTCTATAACATAATAGACTATAAAACATCAAACTATTAAAAGTGACCCTATGTTCTCTTTTCACAGATGAGGAAATGAAAACTAAGAGGGGAAATTACTGCCAATTGATTATTAATAGAATGTATTGAGCTCAATTTTAACTTTATTAGTTTTCTCTTTAATATTTCTGAATGACTTCCCATGGAACTTCAAATATGTCCCAACTTCCCACCATTTGAAACACTTTTCTGACTGCTTTTGTGTGTTTGTGTGTGTGTGTTTGTGTGTGTGCATGTGTGTGTGTGTGTATGTGTGTGTGTTATATGTTCTCAAATTTTCTTCATGTTACTTTTCTATAAATCTTTGATTTTAGGAATTTGACTTTCTTCATTTTTAATCATAGATGCATTATTGTCTTACTAAACATACACCCATGTTTCCCCTAATATGCACAGTTTTTGTGCCATACCTACATACACTTCTGGCATCATTTCCATTTCATGGAATAGTTAAGATTCCACTTGTCCAACTATGAACCCTGTGAACTACAGCAATGATGGTCCAGCCAAGACATGCCCAATGATGAAAAAGTGGCACAAATGTCAGATGACTAACCAATCACATTTTTGATGGAATATAAGGCCCTCTGAACAAGTTGAAACTGTATCTGCCACTAATATTGATGCCAGATACCTGTGAATAGACATACCATATGTCCTAGAGAAGAGTCATCTGCTATTATTATGCTAAGTGGTCACATTTATCATTTTACCCATAGAAGATCAGATATCTTTTTTTTTAATTAAATTAAATTTATTTTATGTATTCACTTTACATCCATTCACTGCCCCCCCTCCTGGTCAGCTCTCCCACAAACCTTCTCCCATCCCCCCACCCTCTGAGGGTGCCTTCTGAGGGGCACCCTCTGAAAGGGAGCCTTCCCCATATCTCCCCACCCTGGCACTTCAAGTCTGTGCTAGCTAGGTGATTCCTTTACCATTGAGGACAGACAAGGCATCCCAGTTAGAAGAACATACTCCATGTACAGGAAATAGCCTTTGAGACAGCCCCTGCTATCAAGTTGTTCAGGACCCACATGAAAATGAAGATGATCGGGGTGAGGAGGTTGGGGGACATCTCCAGCATGAGATAGAGACCTGGAACAAGGGATGCACCCTAGAATCAATGGGGGCTGACCTTAGCTGTAATTTACTACATTGGGAATATGAAACCTGAAGTGGCCACCTCCTATAGCCAGGCAGAAACTCCAGTGTAGCAATAGAAACAATGACCTACTTGCAAAACTTTCAACCCAAAGTTTATCCTGTATACAAGAAATACAGGCACAAGAAACAGAGCAGGTACAGAGGGAAAGACCAACCAATAACCAGCCCAACTTAAGACCCATCCCATGAGCAAGCTCTAATCTATGCTTACAGAAAGGAGCATGCTATACTCTGAGAGGTTCCACCAAGCAGTTAATTCAAACAAACACAGACAAACAGGGGATGGTGCTTGGAGACCCTTATAAAAGAATAGGAGGAAGGATTGAGGGCAGAAAGGGAGTAGGAACTCCATAGGAGGACGAAGAGAGTTAACCAACCTGGACCCTTTGGGCTCTCAGAGTCTGAACCACCAACCAAAGAACAGATACAGGCTGGACCTAGGCCTCCCTGCTTATATGTAGCAAATTTATTAATATTCATCAGAGAAGCTTCTTTTTCTGTAGATAAGAATTAACAAAGAGATCCACAACTCATCAAATTACAGAGCATAAAAATCTCCAGATTGATCAGAACTAAACAAGACATCAATCAGGTATCTCTGGAAGGGGAGCCTTTGGTCTTGTGGAGGCTTCTAGGGTAGGAGAAAGCTGGGGCCCTGAGGACGGAGTGGGTGGGTGGGTTGGGGAGCACCCTCATAGAGGCAGGGGAGGGGAGAGGGGATGGGGGGTTGTGGAGGGGAAACTGGGAAGGGGAATAGCATTTGAAATGTAAATAAATAAAATAACCAATAAAAAATGAAAAAAAAAAGACATCTATTTTGCAACCTCTTTCTCAAGACTGATTGTGGACAATGAGGTAGAAATATTTCAAAAGCCAGAGGTGATAGATGAATACAAGGAAAAAGTGGTTTTTACACATAGCATGGCATTGTCACATATGAATGTACAACATTTGAATAAGTATGTGTAACCTGTACAAACTACAGCTGGACAAAATTTCAGCATAGACAAAGGAGGTTTGCAACTAACAATTTATAGCTCTATGAATGGGAAAATTAATTTTGTTAACAATGAGATACAGGTGGGTTGACCATGCTTCAATAGAAGGATATGTATGCAAGATTACATGACAGTGACATGTTTGAACATGATTGACTGAAAACAACAACAATGGAGAGGCCAAACTTACTCCATCTTGGGAACAGACTCCATCTGAAAGAAAGGAAGAAAGAAAAAAATAAAGAGAGAGAGAGAGAGAGAGAGAGAGAGAGAGAGAGAGAGAGAGAGAGAGAGAAATGAAGAATGAAAGAAAGAAAGAAAGAAAGAAAGAAAGAAAGAAAGAAAGAAAGAAAGAAAGAAAGAAGGAAGGAAGGAAAGAAGGAAGGAAGGAAGGAAAGAAAGGAAAAAAGAAAAGAAAGAATAAAGAAAAGTCTGAGAACTTGACCTGCAGCAGAAACCAAGCTACACCCAACTATCAGGAAGGACCCCACAGCTTGTCCTTGATCAGAGTTACTCCCTAGCTACATCCTAGCAACAGTTAATTAAAGATTAGTCTGATTGTTTCAGATGAACTTTCAGATCATTTGTGATTATATTTGGTTTTGCTTGAGAGCACCCAATTGTTGGTTTACAACAGATGTTCAGTTAGAAGCTTGTGAGACTGGACACCCCCTCACTTACTTTCATTTCTTTTTTTTAATAAAACCTTGTCCCAATGACAGTTCAGGGCAGTTTCACCAAACCACCCTAGTGGGTGGTGAGTAAGTCCAACTCAAGTTTGTAATAAAGAGACCCTAATGTGATTACATAGGAAACAGCTCCTTAGTGATCTTTTGGAATTTGCAGATGCTTCTTGGCACAACACAGCAATGTCAACAACAACAAAAGAGAGTTAACCAAGTAGGGTAGGAAAAGGTATGTGGGGATAGGGGTGGATATGACTCAAAGACATGTTAGAAAATTTTCAAAGAACTATTAGAAATGGAAAATATGAATCTGTTTCGAAAGTAAAAACATAAATGAATAAAAAAGAAAGGAAAAGAAATAAACAGTTGGTTGTTATTATTATTTTTAGTTATTTGATTGATTTATTTCCTTATATCACTTTTAGATGTGTGTGTGTGTGTGTGTGTGTGTGTGTGTGTGTGTGTGTGTGTGTATGTGTTTTGCATCTGTGTCTGTACATCTGAGGCTGCTGGAGGAAAAAAGAGATGTTATCTATGGGGAACTTAGTTGCAGTAAGACTTGAGGAAAAATGAGTATTTAAGGAAATGAATATGTTAATTAACTTGATTCGCTCATGCCAGAGTATGTAATTATAACATCACTGTGTATTTCAAAATTGTACATATATGTCAAAAATATTGCTTAAGAAATTTACAAACAACTTAATACAAAAATAGTGCTAATAATGAGCACTCATCAAAGACCTTTGAACCACAGCATCATCCCATAGAAAGTTTAAATGCTGTCTACATGATGATCATTGCCACAAATGATATTTGAAAAACTCAGAACAATTTTACTAATGAAGTCTTAACACAGCAATTCATCCTATCTGTTCTCAAGTTTATTTTTAGTGTCGAAAATGTTAGATGGTCAATTTTATATGACTAGATAGCATTGAAATGCTACAAAGGAAATTCACTTTCAAAATCATGACAATCTTTTTTAGAAAATAAAAGATTAGTATTCTTATTTTTAGTTCTTTTTCTTAATTTATTCTTCTCTTGGATATTACACTCCAGCCATAGTTTTCTTTCCCTTTTTCCTTTCCAGGTACTGCTCACACCCACCTCCTTATTTACTTCCTGTCCTTTTACTTCAGCATTGTGGAGGCATCCCAGGGATATCACACAAACATGGCATATGTAGGTGCAACAAGACTAAGTACCTCACCTGATATTAAGGCTTGACAAGGCAACCTACTTGGAGGAAAAGAGTCCCAAATGCAGGCAAACATTCAGGAACAGCCACCCCTTTCTCACTGTCAGAAATACCACAAGAATTCCAAACTACACCACCAAAACTTATAAGTAGAGGGCCTAGATCAGACACATACAAGCTCCATAATAGTAGGTTCAGTCTCTGTGAACCCCTATGAGTCCAGCTTAGTTGATTCTGGGGATTTTCTTGTGGGATCCTTGACCCCTCTGAATCCTTCCTCTCTCTCTTTTGTAAAATTCCCTAAGCTCCTCATAATGTTAGCTATGGATTTCTGCATCTGCTCCCATAAGTTTTGCGATGAAGCTTTTATGCTCACAATTATTCTGTCAACTTTGCTACAAGTATAGCAGACTATTATTAGGAATCATTTCATTGAATTCTTTGTTTGTCTTTGACTTTCTTGTTTGATTCTATCTTATGTCCTTGAGATATTCTATCTTTGTTTCCTGGTATGGATCTCTAGTTGGACCTGTTGTGACATCACATAGGTGACAGTGTGACCTACACAGCTTTTGCTAAGGCAATGGCCACCATAGTCCCAGAATCCATTGGGCTCACCTTTACCTGTGTCCACATCGCCATCCATATATATAAGGGGAATGTACCTGTCTCTCTGTCTCTCTCTGTCTCTCTGTCTCTCTCTCTCTCTGTCTCTCTCTCTCCCTCTCTTTTCCTCCTCTTCTCTTTCTGTCACCACCTTTGCCATTTCCCCTCTCAATAAACCTTACGTGGAACTGTTTGCCCTGGTGTGGTAATTCTGAATCATCTGGACATTCAAGATCATAACAGGACCAGTCATTCATTGGCCATTCCCACAAATTTTCCACCAACTTTACCCTAGCATATCTTGCAGGCAGGGCAAATATTGGTTGAAAGCTTTGGGATTGGGTTGCTGTCCCAATCCTTCTACTGGAAGTCTTGCCCTGTTACAAAAGATAGCCAATTTAAGTTCTTTATCTCCCATTGCTAGGTGTCTTAACAAGGGTCACCATTATAGATTCTTGAGAGTTTCCCTTATACTATGTTTCTAATTTATCTCTGAGATGCTCCCCCGATACTAGTTGTCTCTCCAAGTTCATTTAACCTTCATACTTCCCACAGAAGATCCCTCCATTTCACTTGTCCACCAGTCCTTTGCCTACCTATGATATCTATCTTATTTCCCCTTCCCAGGAAGAGTCATATATTCCTCTTTGAGTCCTTCTAGTTATTTAGATTCTCTGGGTTTGTTGTTTACAGCATTATTATCTTTCACTTTACAGCTAATGCCCACTTAAAACTGAGTATATAATATGCTTGTCTTTCTGAATTTGGGTTGCCTCCTGAAGGATTTCTTTGTTTTGTTTTTTTTTTTTTGACCCATCTATTAGCCTGCAAATTTCATGATGTTATTTTTTAACAGCTGAGTAATATTCCATTATGTCAATGCACCAAATTTTCTTTAACTATTCTTCAGTTTAGGAGCATTAGGTTGTTTCCAGTTTCTTGTATTATTAGTAGTATTATCATCATCATTATCATCCTCATAATTATCATTATTATTATTATTATTATTATTATTATTGTAGCTGCTATGAACATATTTGACAATTGTCCTTGTTGTAGGATTAAGCATTGCTTGGTTGTATGCTCCAGGGGTGGGAGAGTCTGGTCTTGATGTAGATCTTTTCCCAATTTTCTGAGAAACTACCATATTGATTTCCCAAGTGATTGTACCAATGTGCTATCTCAGCAGCAGTGAGGAGCACCAACATGAATTGTCACAAACGATTCTGATCTTAGCCATTCTGACAAGTGTAAGATGGAATCACAAGGTCATTTTGATTTACACTTACCTGATGGCTAAGAATATTGAATATATTTTTATGTTTTTAGCCATGTGAGATTCCTCTGTTGAGAATTATGTGTATATTTCTATACCAAATTTGTTATTAACTTTTTCTCTCATATATTATATAGAGGACACAATTTATCCTTCCTTTCAGTTTTTCCCCACCACCTTTTCCATCCCCATCCATTCCAACTCTATTTCCCTTCAGAAAAGGGCAGGCCTTCCAGGGATATCAACCAAACATACTATATCAAGTTGCTATACATACAGATACCTCATCTCTTATTAAGACTGGAAAAGACAAAGTGGTATGAGGCAAAGGGTCCTAAAAGCAAGCAAAATTGTCAGAAAAAGTCCTTGCTCACTCTGCTGAGAGTCTCACAAAAACACCAAGCTAAACAACTACAACATATATGCAAAGGGCCTACATTAGACCTATGCAGGAACTCTGGTTGTTGGTTCAGACTCAGTGAGCCCCTATAAAATCAAACTGTTGATTCTATGGGTTTTATTTTGGCAAACTTGATTCCATTGGTTTCTAAAATCCTTCTTTCCTGTCTTCATCAGGATTCGTCAAGCTCTATCTAATATTTGGCTATGGATCTCTGCATCTATTTCAAGAAGTTGTTGGGTGAGGCCTCTCTGATAAAAACTAAGTTAGGCACCAACCTGTGAGGGTAGCAGAATAACATTAAGCATCATTTAATTGATAGTTTCTTTTTCAGTTGTGTTTAGTTTCCATCTCTGGGTTATCCTGCCCCTGGTTTCTGGTACTCTAGGCAGTGTCAGGATTGGGCTCCTTCTCATGGGTCTCAAGATGTAAAAGTCATTGGTTAGCTACTTCCACATTTTCTGTGCCATATCCACAGCATATCTTGGTGGCAGGACAAATTGAAGGATTTGTGGCTAGCTTGCTGTCTCAATCCCTCTGCTAAAAGCCTTGCATTGTTATAGGAGACAGCCAGTTTTTCATTTTTAATTGGATTGTTTGGTTTATTGATGTAGAGTTTCTTGAATTCTTTATATATTATGGAAATTATCACTCTATCAGATGTGGAGGTGGTGAAATCATTTCAATTCTGTAGCCTGCACTTTGTCCTACCAAACTACAGAAGCTTTTCCATTTCATAAAGTTCCATTTATTAGTTCCTATCTTAGTGCCCATGCTGTTTACATTCTATTTGGGAAGTTGTCTCCTGTGCTAATGCATTCAAATGTATTTCCAACTTCCTTTTCTGTCAGATTTAGTGTGCCTGGTTTTGTGTTTAGGTCTTTGATCCTCTTGGTATTGAGTTTTGTGCAGAATGATACATATGGATCTATTGCATTATTCTTCATACAGATAACCAGTTTAACCAGCACATTTTAAAATATGTTTTCTTGCTTCTGTTGTATATTTCTTTTTTCTTTGTGAAAAATCAGATGTGAAAAGGTGTGTGGATTTGTGACTGAGTCTTAAGTTTGATTCCTTTGATCAACTTGTCTGCTTTTTTTATGATAGAAAATAAAACTTGAAATTTTTAATCAAAAAATGCCACTTGTAAGTATTTAACATGATCAAGAGATGTTACCATTTTCTTTTTTTTTTTAATTTGGTTTCTATTTATTAACATTTCAAATGTTATCCCCCTTTGCAGTTTACCCTCTTGTTTTATGAGAATATGATGCAGGGGTTTTTGGATCGTTTTTGGTTTGTTTGTTTGTTTGTTTTACTAAAGAGCTATAGCATAGCTTAACATCAGGGATGATGATACCTCCCAAACTTTTATTGTACAGGATTATTTTAGCTATCCTAAGGTTTTGGTTTCTTTTGTTGGTTGTTCGGTTGTTTGTTTTTACATATGAAGTTGAGTGCTGTTCTTTCAAGGTCTATAAAGATCGAGTTAGAATTTTGATGGGGATTTAGCTGAATCTGGAGATTGTTTTTGGTTTGCTGGCTATTTGAACTATGTGTATCCTACTGGTCCAAGAGCATGGGAGAACTTACTATCTTATGATTTCTTCAAAGACTTGAAGTTGGTGGCTTACTTTGACAGATTTCTTTCTTTCTTTCTTTCTTTCTTTCTTTCTTTCTTTCTTTCTTTCTTTCTTTCTTTCTTTCTTTCTTTCTTTCTTTCTTTCTTTCATTTTTTTTGAACCATTTCTGTCTCTGAGATGAAACTTAATCGATCAACATGGATAGTCTTCTTTGATTTGCAAGTATTTTATTGAGTATTTTTGCATAAATGTTCATGAGGAAATTGGGTTGTAATTCTCTTTCTTTGTTGAATCTTTGTATGATTTACATACTAAGGCAATGTTCTTTCTGTTTCTGTTTTGTGGAATAATTTAAGAAATATTGGCATTAATTCATCTATTGTCTTGTCCTATTTTGTTCTGTTGTTTGTTTTTTGTTGAGACGTTTAATGACCTGTGCTATTTCTTTAGAGGTGATAGGTTTATTGGACTTATTTATCTGATCTTGATTTAACTTTGGTAAGTTGTATCTACCAAATAAATTGTCCAGTATTCTAGATTTTCTATATTTTGATGAGTACAGGTTTTTCAACTATGACCTAATGATTCTTTAGATTTCTTCTGTGTCTGTTGCTATGTCCCTACTTTCATTTCTGATTTTGTTAATGGGATATTTTCTTTACATATTTTTAGTTGATTTGGATTAGAGTTTATCTATCTTGATGATTTTCTTAAAGAATCAACTCATTTCATTGATTCTTTATATTGTTCTCTTTGTTTCTAACTTACTGATTTCAACCATCAATTTGATTATTTCCTGCTGTCAACTCCTCTAGGGTGTGCTTGTTTCTTTTCTTTTTTTCTATAACTTCCAAGTGTGCTTTTATAAGTTGGTAGTATGAGATTTCTTCAATTTATTTATGTAGGCACTTAGTGCACTAAGCTTACTTGTTAGCACCATTTTCATTGTATTCTGTAAGTTTGGATATGTTGTGAATTCATTTTGTTTAAATTCCAAAATGTCTTTAATTTCTTTATTCTTTAATTTTTTCTGTCTTGACTCAGTTGTCCTTTAGTCAAGAGTAGACTTGTATAGTTTCCACGAGTTTGTAGGCTTTCTATTGCTTTTGTTGTGGAAAGCCACATTTAATTTGTGGTTTTCAGATAGAATACAGGGAATGATTTTTATTTTCCTGTATTTACTGAGACCTGCTAGGTTTCCAAGTATGTGGTCAATTTTGGACAAAGTTTCACGAGTTGCTGAGAAAATGGGATATTACTTTGTATTTGGGTGAAATGTTCCATAGATATCTGTCAGAACCATTAGAGTTATAACGTTTTAGGTCCATTATTTCTCTGTTTAGGTTTCGTCTAGATGATTTGTCCATTGGTGAAAGTGGGGTATTGAAGTTTCCTAATATTAATATGTGGGGATAGATGTGAGATTTAAGTTGTTTAGTAATGCTTCTTTTACAAATATGGGTAGACTTGCATTTGGGGCATAAATGTTCATAATTAAGATATCATCTTTGTGGATTTTCCTTTGATGAGTATGAAGTATCCTTACCTTTCTTTTTTGATATATTTTAGCTGGATGTTTATTTTCTTCAATGTTAGAATATCTACATTAGCTTCCTTCTTGTTTCCATTTGCTTGCAAATCATTTTTAAACCCTTACTAAGGTAATATCTATCTTGATGTTGAGATATGTTTCTGGTATGCAGCAGAAAAATGGGTTGTGTTTTCTCATCCATTTTTTTAATCTTTGTGTTTTCATTGGAAAATTCAGTCGATCAGTATTGAGAAGTTAATGACTGATGATTGCTAATTCCTGTTATTTTGTTGTTATTGTTGTTGGTGGTGGTGGTGATGATGGTGGTGATGGTGGTGGTGGTGGTAGTGTGTGTGTATGTGTGTGTATGTACAAACAGTAGTGTACTCGAGTGCTTCCATATTTTGGTTTTGTTAGTGTGAGATTATTTATTTTCTGTTTTCATGGATGTAGTCAGTCTCTTTCGAGTTGAGTTTTTCTTCTATTGTCTTCTGTAGAGCAGGATTTGTAAATAAATATTCTTTAAATTTGGCTTTCTCACGAAATACATTGCTTTGTCCATATGTAGTTATTAAAAGTTTTATTTGGGATAGTAGTCTGGGCTGACATCTATGACTCTAGTCTGCTGCACAACTGTTCAGGCCCTTCTAGATTTTAGTCTCTACTAAAGAGTCAGAAATAATTCTAGTGGGTCTACCTAAATATGTTACCTTGCTTTTTTCCCTTGCAGCTTTTAGCACTTTTCTTTGATCTGTATATTTAGACTATTGATAATTAGGTAGCAGGTGGACTTCGTTTTCTTGTTCAGTATACTTGGTGTTTTGTGAGCTCTTGTGCCTTTATAGGTATGTCCTTCATGAGGCTAGTGAATTTTCTTCTATGATTCTGTTAAAAACAGTTTCTGAATAGTTGAGCTGAGATTCTTCTTCCTCTTCTTCTTCTTCTTCTTCTTCTTCTTCTTCTTCTTCTTCTTCTTCTTCTTCTTCTTCTTCTTCTTCTTCTTCTTCCATTCCTATTATTCCTAGATTTGGTCTTTTTATAATGCCTAAGGTTTCCTGGATGTTTTGCATCAGGAATTTTTAAGATTTAATGATTTTGACTGATGTATCAATTTCTTCTACACAGACATTCTCTCTTAAAACTCTTGTATTCTGCTGGTGATACATGTATTTGTAGTTCCTGTTTGTTTACCTAGATTTTTAATATTCTCTTTTTGTATTTTGCTTATTGCTTCTATTTCAATTTCACGACTTATGTGTTCATTTATTCATTGTCTTCACATGTTTTTGTTACCTTGGTACTTTTGCCTTTCAGTTCCTTTTTGACTGTAGCTGGCTGCAGCTACATTGAACGGGTTACCTGGAGCTGGGAATGGAGGGGAAGAATGAATGGATGAGAAAGGATTGAGAACCAAGACAACAGATTGCTGACCACGGCCCCTAATTTTAATGGCTGACTCAGAATTTAAAGTTGGCAGAGAAACCCTTCCACCAAAATTCCAGGGTCTGTTTAGGAGAACTGGTTTGACTGCTCAGTGGGTGTTGGCCCCACTGCTTGTCTGGTTGCCTGCTTAATTCAAGAAGTTCAGATCTGGAAGAAAAATAGACTTCACCTTGGTTCAAGAGCTCCACTGTAGGTGTAGCTCACTGAGGTCTGGAATTCCTGCTCAAAGGCTGGGGGAAGGGCACACTTGACCTGGCATGCATTCTGGTGTTTTAGTACTGGTATGGTGTGACCACCTGTAGAGCTTTTGCAGGAATTGTAGGCTATGGTATAGAGATAGAAAGGGGTTCTCTTTGTGAAACTGGGTGGCCTCTAGGCAGTGCTGATGACTGTGGTAGGGTTTTTCCATGGAGTTACAATTGCAGGCATGGCCTCTGGAAGAACAGTGGGCTTCAGCCAGGGTTACTGGCTTAAGTCTAGTTGTGTTAATATAAAATCCAATACAGTTATATAAAAATAGTTTCAAAATTTAGTTGTCTCTTAAATGTATACTTTTGTATGAAAATACAATATTAAAAAGTGTGAAGACTTATGAATAGGACCAGGATGAAAGCTAAACTTCACAGTTGGGAATATCCCAGAGTCAAGATAATATGGATCTTTACATAAGGTTACAAGCGATTTAATAATTTAATAAGTTTAAACATTCTTTAATATCATTAGTACTTTTGTTTGGATTTGAATAGAATAGTAAAAAGCTCAGTGTCAGTCCAAACTTGGCCTTTTGGGTAGATCTGAGTGTACCCAAACTTTACATCATAGGACAGATCCTTTATGACAGGTAGGTACCAGTCACTGGGATTCTACTCGTTGTCCTTCACTTTTATTGGACTTAGACGACAAAGGCATTTACCATACACTTGGATTTGAAACAATTTAACCTGTTCAAGACTTACTCTGACACCTCAGACTTCTCCTATGTGTTAGTTAGGGTTTCTATTTCTGTGACTACCACCATGACATGGTGATTTGAATATACTTGGCCCAAGGAGTGGCACTACTTGGAGGTGTGGCTTTGCTGTTGGAACTGTGTCACCATGACCATGGCTTTAAGACTCTCCTTCTAACCATGTGGGAACCAGTCTATCTTTGTTATGGCAGAAATATGGCAGCATACAGGCAGACATGATTCAGGAGGAGCTGACAATTCTACATCTTTATCCAAAGAAAGTCAGGAACAGACTGGGCATCCTCAGGCATCTAGGAGGAAGATCTTCAAGCCCATCCCCACAGTGACACGCTTCTTCCATCAAGGTCACACCTTCTAGTAGTGTCACTCCCTGGGCTGAGCATACACAAACAATCACACAGTCTTCTCCTAGCAGTCTTCAGATGAAGATGTAGCACTCTCAGCTCCTCCTGTACCTTGTCTGGCTGGACATTGCCATGTTTCTGCCTTGATGACAGTGGGCTGGACATCTGAACCTTTAAGACATCCACAATTAAATGTTGTCCTTATAAGGGTTGCCTCCATCATGGTGTCTGTTCACAGCAATAAAACCCTAAAGAAGACAATGACCAAAAGTGTCTTGGAGAGGTTTATTTTAGCTTTCAGTTGTTTTCTATTACCAAGGCAATTCAGAACAGAAACTCAAGACAGAAATCTGAATGAAATAACTGAAAAAGAGGACACAGAGGAGTGCTGCTTATTGGCTTGATTCCTTATGGCTTGGTCAGGTCATTAACTATACAACTCAGGATCATCTGCCCAGTAGTAGCACTGGTCCCAGTGGGCTAGGACCTCTTCTATCAATTAGAATCAAGAAAAGGTCCAACAGACAACAGAGACATGCCTATAGGACAATAAACCTTTGTCAGTTTGTTTAATCTCTCTTGTCAGATATTCATGTTAGGTTGAGACAAAAAAACAGTTTTCATTCACAAAGTCATTTTAAAAGTGAGCATTTTTAATTTACAACAATATTCTTATTCATGTATAGGGAGGTGTCTTTAAACATTCTATACTAAATTTTCAGGAGCAGACTTTTTCTAAAGGGAAAAACTTCTCTAAGATTTGAAGTGTTTCACTTTGAATCTAGTGTAGTAAGTCTTTTAATTCTATATGTCTTCTGCATCTATTAGACTATAGGCTGAACCTTCTCACTCCTAGAGCAGAGCTCAGGCACCCTTATTATAGGTTACAGTTCTATACCTCTCAGTTCTACTATATATGTCATATGAATTTCCTCTTAATGATAGTAACCACTGGAAATAGCTAGTTATGATCTTATTGACTGTCCCAGTGAATCTGTCTTTTCACTCCCAATATGACTGCTGGAACTCCTGTCTACCTTTGTTAAACTCACTGATTAAAACTCCCTGCAAAAAAAAAAAATCCATGTTTGTGGAACACTGGATTCCAATAATTGAGGTGGCCAATGAGTCACCATCATTCTGCACATATTATGTGTTCTCTCTGTTTGACCTCTAGGCATGTGATATTCCCTGGACCTATCTATATATAATAAACTTTAACACCATCACTTATCTCTCCGAATCTCCAAAGGGATTCCATAACAGTAGAGTAAGATAAGAAAACAACTTCTGATTATCTTCTCTGTGGAATATCTTTGTAGAATTGTGTTCTTCTCTGGTTAGCTTTATGTCTGTGGTCTATCATAGGTTTCCACCTGAAATATTTCATTATATATTTTGCTTTTACATTAATACAATATCAGCCACCTCTTCTTGAAAAATAGAAACAAGGATTCTCTGAATCTTTCATGGACAACTAGTCAAAAAAAAAAAAGAAATCTTATAAGAAAAAAAAGAGGTTTAAATTTGGCCCAAGTTAAAAGAAAATGCTAAACATACATAGTTATGCAAGCTATGCTGTATATGTCTTTGCATATGTATCTGTATAGTGTAAAGAGTACGTGTGTTTTAAAGACACTAAAATTACCCACATTATTATGTAAAGGAAAGTAAGCATTGCTATAATTTGATCCTTGAATGTCAAATGCTAGTCTTGTTTCTCAGAATAACACTATTATTTGGTGGTGCAACTGTTACAGAGATAGGGCTTGGATCATTGAGGTTGTGACCCTACAGAGACATCTGAAATATCATTCTTTTTCTTTGCTCTGGCTGGAGGTATGAAATTTGGCTATGACAAAGACCTTTCCCATTGTCATCTCTGCTCTCATTAGAACTGATCCACTTAGACAGTGCCCTTGAACCTCTGAACACAATAAACAATGTCTTTTTGCAAGTTAATCACACTACAATGTAGTTATATAAAACTAATAGAATTATTTTTATCACAAATTATGTTTCATTATCCCATCCCATCTTACCAATCATCTTGTAAAACATTTTTACTAGTATAAAATGATAAAATAAAAAAAAAAAAAACAAAAACAGAAACCAAACCAAAACAAAACAAAATACCCAATAACTTATACATGATTAATTCAAGTTTTATTTCAGGTTTCTGCCTTGGGATTAATTGCAATCTGAAGGCGAGATCATTGTCAGAATACTAAATCTACACTGTTTCTGCCTGCCTCAGCTATTTATGTATTGAACATTTTCTTAATTTACATTTCAAATGTTATCCCCTTTCCTGGTCCCTCCCCCCAAAAACTTCCCAGCCCATCCCCCCACCCCTGCTTCTATGAGGGTGTTCCCCCACCCACCCACCCACTTACATATGATTCTCTTTCTTTAACCTTCATCCTTTGAACAGATGTTCTAGATCTACATGTACCATTTCCAAACTAAAATTCTAGACTTTTCTGAATTTGGATAGAATTTCTGGGATTCAATATGCAATAAGACCCAAATAAAGAGTACCATTTTGCTATTGGAAAGCTGAGTATCAAAAGAGAATAGATGATTTGAACTCTATGTCTTTACTTCTTGATTCTCATGGAGTGAGATCATGTTGCCTAACTTCCCTTTATTCTTTGTAGATGCTCCAGGTGGCAGAAAACAGTTCATGGAGGAACTCAAAGATGTTTCAGAAGAGACAGCCATGTAAACCAGAGACATAAATCATTTCTGTAGAAAGAAAGTGGCTTTCCTAATCATTATCAAGTTTCAATAGACCTTAAAACTCTGTAGTTTTTTTTTTGTTTGTTTGTTTTTATGAAGTTTCTTGTATGGCTCTGCATCCTTCACTATATTTTATTGGATCTTCTCATGCTAAACATACAAAAATGACAATATAGAATTTGAAAATGCCTAAGCAATTCTTATTGATATTAGATATGATATAAACCACAGACTTTTCTCAAGAGGATGCACATATCCCTTCCCAGAATGTATACAGCAGATTGTTTTAAAATTATTTTGTCTTCAAGGATTGTTAGTTATTTCCACAGAATTCCTTAATATTCATTATTTTCTTCATTGATATATTTATTGAATGTTTTGTGTGTATCAGATACTGTTTTCTTCTAAGATTATGCTTGTAAATAATTTAGAGATTACTACTGCTCAATCAATATTCATGTGAAGAAGGGAGAAAAACAAGTATAGAAACTCATTACCACATGCAGAAGTGCCATGAAGAAGACAACACGTGAATCAACAGCAGGTTAAGTAGAGAGAAGAGAAATTTAAATAAAAGTGTAAGATGAGATTAAAGAAAAACGGTGAGTATTCTGCAATTGCAAAATAACAAGAAAGCACTGATAAATACAGTTCAGGGTGCTTCATTTAAAGACTGAAGCATTTTCAATAGTACTGACCTGTGAAAAAACATGGCCTGCACTGTGTTTTCAAAAACAAACAAACAAAAATTTAGTGGCTCCATTTATTGAGCATGAAATGTAAGGTCTGAGAGAAAAGGGGAGTTTTATCCATAGCATTATAATATACTTGCTTACTTGTGTCTAATCTCTTCCGAATGTTCTGAATTCTCATCACTTATTTTACTTAGTAAAGTTCATAAAGCAATGCCTTTTGCATTGGAAAAAAATTGCCTTTTACACTGGAAAAAAATTACCAATATGCATTTGGAATAAGTCTAAGCAATAAACTTTCTAGTATTGTCAGGGGCATCGCTATATGCATTGTTTCTCACATGACCATCTGTCAAGTGAAAATGTGCCAGGCACCATGCAGCTTAGAAAGCAGTATGGGGAAATGAAAATCAACCAAGTTGGCACATTCTACTACCATTCTGCCACACGTGATGTGTACTAGTTTTCTTGCCTTCCCTTCACCAGAGTGGTGTCCTTTCCAAAATACAAATGACAATGATGACTCTGGAAAACTCACATTCTTAAAGCATGATAAGCTAAGCCATAAGAAGACACACTTGTGCTAATGAGTTTCCTGGAAAGCAAAAAGCCAGCAGGGAAATTAAACATGGTACCTGACAAAGAGAATTTATAATTACATGTAGAATTTATAATATGTAGAATCAGATGAGAAAAAAACAGGAGTAAGCTTCAAATTTATTGTCAAGTCCGAAGGACAATGAGAATAACCACGGCTAATGCACTTCATCAAATAAAGACTGAAGGCTGGTGACTTGTCATGGCTTTATTTGCTTAGTGACGCTCTGCTTATATTTAGCTTTGTGATGGAAGAATGGAACATGATGAATATATTTTCATTTTTCATTTTTAAAATTTATGAGCATTTTGCCTGCCTATATGTTTATGTACCACATTGATGAAGGAGCAGTATATGCCAGAAGTGGGAGTCTGCTCCTCTAGAAATGAAGTTCAGGACAGTTGGTAGCTACTGCATGAGTACTAAGAATTCGACCTGGATCCTCTGGAAGAGCAGCTAGTGCTCTTAACAGCTGATCCATCTCTCTGCAGCCACTGAGACACAATAAAAAAAAAATCAACAAATACAAAATGTCAACTGATATTTGTTCACAGCCTTGAATAAAGAAAAATATTTGGCATTTGATGAAGTCTCTCTTTTCTCTTCATTTTAATTCTGGAATTATAACACTATGAGAAAGATTTGTCCTTTTCTCTAAAGCCCAGAAACTATAAGGTGTTTTATGACTTCTGTTTGTGACACAAGAAAATTCATAAACTCCAGAGAAGTCCTGAAATAGTTACTGTTATTAATATCTGAGAACAGATTAGAAAATGGAAATCTTCAGTGCTTTGTATAACAGGCTGATAAGTCTTCTGCATCACACCAACTTGGAAGTGTGTTTCAAGTTCCATGGAGCTATGTGCATTGGACTGAAAAGGATCTCTCAGAACAGAATCTAAGATATTTAAATACACATATGGAACTACATTAAAGGATTTCTGTATAGAAATCCTTTAATGAATGAATGAAGAAATCCTTTAATATGAATGAAGATTCATAATCTTCATTTTATTGGCTCAAAATCAGTTCTTTCTATTTTTTCTATATTTGTAGGCTATGCAGAGCAATATGAATTGTTTACTCTGTTCTGATGGGACTTTTTTTTAAACATTTGGAAAAGTATTATATATATACAAGAAATGAGATGTGAAGGAATAAAACAGTGAAGGACCTATAGATGAAGAAGCAAATTTTCACGAGATAATAATCCCAATGCAGGCCAGCCATAAAATGTGGCTAATTTTAATGTTTAGAAATATCTAGCTATAGTAATGGGACTTGTATAATCATCAGAAGTGGTAGCACAAGTAGCAGGATACCAATAATCAGATGTATCACATGAATCCTGTGCCCACTCTTGCATTCTATCATTTACAAAGGATATCAGCAAAAAGAAAACACCCTTGTTTCAATAATAATGATGTCACATGATAAGTAACTTAAGAAATTCACCCTTTTACTTACATGAGATATATATGCCAGGTGTGAAAATTCCCTTCAAAACACTAAAAGGCTGACTTTAATGACTAGCAAAATTCTCAATTGGTCAGAAAAAGAAAACATAAAAGGACGGAATGATGTAAGATGCTCTATTGGCTCAATTTGTAAAAATGAATCTAACGCAGAGTCAAATTCAAAGATGTAGGATACCAGTATGTGAGAGGCTAAAACAAGAGACCAGCTAAGGATTACTAGTTGATGGATAGACTGGATTACAGTCAGTTACATGCAATTATGGACTCTAGACAAAGCCTTATATTACAGATAAAGTGTTGATTTTTTTCTACAAAATTGAAGATAAGTTGAATTATACAAGACTGGTTCCAATATGAGAACAAGGTATTCATAATTCTTCACTCTAATATGCACTTTTGGACCAAAGACCTATGGTTTTGTCCACATGTCTATTTCTTTTTTTCTTATTTTTTTTAAATTTTATTTTCTAAGGTTTTTTTTTTATTTACATTCCAAATCATTTCCCCTTTCCCGTTTCCTCCCTCCCCGAAAGTCCCATAAGCCCCCTTCCCTCCCTCTTTTCGTCATTCAACCCCCTCTTGCTTCTCTGTCCTGGCATTCCCCTACATTCAGTCTTTCCAGGACCAGGGGTCTCTCCTTCCATCTTCTTAGAAAACTATTGATAGCGAATTGTGTCTAGGGTATTCCGAGATTCTGGGTTAATATCCCCTTATCAGTGACTGCATACCATGTGTGCTCTTTTGTGATTGGGTTACCTCACTAAGGATGATATTTTCAAGTTCTGACCATTTGCCTAGGAATTTCGTGAATTCATTGTTTTTAATTGCAGAGCAGTATTCCATTGTGTAAATATACCACATCTTCTGAATCCATTCTTCCGTTGAAGGACATCTGGGTTCTTTCCAGCTTCTGGCTATTATAAATAAGGCTGCTATGAACATAGTGGAGCATGTGTCCTTATTGCATGCAGGTAAAGCCTCTGGGTATATGCCCAGGAGTGGTATAGCTGGATCCTCCGGGAGTGTCATGCCCAGTTTTCTGAGAAACTGCCAGACTGCTTTCCAGAGTGGTTGTACCAGCTTGCAATTCCACCAGCAGTGGAGGAGTGTTCCTCTTTCTCCACATCCTCACCAACAACTGCTGTCTCCTGTGTTTTTGATCTTAGCCATCCTGACTGGTGTGAGATGGAATCTCAGGGTTGTTTTGATTTGCATTTCCCTAATGACTAAGGATGATGAACATCTCTTTAGGTGCTTCTCAGCCATTAGATATTCTTACGGTGAGAACTCTTTGTTTAGCTCTGTACCCCATCTTTTAATAGGGTTACTTGCCTCTCTGGAGTTTAACTTCTTGAGTTCTTTGTATATATTGGATATTAACCCTCTGTGGGATGTAAGGTTGGTAAAGATCATTTCCCAGTTAGTTGGTTGCCGCTTTGTCTTTTTGACAGTGTCTTTTGCCTTGCAAAAACTCGGACCTCAAGCTGTACTACAGAGCAATAGTGTTAAAAACTGCATGGTATTGGTACAGTGACAGGCATGTAGATCAATGGAACAAAATTGAAGACCCAGAAATGAATCCACACTCCTATGGTCACTTGATCTCTGACAAAGGAGCTAAAACCATCCAGTGGAAAAAAGATAGCCTTTTCAACAAATGGTGCTGGCTCAACTGGAGGTCAACATGCAGAAGAATGCAAATTGACCCATTCTTATCTCCTTGCACTAAGCTCAATTCCAAGTGGATCAAGGACCTCCACATAAAACCAGACACACTGAAACTAATAGAAAGGAAACTAGGGAAGAACCTTGAACATATGGGCACAGGGGAGAATTTCCTGAATAGAAGTCCAATAGCTTATGCTCTAAGATCAAGAATTGACAAATGGGACCTCATTAAATTACAAAGTTTTTGCAAGGCATAAGTCTATTTCTTAAGGTTCTAATGTCTGCATTTTGTCATTGCAGATCATATCTGATTTTACATTGTTATATTCTGAGATTTTATGTAGATATTTACCTATACTTTGACAGCTAAAATTAGGTGATGAATTGTCTTATGGAACTAAATCATTAGTATACAATTTATTACATGTGGATGAAGAACATTGGACAAACAACCTAAAGAATGAACTGGGATATATAAAAGTACAACTTCCTTTGGCCTCAAAGTATACTTAAGGAAATTTCCACAGATAAGAACATTTTATAAGAAATTTTACTTATCAGAAATGAAAACTTCCCTAAGTCCCTTGGGAAATAGAACAAAATACTTCCTGAATAGTCAGAGCTTTTTCTCTGCCACCCCAATGGAGGGTATCAGATATTTTGCTTAGAAGGATTGAAGCATAGTGAACACTGAAAGGATATCACAGATAAAAATATGAAAGGAGACAATAGATTTGTGGAATGAGAACCTTTGGAATGGTAGACTATTTAGAGAAAGGTCTAGTCCCAGGAAAATCACTGCTTCACAGTGTAGTTTCCAGCTATCCACTATAGTGAATCATGAGCCAGAAAGGCAATGAAGCAGTCTCCATTTTTAATTTTGCTGTGTTACATACATTGTTATTCATAGAAAAAGTACAGACTTGTGAATTCATACACATATATTCCAATTAGAATATTCTCCATGACTAATATACATTATTTCAATGAAAGAGTCAGTTGATAGAATTACTCTAATCTCACAAGAAGACACTTCGTGACATGTAATAAATGTTGAACATCTGCTTACAACCTGATCCTGAAAAAAAAGTGTTCTTTGCCTTTCAGTCTTCCTCGCTATATACAATTTTAGGTGAATATGTTTACTTAAAAAGATATAGGTGTTTTGTGGTAGGCTACAGTATAAACTCAGTGTGTTAAAGGAGTGTCTCTTGAAAGGCATACTAAAATAAACATATCCTATGGATGTTTTTATACTTGCCTGTCATTTTGTAGACCTATTTTTTCATATAAAAAACTCAAAAATCAAGGCTAATTAAATGCGGTATTTCTATTTTATTTGTGGAAAGCATGGACTGCCAGATTTGTTCGACTCTGTGGGGCTTTCTATAATTTCTCACTTAAGAGGGTAATTTATTCATGACACTAATTGATGAAGAAGTGATTATTACAGCTACATGGTGTGTCATCCTTTTCAATTTTTGCATCGGTCTACTCTGAGTTGGTATCTGTCTTTTGTATACTTCAATGCCAGGATAATTATATGGCCATATGTAAATCACCACCATCATGTTTCCTTCAGTTTTGAATGAAAACCAGGAATGGAATTACTGTATAACAGTTTTATACACCATAAATGAATTTTCAGGATTTTGTTTAAGCTACAAAGCAAAAATTAATCTGAAAGAGCAGTATTGGGACAATATTATAACAAATTAAGTTTAACGATAAACTTGGAGGCTTCTAAACTTAAACCAAATGAAGTCTTTAGCATAATGCATTTATTCCCTTTATTAACCTCTTATTAAGAAACTCTGTAATGTGTCCTTTATTTTATGACAAGATATTTGAAAGGTTGATTTGAATGAGTCATAATTATTAGGAAGTATAAAAAGATAATAGATTCTGAAACTTCATTTTCCTATTTAAGGTCTTAAAATACTACCATGAACCCTATTCTGTTGAATCTCAGTCTCCTGATTGTCTGACTTTAGGCCAACCTGAACTCAAAGGTGAAGAAAATATGAGAGCCCACACTAAAGCACTTAATTCATTTTTATAATATGTAGACCACTTAGTAAACACTTAATGTAGAAGTATGGCCTATGGCTTCTACTTATTGACAGTGCTCTGGGGAAAATGATAGCCAATATAGTTCTAAAACAAGAACATGCCTCTCAGGAGAATTGGTGGCTACTGTGTGGATGAACTGTGCACTTCCTGATCAGGAATGCACCCTTCTTTCTGAACATCAACATCTAATCACAGAATGTTATGGAATCATGTAACAGCAATCAGAGATATCATGTACATTTGCATTGGTTTCACATGTGTGCCCTGTTATGCTTCATAGTCTGCTGTATTAACCATTGGACTTGGCTTTGGTGGTCCTGCTTTTGTAGATATTCTGTACTCATTAGCCCACAAAACTGCCTTAAATTTATATTTGACAATGTACCTGACTTGTACTAAACCTTTTTGTTATTTTTCATCATATTTAATATAAATTAAATACTGCAAATGATCGGCCTGGCAAGGTACTTCTACTTGCAGTCATATAATGCAAGATTATCTGTCTGTGCAGAATGTGCAGACAAATGAAGATGCTCCCATGAGATGGCAGGGGAGCTCAAGAATACCAGTCATCTACATCAGTTATTTTAAGCTTTCTTGATACAAAAGTCTAAAAATCAAACAAATTTATAAAGTCAAAAGTCAAGAGATTTCCATAAGTTTATTTTTTGTGAGATTTCGATACTATCCTATGTGTATAATATTGATCAATTTTTATAATATAGAGCAGGGTCTTCAGTCTTCCTAGTCATTTACTACTGACACCCAGAGCAACATTAAGTCTCCCAAGCTATGTTAATGCTAAAAACATTGTCCAAGGTTCCATTTTATGAAATTACACCATATTTTAATTTTGTTCTTGTCTGCCTGCATTTCAATACACCATTACATTAAGATTGCCTATTGTACTCAATAGAGTAGCACACTCCACAGGATTGTAACCCAGGAAAAATTGGATACAACTTCTGGCTTATGGAAAGGCACTTCATTTTCATATAAAGAAATAACCTAAGGTTTTATTCCTTACAACATAAGCTTTTATTAAGCAACACGAAATTATAAACTCTTTCATCATATACTCTAAAAAACTCTTGCTTTCCTTCCAATTTCTGACATACTTCTGCTTCTGGAAATGTTAAGTCATGACTGTGTCTTTGCTCTCACCATTTGCTCTGCCAGTAACACATCCCTTTCCAAGTATCTATTCTTTCAGAGAACAAGTAAAATACCACATTTTCTAATGGGCCAGGTCCTTAACACCCAATCTAAAATAATCCCATCAAATCCCTCCCAGCACCTAAATAAAACTTTTCCTTAATTCTCCCTCAGGTTATCTATTATAGCCTTAGATGTATTAGTCTTTTCTATCTCAGTAATATAAATTCATCCAAATTGTTCTCTCTTCCAAAGAAGAAAATATAATCTACCTTAAAAAGTATGAGTTTGAGAAAGTTGAGAAATTAATGAACAAATTGATTCACTATATCATTATGTAAATGTAGGGAAACTACTTAGGTGGATCATGTTTATAACCCATCAGATTTTCAAATAATTGTGGTTCCTTTTGATTACTTCATTTAGATTAATTTGAAAACAGGCTTTACTTTTAATTTTCATACACAAGCTCCAAAATTTTCTTGAAAGGACCCAAGATCTTCCTCAAATATCAGTACATTTTTTCAAAGTGAGTATTGATCAATAGGCTTTGAATGCTTTAGCTCAGTTTTTCACATAGAACAGAAGTCAGAGAATTTCTTTTAATGTAAACTCTATAAAATGAGGACATTTTATATTTCTGAGAATGGCCTTTTTTTTTCTGAGTATATTCTGTAAATCTGACCATTTATATCCAATTTTGTTATCATTGTGATAAATAACAATGTAAACAAAATATTTTTGAGTTTTATTTTATTTTGTAACTGTATGTATATATCTATGTGAGTGTATGTGCACATGAGGGCAAGTGTCTATGAACGTCAGAGGTTTCAGTTTCCCCTGAAACAGAGGGAAATTTAGGAACCACCCTATGTGGGTCCTGGGAACTGAACTTGGGTCCTCAGTAAGAACAATATTGACTCTTAACTGCTGACCTACCAATTTATCTCTATTGATGACCTCTTAAGTATGAAACAAAAGAGCTATTCTTCCTTCTTCACATAAAGCAGGCTACTGCCATCACTATCATAAGTAGAAAAGATACAGAACAAAACCATACACGTTGTTTGCTTATTTACACCATCCACTTGATCATCTGGACTTTATGGGACATTTCCTTAATCCAAGGACATGGGAGGCCAAAGGAAAAAAAATCTCAATGAATTTAGGGCATAATTTTGTTATGGTGATATTGAGCTTTAATACCATAAGGTAGAACTGAATTTTTATACTGTCTTATACTTATACATTCATGCACTTTATTGCTTCTGGATTTTTAACTTTTAATCAGTTGTTAATGAACATAACTTTGAGTTATGGATTTCTTAGGGCTGCCTACTTAGATACCTGTGTTCTTAGATGAGGATAATCTTTAGTCCCTTCTTCACGGAAGGTCTTTTGTTGTTTCATTGCCCTGAACATACTGCTGATATTTTAGCAGTTTAAATATAGAGAATTCACCTCAGTTTTCACTGCCATTCATATCAATGAATATTTCTTATGCATTCACATAGTACACCAGTGGTATTATAATATTTACAGTTATCACACCACCTTTAGAAAATTTAAGACGCAGATGTCCCTCAACAGAGGAATGGATACAGAAAATGTGGTATATTTACACAATGGGATACTACTCAGCAATTAAAAACAATGAATTCATGAAATTCTTAGGCAAATGGTCAGAACTTGAAAATATCATCTTTAGTAAGGTAACTCAATCACAAAAGAACACACATGGTATGCAGTCACTGATAAGTGGATATTAACCTAGAAACTCAGAATACCCAAGACACAATTCACATATCAATTGATTCCCAAGAAGAAGGAAGGAGAGACCCCTGGTCCTGGGAAGACTGGATGTAGCAGTGTAGAGGAATACAGGGACAGAGAAGCGAGAGGGGGTTGACTGGGAAACAGGGGGAGGGAAGAGGGCTTATGGGACTTTTGGGGCGGGCGGGAAACGAGAAATCATTTCAAATGTAAATAAAGAATATAGAAAATAAAAAAAAAGAAAGTTTAAGAAAATGAAGTTTAGTGCTTTGCATGTGCCCCCTTCCAGGCCCCCCTCTCAGTTCCTCATCCCATTCCTCCTCTCTGTCACCAAGTTGATGATCCCCTATCACCAGGCCTCCCCTATCCCTGGGGCCTCAAGTCTCTCAAGGATTTTGCTTGTCATAGCCTTTATTCTGACACAAAGTTCTGAGTCCTGTATTTTATTATTTTCTTCTGTTCAGAGATTCTCCCTTATCTATTCTTACAGATTATGTCTGCTGGCACTAAATCTTTAGTTCCCCTTGCTCTGAGGATTGCTTGTTCTCCCCTTCATTTTGAAAGATGTGCTTATTGAGACTAGGAGTGTGGAATACATTCTTCCTTTGAAACAAGAAAATATTGTACCTCTGATCTCTCCCTGTTCTCTGCAATGCATATTCTGCTGGAGATGAGCTGCTATATCACTTTCATTGCTGTAGCATAAAGGTATTATGTCTTCTATTTGATTTAATTACTTTTTCACTCTCATTTGATTTCCAAATCTTGAACCGAATATTTCTTGGTATGATTTTTTTTCCTATTTAAAATTGGATATAGTTTAACATGTAAACTGTTTTGCTAGATTTGGTGAATGATCAGAAATTGCATCTGGAGTTATATGTGAAATTTGCTGTCTTCCCTTCTCTAAGCATACTGATGACACATGTTGATTCTCCCAGTTATTTAATGTTGAAGTTATTTTTTCTGTTATACAGATTTTTAAATATTTTATCTCCTAGTTCACTAAATATTTCTTTTATTTTTTACCTTATCTACTATATTTTGAAAATATAAAATATTTCTTTGCTTCTTTGTATCTTTGATACATTGATTTTTTTATTTGATACTTTCTTTGTTTACATCTCAAATGTTATCCCCTTTCCTTGTTTCCCCTCAGAAAACTCCCTATTCCATTTCCCCTTCCTCTGCTCACTAAACCACCCAAATTTACAATGCTTGTCTTCTAGCTTCATAGTATTTCACTGATGTATACAGGGAATCATGACTGTTTAGGGTCTGATAATATGTTAATCTGAATTTCTCTTTGCTACGTTTTATTTTCTTCTTCTTTGAGACCATGCATCCCATGACATAACATTCCCAGGTCTCTCAGTATGACACCATTGATATTTTGCAAGGCATTACACACTTCTGCCATGCTTTAGGATTTCCTGTTGACATCTTCTTATCTGAAAGGCATAAAATCATGTTGTATTGTTCTCCGTATTGCTCCCACTGAGATACTGTTTTTGGCAGGCTAGGGCATGGATATGTTAGTACTCTTCAGCATTGAAATGTCTACGGAATGTACATATCTGTGTTAACAAGGGAAATACTAGTTGGTGTCAGGAATGTACTCCTGGCCACATTTATCTATTCCTTCATTCCTTGTTTTATTCACTTTCATAGTTGACTTGTTAAACCTTGTCATGGTAGTAGCTGGAACTCTTAGCCTCACAAAAATCACTCACTACTCATGGGTTACTGTCCAGGCTTTATTACACCCATCTGAAAGTGAAAGCTTTCTGCTGCCTTCAGGACTTCTGAAACTCTAGCCTTCAATGGAGTACCATGCCTTATTTCAGCTTGCTCACAACATCACCTGCTTCACTGGCTTTTTTCTGCTGTGGCTTCAAGGATGGCATAGCATTATCTGTGGCTTCAAGGCTGGCATAGCGTTATCTGTGGCGTTTTGCTGAAGCAGAGCAGCCATTGTTTACATTTTAATTCAGTAAACTATTCTTGTTCTGGTTCATTAACAAAAACAGCATGCTTTTATTCTAGCATTTCTTGTTCACATTGACATGTATGGCTTCCTGGGCTCTAGACTTCAAGACAAGAAATACATGAAAAGAAATAATAATAATAGTAGTAATAATAATAGTAATAATAATAGTAATAATGATAATAATTTTGAATATCAGAAAGAAATCCATCACTGCAGTGCTCCTTGAAACTCCATCTGTACCAAGTGCGATTTTTTTTTAACTTTATTTATTTTCATTCCAGTCATTGCCCTCTCCTCTCAGTCTCCCCCTCACAGTTCTTAATTCCACTCCTTCTTCTCCTTGCCTCTGAAAGGGTCCTCCCACCTCACCAAACCTTCCCCTTCCCTGGAGCCTCACATCTCTTCCATTGAGGTCTGACCAGGTAGACCTCTGCTATATTTGTGCCAAGTGCCTCAGGCCAGCCTATTTGTGCTTCTGGTTGGAGGTTCAGTCTCTGGTAGCTCTCTGGAATCTGGTTTAGTTGCAACTGCTGATCTTTCTATGGGGTTACTCTCCTCTTCAGATTCTTCACTATTGCCTTTAATTCAACCAGAAGAGTCACAGACATTAGTTCAATGGTTGGTTGTGATTATATGCTTCTTTCTCAGTCAGCTGCTCATAGGGCCCCTCAGAGGACAGCCATGCCAGGCTCGCATCTGTAAGCATATCACAGCATTAGTAATAGTGTCAGGCCTTGGGGTCTTCTGTGAGATGGATCCCAAGGTGGTCCAGTCATTGGACCACCTTTCCTTCAGCCTCTTCTCCATTTTTGTCCCTGTAGTTCTTTTAGACAGGATATTCCTAGGTCAGAAAATTAGACTAAGGGTTAGTAACCCTGTGTTTCACTTTTCAAATAAGATGGGAAAGGACACTTCACATTCATCAAAGGAAATATCCACCAAGAGGAAGTGTCAGTTCTGAACATCTATGCCACAAATGAAGGGCACCCTAGTGAGATTTTTTTAAAATGTTATGTTATTATTTTTATTTATTCACTTTACATTTACTCACTGGCCCCCTCCTGGGGTCACCCCTCCCCCAGTCCTCCCCCAATCCTCTTCTCCTCTGAGCAGGGTTTTGGGGAGGGCTGTGTATTTCCCATCCTCCCTGGCTCTTCTAGACTCTGCTCTTCAACAGAGGCCAGATAAAGTAGCACATACACACAAGAGCTTTTGGGGTAGCCCCTGTTCCAGTTTTCAGGACACACATGAAGGTACAGCTGCACATATGCTACATATGAGCAAGGAGGCCTAGGTTCAGCCTGTGTGTGTACTTTGGTTGGTGGTTCAGACTCTGAGAATCTGCAAGGGTCCAGGTTAGTTGACTCTGTTGGTCTTCCTGTGGAGTTCCTATCCCTTCTGGACCTGCAATCCTTCTTCCTATTCTTCCATAAGGATCCCCACCCCACTCCCCCTGTTTGGCTGCAGTTGTCTATATCTGTCCAGCTGCTGAGTACAGCCTCTTAGAAGACAACATGCTCCTCCTGTCTGCAAGCTTAAGAGAATATGATTAATACTGTTACAGACTGGTACTTATCCACATGATGAGCTTCAAATTGGGCAGGTTCATTGGTTTGCCATTCCCTCAGTCTCTGCTTCCAATCATGTGTCTGCATTAATTGCAGAAAAGATAAATTTTGGACTGAAATATATGTGGGTGGGTTGGTGTCTTTATCGCTCCACTGGGGTTCCTGTCTTTATCGCTCCACTGGGGTTCTGATCTAGATACAGAAGTTGGCCTCTTTAGGTTCCTTATCCCCAACTTTGAAAATGAATTTGGCATTTTCTTAGAAAACTGGGAATATTTCTACTACAATACTCAGTTATACAACTCCTGGGCATTTACACAAAATATGCTCCAAAATCTCACAAAGACACTTGCCTGACTATGTTTATAGCAGTTTTATTCATGCTAGTCAGTAACTGGCAACAACTTAGATGTTCCTCAATTGAAGAGTGGATAAAGAAAATGTAACACATCTAAAGTCTGGAGTACTATTCAGCTATTAAAAATCAAGACATCATGAACTTTGAAAGCAAAGAGATGGAACTTGAGAATATCATCCTGAATGAGGTAGCTCAGCCCCAAAAGGATGTGCATAGTATTTACTCATTGATAATTCGACATTAATTAGCCTTTAAATGCCAGTATTATGTTCTTCTCCACAGACCCAAAGAGGCTAAACAAGAAGGAAGACTAAAGGGAGGAAGCTTGAATCTTATAAGGGGGATTGAAGAAGTTATGAGGTAGCTGGTGTGAGGGAACTGGGAGAAAGGGGCATGGGGAGGGGGATTGGGTATTCAGGATCACAGTTGTTTTGATTTATATTTTCCTGATGACTAAGGACTTTGAACACTTCTTTAAGAGTTTCTCAACTTTTCATGATTCCACTTTCAGGTCATACACAGTTTTATTTATTTCCTTCACCTGTTTAGTGATATTTTTCCATATGTTATTAAGGGATTTGTATCTTCTTTAAAGACTTCTGTTTGATTTTATTTTCCTGTATATCTTTCAGAGATTTACTCATTTTTCTCTTTAAAGCCATTTAGCATCTTTATGCCATTTGATTTAAGGTCATTTTCTTGTGCTTTGGTTGTGTTAGTATATCCAAGGCTTGCTGTAGTCTGGTAGCCATGCTTTGAAGGTGTCATATGGTCTGCATATTGATTGTGTTCTTTTTGAGGGACATTAGCCATCTGGATGGTTTTGGTTCACATATTTTCTTGTTGTAGTAGGTATTGGGATGGGGTGAACCTCAATGACTCTGGTGTGGAAGATTTATGATGGATATCCTTAGGCTATGTGGTTCTGGACATGAAGTTCTGTATGTGTCAGGAGCCTTAGGTCTGATGAAGGTGGATAGAGAGGTGGTAGGAGAATGGAGCTCCCCCTGGGATGGCAGATAGGTCAGGGAAAATTATCTTAGCCTAGAGGGCTCACGTATCAGGGAAGAAGGGATGGGAAAAGGAAGCTTACCTGCATGATTTAGGAGTCTGATATAGGTGTAGGCAAGGTGGTGGAAAAGTTTAGCTCCCCCTGAGATAGCAGGTAGCTTGCAGCAGCTTGACTTGGCCTAGAGGGCTCTGAGAGCTAGGAAGATGGGTGGGAGAAGGGTAGCTTACCTGTATGGTTCAGGAGTCTGATGGAGGTAGAGGAGAGGCAGCAGGAGAATGTAGGAACTTCTGAGAGAGCGGGCTGCTCAGGGCAGCTTGGCTTGACCCAGAGGGCTCAGAGATCAGGGAAGAAAGATACTCTTCTTTTCATTTTTTCATTTAGCAATTATTATGGTAGTTTTCAAATTAATGTCAAAATTCATTATTTTTTTAAAAAAAATTAGAATACATACTTACTTTATTGTCCTGAAAACAGAAGACTGTGTCATACATTTTAAATGACTTTTCTTAAACTTGACATTGATTACCCACTGTAAGTCACTCATATGTTTACTACTACACCCTTCAATGATATATGTTATTTACATATATTTTACAATACAGCTTATATTTCTTGTACCTTGACTTTTGGACCAGAAGGGCCAATTTTGATAAGTACCTGAGTGTAAATGCTTAAACTTTACAAAACAATAACACTCTCTGTATTTTTATTATCTGTCTGCCTCATACTGATCTCTACATTAATTTTTTTTATTATTTATTTTATTTTTTTTAACTTACATTCCAAATCATTTCCCCTTTCCCGTTTCCTCCCTCCCCAAAAGTCCCATAAGTCCCCTTCCCTCCCTCTTTTCTCCATTCAACCCCCTCTCCTTTCTCTGTCCTGGCATTCCCCTACATCCAGTCTTTCCAGGACCAGGGGGTCTCTCCTTCCATCTTCTTAGAAATCTATTGATATGCGGATTGTGTCTAGGGTATTCTGAGATTCTGGGTTAATATCCCCTTATCAGTGACTGCATACCATGTGTGTTCTTTTGTGATTGGGTTACCTCACTAAGGATGATATTTTCAAGATCTGACCATTTGCCTAGGAATTTCGTGAATTCATTGTTTTTAATTGCAGAGTAGTATTCCATTGTGTAGATATACCACATCTTCTGAATCCATTCATCTGTTGAGGGACATCTGGGTCCTTTCCAGCTTCTGGCTATTATAAATAAGGCTGCTATGAACATAGTGGAGCATGTGTCCTTATTGCATGCAGGTAAAGCCTCTGGGTATATGCCCAGGAGTGGTATAGCCGGATCCTCCGGGAGTGTTATGCCCAGTTTTCTGAGGAACCGCCGGACTGCTTTCCAGAGTGGTTATACCAGCTTGCAATTCCACCAGCAGTGGAGAACCACATCCTCGCCAACAACTGCTGTCTCCTGTGTTTTTGATCTTCGCCATCCTGACTGGTGTGAGATGGAATCTCAGGGTTGTTTTGATTTGCATTTCCCTAATGACTAAGGATGATGAAAACCTCTTTAGGTGCTTCTCAGCCATTAGATATTCTTCAGGTGAGAACTCTTTGTTTAGCTCTGTACCCCATTTTTAATAGGGTTATTTGCCTCTCTGGAGTTTAACTTCTTGAGTTCTTTGTATATATTGGATATTAGCCCTCTGTCGGATGTAAGGTTGGTAAAGATCATTTCCCAGTTAGTTGGTTGCCGCTTTGTCGTTTTGACAGTGTCTTTTGCCTTGCAAAAACTTTGTAATTTAATGAGGTCCCATTTGTCTATTCTTGATCTTAGAGCATAAGCTATTGGAGTTCTGTTCAGGAAATTCTCCCCTGTGCCCATATGTTCAAGGTTCTTCCCAAGTTTCCCTTCTATTAGTTTCAGTGTGTCTGGTTTTATGTGGAGATCTTTGATCCACTGCGAATTGAGCTTAGTGCAAGGAGATAAGAATGGGTCAATTTGAATTCTTCTGCATGTTGACCTCCAGCTGAGCCAGCACCATTTGTTGAAAAGGCTATCTTTTTTCCACTGGATGGTTTTAGCTCCTTTGTCAAAGATCAAGTGACCATAGGAGTGTGGATTCATTTCTGGGTCTTCAATTCTGCTCCATTGATCTACATGTCTGTTACTGTACCAATACCATGCGGTTTTTAACACTATTGCTCTGTTGTACAGCTTGAGGTCCGGGATACTGATTCCCCCAGACGTTCTTTTACTCTTGAGAATAGTTTTAGCTATTCTGGGTTTTCTGTTATTCCAGATGAATTTTTGAATTGCTCTTTCTAACTCTATGAAGAATTGAATTGGGATTTGGATGGGGATTGCATTGAATCTGTATATTGCTGTGGGCAAGATGGTCATTTTTACAATATTAATCTTGCCAATCCATGAGCATGGCAGATTTTTCCGTCTTCTGAGGTCTTCTTCAATTTCTTTCTTCAGAGACTTGAAGTTCTTGTCATACAGATCTTTCACTTGTTTGGTTAGAGTCACGCCAAGATACTTAATATGGTTTGTGGCTATCGTGAAGGGTATCATTTCTCTTACTTCTTTCTCAGCCTACTTATCCTTTGAGTATAGGAAGGCTTCTGACTTGCTTGAGTTGATTTTATATCCGGCCACTTTGCTGAAGTCGTTTATCAGCTGTAGGAGTTCTCTGGTGGAGTTCTTTGGGTCACTTAAGTATACTATCATATCGTCTGCAAATAGTGATAGTTTGACTTCTTCCTTTCCAATTTGTATCCCTTTGAACTCTTTTTGTTGTCTAATTGCTCTAGCTAGAACTTCAAGTACTATATTGGAAAGATATGGAGAGAGAAGGCAGTCTTGTCTAGTCCCTGATTTTAGTGGAATTGCTTCAAGTTTCTCTCCATTTAGATTGATGCTGGCTACCGGTTTTCTGTAAATTGCTTTTACTATGTTTAGATATGGGCCTTGAATTCCTGATCTTTCCAAAACCTTTAGCATGAAAGGATGCTGAATTTTGTCAAATGCTTTCTCAGCATCTAATGAGATGACCATGTGGTTTTTTTCTTTGAGATTGTTTATATAGTGGATTACATTGATGGATTTCCTTATATTGAACCATCCCTGCATCCCTGGGATAAAGCCTACTTGATCGTAGTGAATGATCGTTTTGATGTGTTCTTGGATTCAGTTGGCAAGAATTTTATTGAGTATGTTTGCATCGATATTCATAAGAGAGATTGGCCTGAGATTCTCTTTCTTTGTCGGATCTTTGTGTGCTTTTGGTATTAGTGTAATTGTGGCTTCATAGAACGAGTTGGGTACTGTTCCTTCTGTTTCTATTTTGTGGAACAGTTTGAAGAGTATTGGTGTTAGGTCTTCTTTGAAGGTCTGATAGAATTCTGCACTAAAACCATCTGGACCTGTGCATTTTTCGGTTGGAAGACTTCCAATGACAACTTCTATTTCTTCAGGGGTTATAGGACGGTTTAGATGGTCTATTTGATCCTGATTTAATTTTGGTACTTGGTATCTGTCAAGGAAATTGTCCATTTCCTCACGATTTTCTAGTTGTGTTGAATACAGGTTTTTGTCGTTAGGATCTGATGATTTTTTGAATTTCCTCAGTTTCTGTTGTTATCTCTCCCTTTTCATTTCTGGTTTTATTAATTTGGATACTATCTCTGTGCCCTCTGGTTAGTCTGGCTAAGGGCTTATCTATCTTGTTGATTTTCTCAAAGAACCAACTCCTCGTTTTGTTGATTCTTTGTATGGTTTTATTTGTTTCTACTTGATTGATTTCAGCCCTGAGTTTGATGATTTCCTGCCTTCTACTCCTCTTTGGTGTATTTGCTTCTTTTTGTTCCAGGGCTTTCAGGCGTGCCATTAAGCTGTTAGTGTATGCTGTCTCCCGTTTCTTTTTGGCGGCACTCAGGGCTATGAATTTTCCTCTTAGCACTGCTTTCATTGTGTCCCATAAATTAGGGTATGTTGTGCCTTCATTTTCATTAACTTTCAAAATGTCTTTGATTTCTTTCTTTATTTCCACCTTGACCAAGTTATCATTGAGTAGACCATTGTTCAGCCTCCATGTGTACGTGGGTTTTCTTTTGTTTTTGTTGCCATTGAAGACCACCCTTATTCCATAGTGGTCTGATAGGAGGCCTGGGATTAGTTCTATCTTCTTATATCTGTTGAGGTCTGATTTGTGACCAATTATATGGTCAATTTTGGAGAAGGTATCATGAGGTGCTGAGAAAAAGGTGTATTCTTTAGCTCTAGGATGAAATGTTCTATATATATCTGTTAGCTCCATTTGGTCCAAGGCTTCAATTAGATTCACTGTGTCCCTGTTTAGTTTCTGCTTTCCTGAACGATCCATTTCAGAGAGCGGGGTGTTGAAGTCACCCACTATTATTGTGTGCGGTGCGATGTGTGCTTTGAGTTTTAGTAAAGTTTCTTTTACGAATGAGGGTGCCCTTGCATTTGGAGCATAGATATTCAGAATTGAGAGTTCTTGATGGTGGATTTTTTCCTTGATCAGTATGTAGTGTACTTATGTGTCTTTTTTGATGACTTTAGGTTGAAAATCAATGTTATTTGATATTAGGATGGCTATTCCACCTGGTTTCTTGGGGCCATTTGCATGTAAAATTGTTTTCCAGCCTTTTACTCTGAGGTAGTGTTTGTCTTTGACACTGAGGTGCGTTTCCTGCATGCAGCAAAATGCTGGGTCCTGTTTACGTATCCAGTCTGCTAGTCTATGTTTTTTAATTGGGGAATTGAGACCATTAATATTAAGAGAGATTAAGGCATAGTGATTATTGCCATCTGCCATTCTTGATGGTATCTTTATGTTTGAGTGGTTATCTACTTTTGGGTTTGATTCAAGAAAGTTATTATCTCATTTTTTCCAGGGTGTTGTAACTCTTCCTGTATTGGAGGTTTCCACCTATTATCCGTTGCAGGGCTGAATTTGTGGAAAGATATTGTGAAAATTTGGTTTTATCATGGAATATCTTGGTCTCTCCATCTATGGTGATTGAGAGTTTTGCTGGGTATAGTAGACTAGGCTGGCATTTGTGCTCTCTTATTGTCTGCATGAGATCTGCCCAGAATCTTCTGACTTTCATAGTCTCTGGTGAGAAGTCTGATGTGATTCGGATAGGTCTTCCTTTGTATGTTACTTGGCCCTTTTCTCTTACTGCTTTTAGTATTCTTTCTTTGTTTAGAACATTTGGTGTTTTGATTATTATGTGATGGGAAGTATTTCTGTTCTGGTCCATTCTGTTTGGAGTTCTGTAGGCTTCTTGTACGTTCATCGGCATCTTTCTCTTTAGGTTAGGGAAGTTTTCCTCCATAATTTTGTTGAAGATGTTTACTGGCCCTTTAAGTAGCAAATCTTCACTCTCATCTATACCTATAATCCTTGTGTTTGGTCTTCTCATTGTGTCCTGGATTTCCTGGATGTTTTGGGTTACACGTTTTTTGCATTTTGCATTTTCTTTGACTGTTGAGTTGATGCTTTCTATGGAATCTTCAGCACTCGAGATTCTTTCTTCCATCTCTTGTATTCGATTGTTGATGTTTGCATCTATGACTCCTGATTTCTCCCCAAGGTTTTCTATCTCCAAAGTTGTCTCCCTTTGTGATTTCTTAGTTGTTTCTACTTCTTTTTGTAGTTCCTGGATGGATTTGCTGAGATCCTTCACTTGTTTGTTTGTATTTTCCTGTATTTCTTTAAGGTATTTTTGCATAACCTCCTTCAGGATTTCTTCCTGATGACCCACGTTCTCCTGCATTTCTCTGAGCGATTTTTGTGTTTCCTCCTCATGGGATTCCATCTGTTGATCCATCGTCTCCTGCATTTCTTTAAGCAGTTCTCGTGTTTCCTTTGTAAGGGCATCTAACCGTTGATTCATTTCTTTAAGCAATTGTTGTGTTGCCTCCTTATGGGCATCCGTCTGTTGACCCATATTCTTCTGCATTTCTTTATGCAATTTTTGTGATTCCTTTGTGAGTGCATCTACCCATTGATTCATCTTGTTAAGCGATTTTTGTGTTGTCTCCTTGTGAGCCTCCATCTTTTGATCCATGTTCTCCTGCATTTCTCTAAGCAATTTTTGTGTTTCCTTCGTAAGGGCTTCTAACCTTTGATTCATGGTCTCCTGTAATTCTTTATTAGATTTATTTGTGTCCTTCTTGTGATCCTCTAATAGCATCATGAGAAGTGATTTTAAATCCAGATCTTGTCTTTCGGGTGTGGTGGGGTGTCCAGGACTTGCTGCTGTTGGAGAGTTGGGTTCGGATGGTCCCATATACTTTGATTTCTGCTAGTAACATTCCTACGTTTGCCTTTTGCCATCTGGATACCTCTGATGTTAGTTGGTCCTGCTGTCACTGGCTGTTGGTTGGACCTCCTGTGAGCCTGCAAAGCTATTTCTGCCGCCCCCCCTTGGTTTACCAGGATTCCCCTGGCACAGATTTCTGGGGCCTGCCCTGCTCCTGAGTGACTTTGGAGCCCTGATGTGTCTAGCCCCAAGTGATGTTATATTGGGGAGTCATTGCACATCCAAAGGTGGATTCCTGGAGCAGAGGTCGCCAAATGGAGGCTGGTAGGCTCCTGCCCTGTGCAGGGGTGTGTGATCTCTCCTGGGGGGGGGGAAGGGGGCGTCCCTCTGCCAGACAGAAGGCCCACAGCAGAGCTAGCACGCTGGTTACTGCAGATCTGCCCAGCTCTTGGGAGCCACGTACACACAATCCACCCACGACCCAAGCGATATTATGTCTGTCAGTCTCAGAGCCTGGCTGTCCCAACTTCCTGGCCACTGGAGCAAAGATGGCGGAGTGCACTCTGCACACTCTCCGTGGCTCTGCTCACCCTGTAGAGGTGATGGCCTGCAGATCTGGCACCAGACGACCACAGCGCTGACCCGTTCTCGGGCGCAGACAGAAGCCCCAACAGATCGTGTCCCAAGTGATGTTATATTGGGGATAGAGCCTGGGTACCTGTTTCTTCAGTACAGTCTGCGGGAACAGAGGTGGCGGAAGGAAAGCTGGTAGGCTCCCGCCCAGTGCGGGGTCCCTCTGCCAGGCAGAAGTCCCACAGCAGAGCTGGCGCGCTGGTTACTGCAGATCATCCCAGCACTTGGGAGCCGCATACACACAAGCCGCCCGAGACCCAAGCGATATTATGCCTGTCTGTCTCAGAGCCTGGCAGTCCCAACTCTCTACATTAATTTTAAAATTGGTCAAAAAAACAAAACTGGGATTTGACTGGGAAGTACTAGAGGTGAGTTTTTTTTTTCCTTTCCTTTTTCTTTTTCTGATTGTTGACTTCAGAATGAGAATGACACAAGACCGGTGCTAGAAGGACTATCAGGTGGCTCAAGGCACAGGAAGTGGAAAGTGTCTTGGAATTAACAGTTCCTGCAAAGAGTGAACACTGCTGTCTTACCTCTTAAATTATGAAAGCTTTCTTTTCATCCTGGAATATCATAGTCTCAAGAGTACATATTCATTCTTTATACGAATAATGCATAGAGAGCTTAAGATCAGGTAACTGGTAAAAAGGTCTGTATGTGATACTCATGTATTCACATAGTGCTCTGTACATAGTAAAATCCAAAAGTGCTTAAAAGAATCATTACAAAGCATATGTATTCTTGAAAGAAACTAAAGTAGGAAAAAAATAAAAACACATTTCACTGGAAAAGGTTAAATAAATTCTCTGAAATAAAGACTGTATCTTGTTTGACAAGCATTTCCTTGTCTTCTTCAAGAGTCACATAGACACAAAAAGCAGGAAGCTGCATGACTAAAGTACTCAAATTAATGCAGTCTGATGTATGAACATACATTGATTCACATTATCATTCATATTTCAAAGATTAATTTATACATGCCTCAAAGGATATTTTACTATTTTGGCCAATGAGAAGCATTCTTATAGCTGTTTTTTTTCCATTATAAAATAGACCCTTCTGAAATCATGTTTCCAAATTACCAGCTAATAAAGGTCAACCATCCAGGAATTTGATTTGTTCAAGATGATTTCATTAGGAGTGATATGGAAATGCAGGACAATAATAAAGCTCATCTTATTAATATTAGCAATTTGAAAGCCAAGAATCATTTTGGGGTAATACCTTACAGAATTCTTTGAGTTATTGAAGTTTACAGAAGATGTTAAAATAAACTGTGATGCTCCAAATGGAGAATTCATTCCTATGTTAAAAGGATGAATTTATGTTAATTGTTCATTTAAAGTAGATAAAATTGTCTTCTACTTTAGAAAGCACTGACCTCATCACAGAATGGAGAGGGTAGAAGTTTAAATAAAATGTGACTCTTATTTTTTAAAGCATAGAATATATGATAAAATAAACTAGTGGTAAAAATACAGACCTCGGAATCAGATACTATGATCGATATAGACATTCAAATACCAGGAATACATATGGGAGATCTACCTCTAAGACTGGACCCAGGTTTCTTAAGCTACAAATGCAGTGTTTGTAGCTGAGAAAAATTATCTAATTCCCTGTTGGGGAATTAGATGGGGGCTACTGTTCATTGCTGTGAGGCTATGCTATCTTACTAACAGACCCATAAATCACTCTGCTGGCCAAAGTGGAAACTAAAAGGCTAGCCCCAGGGTTATGGTTAAAGATATACCTAGAAATCTAAACCCACAGCTCCAGTGTTCCCTGCAGTGGAAACTTAAGGGTTCTTTGGAAAGTCAGCTGTGTTGGAAGGGGTCTGGCTGTCTCTGTTCCGTTTGATGTGTACATTCAAACAGGGTTGAAAAAAGGGCGAATACAAACTCAAATAAATAACAGTTCCACTCTCAACACTGCACTAGGTAGTATTTATGATAGACAGAAAAAAAATGAGTTTTGTAAGAATGGAACTTTTGGAACTTTTAGTGGAACTATTTATTGGAAGTGCACCAATGAAAAACATTGTTGACAATGTAAATAAGGCAAGGGAGTAAGTGTCCATAGTCTCTTCATTCCATTGTTTCCAAAAGGCACTGTATCTTTAATTTTTTAATGATGGTTCTTAAATGCTTTATTCTCCCTTTTAGCTCACCACACTCCAGAGATAGTAGAAAAGAAAGGGTATAAAAGGAGAAGTAGGCATGTTTAGAAAGGTTTTTTAGAACAACTCTTGTCTGTGTTGTATGAAAATTGACATTTCAGTTCACAGGTAAACAAACACTGTTCCATGTACTTGAAAACACTTCATATATACACCAATAGTCCCGTTTGATAGAGTTGAGATAACAAACAAAAATTAACAATGGTGACAGTGCCTAACAGAAACAGCCAGACTTCACCCTCTACAAGAGAGACCAAAAATAACGAAACAAACAACCAACCAAAAAAACAAACAAAAGACGAAATACAAATCTACCAAGAAAAGTTCTTTCCTACGCATCTCCCAACAAAGCCAAGATCAACAGCTATGAGACCAGCAAACATTAAACAGCTAACGCTATAAGCAAACTAAGCTCAGCTTCCTCCACTGTTGGTTGAGTCCAATTTATGTCCCTCCAAATATCACACATCCTCCACAGTTCTTGACTCAACACATGTCTTGCCTTAACAAGTACATCTGTCTCAGCTGACATCACTCTTCCATCAGACCAAATCCATAAAGCAACAAAAACCTACAACATGCTACCTATAGGTTTTTGATGTGTTTCTCTCTATAGCGTCCTGACAAATAGTGCTCAGCTACATAATATAAGGCAGACCAATACATGTGTATAGTTAGCAAAAAAATCCTTCATCACATGTCCTTTTACATGCTTACTTTAACAGAACATCCTTTACCCTATGTCTACTTCAGCTCTTTCACATGTTTGCCCCAACAAAACATCTTCCAACAAAACTGCTTTCCAAAGAACCCTTAAGTTTCCACTTCAGGGCACATTGGAGCTGGAATAGATTTCTAGAAATATCTTTAACCAGAGCACTGTAAATCCTGTTGAATTCCCCAAAGGGAAATTAGATTTGTGTCATCTCCAAATATTATATTTGCAGCTTAAGAAACCTTGGCCCACCCTTAGAGGAAATGTAGTTACTAGACTCAGGTAGACTCAGGTAGTCTACAGCAGAGAATGAGGTCACAAGAGGCTTCTCTTATGTACACACAAATAAAATAAAATAAAATAAAATGCAAGAAAACAAATATAAAAACAAACCAACAAATGTAAAAAGGATTCAGGTGCAAACATAGTCTGCAAAAGAAGTCTGGAGAGGTTTGTTTCATTTCTAATTGTGATTTGAATTAAGGGTCTATTAAATGTCATTATTAAGTGTCTATACCAGAAAGGTTGGCACTCAGATAGAGGAGTTACTAAGAAGATTCTGGATTATAAGAACAGGAACTTCGTCAAATGATCACTTCTAACTTGAATAGGTTATCAGGGGGAAAATCCTTCTTGGGAAAAGGAGTTCACTGTGGTTGAGTCCTTAAAAGACATATATAATGTGTGTTCCCATTTTCTCCCCCTCCTCCTGATCATCTGCTTCCCTCTCATTTCTTTCTCTTTTGCTGTGACAAAACATTGAGACTTACCAAAAGTAACTTTTGGAGGGAAAGATTTATTTGACTTGCACTTCCAACAACAGGTACTGAAGTAAACCACTGTAAAGTCATGATTCCACATTGAAATCACAGGCCATCACTGAGGAAAGCCAGGAAAGGAATACAAGCAAGAACCTGGAGGGAGGATCTGAAGGAACGGCCACACAGGCAAGCTTCTTATTTAATTGCTTTTTCTCCATAGCTCACCCAGTTTGCTTTTTAAAACAACGATGAAGGGGGCTTATGGGACTTTCGGGGAGGGAGGAAACGGGAAAGGGGAAATGATTTGGAATGTAAATTAAAAAAAATAAAATAAATAATAATAAAAAAAACAAAAAAAAACAACGATGACCTGCTTAACAATTGCATATCCCGCCACAGGCTAGACACTGTTACATCAGTCTTTACTCAAGAAATCAACCCATAGGCTTAAAACAGGCTAATCTAAAACAAAACAAAATTTCTACTGAGGTTCACTATACCCAGATAACCCTAGCTTTTGTCTAGTTCAGAGCAAAACTGAAGATCATACTCCTCATTCTCCCATTGTTAATGCTTAATCCCCTTCACAGAAAGCATTACATGAGCTAATTTGCTACTACATGCACTTGTGAGTTTGATGCTCCACATCACCTTAGACTCACAGTGTTGAGAACAAGTGAACATTCCTAAAATCTTTGCAAACGTGGGCCAAAATAACCGTTCCCTTTTTAAAGGTTTATTTTCCCTTTAGTATTCTAGTATAACAAATGGAAGATTAATACAAAATACAGAGAGAAGATTTGGGTGTTCAAAGGCTTCTGTGTATGCTTGTGGCTGATATTTGTCTTGTGGAATTCCTTGCCTGGTGTAGTCTCAGTCATTTGCCGCTATATCCACTTCCTGTTGAATATTGCCACATATTTAAACTCCAGCTTCTAGATGTGACACTTTGGTATATGTGATAATGTAGGCTCAGCATGTTTTCCTTAATGAACCTTCTTCTTCAGTTCTTTATTCTAACTACTCATGCAGATCACTATCTCTCCTCTCCACATCTCCTTAGGACAATAAATCTCACTTTCTTTTGGGGAAGAGTATTAATATTTAATTGGAAAATCTCTTAAAATGTTAGGAAAATATTAAGTCAAGCACTGAATAATGCCCAGGAGAGTAAACAGCTTGATGTGTGCAGTGAAGTTTAGTTGTTCATTTGCATCTTTTTCTAATACTAGTGACCCACTAAGTGGATCTTTTTCATGTTCCGTTTTAGGAGTAGAGTTCCATTGAATAAGAAAATAAGTCACAAAAGGAGATGTCACTTTGCATTTCTTTTCAAATGTATCTTCTGAAACATTCCTTATTTGAACACATTAAATTTCTTCCAAAAGGATTCAGGTCATGCATAATTAAATATATAGCTTTTAGCAATTTTAGTTCCTCCAAGATGTGTTGTACAGTACATAATGTGTTCTTTTGAATACCAGTGTTTGGTGTTTCCAGATGTCTCTGGAATTTGCTACTCAAAGGTTAATTTTATGCAGCTATCCAAGGTTGAGACTTAGCAGAATTTTAAATGATAAAATCTCTGTGCTTTAACATATGCTATTGTAGAAAATATGTTAAGAAATATACAACCAAAACTGATTCAAGATGATAGAGGATTAAAGCATAATTTAATATATGAAATTTAATATTCTATTGATTATTCTGAATTATTTATTTTACTAAGGCCATGAGTGAGATAAAAGAGCATAAGTTGTAGAGGCCAGACAATAACCATGAGCAATTGATTTTTTTTTTCACATCAGCTCAAGATTGCTCCCAAGGTTCATGGCAAATATTTGTTGTTTCCTGATTTTTAAATTCAGATACATCTCTGAGGAGTATATGAGATTCAAAAATCCCTTCATGCGAGATTGTAGTAGCAAGCAAAGGAATGATAGTAGTAATGCTAAATAACATTTCCTGGGTAAATATAAACATCTTGTCTCTCCAGATTGAGCACTATGACAGAAAAAAGAAGCAGTTCTACTCAACTCTAGTTTAGTGATGGTGGAGCAGATTTGGTGTACTTTCAAAGGCACAGAATTGTAAGATTTTCATATGGAGCAACATGAGAACTTAATGTTAGCTGTACTCCAAATACTGGCCCTACCATAGCTGACATATCAATAAAGCTCTGTCACTATAGATATCTGAAAAACTTGTAGGCAGCTAAACTCTCTGGAGAGTGTCTTCTTCCTGGAAATTATTACTAGTGAATGAACTTAGGAATGGATCCTTGATTTTACATATTTCAGCAGCATTCCAGGGCCTGTAAATTTCATTAGCTACTTAAAATTCTTAAGTTTTATTTACATCCTTTTGTAAAATCTTATGATATGTCTCCCTTTCTTTAGAATAGAATTTCACCTGGGAGGAAATAGCTACATATAGTAGCATTTCGGTTAAGCTTTCTAGGTTCAAGGAATAGTGGTGGTGTTTGCATATATTCCATGCTTCAATTTTGAAAAGAAGTCCTCATTTTTATTTCATTATAACTTCACAAATAGAATTTCTCAAGCATAATATCTGTAAGTGCTTAAGGTCAGAGAATGTAAGACTAGGGATTTTACTGTCTTTAAACTAGGCACATTGGTCTAAACTTGAAGATTAAAAAGAAAAATATGCAATATTTTACATTTTGAAATATGCAATGAAATATTATAGGAAGATACATTATATTCCCTACTGTTATGGGATAGTAATTTCATATCATACCAAATACCACACTGAAAATCTTACTTCAAAACTGGTACCCCTCAGAGATGGGGCTTTTAGAAAATGATGATTATCATGAATGAAATTAATAACCTCATAATCAAGACCACTAAGAATGTTCTAGCTTTTCTTCTGTTATGTGGGGACACAGCAAGAAGACAGCAGTCTACAACCCTGAAATAAGACACTTCATGGATGTGTCTTTATCTAGCTCATGGATTTGCCAGAACCTAGGTATCTGAAAAGAGAATATTTAAATCACATAATATGTCTTACTTCTATTGTAGCAGTTTGAACAGATGAAAAGTTTCTACTAGGAGAACTTACTAATTTATACTCTTCTGGTCTACCCCTACCCCAAATTCTGATAGTCACTAATTGCTCACAAAGAGTCAGGGGAAACATAGTATATACTAAAAGATGAATTGGGATAATATGATGCATCTCCAGGAAAACATTCTAGGTGACACTAAACGTGTCAATTTAATTACTGCATCAGGGGATAAAGAAACAATTGTGAGATCTGCAAAATATAAAGATCCTTCATTGATGTCACCACATCAATGCTACTTTCATAGATAAACATCACTCTTGGTGTTCTTTTAATTTTTTAGTTCAACATGTTGTGGAATTACAAGGAAACTTCACAGAGGAAAAAGGCAATCTAAAGATAAAGCGAAATCTGGTAATATACATGCCATTCATTTCTCTGACACTACATAGCCCAAATTAGTTATACCAATGCAGATTCATATAAGTTTATGTGCTATATGACAATGTGGAGATATAGTTTTAAATGTGCAATCACATATGTATATATTTACATGTATGTACACATATATATGCACAAATTATACACATATTATTTAATTAAAATGGTATTTATTTCCTAGCAGATATGTCAAATGTACATTTTTCATTACTGTTCTCAGTGATGGGGACACATATCTGAAAAAGAAGCAACTTAATAAAGAGTTTAATTTGGGTCACACTTTATAAAGAGTTAGAGTAGATCATTGTGGGATTTGCGTGGTGACAAGAGTTTGGTCAACTACTTGCATGGTATTCCCAATTAGGAGGCAGAGAGATGAATGCTGATGTTAAGATTATTTTCCTTTTATATTCAGTTGATTATCCTAGCCATTAGAAAGATACAATCACAATGAAGTAGGTCTTTTAGTTGGATGTTTCTAGAAGTACTTCTCATGGTGATGCTAATCCCATTAACCTGGCAATGTAAACTTAGCACAGAACAATAAGAAGCAAAGCTCTATCAATATAGGAATAGTACTGAAGCCTGAATTACATCAATAAGATCTAATGAACAGATATTTTCAGCCTAGATAAACTATGGATTGCCTATAAAATGTTCAAAAGAAGCTCAGTATTCATCAAAAACAACCTCAACATCATTACATATTGACTTTGATCCACTGTTTGAGAATCAGATCAATCCTATATCAGAGTTACCTATGATTTACAACTCTAAACGGACACCCTGAGATCACTTGTCAAAGAAATGTGCATTCACAGCAAAACCATTAGGGTTGTTCCAACTGAGTTTATTCACTACGATTTATTGCCTAGAAGGGTAATATCTAATGGTTCAAAGGCTAACATATCTCTGTGTTCCTTTACTTCGAAATCCAATTTTCCTCCTACAATTGCAATGTAATAATAATTTCTCTGATAATGTTTCTTTTTTTAAATAATATGTTAATGGTCATCTTGATAATATCTAGAGTGACTTAGAAGATGCATCTCTAGATGTGACTATAAGAGATTGTCATTGTTACATTAATTGATGAGGGAAGACCAAAGTTTATAACAGGCAGAGCCACTTCCAGGATTATACAAAACAAAATACAAGGTGAATTCTAACATATCTGCATTGCTGTTTTATTCTGACAGTGGATATAATGTAAAAAGTTACTTCAATCTTCTTGAACTCTCTTACATGGAATACTGTATCTTGAACTATGAGCTAAAACAAACACTTCTTTTAAAATTGCTTTCATTGGAGCAGTTTATCATAGAAACAAGAAAAGAAGCTAAAATATCATATCTTTAAACATCTTGTACTTATTAAGAGAGGGCACTAGCAACTATACCAATAACTCTGATACCCATTAGGAAATGTTTTATATTTACTTGGAATAGAATCAAAAATATATGAAACATCTTAGCTTTCCCTATCCTATCATTACTCCTCTGCAGTTCTTTTCTTACCTAAATGGATATAGGGTGTGAATAGGTATGTATAGAGAATGAAGGGTATAAAATATGTAATGTCAGACATCTACGAAGCTGAGATGTGCTTGCAAAGAGAGAAAGTAGTATATCCAACAATAGATTATAAGGTGATGGAAGAGTACACTAATCATGTACTCTAGCTTAAGAGAGTTAAGGGAATTCTTCAAAAGGAGTATAGACAATAGGGTATAGCTAGATACTGCTAAGATAATCATCTTCCTTGATTCACTGATTGTATTTGCAAAACATAAATGAAAAAGTAGACAAAAGATTTAAAACACTGGCTTTAGTCCACAGATTGTCTTTTCTATTTCTATTTTTGTGAATAATTACGCTGAATGTTCAAATTCATCCAGGATTGTCATGAATATGCTAGCCGGAGTGAATAAGTTTGAAACTTTGGAAGGTGCTAATCAGTTTGTACCTGGTGTTTATCTGCCTTTTTAGCTCAGAACACTGTGTAATCTTCTTATTCTTATTGTTTTTCCATAAAATCAGTTTATTTTGTAGTTTAAGCCAAAAAGTGCCTTATTTTTACAACTGAATTTATCTAGTATTCATAATTTTATATGATGAATTTAAATTTCTTCTCCTTTCTTCTTCTTACTTATCTTGTTCTACTTGTTCTTATTTTTCTGCTTATTGTTGTTGTTGTTCTTCTTCTCCTCCTCCTCCTTCTCCTCCTCCTCCTCCTTCTTCTTCTCCTATTAAATGACTTATTTTCCCACTTAGACTTCAGGATAGATATGTTTAAGGCCAAATCACTTCTGCAACATTTAATTCTCCATTTATTTGTTTGTATAAACTGAAAGGGACCATATTTTTATCTGCAGGTTTCAGTTTGGTCATGTTTCATATCTAGCCTTTTAGAGTAGCAAATCATGGATTACATTCCATTAACCATTGGTACTCTGGAGTAAATAAGAGTATTTCTTTAACTTCTTTTTAAATGTATTAGATCATGATCATTTATCTGTAATGTTCAGTAAATGCTGGTTCTTTTTCTAGTAGCTTGATGCAAATTTTTGTTTGCATCATAAATAACAGCTTCTGTATATTTTTGGATGAATGTTCTTGATTTTTTCTTTGAAAAAACTGTATTCTTATAAACATACACTCATTCACACACACACACACATATACATACATGCATGCATTCACATATACACATACATAGGCAGTAAATCAACAGGTAAGTTCTTTCAGCTCCTAGTTCATTAATTGGACCTTGATTTTACTGCTGAATAGAAATTAGAATTTCGGATTTACATGGCATTTTGTAATAATCTTCCTTTTTCTGACACTTAGAGTATTCTGGAAATATTGTAGAGATGCCAACCTAGAAAAATGCCATGTTAATCACTACTGCTATCCCCAGTCACCTCTTGAAAACAGAAAGGAGGCATGGTGCTAATGTAGCTAGGATTTTTGTACTATGTTTTACAAGCTTTAGCTATTTCATATTAAGTAAGATTTACACTTAAACAAAATTAATACTCTGAGCAAAGTACTTCATATAACCATGGATATTAGTGCTACTCGGTGCAATTCTGCTAGAATGTCAAGAGGAAAGATGATTTAATGAAAAATTAGGATTGAATTACTGGTTGTTGGTCTGTTACCTAATTTGTATAAAGTCTCAGCACAAAGGTCAGCATGAGTGTTTAAGAGGTAGAGAAAACTTGTAGCAATTGACTGGAGAGAGTTGGGGATAATGCCTGTACTTTCAGGTGCTGTAGTCACAGTTAATAGTAAAAGACATTTACTATGTTTTATTCACATTTCAATTCTACTGGAGTCAGATGTGTCATATCATCCTCTATTTGAAATCTGAAGTCTTCATGTAATGTCTCAGCTGCTATCTGAAGTAACAGGTCATCAAAAAGATATAAATTCCATAATTTCTCTAATTTCTAGGTTTACAGTTTTCTGGAGACATCAAGTGAGTTACCATAATGCCAAAGTATACACACACCAGCCAGCAGCGTCCTTTCCTTTACTCTTGACATGCGGACCACTTCTATATTCCACATATTTTTACCTTTCCAGGATGTAGTAAGTCATGGCATACAAGTATCATGTGGAGGATCCACTACCAACTACCAAGTATTCTGTGAATTTCTTTTTGTGGAGGAACCCCAATCACTCAGTCACTCAAATGTCTCTCATGTTTTCATGGCCCAGATATGTAAATAAATGTATTGAAGTCAAACATGGCACCAGTGTGATTGCAGGAGCACACAAAATAGCTCAGGGTTGTCACAAGTTGGTTGCCAAGTTGAGAGGCACAGAGTTCAGGCCCAATACCTAGCTTGGGGTCAGACAGGTCACAGTCCTCTCCAATTGCCATCACTCTGCCACCTAAGACTTGCTCTCTGCATCACAGTAGCAGCTGCAGAATTTAGCTGACAGGAAGCCAGAATCCATAGCATTACTATAAATTCCACTCTGTAATCTTGAATGTCACAGGTATAGTACATTGCATCTATCTTAGTATATTTCTGTTTAATTTCCTAGGAAGTGAGCAAGAAGCTTCTCTTATGTTTCTAGTCACAGCATGGTCAAAAAAGGATTGGATCAGTTTGAAAGAAAAATGACAAAATTAAAGAAGACAAAGGAAAAGAAGGAAGAATTCCTTGACCTAAAGACTTTTCTAAAGGGATGTAAGGTGTATAACTTTTTTAAAGATATCAATTATTATAATATTGCATTTGTTTGGGTGATATGTGACAGTTATATTCCTGGGTAACAGAGCTTTCCAATAGTCTACCTCAGGATGTTCAGCAAACACCATTCTCCCCTTTCGTTTCTATTTTCTTTTTTTATATTCTTTTTTATATTGAAAAATCTGAATTTATACCTCAAAAAGTATTCTCAAATAAACAAAAGTTGCACCAGATACACATGATTTTGTGACAACAGATGCTCAAGTGAAATAATATTTGTATAATAAGAAAGTGAGGCTTTTGCTTGTTGCTTCATACGGTTTCTTTGATTTGTATAAATTTCTAATATTTCTTAGAATGATACACTGAAAATGACTTTGCACACACACACACACACATACACACATGTATGCATGCACACTGACATACATATACAAACACACAAACACATACACTCATGTTTGAAACTCAGAACACAAAGCATAGTTATGTTTTAATGAGAGTTTTTTTGCCTCAAAGGTATTGATGGAAAATTTTACAGGTAGAGGTCTAATAACCTCTTCTGGCCTCAACATAGTAAGATAGATGCATACACCTAGCCACACACATGCACATTTAGTCATGTAGACTAATGTGTATCCCTCAACCCCTACATATGCACAAACAAATAAAATTGAATAACTTTATTTCTATTATAATAAATGTAGGTATATTGAAAAAATATTCACATGGTCATTCATATAAGGACTATTAATCATACACTATGAGTAGAAATAAACCAAATGTCTATCACTAAACAAATGAATTAATAAGATGCAAGAGTATATTCCACCTATCAATGGAGCATAAGGTAGAAAAAAGAAAAAAAGGTAAGTATTGAGTATGAGTAAGATTGCATAAACCTTGAAAACGTTGAGCATTATCTCATTTTGTCCATCCACAAAGCTCTAAGTTTGTTCCCCAATATTGAAAGTGAGGCACAGTGACCAGAAATTGAAAATCATCCCCTCCTAATTTTGAGACTAGCTTGGGCTGCCTAAGACTTTGTCTCAAACAGAAAGAAAAACAAAAGCAACAAACAAATGAACAAAATCCATTTCCGCAATAGATTAAGTGAAAAAGCCCAGCAGAAAAAAATGGCATGAATTGATTATGCCTCTTCTTATGAAATGTCAGGCACAGTCATAGAAACAGAATAAATTCCTGGTGGCTAATAAATTGAAAAGAATATAAAATGACAATGAGCACAAGGCTTTTCTTTTAAGATAACACAATATTATATCATGACTCCTAAAATATATCCACAGCACTGTACAATCATCACCTTTCAGTTTTATTCCTAAAGTAGTTGAGAGAATGGTATATATACTATATTTATGTGTGATATGAATTTAAAAGGAACGCGTAACATTGATTTATCATTCAAAAGAATGAATTGATAACTTTTCTGTCAATAGAATAAATTGTATGCTTAGCTCAATAAATGTCAAAGATAACCTGAAAAATAATGGCTTTTGATGATCACAATGAATAAATTTAAATATGAGTGAAATGGAAATCAACTTTTTCAGCTAAATAAAAGTTATCTTCTACAAATCTATAAACACTTACCACTTAATGGCAAAATATGGAATGATTTTATTTGAACATTAGGGAAAATGATGCATACTTCATTCTCAGCTTGTGGACACCACTCTGTAAATTGATATTAATGACAGAAACTAATGAATGAATTTAATTGGATGAAAATGTGGAAAGGAAACATAAAATTGTGTCTGTTCTTGGATATGATTATGTATACATTATTTTAGGAAGTCTGTGCTGGATACTGAGTACAGTCCAGTCATCCTAACCCTGGAGAGGTGGGGTCAACACAGTTATGACTAACACTGTCTTCTGTTCAATAGCATGTTAGGATACTCCTGGACTCTACAAGACCATGTTCCAAGAAACAAATGTACAAGAAATTCACAAAACATTAGAAATAACACGAAATTTGAGCAAGTTTCTAAATTAAAGTAATTGGAAACATTATCAAGTTTATTTGTGATCCAAAAAATAATCAAAAAATAATATGGAAAATAAACATTTTTAATTTATTAATATTTCTTCTTAAGAAAATAATTTTATAAAATATATATTGATCAAATTTTCCCCCTCTGTAATATATAAAACTCTGTAATATATGCAAAAAAAAGTACTTAGTGAAATCACAGAATACCAGAGTAAATGAAGAGTTGTACCATCATCAGAAGATAGGCAACCACACCGGTTTTATACCAGCTTTTGGATGATATAAAGACACAGTGATATTCTGATCATAAACACAGATTTTAATTTCTGAAATTAAAACTATTTTCAGATAGAAAAGGTGAGAAATAATATAAAAAAGAAAAAAAGTAGTATGGGAAAAAAAGAACATTAGAAATTGTGTCCATGGATGGATACATAGTTAAAAATTTTTGAATTTGCCCAATAAGGGGAAATTTTAATCTAGTATTATTATAAAAACTTCTGATTCTCAAAAATGACATTAAGAAAACACATGCAAATATTATGAAATATTCACAATCATATGCATACAAAAAACAAAAAATGAATATCGAAAGCATAAGAGGAAATTTAGTTTTCATAGTTTTTTAAAATTCATAGCTATGTTAAACTACGCAACGTTGTGAGTAATAAACTACTATGTTAATGTAACAATTTGAATTAAAATGAACTCAAAATGTGAAGCAAAAAGAATAAATTGATAGCCATGTAAAATGATCCAAAATGGAGAAAATAAGTGTTTGTAAAAATGCAATAAACTTTTATTCATGCACTCTGCTTTGTGAAAATATTTGTACTTTTTATAAAGGAACAAGAAAATATCCTGAGTGAGATAACCCAATCACAAAAGAACACATATGGTATGTACTCACTGATAAGTGGATATTAGCCCAGAAGCTTGGGATACCCAAGATACAATTCATAGACCAAATGAAGCTCAAGAAGAAGGAAGATCAAAGTATGGATATTCTGGTCCTTCTTAGAAAAATACCCACAGAAGGAAATACAGAGACAAAAGGTGGAGGAGAATCTGAGGGAAAGACCATCCGGAGACTGCCCCACCTGTAGATCTGTCCCATACACAGTTACCAAACCAAGACACTGTTGTGGATGCTAACAAGTGCTTGCTGACAGGTGTCTGATATGACTGTCTCCTGGGAGGCTCTGTCAGTGCATGACAAACACAGAGAGCAATGCTCTCAGTCAACCTTAAAACTGAGTACAGGGTCCCCAATGGAGGAGCTAGAGAAAGGACCCAAGAAGCTGAAGGGGTTTGCAGCCTCCTAGGAGGAATGGCAATATGAACCACACAGTACCCCCAGAGTTCCCAAGGACTTAACCACCAACCAAAGAGTACACATGGAGGGACCTATGGCTCCAGATCCATATGTAGCACAGGATGGCCTTGTTGGACATCAAAGGGTGGAAAGGCCCTTGGAACTGAGAAGGCTAGATGCCCCAGTATAAGGCAATGCCAGGACAGTGATGCAGGAGTGGGTGGATTGGTAAGCAGGGGCATGAGGGATGGGTTAGAGGATCTTCGGGGGAACCAGAAAAAGAAAAAAATAAAATAATAAAAAAGAAATGTAATGAAGTTTTATTCATGCACTCTGCTTTGTTGATACATATGTACTTTTTATAAAGTCATTTTATACTTTCCATATATAAAATAAATTTAATTATTCTTTCTCATAGTTTGCTTTAAAAATCTTCTTTAACAAGAATAATTTAATATGCATAATTTCATTGGATTTTAAAGGGAAAATTTATTTGAAGGAGAAATTTATGATACCTATTCCTGCAGAAAAGTAACTGTTGGATTTTAACTATTACCTCCACATAATATCACTTACCTTAAATTTGTGAAATAACCTACTACAATTTCCAAATGATGAATTCACATCTATTAAAATTATTAAAGTTCACATGTAAACACAGATTCACATGATGCTATTTCAACAATACATTGTTCTCCAATAGAAATAATGGTTGTTGAGTTAGCAAGCCAAAGGGTCTGAATGAGGATGCCTCAATCCCACTTGGGAGGGAGAAGGAAGCAATCCTGGGTGGGGGCAGAGGGAGGGAGTGACCTAGATGGAAGAGAGGACAGGGAGGGGAAGTAGGGAACATGAACAGGTATTTGGGGTAGGGGTAGAATAAGACTTAATCCCTGAGGGCCAGCAGAAAGCATGAAAACAGAGAATTTCAGGAGGTAGGAGGTGGGGTAACTCTCTAGAAAGTACCAGAGACCTGGAAAGTAAGAGACTCTCAGGACTCAAAGGGTGGGACCTTGGAAAAAAGTGCTATACAGTGGTGAGGGGGAACTTGTAGAGTCCACCTCCATTGGAGGAACAGGACATCAAGTGTAGGGATGGGGTTGCCATCCCACTGTCAAAAGCTTTCACCCAGAATTGTTCTTGTCTGAAGGAACTTCAGGGACAAAGATGGAGAAGAGCATGAGAAAAAGGAGATCCAGTGACAGGCACAAACTGGGATCCAGCCCAAAGGTAGGCCCCCAGGGCCTGACACTGTAACTGATGCTGTGGTATCCTTGCAAACAGGAGCCTAGCATGACTACCCTCTGAGAGGCCCAACAAGCAGCTGAGAGAGTCAGATGCAGATACTAGCACACAGCCAATGGACTGAAGCCAGGGATACCTGTGGTTGAAATGGAGAAATGCTGGATGAAGCTGAGGAAGGGGTGTCCCCATGGGAGACCAGCCGTGTCAATTGAGCTAGACTCCAGAGATCTCTTGGACACTTAGCCACCAACTAGGCAGCATGCATCAGCTGATATGATGCCCCAACACAGCAGAGAATTGGCTGGTCTAGCCTCAGTGGGAGAAGATAAACCTAACCCTCGAGAGACTTGAGGTCCCAGGGAGTGGCGAGGTCTGGTTGGGTGGGAAAAGAGGTGGGGACATCCTTTTGGAGAAAGGGGTGGGGGGGAGGTATGGGATAGGGAGCAATTAGGAAGAAGACCAGAAGGGGGATGGAGTTTGGACTGTAAAAAAAGGATTAAAGAATATAACAATAATAATAATAACAATAATAATAATAATAACAATAATAATAATTGAAGAAATAGCATATGTGGGATACAGAGATGGCTAGCCAGTTAAGAGCACTTAACTGCCCGTGAAGCGGACCAAGTTCAAATACCAGCACCTTCACTTGGCATGTCATAACTCAAGTACCAGAATAACTGAAACCTCCTAACTCTATGGCCTCCTTCTGTCATCTGCATATACACATTCAAAAAGTTTAAGCAAACAAACATAAATGTATAAGAATGAAAGAAGTGGCTTTTGTACTTCATTAAAATTTGATTCTCGATTTGCCTTGTTCTAATGTTTGGAAAGATTCTTCTGTGCATACCCCTTCCATAATTCCTACCATGGCTTCTAAAAAACCCACAATTACTATGGATCTCTGCATCACATGATGAATTTACAGTTCCAGTCTTATCATTTTGTATTTTAACAGTACTTCACAACTCCAAAAAAGGAAGTGACTCACCAAGCTTGTATAATATGATTCTCTAATTGCCAATTGAAATTTCTATTAAGATAATAATTTGGAGTAATATGGTCGCTTTAAAACAGTTGCTCCTATAATTCAATTCTCACTTCTTGCAGTTATTAACAGACTAAAAAATGCACACTGGTCTTTCTACTTTTACTTACCAAATGGCTCACTAATTTTGAATCAATTAATGTAAATTAAATTAACACAAGTGAAAGGGAAAAGGTCTCAGCTCCCAGTGTCTTACCTGCAATGTAACTTCTGTTAATCCATTCAAACATTCAAATGACTTTAGAGTTCCCCTGAGTATCTGTTAATAGTAAGAGTTTCAACACATGTTTAATGCCATCTTCAGTCACACGCACAAACACACACACACACACACACACACACACACACACACACACACTAACACACACACACACAAGTACCTGTGCATGTAGCATGTGCATGTGCGTGTGCGTGTATGTGTGTGTGTGTGTGTGTGTGTGTGTGTAAATAGAGTGACATCAAAGACATCCGTTATGAAACAATTAACTGTTGATTCTTTAAGAATTAGCCACTAATGTATAAGAGTACTAGATTTTCTTCAAGATATTTGTATGTTGACATACAACATTATGTGTCCTAAAATATAGTATTTCAGCATCGAATGAAACTAAAGTGTTAATCTGTAAATCTAAGACCATCCTCCACAAATAGGAAAACAATTCCAGCTTAGTGATCAGCCTCCCTGCATCTGCCTCTGTGAGATATTGAGACACTTGCCAGGAGCTTGGCAGTTTTACTCTTTGGCTATAATTATTTAATTTTCACCTTTGAAAGGTGAAAGAAACAGATATAGCCTGTGGAAATCAACATTTCTGACAGTTTCTAAATATTTTCTCTCTCTTGTTTTATGTTTAGAAATATAGAAATCATCCCAGATTATATATTCATCACAATAAACAAGAAAATTTCAAGGAAAGTGTTTTTATACTCTAATTATTTTTAAAGGTTTCACATTGAAAACTTATATCTTAAATACCTAACCATTTTGGAAGGAACTATCACTTATATTTCTGTGATTATAATATAGTCATTTTCCCCTTTTTCATTTATCTATCTAAACTACTCCTTCCTTCCTCTCTTTCAAATTCATACCTCTTTCTTTTTCATAAAAAACTGTGTGTGTGTGTGTGTGTGTGTGTGTGTGTGTGTGTTATTCCTAAGTACAACATACTCAGACTGTAAAATACTTGTATGCTGAGGAAAAACCTCACCTGGGAGATGGTCCTGAGGAAGAGGTGTTTGAGAACAGCTGATGAAAGACTCTCAGTTATAGATGCAAGCAGTCAGTTCTGTGTTATGCTCAAGACAGCCCTCTGGTCAAGATCTCTGTCTTGAGATAGCTCTCTGCTTGAGATAACTCTCCTTTTTTCAGACCAATGCCCAGTCATTTTTATTTTAATTTTAATTTTTGCATAAACTACTTTCCAAGGAATTGCATGCCAATACAATCATTTACTTGAGGGTCCCTTTTGATTATCCCACAAATCAGAATTTTATGTCCTTAGCCCCTGGACTCTAAAGACAGAGCCACAGGGTCTAAGCTGCCAAGTTCTGCTGCTTACTGGAGCTGGAACATGCCTATTGTTCTATTAAATTTTCACTCCTTCACTGCCTAAGCCTGGCTGCCCCAAAACTTGTTCTGTAAACATGCCTTGAACTCAGAGATCCGCATCTCTATCTCCTCAATGCTAGGATTAAAGTAATGTACCACCATGTCTGGGCCGAAGCTTCTCATGACCATTATTCCTCAAGATTCAGATCAAAAGCCTGTGTCTTCCTGCCTCACAATCTGGATCACAAGTTTGCCCTCCATTTGTGGATTGCAATTCATTCCAGATGAAAAGTCCAAACATTCCCTGTTCAACTGCTAACATAGGAAATAAGCTTATCTGGGTAGGACCTTGTCCTGAAATTGTCACTCCCTAAATCTCTTTATCTTCTTCCTTATTATCTTTCTCACAGATCTGACTCCTCCCTGAAGTTGCCTCAGTTCTCTCATTTGTGAAGCTCCTCATACAATTCATATTGCATCCTTATATTTTTGCATAGTTGAGAAATTCTGTAAAGAACAGCTCTTACAGTGATTTATGTATTCTTAAACTCATGTTTTCTGTGTTTTTTTCCCATGGAAGGTCATAGTGGTATTACTTTTGTTGAGGAACACCAGACACATTCTTGCTTCTTGGAATCATATGCTGTTTCTGATTGTCATGTAGTCATTAACCTTGGCAGGAAGAACATTCCCTGAATGGGGAACATCGAGTAAACTATATACATTGTTATATTCACAACCCACTCTTAAATTTAGAGAAACTTTCAGAAGTAATCTCATGAAGACTCATGCCCTGCTGTTTCTGCTCCACAGCTAGGAGCCATTCACATTGTCCCTTCTGTAGCCATGACATACCTTGCACTTGTATGTGTAGTTTCCAGAATGTCCATATGGTTCTAGATAGACAATGGGAATACTATTTCTCTCATTCTATGCATTCCTCAACTGCCTCTATTTCTTTACATAGGTTTGAGGCCATCAACTTTTCCTCATCCACTTTAGCATGTCTACTGGTATTGTCATTTTTCAACTCATGTTTAAGAAGTTGTAGAGCATGTGACACCATGCTACTAGACAGTCATAAGAGCTAGTAAATTTGAATAAGATCAAACTCAGAGAATTTAAGAGATTTGATCGCAGGAGTGGAATCATTGGTTGTCTCTATTAGGTAATGTCACCATTGTTGATTTTTGTTTGTTATCTCGACTCTGTTGAACTGAACGGTGGGTATATGTGTGAAGTATTTGCAAGTAGATGGAGCAGTCTTTGTTTACCTGTGAATTGAACTGTCAATTATCAGACAACACAGATGAGAGCTGTTTTAAAGAATCCTTCTAAACATGTCTACTTCTCCTTATATTCTTTCTTTTCTACTACTTCTGCTGGGTGGTAGATTAAAAGGGAGAGTAAGAATATTCATTAAAAAATTAAAGATACTTTGCCATTTGGATACAATAGAATGAAGAGACTATAGATGCTTACTTCCTTGTCTTACTTACATTGTCAACAAGATTCTTCATTAGAGTACTTCCAATAAATAGTTCCACTAAAACTTCTAAGAGTTCCATTCTTACAAATCTCAATGTTTTGTGTCTATCATAAATACTACCCAGCTTGGTGTCTTGAAAGTGGAGTTGTTATTTAATTCAATTTTACCCATTCTTTTTCCAACCCTGTTTGAATGTACCCATCAAATTGAAATCATGGTTGCCTAAGGCCTATAAGGTGAAGTTGTGAGCAGCTTCTGTTTGTCAGAATAGGACAGTTTACTTCTCATAGTAAAAACAAACCAAACAAAACCAAAAGTGGTCCTCAAATTTTAGTCACTTAAGGTATAAAGTTAAATTGCATGTATGTACTTTTTTTCTGTTTAAATGAAAGTCTACTTTCCTTTACACCACTGTACCTGTTTATTAGGTCTTCTGGTTCCCTTCATCTTGCTATGTTTTCTGTAACAGAAAGTTTCCAGTGTTTTGGAGGCAAATGAGAAGTTCATCAAAACTGTTGGTGATTAGAATAAGAAGTTTATGCTAATCAAGTCACTTGAGAGAGAAATTAATTATGCAGAAGTTTCACTCTCTGGTTCTTAGAAGCTGGATATTACTTCTGCAGCTCAGATTTCTTATTTTCACTAAACATATCCATTAGCTACCAAGATTTTTACAGGTAGTCCTGTTAAAGATTTTATTTTAACTTAATCTTTTATCCAAAAATTGTTGGTACCACATAGGAGAATTGTGCTGTCAGTTCATTTTCTACTTTCTCTCCCAGGTCTCAAGAGTATAAAAGATTGGCGTATTTATTACCCTGAATTTTCTAGTTTGAATTGTTAACATTTATAGATCCACAAACACACTGCTTCAGCATTTCAGTATATCACATCCCTCCTTGATATGGAAACAAAAAAGCATTCAGCAAGCAGAGGGAAGACATTTCATTAAGTGTTTCTTTGAAACACAGTCCCTAAATGTTAATAAAATCTGATCTTGAGTTTGTTTGAAACCCTTGTCTCACTGTTGCCTTGAGGTCTACACATCCTATAATTTAGAGAAGTGTAATATGAGAAAGCAATCTATGTTTATTTTTCTATGCTTCCTCTTCTTTTAGAATCCTTAGTGAGATGATGGTAGACAAAATGCAATTTGCTCTTGGTCAATGTGAAGAATTATTCCCATATCTAGGAACATGTGGGTGAACAAAGGCATCATGTGTACACAGATCTGGGTTAACATTTAGGTTCTAATTGCCTTCTCCAAACTTCATTCCATCTACCAATAACACTCAGGTAAGATTTATTCTCCTGATGCATTATGAGAATGGAGCCATGTGTCATGATGCATTACAGGCAGGGGAACACATGCAATAAATATTTCTCCTACACTAAGGCTTCAATATATGTAGAATAAAACATTGTAATAAACATGCAATACATTGTGAAGTTTTACAGTTGTGTTCATCATGGTGTAGACATTTACTACAAATTATACTTATTTTACTATCTTTTATTGTAATCTGATAAACTATAAAAATTTGGGCAATCTCTTGTGAATGACCACCATCCTTGGTGTGGTACTGAGGGTAGAGCTCCTGCATTTCCATTTTGATGTGTTCAAATCAGTAGGTGCTAATTGGTTCATGCACAGAAAGCAAAATTCAAGTTAGCATCTATGTAGTAGAGTCTTACTACATAAAGTCAGAAGTAAAGCACAGCGGTCTGACACAAGAGTGTTTCTTTTGAATGTTTAGGGACATTATACCAAGGGGCATTAAACAGTTCCATGACACAAGTAAAATACACTCTTCAAATTAAAAAAAAAAAACAACAACAAACCCTTATTCTTAATGCTTAGCATTATTTTCTGAATGGAAATTGTGCTCCAGAAATATATACTGCATTTTTAAATCTTTGATTTCACATTTAGGTTTTATTTACTGCTTTAGAATATTAAACATGACTTTTACTTTTGAAACTTTATAGAAGCTGAGTTGAAAGAGTTCATCATTCACTTATATGAGTGCCTATCTTAATCATATAAAAGTAGTGGCAAATTATTATCTTGTTTGTGCCTTTGATGAAAGTTAACTTGAGAAATAATTGCAAGTAGAAAAGAAGTTGGATTAAAAGACTTTACTCACCTCTTCTGTTACTGTAAAAGTTTCTGTATTAGTTTAACCCCAATGACCCTCAATTTATTCCCAGATAAAGGAGGGATAATAAAAATCCATCCTGCTTCTATGGTGTTTGAAAGAATTAACTGAAATCAAAGGTGTTAGTGTGCCTTGTGATCTGCAAGGCTCTGTATTAATGTAAGGGATTATTTATTTCATCATTATTAATAAATACGTGAACTCCCTATATTACAATACTGTATAAGACAGCCGCAGAAGAAAATAATATCTTAGAATGCAAATCAATTAATTAGCTTGTTTTTTTTATTTTATGATTCTGATGGCTTTTCTAACATACAACCTATGTTTTCTACTACAAAAATATTTCTCCTTTCTGAGGCTGGGGAAGAAGCTGGGATCTGAGGGGAAGGCATGATTTTGATTTACTACTACTGAAACAATATTCTTTGTAGGCAAAAGAGTGAACTCTTATGGAGTTCTTGAGGGATTTTATTTCTTTGATCCATATTTGTGTCACATGAGGTACAGAGCTCATCTTTTTAACATCCCATGTAGATGCTATTTAATATGCATATGTAATTTATATACTTTGAGCAGAAGCAAGGGGATGTGCATTTATAATAATTACAAAATAGACATATACAAGCTATATAGAAGATGAGAGAACATTTAAGGTTTTATCTACATTTATGTCACTTTCCTGAAATCTATAGAATTTACACTTTAAAAAACTAAATAACATGAATTTTAAATAAGAGCATAAATGGGGCAATGAATGAAAGGAATATATCATGCATGGAGATTTCATTATGTATTTTTACTCTTGTTGTTTTAAACACATTGTTGCAATATTGCCACTTGCACAGTACTTGTGGTCATGACCAAAACTACATAACTATTCTTATATATTTACTTTTAATCTCTTCTACTTAATAAATAAGGATATATCTATATTTATTTTATCTGTGATTAAAATTTATAAACCATATTTTAATCTTTCTTGTTACAGTATGTATTTGGATTTCTAAAAACATTTTTAAAAGTTTAAAATTTGATGTGTATTGGTGGTTTTGCCTAGATGTATGTCTGTGCACCATTATTCTTAGAGTCTGCAGAGGTGAGAAGATATCTGATCTCTTGAAACTGGAATTACAGTCAGCTGTTAGTCATTATGTGTACTATGTGGTTGCTGGTGGATTGAACCCAGGCTCTCTGGGAGAGCAATCAGTGTGCTTCACCACTGAACCATCTCTTTAGCAGCAACGTTACAGAAATTTTCATTGCTTTCCCAACACTCAAAACATATATATCAATTTGTTCAAATAAGATTTTCGATCATTCTTTATCCACTGTTATTTCAAAAATTTAGCTCCATTATTTATTAATTGATTATTATTTTTAGTTTTGAGTAACATAAGTAGGTATGCAATGAAACCTAATTAAGTGCACTGTTCTATATGCCTCCCCACCCAAGCCAAGTTTTCTCTCAATTACTTTTTATTCCCAATTTTGTGGTTTTTATAAATAATCTAGTCATATATTTGAAATTATCTAGCTTGTATTTGAAATTTATTTTAAAATGATTTTTGTATCTAATGAGATGGCTCAGTAAATAATTCTTTTTTCTTGTTTTTGTTTTCTTTTACTCTCATTTTTCTTTTCCCCTCCCTCTATCCTTTCATTTATTTCTCTCTCTCTCTCTCTCTCTCTCTCTCTCTCTCTCTCTCTCTCTCTCTCTCTCTCTCTCTTTCTTCCTTTCTTGTTGTTGTTTATTATCAAGTCTGATAATCTAATTGTAATTCCTAAACCCACATGGTACAAGGAGAGAACTGAACTGATACTCTCAAGTATTCTTCTGATCCCCGTATAATGCAAGGTGGCATGTTTATACACCTCCCCTCACAACAAATTAAAAAATGCGAATAAAAAATTAAAAAGAACTTTAGCAGGTTATGGAAATAGTATTTTGTTCTTATTGCAATGTACTTTGTATCTATTTAATACACATCAGTATTAACTTCACAGTTTGAATTAAATTTGCTTGAAGACAGAATGAGTCTATATTTTTTTTCAGCTACCCATTAAAAACTTCTTTTAGTTACATTATTTTCATTACTATAGGTAATCTATACATTAGGCATAAAAGAAGTCAACTTCTTGAACAGAAAGAGTGAGCAAGAATGATAGTTTTAGAGATAGTATTTGAGTTTATACTCATGAGTAGACAAGACCTACAATTTGTAAAATTAAGTAAAGTAAGAACTTAATAGCAGTTTATTGACAGGCGGCTTGATCTGATCTTTGGTTCATCATGTGGGCTAAATCTTTTCTTCATCTTTCACGACTATGATCAGCTGTACATGCCTCTTGGTGCTCTGTGTCTTGCAGGAAACGTTAACGTGAAGAAATCAATATAATTGTGTTCATTTGGGTGTGAGTCATGGTACATTCCAATTAGTGATAAAAGTTATATCTGTAGTAGTTTGAATAGAAATAGCCTCCATAGACCCATCTGTTTGAATGCTTTGCCCATAGGAACTGGCACTATTGGGTGCTGTGGCCTTGTTGGAGTAGATGTGGCCTTGTTAGAACAAGTGTGTCACTGTGGGGACAGACTTTGAGATCTCAGAAGCTCAAGCCTGCTTAGAATCTCACTGTCTTTGCCTGCTATCTGAGATTTATATGTAGAACTCTTAGCCTCATCTCCAGCAGCATGCCTACCTGCACACCACCATGTTTCTAGCCATGATGATAATAGACTAAACCTCTGAACTATAAACCTCCCCTAATTAAATATTTTCATTTTTAATAGTTGCTGTGGTTATGCTGTCACTTTCCAGCAATAGGAACCCTAACTAAGACAATATGAAAAACATTTCACCTCCACTTTAGAGGTAACACTAGTAGTGAGAAAAGGAACTGAAGGGATTTGCAGCGCTATAGGAGAAACAACAATATGAACCACCCAGTACCCCCCAGAGATCTCAGGGACTAAACCACCAACCAAAAGTACACATGGAGGGACCCATGGCTCCAGATGCAGGCCCAAAGTGGGATCCAGCTCAAGAGGAGGTCCCAAGGTCTATACTATTACTGAGGCTATGGAATGCTCATACAAAGGGACCTAGCATGACCTCACTCTGGAAGACCCATCAAAGAGCTGAAAGAGTCAGATGCAGATATTTGCATCCCACCAATGGACAGAAGCATATGAACCCCGTTGTTGAATTAGGGAAGGCTGGAAGAAGCTGAGGAGAAAGGCATTCCTGTAGGAGGACTAGCAGTCTCAATTAAACTGGATCCCCGAGATCTCTCAAACACTGGACTACCAAACAGGCAGCATACACAAGGTGATATGAGGCCTCTGACAAACATATAGTAGAGGACTGCCAGGTCTGTGTTCATTCAGAGATGATGCACCTCACCATCCAGAGACTGGAGGCCACAAGGAATTTAGAGGTCAGGTGGGGTGGGATGAGGTGGGGAAAATCAACAGGGAGATAGGGGGTAGGGAGGAGGTATGGGCTGTGGAACAGTTGGAGGGTGGACTGGGGTGGGGATAATAAATTATGGAGTATAAAAAAAGTATATTAATTAATAAAAAATATCTAAAGTCCCTCTAAAATATCAAAGCCTGTCTAAATCTCCAAGATTATAAATACCTTGGTGTTGCTGTTTCTCCACATCCTCTCCAGTGTCTGCTATTCCCTGAGTTTTTCATCTTAGCCATTCTGACTGGGGTGAGGTGGAATCTCAGGGTTGTTTTGATTTGCATTTCCATAATAACTAAGAATGCCGAATATTTCTTTAGGTGCTTCAGAACCATTCAAGTTTGCATTTACTCAGTTGAGAATTCCCTGTTTATCTCTGTACCCCATTTTTAATAGGACTATTTGACTCTCTGGAGTCTAACTTCTTGAGTTCTTTGTATATATTGGATATTAACCCTCTATTGAATGTAGGATTGGTAAAGATCTTTTCCCAATCTGTTTGTTGTCGTTTTGTCCTTTTAACAGTGTCCTTTGCCTTACAGAAGCTTTGCAGTTTTATGAGGTCCCATTTGTTGAATTTGTTCTCAGAGCATAAGCCATTGATGTTCTATTCAGGAAATTTCCCCCTGTGCCCATGTGTTCAAGATTCTTCCCCACTTTCTCCTCTGTAAGCTTTAGTGTATCTGGTTTTATGTGTAGGTCCTTGATCCACTTGGACTTGAGATTTGTACAAGGAGATATTGCTGATGGAATTGCAAGCTGGTAAAACCACTCTGGAAATCAGTTTGGCAGTTCCTCAGAAAATTATATGTAGTACTACCTGTGGACCTAGCTCTACCACTCCTGGAAATAAACCCAGAAGATGCTCCAACATATTATAAGGACACATGCTCCACTTTGTTCATAGCAGCCTTATTTATAATAGCCAGAAGCTGGAAAGAACCCAGAGGTCCTTCAACAGAGGAATGGATACAGAAATTGTAGTACATATACACAATGGAGTACTATTCAACTATTAGAAACAATGAATTCATGAAATTCTTAGGCAAATGAATGGAACTAGAAAGTGTCATCCTGAGTGAGGTAACCCAATCACAAAAGAACACACATGGTATGCACTCACTGATAAGTGTATATTAGCCCAAAAGCTCAAAATAAACAAGTTACAGTTCACAGACAACAGGAAGCACAAGAAGAAGGAAGGCTGAAGTGGGGGTGTTTTGGTTCCGCTGACAAAGGGAACAAAATACTGATAGGAGCAATTATGTAAACAGAGTGTAGAGCAGAAACTGAAGGAAAGGCCACCCAGAGACTGCCCTACCTGGGGATTCATCCTTTAAACAGTCACCAAATCCCGACAGTATTATGGACGACAAACAGTGCATACCAAAAGGACCCTGTTATGGTTATCTCTGAAGGGGCCCTGCCAGATCCTTACAGATACAGAAGCAGATGCTAGCACCCAACTATTGAACTGAGTGTGGGGTCCCCAATGGAGGAGTTGAAGGGCAGACTAGAGGAGCAGAAGGGTTTTGCAGCCTTTTGGAAAGAACAATGATGTCGGCCACCCAGATGCCCCAGGACTCCCAGAGACTAAACCATCAACCAAGGGATACACATGGTTCCAGCCAAAAATGAAGCGGAGGAATGCCTTGCTGGGCATTAGTGGGAGGAGAGGCAATTGGTCCTGTGAAGGCTCAATAGATGCCCAACATAGGGAAATTGAGGGGAGGGCAGTAGTTGGGAGTCTGTCGGGTGGAGGGACACTTACTTGGAGCCAGGGGGTAGGAGGAGAGGGGGGAAACTGGAAAAGGTTTTAGCATTTGAAATATAAATGAAGAATATATTCAATTAAAAAATTATTTTTTTAAAAAAGAAAAATATCTTGGTGTCACACTTATAGGACTTAAGAGAATTTAGTTTCCAAGGTATTGGCAGTGGTACCTCTGTGACTCTGCTGTCCACTCTCCACTCACTTTTTCTTCTAGGTTTAAGTCAGCTCCACACCACAGCTGCTGGAGTCATTGCTGATCTTCTCATGGTGCTGGGATCTCCAAAATACTTTGTTTCCTGCTAGCGACTGAGCTGAACCAATAGCTTCTCTGTGCTCTCATTCCTCTACTCCATGATGACAATCAAGGTTTTTTCATGACCCCTCCAGTCCTGGAGCCGGATGGCAAATGAGGCAGCACCTTCGCTATGACCTTTCCTTGCCTTTCTCATGGTACTCCAGCCCTAACAGAAACAACTAAGACTCAGCTGCTATCCATGACTCCTTGTGACTTTAGAACCTGTATGACTTGTGTGCCACATATATTACTAAGTTTGGCTGCCAGACTAAGATGCACCATTTGGACCACAGCTTCTCTCTGCTGACCTGAAAGAAACACATCCAGAAGATTTTATCTCATTGATGCAGCTCTCTCCTTATCCACAGCTGGTTATTGATTCCTGGTAACCAGTATTGAGATAACCAGCATTGATTGTCACAGGAAAGCAAAGGTTTCCTGTTAGTGGTTCTTCATAAAAAATATTGCACAAAGGTCCCAATAAATACTTTGCTTCCCTTGGAAACTCCACAAGTCATCTTCCATTATCTGCATTCTCTCATCATTTGGGTTTTATGTTCTAAGATCCTATAGAATAACCTATTATGCATTGGAAAACTTACAATTTTTCAAGCCTAAACTTCCACAATCATCCCCAAAACACATGGCCAGCTCTGGAGAGGCAGTACCCAATCTTGCAGTGCCACAGTCTTGCCTTGGCTAATTTGTTGAGGTAATTTTCTCAACTGATTTTTGATCTTCCAAAATGACTCTATCTTGTGTCAAGTATTCATAAAATGAAAGAATACACAGCTGTAAGAGACAGTCAGGGTTTTGAAGATTTTGTGTTACCTGATTCTGAGTTATTTCAGATTCTTTCTATATATACTAAAATTATTAAAATCACTATTCCCATCCTTTACCATTCTCATAAAAGTCATCATTTGAAAGTCCTGTCTGTTTATGTAAATAAAGATGTAGGGGCATCAATTTAACATAAAGAGATCAGAGAAAACTTCACACAGCACACTGAATTTCAATGTAATTCATGAGTTTCATAGGAGTTGGACTAGATGAAAAACAATAAAACATGCTTTTGTGTGTAAGTAATTTGAAGAATGTGCACTAGTACCACTAAGTCAGACTTCATTTATAAACTGAAAAAAAACTCAAAAGAACCAAAGCCATTATAAATCTATTGATTTATACAGCTTTTTATTATATAAATCTCTTTTTGTGAATGAGGTCATTGAATTATTTCCTGTGGTCAAAAAATATGAGGTCAAATTATTACTTTGATGTAATTAAGAATGTTTTGGTATGGTTACTTCACAATGGATAGATCACAAATTTCTCAGTATTCACTTTTGCCCATCTAGAATAGATATACTTTAATGTCCAAAAATAGGTGATGGTGAGATGTATCTTCAGTTAAGAACACTTGTTGCTCTTGTAGAAGCCCTAGGTTCAATTTCTAGCACCCTCTTCAGGCAACACACAACTGTCTGCAACTCCATTTGCAAAGAACTCAATACCATCTTTTGTCCATTGTAAACAAACACACACATGTTACATATACATACATACATACACAAATACATACATACATACACATAGGCAAAACACACATACATATGATTTTCCCATGAAGTCACCTTACAAGCACAGAAAGATGTCTCTCTTCCTATAGCATTAATCAAAGCCATCATCATAATCAAAGACAAAGGGGCATAGGAATCTGATCTACAAAGCCATGTATACTGACTGTTTCTCTCTCTCTCTCTCTCTCTCTCTCTCTCTCTCTCTCTCTCTCTCTCTCTCTCTCTCTCTCCCCCCCCGTGTGTGTGTGTGTGTGTGTGTGTGAGAGTGAGTGTGTGTGTGTGTGTGTGAACCTGACACAAGCTGAAGTTATTACAGAGAAAGGAGTCTCACCTGAGGAAATACTTCCATAAGATCAAGCTGGACATTTTCCCAATTAATGATCAAGGGTGGGAGGGCCTATCCCATTGTAGGTGGTGCCATTTCTGGGCTGTTACTCTTTGGTTCTATCAGAAATCAAGCTAAGCAAACCAGTGGAAGCAAACCAGTAAGAAACATCCCTCCATGGCCTCTACATTAGCTACTGCTTCCTGACCTGCTTGAGTTCCAGTTGTGATTTCCTCTGGTGATGACCAGCAATGTGAAAGTGTAAGCTGAATAAACTCCTCTGCAACCTGTTTCTAGGTCATGATGTTTTATGCAGGAATAGAAATCTTGACTAAGACACTATGTGAGTCCTCATTTTGCTACTATTATATAATGAAGTGCTGTACAATCCTTGTCCATAGCTACTCACTTGTTCATTAATCTTAATATATAAGAAACTGAGAAGGGTTATGTAGAAGACACAAGGCTATTAAGCTCTTAGATAAGTAGTAGAGAAACCAGTAGGCTTGTCTCTTCATCAAATGGGGTGTATTTACCTGTTTTCCATGCAGAAGGTGGAGAGTAGATGTTTTTAGTAGCCTAGTAATTTGTTCTATTTGTAGACCCAGGCTACAGCCAAGACCCTCCCTCCCCAGACTATTATGTTAATCACCCTCCCAAGATCTTAAACATAATAATTTTTTCTCTGTTAATAGAACTGATCTGCATTGATCTGAATAGGTATGACCCTCATAGACTCATGTGTTTGAGTGTTTGACCATAGGGAAAAGCACTGTGAAGAGTTTTGGACTTGTTGGAATAGGTGTTGGAAGAAAAGGACCACTGTGAAGGTGGGATATGAAGTCTCATGTAAGCTGAAGTCTGACAGGTGTGGCACAGTCTTTCTTTGCTGTCTACAAATAAAGATGTAGAACTCTTGGCTCTTCCAGCACCATGTCTACCTGTATGCTTCTCACCACAATGATAATGGACTAATTCTCTGAAATTGTTGGCTAGCCCCAGTTAAATGTTTTCCATTATAAGAGTTGCCATGGTCATGTTGTATCTCTACAGCAATGATACCATAATGAATACATCATCCTTAGGGGAGATGTGACTTATACCTTATAACCTAGTGACCTTTGCTCTTTGGTCTTTGTATGACAAAGACCACACCATTCCATAGACTGTTAAACTATATAGCCTTCAAATTTATTGTGTTCATGGGATTGAAATAATTCTTACAAGGAAATTTTTTTCTTTTCTTTTTTTTAATTATTTATTTTATTTTATTTTATTTTTAATTTACATTCCAAATCATTTCTCCTTTCCCGTTTCCTCCCTCCCCGAAAGTCCCATAAGCCCCCTTCCCTCCCACATTTCTCCATTCAACCCCCTCTCGTTACTCTGTCCTGGCGTTCCCCTACATCCAGTCTTTCCAGGACCAGGGGTCTCTCCTTCCATCTTCTTAGAAATCTATTGATATGCGGATTGTGTCTAGGGTATTCCGAGATTCTGGGTCAATATACCCTTATCAGTGACTGCATACCATGTGAGTTCTTTTGTGATTGGGTTACCTCACTAAGGATGATATTTTCAAGATCTGACCATTTGCCTAGGAATTTCGTGAATTCATTGTTTTTAATTGCAGAGTAGTATTCCATTGTGTAGATATACCACATCTTCTGAATCCATTCCTCCCTTGAGGGACATCTGGGTTTTTTCCAGCTTCTGAATATTATAAATAAGGCTGCTATGAACATAGTGGAGCATGTGTCCTTATTGCATGCAGGTAAAGCCTCTGGGTATATGCCCAGGAGTAGTATAGCCGGATCCTCCAGGAGTGTCATGCCCAGTTTTCTGAGGAACCGCCAGACTGCTTTCCAGAGTGGTTGTACCAGCTTGCAATTCCACCAGCAGTGGAGGAGTGTTCCTCTTTCTCCACATCCTCACCAACAACTGCTGTCTCCTGTGTTTTTGATCTCAGCCATCCTGACTGGTGTGAGATGGAATCTCAGGATTGTTTTGATTTGCATTTCCCTAATGACTAAGGTTGATGAACATCTCTTTAGGTGCTTCTCAGCCATTAGATATTCTTCAGGTGAGAACACTTTGTTTAGCTCTATACCCCATTTTTTAATAGGGTTACTTGCCTCTCTGGAGTTTAACTTCTTGCGTTCTTTGTATATATTGGATATTAGCCATCTGTCGAATGTAAGGTTGGTAAAGATCATTTCCTAGTTAGTTGGTTGCCGCTTTGTCTTTTTGACAGTGTCTTTTGCCTTGCAAAAACTTTGTAATTTAATGAGGTCCCATTTGTCTATTCTTGATCTTAGAGCATAAGCTATTGGAGTTCTGTTCAGGAAATTCTCCCCTGTGCCCATATGTTCAAGGTTCTTCCCTAGTTTCCCTTCTATTAGTTTCAGTGTGTCTGGCTTTATGTGGAGATCTTTGATCCACTTAGAATTGAGCTTAGTGCAAGGAGACAAGAATGGGTCAATTTGCATTCTTCTGCATGTTGACCTCCAGCTGAGCCAGCACCATTTGTTGAAAAGGCTATCTTTTTTCCACTGGATGGTTTTAGCTCCTTTGTCAAAGATCAAGTGACCATAGGAGTGTGGATTCATTTCTGGGTCTTCAATTCTGTTCCATTGATCTACATGTCTGTCACTGTACCAATACCATGCGGTTTTTAACACTATTGCTCTGTAGTACAGCTTGAGGTTCGGGATACTGATTCCCCCAGAGGTTCTTTTACTCTTGAGAATAGCTTTAGCTATTCTGGGTTTTCTGTTATTCCAGATGAATTTTTGAATTGCTCTTTCTAACTCTATGAAGAATTGAGTTGGGATTTTGATGGGGAATACATTGAATCTGTGTATTACTTTTGGTAAGATGCTCATTTTTACTATATTAATCCTGCCAATCCATGAGCATGGCAGATTTTTCCATCTTCTGAGGTATTCTTCAATTTCTTTCTTCAGAGACTTGAAGTTCTTGTTGTACAGATCTTTCACTTGTTTGGTTAGAGTCACGCCAAGATACTTAATATGGTTTGTGGCTATTGTGAAGGGTTTTATTTCACTTACTTCTTTCTCAGCCTGCTTATCCTTTGAGTATAGGAAGGCTTCTGCCTTGCTTGAGTTAATTTTATATCCGGCCACTTTGCTGAAGTCATTTATCAGCTGTAGGAGTTCTCAGGTGGAGTTCTTTGGGTCGCTTAAGTATACTATCATATCGTCTGCAAATAGTGACAGTTTGACTTCTTCCTTTCCAATTTGTATCCCTTTGACCTCTTTTTGTTGTCTAATTGCTCTAGCTAGAACTTCAAGTACTATATTGAAAAGATATGGAGAGAGAGGGCAGCCTTGTCTAGTCCCTGATTTTAGTGGGATTGCTTCAAGTTTCTCTCCATTTAGATTGATGCTGGCTACCGGTTTGCTGTAAATTGATTTTACTATGTTTAGATATGGGCCTTGAATTCCTGATCTTTCCAAGACCTTTAGCATGAAAGGATGCTGAATTTTGTCAAATGCTTTCTCAGCATCTAATGAGATGACCATGTGGTTTTTTCTTTGAGATTTTTTATATAGTGGATTACATTGATGGATTTCCTTATATTGAACCATCCCTGCATCCCTGGGATGAAGCCTACTTGATCGTAATGAATGATCGTTTTGATGTGTTCTTGGATTCGGTTGGCAAGAATTTTATTGAGTATTTTTGCATCGATATTCATAAGAGAGATTGGCCTGAGATTCTCTTTCTTTGTTGGATCTTTGTGTGCTTTTGGTATTAGTGTAATTGTGGCTTCATAGAACGAGTTGGGTAGTGTTCCTTCTGTTTCTATTTTGTGGAACAGTTTGAAGAGTATTGATGTTAGGTCTTCTTTGAAGGTCTGATAGAATTCTGCACTAAAACCATCTGGACCTGTGCTTTTATTGGTTGGAAGACTTCCAATGAAAACTTCTATTTCTTCAGGGCTTATAGGACAGTTTAGATGGTCTATTTGATCCTGATTTAATTTTGGTACTTGGTATCTGTCAAGGAAATTGTCCATTTCCTTAAGATTTTCTAGTTGTGTTGAATACAGGTTTTTGTAGTAGGATCTGATGATTTTTTGAATTTCCTCAGTTTCTGTTGTTAACTCTCCCTTTTCGTTTCTGGTTTTATTAATTTGGATACTATCTCTGTGCCCTCTGGTTAGTCTGGCTAAGGGCTTATCTATCTTGTTGATTTTCTCAAAGAACCAACTCCTCGTTTTGTTGATTCTTTGTATGGTTTTATTTGTTTCTACTTGATTGATTTCAGCCCTGAGTTTGATGATTTCCTGCCTTCTACTCCTCTTTGGTGTATTTGCTTCTTTTTGTTCCAGGGCTTTCAGGCGTGCCATTAAGCTGTTAAGTGTATGCTGTCTCCCGTTTCTTTTTGGCGGCACTCAGGGCTATGAATTTTCCTCTTAGCACTGCTTTCATTGTGTCCCATAAATTAGGGTATGTTGTGGCTTCATTTTCATTAACTTTCAAAAAGTCTTTGATTTCTTTCTTTATTTCCACCTTGACCAAGTTATCATTGAGTAGAGCATTGTTCAGCCTCCATGTGTACTTGGGTTTTCTTTTGTTTTTGTTGCCATTGAAGACCACCCTTATTCCATAGTGATCTGATAGGAAGCATGGGATTATTTCTATCTTCTTATATCTGTTGAGGTCTGATTTGTGACCAATTATATGGTCAATTTTGGAGAAGGTACCATGAGGAGCTGAGAAGAAGGTGTATTCTTTAGCTCTAGGATGAAATGTTCTATATATATATATATCTGTTAGTTTCATTTGGTCAAGGCTTCAATTAGATTCATTGTGTCCCTGTTTAGTTTCTGCTTTCCTGAACGATCCTTTTCAGAGAGCGGGGTGTTGAAGTCACCCACTATTATTGTGTGCGGTGCGATGTGTGCTTTGAGTTTTAGTAAAGTTTCTTTTACGAATGAGGGTGCCCTTGCATTTGGAGCATAGATATTCAGAATTGAGAGTTCTTGATGGTGGATTTTTCCCTTGATCAGTATGTAGTGTCCTTCTGTGTCTTTTTTGATGACTTTAGGTTGAAAATCAATTTTATCCGATATTAGGATGGCTACTCCACCTCGTTTCTTGGGGCCATTTGCTTGTAAAATTGTTTTCCAGCCTTTTACTCTGAGGTAGTGTTTGTCTTTGACACTGAGGTGCGTTTCCTGCATGCAGCAAAATGCTGGGTCCTGTTTACGTATCCAGTCTGCTAGTCTATGTCTTTTAATTGGGGAATTGAGACCATTGATATTAAGAGAGATTAAGGCATAGTGATTATTGCCATCTGCCATTCTTGACGCTATCTTTATGTTTGAGTGGTTATCTACTTTTGGGTTTGATTCAAGAAGGTTATTATCTCATTTTTTTCCTGGGTGTTGTTTCTCTCCCTGTATTGGAGGTTTCCACCTATTATCCGTTGCAGGGCTGGATTTGTGGAAATATATTGTGAAAATTTGGTTTTATCATGGAATATCTTGGTCTCTCCATCTATGGTGATTGAGAGTTTTGCTGGGTATAGTAGTCTAGGCTGGCATTTGTGCTGTCTTAGTGTCTGCATGAGATCTGCCCAGGATCTTCTGGCTTTCATAGTTCTGGTGAGAAGTCTGATGTGATTCAAATAGGTCTTCCTTTGTATGTTACTTGGCCCTTTTCTCTTACTGCTTTTAGTATTCTTTCTTTGTTTAGAACATTCGGTGTTTTGATTATTATGTGACGGGAGGTATTTCTGTTCTGGTCCAGTCTGTTCGGAGTTCTGTAGGCTTCTTGTACATTCATAGGCATCTCTCTCTTTAGGTTAGGGAAGTTTTCCTCCATAATTTTGTTGAAGATGTTTACTGGCCTTTTAAGTTGCAAATCTTCACTCTCATCTATACCTATAATCCTAAGGTTTGGTCTTCTCATTGTGTCCTGGATTTCCTGGATGTTTTGGGTTACACGTTTTTTGCATTTTGCATTTTCTTTGACTGTTGAGTCGATGCTTTCTATGGAATCTTCAGCACCTGAGATTCTTTCTTCCATCTCTTGTATTCGATTGTTGATGTTTGCATCTATGACTCCTGATTTCTTCTCAAGGTTTTCTATCTCCAAAGTTGTCTCCCTTTGTGATTTCTTAGTTGTTTCTACTTCCTTTTTTAGTTCCTGAATGGATTTGCTGAGATCCTTCACTTGTTTGTTTGTATTTTCCTGTATTTCTTTAAGGTATTTTTGCATTACCTATTTCAGGATTTCTTCCTGATGACCCACGTTCTCCTGCATTTCTCTGAGCGATTTTTGTGCTTCCTCCTCATGGGATTCCACCTGTTTATCCATCGTCTCCTGCATTTCTTTAAGCAGTTCTCGTGTTTCCTTTGTAAGGGCATCTAACCGTTGATTCATTTCTTTAAGCAATTTTTGTGTTGCCTCCTTATGGGCATCCATCTGTTGACCCATATTCTACTGCATTTCTTTATGCAAATTTTGTGATTCCTTTGTGAGTGCATCTACCCGTTGATTCATCTCGTTAAGCGATTTTTGTGTTGTCTCCTTGTGCGCCTCCATCTTTTGATCCATGTTCTCCCGCAATTCTCTAAGAGGTTTTTGTGTTTCCTTTGTAAGGGCTTCTAACCGTTGATTCATGGTCTCCTGTAACTCTTTATGGGATTTATTTGTGTCCTTCTTGTGATCCTCTAATAGGATCATGAGAAGTGATTTTAAATCCAGATCTTGTCTTTCGGGTGTGGTGGGGTATCCAGGACTTGCTGCTGTTGGAGAGTTGGGTTCGGATGGTCCCACATTACTTTGATTTCTGTTAGTAACATTCCTACGTTTGCCTTTTGCCATCTGGATACCTCTGGTGTTAGTTGGTCCTGCTGCCACTGGCTGTTGGTTGGACCTCCTGTGAGCCTGCAAAGCTATTTCTGCTCCCCCTGGATTTCCAGGATTACCCTGGCACCGATTTCTGGGGCCTGCCCGCTCCTGAGTGACTTTGGAGCCCTAATGTGCCTTGCCCCAAGTGATCTTATATTGGGGAGGCCTTGCACATCCAAAGGCTCAGCCTAGTGGATTCCTGGAGCAGAGGTAGCCAAAGGGAGGCTGGTAGGCTCCTGCCCTGTGCAGGGGTGTGTGATCTCTCCTGGGGGGGAGGGGGCGTCCCTCTGCCAGGCAGAAGTCCCACAGCAGAGCTGGCGCGCTGGTTACTGCAGATCAGCCCAGCACTTGTGAGCCGCATACACACAAGCCACCCGAGACCCAAGCGATATTATGCCTGTCTGTCTCAGAACCTGGCAGTCCCAACTTCCCAGTCACTGGAGCAAAGATGGTGGAGGGCACTCTCCGTGGCGCCGCTCACCCTGCAGATGCAATGGCCTGCCGATCTGGCACCCAGACGACCACAGGGCTGACCCGTTCTTGGGCGCAGACGGAAGCCCCAACAGGCCGTATCCCAAGTGATGTTATATTGGGGATAGAGCCTGGGTACCTGTTGCTTCAGTGTAGTCTGCGGGAACAGAGGTTGCGCAAGGAAAGCTGGTAGGCTTCTGCCCATTGTGGGGTCCCTCTGCCAGGCAGAAGTAGGAAATTTTTTTCTAAAACTGCTCTGTATTTAAATTTGTGTAAAATAAACTGGCCAGTGTCAGACACTAGAAATGTGAGCCAACCCCTTCTAGTTAATCTGCTCACATTGAGCAGGATTTCCTTCTTACTGCACGTCAATCATTTCTCTAACAATAGCATTTTCAGGGACCATCAGGGTTTGGAGAGTTGTCTCAGTGGATAAAGAGCTTGCCACACAAGTGTAATAAGAAAACATATTCCCAAAATTCACCTAAATGCCAGATAAATATTATATCATGCATATAACCTCAGCATATGAGAAAAATATACAAGGAATTCTAGACAGGCTAGAAGAATCAGCAAGCTCTAGGTTAAAGTGAGAGATCCTACCTCAATAAATAACTGTAGAATAATGGAAGAACATAACATCATCCAAGCATTGCACACATACAAACTTGCACACATACTAACACTATCCATACATGCATGTCAGAGACAAACACAGAGTTTGGACCATAAATTAGTTGTATAGTGCAAGTTGCATACATGGTCATGTTTTCAAACCCTGGCACTCAAAACCAACTGCACTGAGATGGAAAAAATTTACATAGATTACTCATTTGTTTAGTCTGCATCAATTTCAATCCCTGAAGGCACTCATTCACACATACATACATACACACACACACACACACACACACACATACACACACACACACACACACACATGGCATGTGTGAAATAACTGTCTTTCTCTTACTAATCTATCCTTTTTTACAGGAATTTCAGGAATATATCTGGAGATTGTGATGAAAAAACAATATATTCTACCCTATATCAAGAGGTGCTCATGTTAGCACCAGAACTCAAAGAAATGACCAAAGGGTAAGAAGTATACATTTACTGCAAGCATTCTTTTGGCATACAGTAAAGGTAATGTAAATACTACACAAATGTAAGATGCAGTGGTTTATTTCCAGTTTTTAACTGAGGATCACAAACCATATTCTTAGTAAATAAATTTTAATTCAGGTCTGGGATTTAAAATTTCCTTGACAATCTTGTCTGAGTATGAGTTTGGTAATATAGGGTGAATAAAAACATACAAGTTGGAAAAATATAATTTTAATAGAAGCATAAAAATATCTAATGTGTATTATCTTTTTATGATGCACCTAAAATTTCTGTGAATTAGTGATCAGCCTGCTATAGATTCATACACCAGTAAATACACACAGAAAAGTAGAATACACCTATGTTTTCATTTTTGTGGTATTGCTGTAGAAAGAAGACAGTATGTATACTTGTTATGCAAAGTGAGAAAACAAAATTTATGGGTAATGTCTTCATCGCCGACTTTATCCAGTGAATTATCAGAGTAAGAATGGGAAGCAGAAAGAGTTGTCAACTTCCAGATAAAGAAGAATATGGGAAGGGAGACACCATCAGCATGAGGATGTCAAAATTAAAATCTTGCATGTGTTTATAACTAGTAAGATGTGTTTCAAAGTTTAAAGATGGCAAAGGTATATGTGGTTCCCATGAAGATGCATGTGGTTACAAATATATGAAACAAATAAACAAACAAATAAAAAAGCAACTTGTGAAAGATGAGACTGTTGGGGCTAAGGAGGATAACTATTGGTAAAGCAAGTGCTTCTTTCAGTAAGTCTTACAGCTTCTGGTCAATCAAGGGAAGTTTTGCTTGGGCATGCTTCCTACATTTCTCACCCTTGGCAAAGCTCTTTTCTGTCCCCTTCTGCCTTAGTCAGGAAAACAAGACAGCTTTTTGACAGTTTAAACAGTCATCCAATTATGTCTTGAGTCCTAAGCAACATTCAGATTCATCTTAAAACGTGCTGCTATCTTGCAGTCTTCTAAAATGATCGTTTTTATATTACCGTCTAGAATTTTTAGTCATGTTTGAAAGACTAAATAAGAGTGAATACTGTCAATCTCTTGAATTATCTTAGGAAGTGCTTAAAGAAATTATCTAATATTTGTTTTGTCAAAAATATATGAATGTTTATTCAGTTTTTATATTTAAGAAAGAGTCCCTATTGCTTGATATTAAATTCCCCTTCCATTTTCTCCCTTGTTTTTATTCCACGGGGTCATGTGATAAATAGGAACCAGTTAGAATCAGTATCAAACAAACATTTGTCTGAATTGCTGCTAATGAGCTGAAATATCTCAGCATGACTATGTGAGCAAGGTGCTTGCATATCATTTCAGGAATTTACATTGTCTCATAGTGTATCATTGAATATAGACTTTTCTACCACAATACAGTCATTAAAAATTAAATTCAATTTCATTAAAAACTGAATAAAATCTTCTGCTCTCTTCACCCATATATATTTAAGTACTAGCTAGTGGGAAAAATAAGGTTACTGAACAAATGTATTATCACATATTTTTCTAAAAAAACTTATGAGGTTATAAGTATATTATTTCACTTTTTCTTTTTCTTTCTCTAAAGGCTTTTATATATAATCCATAGTCTCTTTCAAATCAATTGTCTTTTTTTTGTTAATCATTGTTTACAAATTGTAACTACAAATAATACCTGTTCAGTCTTTACGAAGTTGTTTGGATATATTTTTTTCAGTCTTACCATTTGGATTGGTAATCAACATGTCAAACACACACTTTTGTTTTGTTTTATTTGTTTTCAAAACTATAAGAACCAGGAGTTGATGTTTTACAAAATTATTGTGTAATCTTCCTTAACAGAATAGACATATCTTATCTTTCACAGACACAGTTAATTCACATATACACATGTTCATTATGAAGAGTCCAATTGTTCTATTCTATGCAAATTAGTTTTCACATGGGTATGTACAGCTTACGTGTGTGTTTGTTGTTATGTCTCTTTGCATTGGTCTGTTAATATGTGTGCTCAGGTATTCATATATGTCTGGGAACATGTATGCTGATATAAGATGTTGATTTTTAGTGCTTCCTGAGTCCCTCTTTACATCACAATGTAAGAGAAGATCTGTCACCTGAACTCAGAACTCACTGACTCATATTATAGTTACCCATTTTTCTCTAGGGATGTCTTGTTTTAACCTCCCTAATTTCTGGATTATAGGCATGCTTCCATGCTTACTCTCACACAGCAAGATCTTAACCTGTAGAGACAGCTCCTCAACTCTTGCACCTGGATTTCAAAATATACCATTTAGTAATTGTGATTTAGAAAATGTCAAGTGAGATGTACCAACTTTTAAAAATATTTTTACATGTTCTTTTGAAATTTCTCCTGATAGGTAGTAACATTCTATGAAAGAGTATTTCAGGCAAATCTGTCTGTGCTAATAAAACCATAATATCTATGGTTATATGTACTAATTTATTTACTTTATATGAATTGCAAATTTCTATCCTTGGTCAAGTTATCAAAATCTTGAAAAAAAATAAAAAGTTTCTGTAGGAATGTGAAAAGTTACAGAATATTAAACTCTATGTGGAACTAGCCATAGGCACAACATCAACTAAATGGATAATGATATACATCTTTATCGCACATAGCACAGATATGAAATAATATTTTGGGAAGAATTTCTAAAATTACACATTTAAGAACATAAGCTGGCTTTGCAAGGTGGATCAGAGTGACATTGATAGTACTTTCTATCCATTGTACATACCTTGTAGAAGAAAATAATCAAATCTGAAAATCTCCTCTGACCTAGAGAAAGGCGGGGGGAATAGATATATAGATAGATGATAGAGATGAAAATAAACAGAAAACCAATTTCCATTTTTATTACCATATTTCACTATTTACCATTTCTATTTGTTGAGGCATTATAGTATTTATTATATTTATATATGCAGTATCTCTATATATTATACATTATTGTATCTATTTTATTATCATACAACTTTTAGTACACATATATGTTTCTTAGCTTATCAGGCCTTAATCTATTTGTTACCTTAGGAATAAAATGTTCTCTTGATGAAACCCATAGAACATTTGTGCTCATACACTGAATTTCCAGAAAATGAGGAGTTGGTTTTCTCCACTACATGTTCTCCACCACATGGTTCCTGGGATCAAATTATTTGCCTAGGCAGTAAGCATTTTTTACCTGCTGAAACATCTTGCTGGTCCCCAAAAGTTACATTTTAATTGAGTCATGAATGATAAGTGCTATGGCTTCTTCCATAATAATAGTTCGTGTTTGGGACTTATCTATATACCTATTAATATCCATATATACCTAAAACAGTAAATTTGGATTTTCAATGCAATTGGATGACGGGGATTCTAAGTTAGTCAAGCACACTAATGCAACGTCTGTGAAGGCATTTCCAGAATGTTAATTAGGTATAGAAAAGATCTTCCCTGAATGGAGCCAGCATCATCCCATTTATTAGGACTTAGGATAGAATAAAAAAAGAAAAGAAAAGCTTTGGGAATGCAAACACTCCTGCATGCTGCCTGTCTACAGTTCTGCTAGCTGATCTGCTCTGGTGCACCATCCACACTGTGATTCTCTGAGCACTCAGAAACCATGAGACCAAAGAAACCATTTCCTGCTAAGTAGTTTTCCTAATACTGTGTCACAATTATCAACACCAACAGCTAAGTTCTTACTGTTTACACTACTGCCACCCAAACCTTTATGAAAAGAATAGTTTTTTCTTCTTGAGAAAATTAGAAATGTTATGCTATCAGCACCATTGATGATTATGGTGTGCCAAGTGACAGTATGGTTTGACGAAACTCAATAAATGTGCTCAATAAAACTGTACACATTTTCCCAGTCAGACAAACATATTGAAAAAACATTATGCATAAATTGAACTGTGATCCACCAATTCAAAAGCCATCCCATGAATATCCTTTTATCCAACAAATCTTGTTTGAGAATTCCCTTGATATAAGGAAGTATGCCAAGTAAGTTAAATGAAAGAATCAGAAATAGATTAAGAGTAATGTCCATTCTGAGCCTGAACTTTTATTTTTTCTATATAATTATCATTTTCCATTTTCTTGATCACATTATATTGAAACGTTGGAATGTCAATTTCCTCTACCACTTCACTTAATAGAACCTTTGTCTCCTTTGAGCTCTTAAGAAGATGTTAACTTTAAATCACACTGATTTCACCCTTTGTGATTTACATATGTTGAAGAAATAAAAAGGCTTTTCAAGAGTCACTATGGGCCCTGGGAGGCCTCCAAGGAGTATTAAGACCTTGAATTTTATGTGAGTTGCCTCAAATACAAACCACAATCCCTCCCTATGGAATACTAATGGCTTTTGTGTACAGTTACATTTTCTTCTGAATGTTTTTAAAGTCTAGAAACTGCCCATGAATAAAATAGCCTTTGTGCTGGTTATTAGGAAATGTAATTCCTGCTCAGATGCAAAAAGGACAGTGTTCCATTTGATGTTTTCGGAGTCCAGTTTATCCTGAAGTAATTAGTGCATGCTTTAGAATGTTGAGAAGCAGTGCACATTGAAACTGCAGCTCATGCTCCTATGAAACTTATCCGAAGGGGCATTTACGACATCCAAAATGCAATTAGGGGATTGATCTTTGATATCTTTTAGTGGATTTAATTCAAATTATCTTTTCCTCACAACTACAGTTTCACTTTACTTTGTGAAAACATATGCTTGGTTTTAAATTTCAATAGGATTCATTACCAGGGCTTAAAAATTTATGGAATACTGATCTCAAAAATTGCCCCCATATTAGTCCATTTTCAAACATTTCACATGCCTTCTCAGGAACAGACTGTAAGCATGACAGAAAGATAAAGATGTGATGTGGCATTCTCCATGGAGTTGTGGATTATACCAGCAAAGAGGTTAATAGAAGCAACAATAAATAATGTACTATGGGGAAAGGCAACTTTAAATCCCATTCTCAAATCTGGCTGCATGATGTGTCACTCCAGGACTCACCTCTCTCTCTCTCTCTCTCTCTCTCTCTCTCTCTCTCTCTCTCTCTCTCTCTCTCTCTCTCTCTCTTTCTCTCTTTCTCTCCATAAGCATGATTGCTGTTTCTGGGCCTCCATTGCTCAACAAACAGCCTTACTATGCTGTGAATATGGGGCAAGTGGCCATTTCAAACTTATGTATACTGTGAAGGTAAATTTTACCCAGAATTTCAAATATATATTTACTGTGAAACCTGTAAACATATTAACAAAGCTGCTCTCTGACAAGTCTTGAAGTATCCTCTGATAAGAAATCTTCAGTGAGGCCATTCCCTTGAAATCTCTTTTTTGTCTTAGAAATCCAATTTAGAACAAACAAACTAAAAACAAAAACAATATCCTGCTAAGTTAGTTCAGCAAGAATTGTTCTACCCTTTATATAAATCTACCTTTAATGTCTGATCAAATTCAACTTCAATATTCAATTCAAATTCAAATTAAATAGTCTGTTTTTGACAACTTTTTAGCAAAAATCCTGTTTAGTATGTTTAATAACAATTCCACTACCATGTGGTCTCCTTTAGTAATTTTCCGTCCAGTCCTCCTCAGTCTAATAATTGACAATATAGTCCTGTCACCCTTGCTATGCTTAGAGTTGAGGTCATGCCTCCTCCATTCCAATCACTTGATTACCATCTGTCATACTGTTTTAAAAATATTTCCAGAGTCAATAATTTAAAAATATACAAAGAATAAGGTAGTTCGTAAATTACAATATATTAGACTAAATAATATATATAACTAAAATTAATTTCAGCTGCAAATCATCAATGCAAACATCATAAATCTGGCAGACTTGACAACACAAGTTTTGTGTGATTTGTCTTAACAATATTATATAATAAATGCCATTACTAGTCTGAATACTACATAGAAAAATTAAGAATAAATAGAATATCTAGTTGAAGTTCACAACCAGTACAAAGACAAATTAAATCTCAATACTAAGTACAAACTATCCAGTTCCTGTTTTACTGCCCAATGGTAGAGATATGGTATGCTTCCACACACTTTTCTTGCTTTACTTCCATTTACTTTCCATGGTTCAAAACAAGTGATATGAGCACTTTTTTTGTACCCATTAAGTAGAGTTTTCCAAATGAAGCAATGTATAAGTTGCAGATCAGTTACTTTCTGAATACCATCACAAATGGCTTTCTGTGCCTTACCAATGCATGAATTACCCTTTGCACATAGACCCATTATGTACAACTTTCCCATTAGACATTTCATAGCCATGTTAGCCATGAGTTCAACAATCAAGTAATCAAAGTTATGTTCAAGTAAAAAATTTTATTTATTTATGACTCCAATGTGCAAAAGGAATAAACAAAGGAGACAAGAGGCCTTAAGACACAGGACAGATTAACTTAGGCATTGTGTTGCAATGCCACAGTGCTTATAAGAAAATCCAATAGGAATAAATTTTGTTAGTATCCATACTTTTGTATGATATATACGTGTACAACACATTGTACCTGGTATGTTATTCTGTAATGAAAACGTGAACTCATATGTTCCTAAATGGTATCCAATACTCACATTGGCTCTAAATCCCTCTCGAGGTCTGCATGTTATTTGTGCTTTGTATTCACAAATGAATCATGAGCTGAATTTCAGTCCAAAACCAAATCAACTCCTCATCTGTAATTGTGCCTTACATCACTGTTAGGTAGGCTTGGTTTCCTTTCTCTGTCCCATATTACCACAGCAAAGACCTTAAACTTGTGAGCATCTCTTGCAAGAACCAGCTTGTTTCCCAAATCCTATGTTTTTTAGTGCATTTTCAATTTCTGTTACCTATAATTTCCTCTATTTCAAAGTAGCTGACTAATGTCAGTTTTTTCTTAAACTTGTCTTGAAATGCATCCTTTCATCATTTCCGATTCAGACTGATTCTAGAATTTCCTTACTACCAAAAATTACCTTGCAGTGGATATGTAGTATAGAAAAAAAATGACAACCTCTGTAGTAAGTTCTTGGTGTTTTTATGTAGAGTGTTTCCATTTTTCCTTCTTTTTTTCTCAGCTCTGCTGTGTGATTTATTTTCCTGTATAATTTGGAAGGCAATGATGAGGCTGGCATTTTCTAGAAGATTTTTTGGAACCATATGATCCACACTGGCTTTACTTTTATGTCTGGCTGCTGACACTGGATTTGAGAGACCCATCTTGCCTATAATGTACCTTCCCATGTTGTCTCTGGGCACTCACACCTCCAGTGTAGGTTTCCTCACATGTTCATGTTGTTTTGATATCCTATACAATAGAATTTTATTAGGAGTATCACATGACATGTCTGTGATCATGTTTAGACATAAATGGCTATTTCATTTCCATAATCTCTTTCCTTTGCTCATTTACTGGATACAAGGTGTGATAGTGAACATGTAATATAATGATGCCACTATCTTGATGTCCTTTAGTGAATAAATAGATCTTGTGCTCATGATCAATTGTACAGAGATCAGCTACCTTGTTGACTTAAGCTCCTCAATTCAGGTTAAGTATATGAGAATAAATAAAATAAACTTTCTTCTTTAGCTGTTGGATTGTTGAGTCTATTTCATACTATGGAATTGAAAAGGTGAAAAAGGAATAGGGAACGTGTCCTTGTAGTGGCCAATATAAAGTTATGATAATCTAAAAGGTTACAATGCTGGTGACCTAAGCAACAAATATATAGACAAATGACAATGAATATACATATGGGTTATTATTTTATCCTCATGTTCCCTTAGAAATTGAGGATTTTAAAGCCAATGATACTATTTCTAAGAATGAAACAATAATTTGGGGGACTTGACTCAGTCAGAAGCACCAATAACTGTCAAATATTTGATATTTAAGACAAACAAACAAACATGAATGACCTGTTCTAAAAGTTTACCTCTTGCAAGGCTATGTGTTGACCTTGAAACCTTCATGAGATTCCTGATGATTCACTGAATTTTGCCATTTTCTCTCATTTAACACTATGAACTCTACATAGGTAGAAAACTGCAATTTGTCCTACAAGTCAAATAAAGCACAAAAAGATATGAGAGATAATATTTGAATAGTACACAAAATAATAATCATTTTATCTGTTGAAACAAAAACTCACGGTTGTTGGATGAGCACTGAAAAGATTTTCTTTGTTTTTCAAATGGTTTTAGAAAAAGCAGGAAGAAGTAAATGTATCCCTCATTCTTCAGAAACCAAATAGGTTAAATCTGCCAAATTGTTTGATCTACATGAAGAAAGTTTCTCACAGGCAAACCAACAGTACCCTAGCATGAAGAAGTATTGGCTTTATTTAAGAAGGCTGTAGTACAGGCTGGTGGTTACCACAAAACACAGAAGAACCCTGTTTTGCTCACTGTGCCAAAGGCCATCATAACATAGTTTTAAATTTATTTTCGTTCATTTGGAAGTAGTTTCATGGTTTCACAATCCTGTTTTCTGACTCATGGCAGTTCTTATTAAGTGTTCCCCATTGTGCCTGTTCATCTAATGATCCCACCTTCTCTCCTGTGCTCCAGTTTCTAATGGTTTCCTTTTCACACCTCACTGGATACCCAAGAGTTTCTGGCAATAAAAAGTCAGGCTTGCCTTAAAAGTGTACTAGAAATGGAAGGGATTCTTAGAGTCTGCATTGTAATTGGCTTCTCGTACAGATGATGAAACTGAGATTTGAGATGTGATGGCTTTTCTAATGTCATTAGGCAGGCCTGTCCTGAGGGAAGCCTGGAGACTAGGTCCAATCAGAAAGGATCAGGAGAGGTGTGCTGTCAGCATGAAACCTCCCCTGGCTTTTCCTGACTTTCTCTGTCTGTGTCTTAATGAACTTAGATGTGAATGAATATTTGCTAAGTTTTTCTCTAATATTAATCCTCATGAGAAGCAGATGTTTTCTTAATTTGAAAGAAAAAAATTAGCTTTTTATTACTAGGTAAAAGTGATTAAAATTTATATCAGAAAATCAAAACCAGGGCTCAGTTTTCCCTGTGAGACTCCAGCCATTACTGATATTTTACCTCTCCCAAACTGATCCATTTTTACATACTTACCCCAGGGAGCCATCAAATCTATTTTAGAATGATTTCTTTTTAATTACTGAAAGATAGAGTATCTTCCACCTCTCCCTTAACCTTGAAGTGAGAATGCTTTGTATTTCTCTGTCCCAGTAGCTCTTGAGTTTCTCCTATAACTCTTCTTTGATTTTGAATCTGAAGACAGTATATTCTCTCAGCGGGAAGCCATGGCTTACAAGAGGTATTGATTTCTCTGTAACTCATGAGTAGAGGAGACTTACATTTGTTGAATTCTCATAATGAGCCATTTACTCTGTCAAGAATTTTCGAGATACCATTTCATCACTCTTCATGAAAGCCACTTACCACAGGACTTCCTACCTACATTTCACTTAAAAGGAAACAGAAACACATGCATCAGGAAAAAAAAACATTGCCACAAATTTGGGCATTTAGAAGGAATTTAAGAAATTCATGACTTTCTGAATATTTAATTTTTAAGATTGAACATAGATAGGAATACACATGGCATATATTAAGACATATAAGTCTGAATACTGTGAGTTCACAACCATTATATCATCCTTAAAAAAAATTGATTTCTGTTTGGCTAGGTGGTCAGGATTTTTATATATTACTTGTAATTGTTAGCTTGTACAGTATCTAAATGTGTATTTTATATTCAATTTATATGGGTGAGGGTAGAAAATGCTCAGACAAGGAAGTTAGCCAGTTCTGAGCATCATTTCTAGTCACTCCATGCATTGCGTCAGAATAGATTTTGATGTATGATTTAACACAAACCCTCTAAGACAGACATTAAATTCAAAACACCTGTCTTTTGTTTAACAGCAAAAAAGATGGTCATATTAACAGGCTACAACATTACCAATGAAAATTTATTTAATGAAATTTGATTATTAAGTCTTGTGTAGTGTCCTTACAGTGATATCAAGTCTTATTCTTCTCCACTAACAGACAACAAACATCAACTTCACACAAGCAAATGATTTTATCAACTACAATTGCTTTTATGTCGTCTATATTTCCTATTCAAATTCAAGCATAGGGTGATATACTCACGGTTATTTATGAGTTTACTTGGCAAGTTGCATTACTTTCTAGATAACTCTGAGCATTTCTGGAAGTGTGTTTTGCACTTGAAAATCATCATCTAGTGCACAGAGTCCCTGTCCTTGTTCTATGAGAAAAAAAAATGTGAAGGAGAACATTCACAGAAAGTTTTTAATATGCAAGGCAGGGCTTAGGCCAGTGACATGCTCTGGAGTAACAATGCATTGGAATAGTATAACAGGTAAATACATCAACAGTGAAACAATGAATTCTTAGAACAAGGTACCTAATACAAGCTCAAATGACCACAGCCAATCTCTTTTCATAGTTATATGATCAGCAGGACAATGAGAAATTATGAATATATGGATAAACTATCAGTATTTAGCAGATTGCTGAGAAAGTACTGTAAATTGCATGTCTGTTCATATTTAATAATTGTAGTGTTACAGACTGTTTAGTATTTAATAATAGTAATTTGTGTACAGTTCATTACAGCTTCCTTCAAAACAAATAATGGTCTATGTGTACACAGTTAATTAATGCTTAAGGTCAATGATTTGAGAATAATGTATTATATCCTAATGCTAAATTGCATTACAAACTTTATTTGCTTTATTCCTCTGCTGATGCTCCAGGAAGATAGCTATAATGTGATATAGTCTGAAAAAAGATCAATGAAGCTTTTTATGAGCCTATCTCACAGCATTCTAAAAATATTTATTAATGTTATTACAGTTAAGATGCAGGGACCTAAAGCTGAGAATGTTGTGAATGAATAGTTACTGCTCTGGATGGGAAGCTTTGTTTAAATCAGGATCAGCAAAAGTAAAGCCTTAAGGAGAACATCAGCCTGATAATGTGTAATAAAAGAGGAAGAAAGGGCATTGAAGAAGTGATTTTTTTTAATATTTGTTGATCAGCATATATTGCTATTTCTTTTGCTAATTTAATATGAGTACAGTATTTACTTCATTCTCCTCTGCTTTTTCCTTTTTATAACTTCTTCAGTTACCTCACCCCACCCACACACTCTTTCTCCACTTCATGTTCTCTTATTCTCTTGTTGAGCTACATGCAATAGTAAAATTTCAACTTAAAGAGAAATGACTTCATGATTTGTTGTGGAGTTTAACTTTGATAAAATTTTTTACCAAAAAAGAAAGTTATTCAGCTTGGGATATAGTTCAATGGGTAAAGTTCTTACTGTGCAAACCCAAGGACCAGGCTTTGATCATTAGAGATCATGGTAAAGGAGAGGCATGGTAGTGAGTGATTGTGTTCTCAGTGCTGGGGAGATGGAGAGTAGAGGAACGCTGAGGCTCACTAACCAGTCACCCTGGCCTCAAGGGCAAGCACTAGGTTTCAGTGAGAAACCTAAACACCAAGTTAGATAATCTGAGAAATGATACCCAAAGTTAAGCTCGGACCTGTCCAAGCACAGGCAGAGAAGCGCATGCCTATCAATGTCTTCACATACAACGAAAAGTTCTTGTATATATATTCTGTTCCAAGGAAGCAACACCAGCACTTGCAGGGTATATTTACACAATGCTTGTCATTCAACCCACATTACCAATGAAGTAGTTAGTACACACTAGAAATACAGTGTTCAATAATTAAGGCGGAGGCAGGGTCCTCACTGTGCTCACAGCTTGGAACAAATCAAAACCCAAGCAGAAATTTAAGATATGCTTTCCATCTTGCAATAAGAAATCATATCCAGCATAAACTTTCTTACTCACTCTTTTACTCCCTGAGAAGAAATTCCATGACAGTCACAGTCACGCATGTGCTATTCAGTGGCTCTGATGTTAGGAATTGTCAGTGTAGCAGAGTGAATATTTCCATCACTATAAGCTTTGCTTGTATTATCATATTAAGTAAAAATTAAACTAGCATATTTTCAGATATCCTGTTTTAAAATCATCCCCTTACCCTACCCCTCCTTTCCTCATTTTGCCCCTCCCTTCCCTTCCCGGATAGCTTATGCAGACATTCAGCATCACAGACTCCCAACACAAAACTCAAAGTATTGTGTATTAGTGGACTCAAGTTATGGACAGAAATTATATATACACATACATACTTACTTCACTCATTTTCAGTTGACAAGTTCTCAAGGCCTAAGCATTCGTTTTTCTAAATTTAAATTTAAAAAAGGTTTTTAAAAATTCTCTGGCACAAACAAACATAATTTGAGTGATTGGTGTGATAACAAAACCATTCATTCAATGTCAATGCCTGACTCTAAATCCTGAACTCTGTCCTACCCCCTAACAAATGTTAAGTGGGATGACCAAGGCAAGCTCTCCCTACTGCATCCTAATATAATTTGAGTATATATTTCATTTATCTAAACAAACATAAATTGCATTGTCACTTTAAATAAAAGATAAAATGTCAGATTTCTATAGTGGTTTCCAGAGAGCTGAATTCTTATAGACATAATTCCCAGAAATGAATATTTAGTCCATGCACAGCTAGTGCATTATTTCAGTAATGTGTATGTGAGCAATTTGTATAGCTTAGTATTACCTACTGTTCTCAAATTAATTGATTAAAATAACAGCAATTTCCAGGAAGCCCCTGCATGCCATCCAAGTTTCTTTTTCCTTCTTACAAAAGATACTGAATTTTTTAAACAGTTGTTTTAAAGCAAAACAAAACATAAACCTTAACAACAGATTATTTCCACCATGAAGTTATTTATTAATTATTGTTATTCATAGCCTATCCCTGGGCATTTTAAATAGCTATAATTCAACTTGATTTATCTCCTCAATCAATAATTCTGCTGCTAGGAACTCCTGTCTTAACACCAACTACATAATTACACAATTATACACACACAGAGACACACACACATATATACATATACATATATATGTACATGTATACATACATATGTATATACAAGTTGAAAATATATAATTAAATAGGAAAACCTCTTTCTGAGTGTATGTCATACTACATTATATATTAAAAATTTCAAAATTTATATACTGAGAGGTATAATTTATACCAACCCTAGTTTTGCCCATTCATTAAGGGGTTTACCACCAAATTACTGAGAAACAGATTTTAAGTAAGATCTTTGGCCTAGATCAATAGATTGGTATATAATAGAAGGATGGATGAATCCCAGTACTTGCTTTGCTGGTGAGTAGTAAAGTGTAGAACACTGGGGTCTCCAAATTCAGTGTTGTCTGTTCATATCGATTTCAGTAATTATTATAATAAATGAAGTGTGACAAACACAAAGTAAATTTAAAAGTTGCAATATTTTCCATGAAGCAGCAATAGATTGCCGAGGTGTTCCCCTTGTTTCTCTTTATATTTCATACCAGGGGTTCTCCACCTTTCTAATGCTGTAAACATTTAATACATTTATAGTTGGTGACCCCCAACCAAAAATTTATTTTTGTTACTAATTTTAAGTGTAGCTGTTCTACTGTTCTGAATCATAAATATTTTTGATGAGTAGAGGTTTTCCAAAAGAGTGACAAACTGCAGGTTCAGAACTGCTGCACTCTACAGACAATAAAACTTAGAGGAATGTTAGGTTGTCAAGCAATTCAGGATAGGAGCCAAAACATAGATTTTGACTTATCCAGGGAAATTTGTTTCCTTCTACAGTACTCTCTGGGCACTTGTGACCTGTAATATTTAAAATAATGAAACTAAAAATAAAATTCTAATATTCATTCACCTGACTCCATTATAATTGTTCACTTATAGCTACATAGGGCTATGACTTTTGCCCTGGAAATCACAGATGTCCTTCCTCATATGCATGTAACTATGAACAGTGAAAAAGGAGGCCATGGATGTGAAGGAGAGCAAAAGAGTGGTCTGTGGGATTCTTTGGTGACAGGAAAGAAGTAGACATGACAAAATTACAATATAATATGAAAGATAAAAAAGATAAAATATTTGTGAGCTTAATGGTACCAGAGAACATATTTGTTGAGATATACCCAGCAAAGGACATGACATGAATCTTAGGGGATATTCAAGTTATTTCTGCAAAAGAGGGAGCTGAAGATAGAAAAGGGTGTGATCTAGGAAATGAATAAAGAAAGGCCACTGTAGTTTGCTTAAGCCCTGTACTTTTAGAATATATTTTCTAAGAAAAGCCGAAGTAATTGGTGGTAGAGGGAGTTGAAAGAAGCCACACACACACACACACACACACACACACACACACACACACACACACACGCGCGCGCGCTTTATATGTCATTCTGTGACCATTTTAGGGGAAACCTTGGTATCAAGAAAATAGTCTACAGTGCCCCTTTCTCTGAAATTTGAAATTTCCATACAATGCAGCACTTTCCTTTCTTCCTGTAGATCTTTTACACATTAGGATCATTGACTGTCAGTGTTCCCTGGGCCTCTCTTCTCTTATTGTTTAAAGGATCTAGTTTCACTCATTTCATAAATGATGACTAATACATATTCTATTTCTTGTGACATGCTGAGAAAATTTTCTGTGAGACAAGTAGAATGTATTGCACTTATGTTTACTCTACTTTGTTGAGTCTCCCATCCGGTTTAGTAAAGCTTCCACCATACACTGGAAAAAACAATAAAGCAATCAAAGAAAAATGTTGAGAGCCTTTTACTTACATTTCTAAAGCTGAGTGTAATGCTTGTCTAAAAAACTAAGTAAACACCCATTACTCAGTTCAAAGCAAGAGAAGAAGACAGAAGTATGTATATATCAAATAGAAAACTCTCCCCAAAATAAACTTGCAAAGGTGGGGACCATGGAGAGGATACAGGTACCTACTTGGAGGTATCAATTGTGGATGCTCTTTTATGGTTTTATTTAATTATTGGTATACATAAGACATAGTAAGATAAATAAATCTCACCTGAAGTTTATATCTATCTATCTATCTATCTATCTATCTATCTATCTATCTATCTATCTATCTATCTATCTGTATGACAATCACAAAAGACTATTAATAAAGCTCAGTAAATGTAAAGAGTGTTCATACCATACTCTGTGAACAGCAAATATTTCATCTAACCAAGCATAATTTAAGTTCTGCAACACTGCAACATAGCAGTTTAACATAATCTCACTGAAGTAGAAGCAACAAAATCTTAAAATCCATGAAATAGGTTAGAATATGAATGCCTTTATTACATATTCAGAAATAGTTTATGGAAATTCCATGTATGTTCTCATAAATATGAGAAATGAAATTTTGGAGTAGAAAAATTGCACAAAATTGAAAGCTCAGATGTAAGAAAAATAGAATGAATTACTTTGATTTCTACAAGTCTTCTGAACATCACACCAAAATGAAAATTGTTTCTGTTTGGTAGAAATTTTCCCATGATTTTTCTTTTCTGGGGATCATGCTAATGAAAGGCAATATAAATTCTTTCAAACTTACATCATAGGTACAATTTTTTTCTACTTCATTCCTTCGACAGTCAAAGAAGAGTTAACATCAGTGTCACTAAACCCTTCCAAAGTGTAGAGGAAGAAATGCATCACAGTGCACTCCTGATGTCAACATTAGCTGGGTACAAAGGCATCACATGAGGAGAGCGTATTAGTATCTGTTATGCCACCAAAATCTGTCCAGTAGCATGTAAAATATATTAAACGCCAGGACCAAGTACTCATTTACAATTGAAAAACACATTAGTACAATATGCCATGTTAATAGAAGAAAATATCTCAATAGTAAGAAGCACGAAACATTCCTTTATGATACAGTTCTGCAGCACGAAAGGCAAAGAAAGGAATTTCCCTAATATTCCCAGAAGCATTTGCAGCAGACCTGTAGCCAATATTTGTAATTTCTTCCTAGCGATAAGATAAGAACAAGGTAGGCAAATACTATTGCCACTTGTACTCAAGTTACAGCTTGAACAATTGTCTAAGTGCAACAAATAAGAAAAAAATAATATAAAAGAGGGAACATCTTATATATGTGAATGAATGTCAAATACATAATATCTGTTAGATAAGGTAAATAAACAATAACCCATGCATTAAAAGGGAAGACATGAAACTATTCCTAGTTACACATGGTTTGTTCTTTGTTATAGAAATGCTGGAGGAGAGCCTCCACCATCTTTGCTCCGGCAACAGAACAGACAGGAACTCTAGGTTCAGAGATATCCCGAGTATAACATTGCTTGGGACACAGCCAGCCAAGGTGCTTCCTGCACCCAAGTGCTGGGCAGCTCTGTGTTCCATTTGCGCGCCAGCTCTGCTATGGGACATCTGTCCTGCAGAGTGACCCACGCCTGGAGGGAGTGCAGCAGCCTCCACCATCTTTGCTTCAGCGACAGAACACACAGAAACTCCAGGTACACAGAGATAGCCCGAGTATAAAATCTCAGGACTCAGCCAGCCAGGGTTCCACCTGAGCCCAAGAGCGGGCAGCTCTGTGGTCGTCTGGGTGCCAGCTTTGCCCTGCAGAGTGACCTGGTGCCTGGAGGGAGTGCAGCAGCCTCCGCCATCTTTGCTCCGGCAGAAGAGCAGACAGGTACTCCAGGTTCAGAGATAGCCTGAGTATAAAATTGCTTGGGACACAGCCAGCCAAGGTGCTTCCTGCACCCAAGTGCTGGGTAGCTCTGTGGTGATCTGTGTGCTAGCTCTGCTGTGGGACATTTGCCCTGCAGAGTGATCAGTACCTGGAGGGAGCGCCACAGCCTCTGCCATCTTTGCTCTGGTGATAGACCAGACAGGGACTCCAACACACTACCTCCAAGTGGCACAGGAAGCCAGCCATCTACTCAGCTGCAGGGAGGAGTCAGGTAGCACAGAAGAGACAGCAGAAGAGCCTTCTTCTGCCACTGGGTACCATATCCAAGGGATACAAGGGGGTAACTAACCACTCAGGAAAGCAAAGAGGCACAGTGGTAAAACAGTGCTGCTGCTAAGAGGAATCAGCCTGAAAGCCTGAGGACACAAGAGCCTAGGAACAGACTGGGACAGGAGTCTTCTGATTACCACCTGCACCCAGAGTTTATCTGGGCCACAGAGGTACATACCTAATACAACTATAAGAGAATGGGTCTGGCAGAAGTACTTACATATCAGTGTACACAGAGAGAACAGGTCTGCCAGGAGCACAGAGAAACCACAGTCAGAGACAGCAACACCAGCTAACACCAGAGATAACCAGATGGCAAAAGGCAAACGCAAGAACACCACCAATACAAACCAAGGCAACATGGCTCCATTGGAACCAAGTTCTCCAACAACAGCGAGTCCTGGATACCCCAACACATGGAAAAGCAAGAACTGGATTTAAAGTCACTGCTCATGATGCTGATGGAGGGCTTCAAGAAGGACATAAATAACTCCTTTAAAGAAATGCAGGACCACAAGTAAACAGGGAGAAGCCCTAGAAGAACTAAGGGAAAACACAAAAAATCAGGTGAAGGAATTGAACAAAGCCATCCAAGACCTAAAGATGGCGGTAGAAACAATAAAGAAATCACAAATGGAAACAACTCTGGACATAGAAAACCTAGGAAAGAAGTCAGGAGTCATGGATTCAAGCATCAACAACAGAATACAAGAGATAGAAGAGAGAATCTCAGATGCAGAAGATACCATAGAAAGCAAAGAAAATGAAAAATGCAAAAACCTCCTGACCCAAAACATCCAGGAAATCCAGGACAAAATGAGAAGACCAAACCTAAGGAGTATAGGTATAGAAGAGAGTGAATATTTCTAAATTAAGGGGCCAGTAAAGTCTTCAACAAAATTATAGAAGAAAACTTCCCTAACCTAAAGAAAGAGATGCCCATGAACATACAGGAAGCCTACAGAACTCCAAAGAGATTTGACCAGAAAAGAAATTCTTTCCGTCACATAATAATTAAAACACCAAATGTGTTAAAGAAAGAATATTAAAAGCAGTAAGGGAAAAAGGTCAAATAACATATAAAGGTAGACCTATCAGAATTACACCAGACTTCTCACCAGAGACTATGAAAGCCAGAAGAGCCTGGGCAGATGTCATACAGACCCTAAGAGAACACAAATGCCAACCCAGACTGCTATATCCAGCAAATCTCTCAATTACCATAGATGGAGAAACCAAGCTATTTCATGACAAAAACAAATTTACACAGTATCTTTCCACAAATCCAGCCCTTCAAAGGATAATGAATGGAAAACACCAACAAAGGGAGAGAAACTATACACTAGAAAAAGTAAGAAATTAATACTATTCCAACAAACCCAAAAAAAGATAACCACACAAACATACAAATTATATCAAAATTAGCAGGAAGTAACAATCACTTTTCCTTAATATCTCTTAACATCAATGGGCTCAATTCTCCAATAAAAAGACATAGACTAACAGACTGGATACGTAAACATGACCCAATATTTTGCTGCTTATAGGAAACGCATCTCAGTGTCAAAGAAAAACACTACCTCAGAGTAAAGAGCTGGAAAACAGTTTTCCAAGCAAATGGTCCCAGGAAACAAGCTGGAGTAGCCATTCTAATATCTGGTAAAATTGACTTTCAGTTAAAAGTCATCAAAAAAGACATGGAAGGACACTTTATACACATCAAAGGAAAAATCTACCAGGAAGAACTCTCAATTATGAACATCTATGATCCAAATACAAGGGCACCATCACTCGTAAAAGAAACCTTACTAAAGCTGAAAGCACACGTGGCACCCCACACAATAATTGTGGGTGACTTCAACACCCCACTCTCATTAATGAACAGATCAGGGAAACACAATCTAAACAGAGACACAGTAAAACTAACAGAAGTTTTGGACCAAATGGATTTAATAGATATCTATAGAACATTTCATCCTAAATCAAAAGACTATACCTTCTTCACAGCACCTCATGGTACCTTCTCCAAAATTGACCATATAATTGGTCACAAAACAGACCTCAACAGATACAAAAAATTGAACTAATTCCATGCCTCCTATCAGATCACTATGGAGTAAGGGTGGTCTTCAACAGCAACAAAAACAACAGAAAACCCACATACATATGGAAGCTGAACAATGCTCTACTCAATGATACCTTGGTCAAGGAAGAAATAAGGAAAGAAATCAAAATCTTTTTAGAGTTTAATGAAAATGAAGGCGCAACATACCCAAATTTATGGGACACATTGAAAGCAGTGCTAAGAGAAAAAATTCATAGCTCTGAGTGCTGCCAAAAAGAAGCTGGAGAGAGCATACACTAGCAGCTTAACATCACACCTGAAAGCTTTAGAACAGAAAGAAGCTAATACACCCAAGAGGAGCAGAAGGCAGGATATCATCAAACTCAGGACTGAAATTAACCAAGTAGAAACAAAAAGAACTATTCAAAGAATCTACAAAACCAGGAGTTGGTTCTTTGAGAAAATCAACAAGATAGATAAACCTTTAGCCAGACTAACCAGAGGGCACAGAGACAATTTGCAAATTAACAAAATCAGAAATGAAAAGGGAGAAATAACAAGAGAAACTGAGGACATTCAAAAAATCATCAGATTCTACTACAAAAGCCTATACTCAACACAACTGGAAAATCTGGAGAAAATGCACAATTTCCTAGACAGATACAAACTACCAAAGTTTAATCAGGATCAGGTAGACTACCTAAATGGTCACATAACCTCTGAAGAAATAGAAGTGGTCATTGGAAGTCTTCCAACCAAAAAAAGCACAGGACCAGATGGTTTTAGTGCAGAATTCTATCAGATATTCAAAGAAGACCTAACACCAGTACTCTTCAAACTATTCCACAAACTAGAAACAGAAGGAACACTACCCAATTCGTTCTATGAAGCCACAATTTCGCTGATACCAACACCACACAAAGATTCAACAAAGAAAGAGAACTTCAGACCATTTTCCCTTATGAATATAGATGCAAAAATACTCAATAAAATTCTTGCCAACAGAATCCAGGAACACATCAAAATGATCATACATCGTGATCAAGTAGGCTTCATCCCAGGAATGCAGGGATGGTTCAATATAAGGAAATCCATCAATGTAATCCACTACATAAACAAACTCAAAGAAAAAAAAAACACATGGTCATATTGTTAGATGCTGAAAAAGAGTTTGACAAAATTCAGCATCCTTTCATGTCAAAGGTCTTGGAAACAACAGGAATGCAAGGTCCATACCTAAACATAGTAAAAGCAGTGCACAGCCAACCAGTAGCCAACATCAAACTAAATGGAGAGAAACTTGAAGCAATCCCACTAAAATCAGGGACTAGACAAGGCTGCCCTCTCTCTCCATATCTTTTCAATATAGTACTTGAAGTTCTAGCAAGAGCAATTAAACAATAAAAGGAT